>CM076583.1:1189954645-1190554645 GCA_034641835.2 Pinus albicaulis
CTACGCTGAGCCGGACAAGACTGGAGTACCTCTAAAGCTGACATAACACAAGGGCTCTGCGCCAGATCTTCTACAATCGAGTAGTTCTGGGCAGCCCTCGCGTTCGAATTAATCTTTGACCGCTTAGAAGATGCTTTGGGCATCCGAGGCATAGACTCAACAGTTGGCTTCGTGATGTGAAGCGGCTCAGTAGCATCAGGAACTTCTTTAGCTTTCGAAGATTCCTCTCCGCCATAATCACGGGATCTCGTAGCGACATCCACGTGAGCACTCATCATAAAGATGTTCGATGGAATTTCCCCTTCCTGGGTACCTCCAGAGGAAGCCCCAGGATTTTGGTTTGCGCCAACAACTAATTGCTACCCTTGGGGAAAAGGGTTTGTTAGCACAGCCTGGGAACTAGAAGAACCCTGCTGGGATAACAGGCGCTGAGCATCCTGAATTTTAGGGCAAAGGTGTGTGAGATGGTCTCCAGCACAAAGCTTGCATGGAAACTTCACTTTCTTTTTCTCCTTTTGACCCTCACCAACACGCTCGTTGGCTTTATTTGCATTGCTCCTTCCCGTTCGTCTTCTTCATATTTTTATGTCCCTTCTTTCTTCCCATCGATTGTTTATTTCCTTTTAGATCAGGCTGGATATTTTATGGACAAAGATCGGGAAGGTGATGACTCAAATAGGCACAAACAATTCGTAAGGAGAAGATTGTGCACAACCCATGTAGTTGATAAAGCAAGCTGGCTCTACTATCACCGATCCTAATAAGCCCACAATTGCTTTAATCAAGTTTGGGTTTCGATAAATCCAATTTGGAGTGAGGAGCATTGGGCAAATACTTATAAAGCATCCCAGACTGAGAATAGATCAGTTCTAACTGCTGGGCCCTAAAGATGGCCTGCTCCTCAGAAAATACCCCAGATAGGGATACATCCTTTGAAATGTCTGACTGTAGAGATTTCAAAAACCACTCGAGAAGGAACTCACCTGGAATATGGGCTTTGATAAGCCTCTTCCTTCTCCTCCATTCCTGAATGTGATCAGAAATGTGAGTTGCCTCATCCTGTTTAAAATTAGCCAGGAGTTCGGTCCCAGCCTCATATCTGACGGGCAACTGAAAATGGTTAAGAAATGTGACAGCCAGTTCTCCAAATGTGGCGAAACTGCCCCCAGTGAGCTCTATATACCATTTGGCAGCATTTCCAGTTAGGGTGCGTTGAAATAATCTCAACCTAATCGAATCATTGATCAGGGAGTTCGAAGAACACCATAAGTGGAAAGTGGTGATGTGGTCCGCCGGATCCTCTCCATTCTTACCTTCAAACTTTGGAATGTCTGAAGGAAGTTTGGTCGGGACCGGAGGCCACCCCGGACTATAACGAATTGGGTCATTAGTTAACTTCAACAAATCTGGAAAGTTTAATGTTGCCAGAAAAGGTAAGCGAGGCGGAGCCTGAGGATTCCATCCTTGAGTGGATGGATTCCCAACATTCTGAAAAGAATAGCCTAGATTTGATGAGGCACCAGGCTGCCAGAAAGGACTCATAGAAAATGGAGAAGAACCTCCTACCCATGCCGAGTTACCAAAACCCAGACCAGTTCCCCCCGCTGAAGTATTGATTGAAGAGGAAAGCCCCTGGTAGGGGTTCCACGCATTAGACAGAGGAGAAAAAGACTAATAAGCACTCGATGAAGGGAAAGAAGCATTCCCTTGATGACCTGCGAAGAACTGATTCCCTACCCCCGCTGTGGTAAAGACAGGATTCCATCCCGTAAAAGTAGTCGAACTTTGCCACCCAGACCAAGGGTTGAAACTCTGGGTCTGGGACGTAAACGGAAACGACCCTAAAGAAGGATTGGAACTAGGAATATGCCCAGTCCCAAAGGGGAAACCCTGAAATGAAGTTGATCCACTAGCCATGTTAGACATGGGTGTAGATCCAGCTGCACCGACGGAAAAGGAAAAAGAGGGATTTCCACTAATGGACATCCCTGAACAGAAGGGACTAATGAGAAGTGGCATAGACCTGGGTGAACCTGTAGCCAAACACAAGAGGCACTAGAAGCAATCGACATAGCTAACAGGGCCCCCGCCTCGGCTGTAAGTAGGACCTCGAATGTCGTGCATCCACTTTGAAGATGCTCTGGCCATGTGGCCATCGAAAGATAAGAATGATATACGGAAGATCCCATGGGTCTTCGATCTGTCCGATGTACCGAACAAAACGGATAATCGGGAGGAAGAGGAGATGGACTGGCAGAGGGAGGCTCCAGTATATCTCTATCCAAAATCTCTTTCCCCGAGGAACAACACTGCCGAGGTGAGCGAACGCTCCTTCCTAACCCATTGACTCTAATCGCCATGAACTCACTCGTGGTGGAGGATCTCTCCACAGCGTCGTACTCACAGGGTGGTAACCACCTGCTAAATCACTCCTATGCCTTCTCGAAGAAGGCTCTGAACTCTCGGGAGATAACCCCCGGATTCTCCTCGAACGTCGAGGCGCTTGATAAGCCAATTTTATAGATTTATTAAATTAGACTCAAAAAAGTGAAAAGCGAGGCAAGCTAGGAGCAAAGAGCACTCTCTAAAATAAAAATCCCTGAGAAACAGCAAGCAAACAGCCTCCAAGTATTTCCGCTCTGGGTGATGAGGACCGGACACCAAAATATAGGAAAGCGAAGTATAGGACCTTCCGAAAGGAGTTTGGGATGATTAGGGCCCAGAACAACTAGCGAAGGTATCAGAAACAGTTACGCCGACCTCCAAACGACAGCCTTTGCCGGCTCAAGCACCCAAGCTTCGCAAGGGTACCCCCCAGAAGTACTGCTGAAAGTGATATGACGTCTGCCTCAGGTACCACGGGTATTCCCCCCGCAGTCACCTGTGTGGAACCTAGGAGTGGCAACTATGGACACCAATCCGTATCAGAAGCTGGGCGGAACGGTCTTGAGGTCAGATTCAGCTAATCGGAGGGGGGTATCCCTCTTCTCAACCTTCACTTCCCCTCGCGCTTGACTCTCGGATGAGAGCTTTCCCAGTCCACCTCACGGAGTTGGATTTCACTCAATTAATCAACTTCTATGTTTTTTTGAGCGGCCTTGGAGAGTTAACTCTCCACTCACCTATTCCAAGGCCCTACAACCTAGCTAGTTGGTGATTGACACTTAGAAAACTTGCTAGTTGATTTTAGATTAAATCGCTTATTTTAAGGGCTATTATATTAAGTCACAAGGATATGGAGATGAAACCAATGGTGTTTTGACGCAAAAGAAATTAATAAAAACTTAACTACATGCACATGCAGTTCTTTGTCTTTCGATGAAAAGTAATCTCTATACAGGTTCTACGAGACTAAAAATGGTATTTTTCTTTTCAAAAAGAAAACTCACACTCACAAAAACTAAGAAGCTAACTAAATGCTGAAATGCACCTAATGCAAATCACTACGAGCATGTAAATCCTAAGATGCAAAAATCTCTTAAAACAGAGTGAAATTTCCCAAAAAGCTCCTTCAGTTTTAACTCCTTTTTGATGGCCCAAAAAGCTAGTTCTCGGAAACAAGAACTCTTAATATAAGACACCAAAAACACTTAAAAACAAGAAGGAGAAATCAAATGACAACTCCTCCTCAAAATCAAGCCAAAAACTAGAAGCAAGAAACTTCACAAAAGCTCCAAAAGATATGGCAAGACGAAAATGAAAATGCAACAACAAAAACAAAAACAAGACACAATGTTTTTTGAGCTTTTGAAATGCAAAAACAAAAAGCAAAACAAATGTTTTTTGGGCTTTTTAGTTTTATAAAGCAAGAGCTCGAAAATACCAAGCACAACTATCCAAATCCAAACCAAAACGAGACCGAATTTCAAGCACAAACTTCAACAATGCTCCCAAACCTTATAAAGCTAACTGGTAGCAAGATCAATAAGAGCAAGAGAAGACCAAAAACTCAGCCAATCAGCCTAGACAAATAATGCAAACTTGTTGCAAACAAGAACTCCAAAGAAGCAAGAAAAGTCCTTCAAAAATTGCAACAAAACCCTAGCCTATGGAACTCAAGAAAACCAATCAAAAACGAAGAAAAAATCGCAATGCGAAGCACAACACAAAGATAGGAGCGAGTCAGTGAGTAGAAGCTCTCCGTTCTAATAAAGCAGAACAACCAAGAATGCTCAGAAAGCGATCTTGGAACTCAATCCAGAAGTGCCAGCACCAGAAACAACATTTTGCCAAAAAGACTAGTTTTCACTCAAACGAAAGAGAGAAAAGACATGAAACCACTTCCTTCACACTCCAGTAAGTACAAAGACTCTTTTGAAATAGGCCTCCACAGCCAGAAAGGAACAAAAATTCAAGAATCCCAAAAATTCAAAATCTGCCTAGGTATACGCTACTTCACAGCTATGAAACCAGCGTGCATACGCGTCTGTTCTAAGGGAAACTCGCGTATACGCGGGTTCCTTCAGACAAACTAGCATGTATACGCGACTGTGTGCAAAAGAAGGCGCGTATGCAAAGGTAAATAATGAAAAAAACAAAAAGAACAAGCCTGGAAAAGACACCAAGACTTCAGACTGACTGCAAGAAAATAAACTAGATTGCAAATGAAAGTTAAAACTGTTGGGATCCTACCAAATAGCTGAAACAACCCAACAGGAGAATCAAAAGAATGTGATCCCCAGCGGAGTCGCCAGTTCTGTTTCGGGGAAATATCACCCTAGAGGTTGGTTGGGATACAACCTCCACAGAGCAGGGGCATGCTACTTAACAGAGACTCACACAACCATGCACGTTCAGAAAAACTAAATAGAGTAGAATGAGAAAGTTACCCGTAGGTCCTACGGTTGAAGAAGATCCCGCAGGGTTCAAACCCCCAGCAACCGTCCTTCCTTCTTAACCTGAAAAACAAGAAGAAATGAACACAAAGGACTGGTTGTACAGCATATATCTACTCTAAATGTCAGTGAGATTCACATAAAACATTAAATAAATCATAATAAATGCTTGTATAACAAATATTCTCATACATAAAAGCATACACTAACACGTTTATTTCGGGAACAACATGGTACTTCTGTATTATAAATAGCATGTACAAAAGTAACGAGTGGAGAGATCACCTGATCCTTCCACGGCCTTCGAGCAGACCGTCGTCTGGATCCGTCCAGCCTTTGCCTCGCTAAGACTCCTTCCAAACTGGTGCATACGAGATGACATATAGGGAGATGAGCATCTCAAGGAAACAAGGGTTTCCTATAATGAACTGGGAAAGTGCAGGAGGCACGGGGAATCAGACTTGGATAGGGAATACCAACAGAGTATAATATTAATAATTCTCTCTCTCCCTTAGGCCATACACATGAGGGGTTTTTATACTCCCTCCAAGTAGTTTCAACAGTTGGAAACAGTTGGCCACGTGCTGGGGTGGTTGGACTACCTGAGTAACCATCAACCCAGACTGAAAATAGGGAATTTATATATATTAATCATTTCAGACAGGCTACTGTGAAATTGAATGACCCGCATACACTAAAAGTACTGGCATAGTCACGTATGGGGATTACAACTGTTTATGAATAATTGCCATGTAGGAATAGGTGCCCAAAAGCCATGAAGCAATCATGAATCATGTCAAGGTGAGAAATGATGCTATAACACACCTATCCTCCGGCTATTCGCAATTGTGACAGATCCCCGTATACCTTGATTGTGCTCTAGCACTTGTTCTCCACAACTCAAAACTGTTTTTTTTTCAAAACAAAAGCCCCAACACCTGGTTATTGATTTTGATTGCCCTGGTCGCATGGGATACACCTGACGATGTGGTGCTCCCTGAGCTCAAGCCTGATGTCTGCAAAGGCGCACACTATGTGAACCTATGAGACTTCAAGGATTCGCAACGTGACAAGGAGAACAAGGTTTTCTGGGTGCTATTTGATGGTGTGCTGGCGGCTACGATACATTCCAGGCCACACTTGTACCCTGTTGTGTATGAGAAGTACAAGTTCATCATTCGATTTCATGTCACCTTACATAATGTGCATATCAGGGCCCGAAAAGATCCAGTGTGGTACAACCTCCCATATATGGTCATTGAGGCATAGGTCAATCAAATCCTTGCTACATAGCCACCCGCATGGAAACTTGGCCTCAAATACTCTGCCCCAGTCATAGCAGGCATATCTGGAAAAGATGCAGTGTCGAAGGATATTGTCCCGCCGAGCACATTGAACGAGATTGAGGTGCACTCCACTGAGAAAATTACCACCAAGGAAACCCCCAAGGATTCCACCAAGGGGGCAAAGAAAGAGCCTCAACATGATGTGGAGACTGGAGGAGTTGGTGGGGAGGGCGCGGATCCCCCATGCAGCACCAAGCGCACTGGAGAGCCTCCCAAAGGGCAACAGAAGAAGTGCAAGGTCGAAAAGACCGGGGGAGAAATAGAAGTTACATTAACAGAGAAGGATCTTGAAAATATTGTAGATTTCATTTCTATTACCTCCAAGGATCATTGGAATGCCCTTGAAGATCAGCAGAAGGCCGTGGTGAAGGCTTTGTAGTCCGGGTTGCAAGTACTCCAACTAAAAGTGGATGCCCTTCAAGCTAGCATGAACCATACGAGGCCGATCCAAGAAAGCCTTCCATCTACAGCCATTGTCACAACAACGGAGATCAGGACTTGCCCCTTCCCAGGCACAACATTGACAATAGAACCACTAGCTCTATGTGCGCAAGTTCGAGGATGCACAGAAGTTGACCTCAATGTCACAAGAATAACGAGTGGCCAGCTACACGCTCTCCACTTGTTCGTCTCTGTCGAGCTCCTGAAAAGAGAATTTTGGGTGCAACAACAATTGAGTGAGGCTAAGAAAAAAAAATTCACCAAGGTTGTCGAGTCCACCCAAGCATAAGCAGGATAGCTAGTGGCAGTCACACAACAAGCAGAGTTAGAGCACCTGGTTGACTAGTTATGTGGAGACATGCCAGAAGTAATTCCTGCCTCTGCTACAACACAGTCCAAGATTGAGGACTTGGTGGCTGCATTGAAGGCATCCAAAATAGAGGTGTAGACCATCAAAGTGGGCCTAGAGCAACAGATTGCTGCACTGCAGGCCAAGATGTAACCAGAAACCCCTTCAGAGGTGCGCGCCCAGTGAGCTGTGCCGGTAAAAGAAGCAATAAGAAGTATTTCAGAACATATCACCAAGGGCTAAAAGTTGCTAGACACCACCATGGGAATATGGTTGACTGTGCAGCGTGATCCCCTCCTCTGGCAATTTAACCAAGAGTTGTGCCAAAAACAGGACTTTGAGCAAATGGAAGCTACCATGCCCACCCTCCTCGCAGCCCAGTGCCTAGCACGCCTTCGCACCATCCATGCTCTAAGGGATGAGATCGAGGAGCTCCGCCACAAGAATCAAGTCCTTAGTGATCATCTGAAGCCCTGGGCAGATGAAGAATTGAAGCTCTCATAGTACTTAGATGCAGTATTCAAGTAGTTGAACCAGACATTGGACAATGTCACTACGGCTACTGAAGGACCGACTTCCTAAAAGTTGGTTGAGATTGTGAAAAACACAGCCTCGCAGAGTGAAGGCATTCTGCCACCATATGTTGTCGCCATCAAGTAGGTCCAAGCCAAGATGAAGATCCCACTACCGCTGTGACTCGGGACAAGTAAAACAATTGTGTGGGGGCTTGTTGAAGGGTCCCTTGGCAGCAATTTTGATATATTTTTTAATATTTTGTAATAGTTAGTCTGGTGCAAGGGCTTTGGAGCTGTTCAAATCCCCTAATGAATTGTAATGGGCTAAAGGGTAGACCAAGGGTCCGGAAACCATGGTATGCATACCATAGAGTAGTGCAAGCTAATATAGTATAAATAGATGGATAGATCGAGTCTAGAAGTAAGTTTTGATTAAGTCTGGATACGAATATTGGATCCGTGATACTTGTTTTACGCATTTTTCTGGGTAAGGGCTCCTTCTGATTGTGTGCGCGGAGACCCTAAGTCCTATTGTGTGCGGACCCTACTGGTTGTGTGCGTGGGCTAATAAAGAGTTTGTAAGTGGAATCTGAAGTGTTAATGACTGATAATACCATTTTTATTATATCATAGTATCTCAGTGTTTTGTTATTGGTTATGCTATCTGTAAAAAACCAAGTTATGTCTGCATTCTGAATACTGTTATTTAATTAATGCGCACGTGGATGTGATGCTTTAAGAAAGTGATGAATGCATAGATCTGGTAATGTTTTGTCGCCTTGCTTCTCTTAATGAGCGATCTTATGGTTTACGAACTTCGCACAAGTTATTTCAGTCAAGTATATCGTTAAGGGTTTTCTAGGTTAGGGCTTCCTCAATGCAGGCCTGTTAGATCTGAAGGTGTCCACTTTGATTAACTTTCTCTCCCAAGGTGCAGAAACCTAGTTCCAACAACCTCCCATACTACTTCTAGTGACACCTTGACTGGCACAAGAAGGCCATTGCTAAAAGGGCCAGTAGTATAGGGGTCAAGACCCCTCAAACCAACAAATACCTGAACCTTAGATTCACTTCTATAGTAGTAGAGCCACTCAATAGCAAAGTGTACAAGTGCTCATTTTCTGAAGTATGATTGAACTCCCTAGCAATATTATGAAACCTTGGAAGCAAAGGATCCTCAAATCTTAACCTTCCCAGCATGGACCCATAATATCATGGAAAGTGTTGGAAGTGTAGGAATAACTATTTATAATATTGTAATGGATAACCAAACCTTCACAGAGCATGAAAGATGATCATCATAAAGAAGAATTCTTAAAGGCATAAGTTTCCCTCGATCAAATAAATACTTCTCTTCAGAATTAGCTTTAACATTTCTATCCATATTTGGGTTAGGAGAACAAGGAATATTCTAATAATCACGGAAAACACTGTTGGAGAGGGGAATCTGTGAAATGAAAGACATGGTCAGTAACCAGATCAATCCATTATAGATCAATATGAGCAATGGAAGTTAATAAAATAGTTATTCTGATGCTCTTGAACAAATTAAATTGTAAACATCGAAAGGAATGAGAATTACTACTATACATGAAACTAGAGAAAAGGTAAAGAATGTAGTTAAGAGATATCTATCGTAATAGAAGCTCATCTCCTTTTCATATCAAAGGTTACGTTGCATATATATGATAGCATTCTCAACATTTAAAATTGTCACTAGTGACCAATACGACCATCTTATACCACCATATTATATCATAGCAACCCTCGGTACAAATATCATAATTGAAATATGCCAAATAAAACCCTTTCTTAAATAACACCCTTGCTTATGTGGTAACCTTTAAATGGTGAAAAAACACCCCCTTGAACTCTAGAAAACATAAAAGCCATGCATATTCCTTTCAAATTTTTGACTTTGGTTTCTATTTCCTTTGCAGGTGTACATGTTGCAGACCTATTGAAGGCAAAGTCATTCAGAGTGCAGAAATTTGGATTTTTTTTTCATTGGATGCCCTATTTAGTGTTGACTTTATATGACAAATAATACAACCTGTGAGATACATAAATTAATTCAAACCATTTTTCTATTCCCTTGTGCCACTTCTACCCCCTATACCATACCCACATGCTGATGACCCCTTTACAAAGAAAAATTACCAAAAACACTACCTCTATTTGTGGTTCAAAATGTTTCACACTTATAATACCATACTCAATACCCAATACTCACACCCAAACTTATGCATCATTGGTTTGAACTTATTACACCAAACCTTAAAAATATGGTTTATAAAATGGGATTAACAATGGAAAATTGCAGCTATTTCGGGAAACCCGGAGATATTTTCTGTGTTTTTTGGCTATTCATTAAGGAGGCCTAGACTTGGATACAAGGCTTGTTCACCAAAAATTTTACATATAGACTTTACTATTGGTGTCATTCTCTGGGACCAATGGCATTGCCACAAATCTGATTGGAACGTTTGGCAGGCAATGAAGGTGTTGACTCTCTATTTCTAGAGTTGAAAGCGACGTGTGAGAACATTAAAGTTTTTCCAAATGAATGGGTAACTAAAAGTGACAAATTCTTTATTTTGGACTCAATATATGTTCAATTTTCAACCATATTATTTCCTTAAGAAAATAGATATATGAATTAGATCTTTATGCACTACAGAGTAGGTATGGGTAGGGAAAAGGATCTTTAATGTGATGATGTGTTCACATTTACTCCTTGAAAGGATATCAATTTCATATTTTTCAAATATATATAAGTGTCAGTTGTTACAAAAAGAAAAAAAAATACCTCAAATGTGTAGCCTGAAAACCCATTTCACCATCAAAGAAAATCCTACTACTTCAGGATCAAGCTACTAGAAGTGAAGCATTTTATGCCTAACTTTACATCTAGTCCTGTATGCCACCACAATGAGACAAAGAGCCAACGAAATAGATGGGAAGAGAATTTATAGCATACTCCATGGAAGTTGGAAGCCTTTGGACTCTGCTGAGGGGCTTCCTAATGCAGAAGAAGCCAGAACCAAGCATGCCTTAACAACAATAAGCACACTTGAAACAAGACCACATAATAATGTTGTCCAAAGTAAGGCCCAAAAGATAGGCCAAGTGCATCAAATATATAATAAACACCCAAATACAGTTCAATCAAGATGATCATATAAATTAATAGTCATATTGACAATTTTAAGATACAACGACAAAAATATACACATTGAAATCAATTAACAAGCCATTTTTACAACCTCATATGACATCAACCAAGCTAAAACAGGTTTTTCACTTCATATGAGAACACGAATGCTACTAAAATAAATCACATGTTGGTCTTAAAATCATATATTGCATTAGTGGGAGTGTGTTATTCATCATTATGATTTACTACATGTAATCTCCATTAAACTATTAGTCTAATCAGGTTCACCATGTGGACACAATATTCAATGTTAATGATGTTGGTATTTATAGCTCGTTAACGTTTAAATAAGAAAGAAATGCACAACAGATAGAAACTGAATCACACAACAAGAAACACAAATAATTTACATGGTCAAACCTTGACAATGTGTCCAAGAAACCTCCACGGGGCCAGGGATTGAAATTCTTATTGCTCCAAAGTCAAGAATGAGTCTCCAGTATTACATCAAGGCTCTCGAGCATAAACATTTTAATAAAAATAATCCATTACATAACTCCCTATAGTTCCACGACTATTTGATTGATAAAACTAAATATACTCAGATAATTACATTGTTAACATTAATTGTTGTCATTCTTTAACAATCTCCACCTTGACCTCCTAATCCCTTGTCTATGCCCATTCATCATCTCTTCTACAAGCCAAGAGAAGCCAAACACCATCACACTTTCTCTACTAATAATGGCTTCGTGAACATGTATACACAATTCTTCTATGTGTGGACCTTATTGAGAGCTACTTTGCCACCATTGATCATGTGTCTTGAAAAATGGTACCTTACATCAATGTGCTTAGTCTTGTTGTGATAAACTAGATTTTTAGCCAAATGAATAGCACTCTAATTGTCATATAATACATTCACTTTCTCTTGCGTCCTTCCAAACTCATCAAGTAGACCTTTAAATAAGATTGCCTCTTTATAGAAATCTGAAGTAACTATATAATCTGCTTCAGTAGTGGACAAAGAAACTGTTTCTTGAAGCTTTGACATCCACCTAATTGCTCCACTTGCAAGAGTAAATACATATCCTGTAATATATCTCCTCTTGTCCAAATCACCTACATAATTAGCATCCACATATCCACAGATTGAATCTCCAAAACCACTAAATACGATACAATGGTCACTTGTGCCTCTCAAGTACCGAAGCACCCATTTCACTGCTCGCCAATGCTCTTCTCCTAGATTTTCCATGAACCTGCTGCCAACTCCAACTTCATTTGAAATGTTGAGTCTTGTAGATACCATCACATGCATTAAGTTTCCTACCACATTTTTATATGGTACATGAGACATATACTTCTTTTATTCATCAATTCTCAGATTCAAACCAGAATACGGATTAAAATGGGAAGCGAAAGGAACAATAACAGGTTTCACATTGTCCATACCAAAATTTGCAAGTACTTTCTCCACATACTTCTGTTGTGATAACCAGAGCTTTCCATTTTTCATGTCTTTGTGTATCTCCATGCCCAATATATGTTTTTCATCTCCAATATCCTTCATATCAAATGTCCTAGAAATTTGAACCTTTAACCTATTTATTTATTCCATTCTTTTGCTTGCAATAAGCATATAATCAACATACAAAACCAAGATAATGAATATTACATTGAAACTGTTAAAGTACACACAATGATCATACTTACTTCTAGTGAAGTTTTGGTTCACCATGAACAAGTCAAACTTCTTGTACCACTTCATGGGAGATTACCTTAGGCCATACAATGATTTCCTAAGTTTACAAAATAATCTTCTGTTGTGACCTTTTACAAAACATTTTGGTTGTTCCATATAAATCTCTTCATCCAAATCTCCATGAATAAAAGATGTTTTAACATATAACTATTCTAACTCAAGATAAAATAATTCAGTTAGTGCTAGCATAGTATGAATAGAAGCAAGTTTTACGACTGGTGAAAAAATATTATGAAAGTCAATACCTTCTACCTGAGAATACCCTTTTGTTACCAGCCTCTCCTTATATCTTTCAATACTATTTGTAATCTTTTAATGGATAACCAAACCTTCATAGAGTATGAAAAGATGATCATCATCAAGGATAATTATTAACAACATATTTTTCCCTCAATCAAAGAAATACTTCTCTTCAAAATTAGCTTTAACATTTATATCCATATTGAGGTTAGGAGAACAAGGAAGATTCAAATAACCATGGAAAATAGTGTTGGAGAGGGGAATTTGTAAAATGCAAGACATGGTTAGTAACCAGATCAATGCATTATCGATCAAGATGAGTAATGGCAGTTAATAAAATAATGATTCTAATATTCTTGAACATAGTAAATTGTAAACATCAAAAATAATGAGAATTGCTATTATACATGAAACTGGAGAAAAAGGTAAATAATGTAGTTATGAGATATCTATGGTAGTAGAAGCTCATCCCCTTTTCATATTAGAGCTTGTGTTGCATATATATGATAGGATTCTCAGCATTTAAAATTATCACCATTGACTAATAAGACCATCTCATATCACCACGTTATATCATAGCAACGCTAGTTACAAAAATCATAATTGAATGTATGCCAAATAACACCCTCAATTATGTGGTAGCCTTTAAATGGTGGAAAAACACTCCTTGCACTCTATAAAACATAACAAATCTAACATGCATATTCCTATCAAATTTCTGACTTTGGTTTCTATTTCCTTTGCAGGTGTACATGTTGCAGACCTATTGAAGGTAAATTCATTCATAGTGCAGAAAATTGGATTTTTTTTTATTTGGAGGCCCTATTTAGTGCAGATTTTATATGACAAATAATTTAAACCATGAGATACATAAATTATTACAAACCATATTTTTATCCCCCTATGCCACTTATATCCCCTTGTGCCATACCCATATGCCTGATGACCCCCTTTACAAAGGAAAATTACCATAACCACTACCTCTATTTGTAGTTCAAAATGTTTCATAATTATAATACCATACTCAATACCCAATACTCACACCCAAAATTATGCAAACATTGAATTGAAATCATTGCACCAAATCTTAAAAATAGGGTTCATAAAATGGTATTAACGATGGAAAATTGCAGCTATTTTAGGAAGCCTAAAATATTTTCCGTGTTTTTTCGCTATTCGTTAAGGAGGCCTATACTTGGATACAAGGCTTGTTCACCAATATTTTTACATATAAACTTTACTGGTGGATTCTCCTTCTCTGGGTTCTTTGGCACTACCACAAATCTGACTAGAACGTTTGGCAGGAAATGAGGGTGTTGACTCTCTACTTCAAGAGTTGAAAGAGATGTGTAAGAAAATTAATTTTTTTCCAAATCAAAGGGTAACTAAAACTAACAGATTCCTGATTTTGCAATCAATAGTTGTTCCATTTTCAGCCATATGATTGCCTTAAGAAAAATATATATGTGAACTAGATCTCTATGCACTACAAAGTAGGTACGGGAAGAGAAAATGATCTTTAATGTGGTGATGGTTCATATTTACTCCTTGAAAGGATAACGATTACATATTTTTCAAAGATATATAAGTATCAGTTTTTACAAAAAGAAAAAAAGACCTCAAATGTGTAGCTTGAAAACCCATTTCACCATCAAATAAAATCTTAATACTCTAGGATCAAGATGTTGGAAGTGAAGCATTTTACAGCTATCTTTACATCTAGTCCTATATGCCACCACAATTTGACCAAGAGCTAAGGAAATAGACATGAAGGTCATTTCCAACATTCTCCATGGAAATTGGAGCTTCTGGACTCTACTAAGGGGCTTCCTAATGTAGAAGAAGCCATAACCAAGATTTCCTTAACAAAAATAAGCACACCTGAAATTAGGCCACATAATATTGTTGTCCAAACATAAGGCTCAAAAGACAATCCAACTGCATCAAATATATAATAAAGAACAAGATATAATTCAATCAACATGATCATCTGAAGTAATAGTTGTACTAACAAACAGTCGTAGGATAAAACAAAAATATACACATTGAAGTAAATTAAGAAGCCATTTTTACAATCTTATATGACATCAGTCAAGCTAAAGAAGCATTTCCACTTCATCTGAGAACACAACTGCTACTAAAGTAAATCACATGTTGAGCATAAAATTCATAGATTGCATTAATATGACTGTGTTATTCATCATCATGAGCTACCCCATTAAACTATTAGTAAAATTAATTTCACTATGTGGTTACAATTGATCCAGGTGGATATTGGTGGCCACCCACTTATTCAATTTGGACCCGCACCATCAACTCTTGTAGTTCTCCACTTCCACCAGCTTACTATTTTTAGCAGGTTTTCGGGTCCTGCAAGCCTGGAGCCGTTTTGGGGCATTAATGATCTAGGTGGATATTGGTGGCCACCCACCTATTCCATTTGAACCCTTGCCATCAATTCTTTACGTTTTTAAGTTTCAACACTAATTACTATTTTTAGCATTTTTTCGGGTCCTGAACTTCTGAAGCCATTTTGAGGCCCTAAACGAAGTTTTTTGGGAAACCTGAGAGAAACATGTGTCCATGGACCGATGTTGCTGACACTAAAATTTTTATTCCTTAGACAGATCTTTCTAACGAGCTATTGAGCGTGTCAAATGGAGATCGAATGCCAAAGTTACGTCCTCGGGAAGTTGAAACACCAATTTATCCAAACGGGGCCCACATTTTTTTCTCTTCATATCCTAGGGTTAGGTTTTTGGAAATTTCAGGTTTTACATTATTTCTCAACAATAAATAGGCCTTAGAGCCTCATTGTAACATAGTTCAGGGGCTGGTAGCCATCACATCTCTTCTCAAGGATACACTGCCAGTACCCTAGCTCATATATTTCCATTATGTCTATAATAGACCTTCGAACCTCAATGTAACACAACTCAGAGGCCTACACCTGCCAAATATCTTCTCAGAGATAAGCTACCAGGACCCTAGCTAGTTTCCATTATGTTTGTAAGCCTATTTCAGTCATTCTTTTATTAATAAAATGAAGCATTATTTCTGCTGCATCTCTGTTTTTATGGTTATATCTGTATTCCGTTGTGTTCCTGAATAAATATGGATCGGTGGTATCAGAGAGGGTCCACTCTTTCTCTATTTTTCTTTGCATGTCCCCAATGCGGTGAGGGTATAAGGAGTTCGAGCTCAATCTAGTTGCACCCTTCCAAGGTCAGCCTCGCCAACCCCGATGACCCCCCATGGTGGAAGGAAAGAAAGACGAGGGAGTAGGAGATCCTATCAAAATCTTGCTCGGGGAGGCCCTCAAGAAAAAGAGGAATGCGATGACGAACAACTTTTCCCAAATCCCTCAACTACTGCCCACCGACGGTACATATACATCCAGCACGTCCGCCAATAGGTCCGCGACATCCTCGACAAATCCAATAACAAGTTCAACATAACCCCCCACCCCAATGGAGGAACTTAACACAATGGAGACCATTGCTTCCTAAGGAGGGAGGAATGATCTAGGTGGATATCGGTGGCCACCCACCTATTCCATTTGGACCCACACCATCAACTCTTCCAGTTCTCCACTTCCAGCAGCTTACTATTTTTTGCAGGTTTTCGGGTCCTGCACGCTCGGAGCCATTTTGGGGCATTAATGATCTAGGTGGATATTGGTGGCCACCCACCTATTCCATTTGAACCCCTGTCATCAGTTATTTCCATTTTTAAGTTTTAGCCCAACTTACTATTTTTAGCATTTTGTCCAGTCCTGAACTTCCGAAGCCATTTTGAGGCCCTAAACGATGTTTTTTGGGAAAACCAGGAGAAACATAGGCTTTGGGACCAATGTTGCTCACACTAAAATTTGTAGTCCTCGGACAGATTTTTCTAACGAGCTATTGAGCGCATCAAACGGAGATGAGATGCCAAAGTTACGTCCCCGGGAAGTTGAAACGCCAATTTACCCAAACGAGGCCCACATTTTTGGCGCTTCATCTCCTAGGGTTAGGTTTTTGGAAGTTTTAGGTTTTACATTGTTTCTCAATAATAAATAGGCCTTCGAGCCTCATTTTAACATAGTTCAGGGGCTGGTAGCTGTCACATCTCTTCTCAGGGATACACTGCCAATACCCTAGCTCATTTATTTCCATTATGTCTGTAATAGGCCTTCGAGCCTCAATGTAACACAGCTCAGAGGCCTGCGCCTGCCATATCTCTTCTCAGATATAAGCTACCAGTGCCCTAGCTAGTTTCAATTATGTTTGTAAGCCTATTTCAGTCATTCTTTCATTAATAAATTGATGCATTATTTTCATTGCATCTCTATGTTTATGGTTATATCTGTATTCAGTTGTGCTCTTGCATAAATCCAGATCAACAATCCTCATCGTTAATGACTCAAATCTAAGTACAAGAAGTTTAATATTATAATCATAGGGCGAAGTAGAGAAATTATGGGTATATTGAGGACAGAAGACCCAAATTATATGAAGCCCAGAGTACCCTCAAATCAAAAGCATATCCAAGCCTAATGGAAATATAAATACATGGGAGCATATCATCCATAATGCATATGAGAAGAGGAGTAGAAAATACTAATATAGAACCTGTTAGCACTTGGATTGAACCGCAGGTTGAAGAAGGCAATTCTGAGTTAACCACAAACTACGCTTAGCCAAGTAGCTAGCCCTACCAGGCAAGGAGAGGGCTCTCTCCGTAAGGATCATAGCCAAGATGGTTGAGTAAAGAAAATATTAGGCTAGGTATAGTAGCTCAGGGTTTTGATTTTGATTGTATAGGGTTTTGTTGGATCAGAAGGAGAAAAAAAGTTAGGGCAATGGAAATTAGGTCAAAGTTTGCAGTGTGTTCTATGGGGCAAGGTAGGCATAGTGATTTAGCACTTTAGGATTTAAATGGGTGGGATGATCAAGATAGGTGAGGAGCTAGAAAGATCATGGTACAACCATGGGTTCTTTCTAAACTGAAGAAATTTAATAGACTAATAATGTCTACCCAAAACAGAGCATATGAGAATGGATTATGCTTATCTAACTTGTGTACATTCACTTAGAAGTTATGAAATAATTAATAGAATTAACAATACATTTCAACACATGAAAAAAAAGGAGAAACTGAACTAAACACCATACCACAGGGATCCCATAAAAATAGCTGAAAATTTTATTAATATTCCTGCTCAAAAATGATACAAAGCATGTCTCTTCAAAATCCAAGCATCCAACTGAGTCCAACCCTTACTAATGAGAAAGAAGAAGAAGATATAGACCTAAAAACAACTCACCCTAGCCTCAGTGAGTCGAATCCATGAGATGAGGATCAGTTTCCACCAAATTCTGAACAAGAATCTGAAGACTATGAAGACCCAACAACTTGCCTCTAAAAGAGAGGAAACTAATTCATTTGACCTCTAGAGGACTCAAGCTAATGAATCTACCTATACTAAATTAATCCTCATCACAATTACATTCATCTTTACCAATTACATCAGTGAAAACCCCAACTAGTGAGGTAAAACTCAAAAATCACGTGACAAATAGAGAAAACTCCAAAATAGGCAGAATTTGTCCTATGCGCAGCACCAAGGAGGAAAAAAGTATCCCTTCTTGCAGGTCACTTTTGACTGACTTCTCGGTGTCCAAATTGAGCTCATGATAGCGCGTTGAAAACCTTGTCTTGTCTAATTTCTAGATCTTCTTGTGGTTTCTTATTTGGAGCTTTTTTGACCCCTCAAAAGTGCAATATCCTAGCACTGCCTCTATGCGCAGTGCCACCCTGAAAAGGAGGCAGAAACATGATTTTTTGGGTGTTTTTGTCCCTTTTGCCTGACCATTTTTGCTCCAAATGCTTAGCAAAATTACAAGAGGAATATCCTCATCATTATGAACCCACTGATATCTTCCTTTTGTCCATTGGATGTCCCAAAAGAGTGTGCAGTGCCAAGGCTCTATGCACAACACCACAACTCTATGTGCAACACCAAGGCTCTATGCACAGCACCAGAACTCTATGCGTAGCGCCAAGGCTCTATGCACATCGCCATTTTACTCCCAACTTGTAGGTTGTTTTTTACTGCCTTCCCAGTGTCCAAATTATGCCCAGGATAGCTCATTGGAAATCCCTCCAAGTCTAGTTTCCAAATCTACATTGGTTTTTCTATTTGGAGTTGATTTTCCTTGTCAAAAGTTTATTTTCCCAAGACTAGGAAAAAAGTACAGAATGAGGGTGCAGAAATGTTGTTGCAGGAAACTTTCGGAGGCCTTTCTCAACTCCAAATTGTGCTCATGATAGCTAATTGGAAATCTATCTCTATATAGCTATCATTTGACTCATCAAGAAAGTAATTTGGACACTCCAATTAAAAGAAAACATGATTTTCCCAAGGTCACTCTAGAAATGCAGCAAACCTCTTGTAGCACCTGTATTTTTGAAATTTCTCAAAAACCATGTTACCGGTGTAAAAATGGAAGGATTTTTTTCTTCCTTGACCTATTATGGACAAAAACCTCTCTCAATTTTATCAAATTCATCTCTGTTTGGTCAGAAACATAGTTTGAAGCAAAACTGGCCCTATGACTCACAAATGGCTTGACTCTTGGGTATATTTCCTCGAAAATGATGGACACATGATGTTTATGAGTTTGGAATGACCTCATAATTACTGATATGACCTAAATTATGCCTCCTCTACTCATATGTCTCTGATTCCATGGCAAACCCTAGCTAAGTGGGAGAGGAAATTAGGGTTTAGTGCTTGTGGAAAATGATGACAAACACTCTTGGAAAAAGACAACTCCCTTTCACATTTGATCAATTGTTGAAGTAGACACTTTTTGTATTTTACACTTGATGTTTTGACATGTGGAAATCTGATTTGGCAGCCTTGGGAGACTGAGTACTTATTACTTTTTAACTAACATAAAATTACATGAATAAAAATAAAATTACATCTTGGAATGAAACTCACACTTGAAATCAAATTACAACTTTGGAAACCATCATGGAGATCATCTTTACATGGTAAAGAGACATTATTGGAGTCATTTTCACACCATTTTCTGACCTTATGTGATATAATGGTGCATTTTTGGACTTTGAATAATGAAACCTAATGACCTAATGGGACCTTGAATGACTTGACTCCATGGTTGACTTTGACTAAAAGTGGAAGGAGAGAAGACTTGTTTTCAACATGATGAAGACATCGAAGAGGGTCCGTGTTTGGTCAATTTAGTGTGTCCTAAATTGCTACATTAATTTATCAATCCGGGATTCGTAAGCTGATGAAGTGTGGCGCACTATATGTGCAAGATAACCTATTTCTTACCTTTTTGTCATTTTTGGTTTTCTAATGTGAGATGGAAATTCTAAAATAAAAACAAGTATGGTTATGATTGTTCAAGGCAATGATATCCTTTATAATGATTTATCAACTTCAAACTTAAAAATGAATTTGAAACATACAATGACAAAACTGAAAGGAAATGAAAATGTGCTGCTAGCCTAATAAATCAAACAGTGAACTATTGAGCATGAAAATCAAACTATCCTTGCTACTGTCTAAACACAAAAGAAACTATGCTTAAAGAAATCCAAAATTGCAACAAAGTAAATCTAAATCAAATTACATCAACTTATATTTTGATCCCTCGCCATTAGTCCAGCTATGGCTTTTGGAGGTAGCCATAAACAACTTGAGCAATCTGATATCTAATTTGCAGAAAGTAAACTAATATCAAACTACACACTCATACTTCAATCCCTCACCATCAGTCCAGCTGTGGCTTTCGGAGGTAACTAAAAATGACATGAGAAATTTAATATATCTAACTTGCAGAAAGTAAAATAATATCAAACTACACACTCATACTTCAATCCCTCACCATCAGTCCAGCTGTGGCTTTCGGAGGTAACTGAAAATGACATGAGCAATTTAATATATCTAAATCTCACTATTGAAACAAATGTGCAAGACTGAAATAAACAAAGCAGTACTGAAATTAAACAAAAACTAAGAAAAATAAATTAGCAGCAGAACAATATTGATTCCATGTCATTAGTCAAAATATATGCAAATGCCCGGCCTTCCTATTTGTAATCTGAAACAAGAACACTGATCAGTTAACATAAAACATGAAACATGAAATATTATGGACAGAAGTAAAATGTAAAGCATGAAAGATTATGAACAGAGATGAAGCATAAATACCATGAAAGATGCAATGTATAAACACGTGAATGACTTATGGCACAATGAACTTAAAGAAATAAAACAATAAACTATACAATAATGCACAAAACCTCAGCGTGTGCAGGGGCCCTCTGCACCAGCCTCGGGAAACAGCCTTCAAATACGAATTACGCTTGGAAACAGAGTCTTCTTATATATTAAAATGCAGTCATAACAGAGAAATGATATTACAGCACAGTGGCAACGAAATTACATTACAGAGCTATATGGAGGCTAACTATTATGCGTATGCAAACGCGTTATTTATAACAAAGGTGATATAACTAATTCCCTAAAGTTTGTGCTGATAGAGACACGTGAACCATCACGTCTAGAGATCCAGCATCATGGCCGCGGTGAGGAGTAAATCTATGAAGAGTGGATGTTGGATTTGGCTTATGGAGCCATGTACAGGTGTTGATGTGTCTCCCGTAAATTAGAAACGGTCATACAAATCTTCACGTGATGAGAAACAGAGTCTTGTCACCGTGGGACTCTACGGTTGACTTCCACTTGGCCACCTTTGACCGCAGCCTCCTTAGGTGAATTTGCTCGAGCCAATAGGACACGATCCATGTCCACATCATTTCTGACTTGCCCATGTGGCTCGAATTGCCTGAAGACACCTGTAACATAGACTTTCACAAAATGGCTGCGGAAAGTTGCAGCAACTACGGAAAGTGGCAAGATTCCGCAGCTAAATGAGCAAAAATCTAAATCAAACAGCAGACACAAAACATAGTTAAAAACCATTTTAGATGCTCTTTTACAATTAATATGAAATGATATTGACAACTTAGAAGGTTCAGGTGAATGAAAAAGGTCTAGAAAGGTGTATAGGAAAGATGTAGATTTGAGACTCAACATACCCCCGCTGTGAAGGTGTTGCATGTCCTCATGCAACCAAAATTTTGATAATCCTTTTTCAATTCATATGCCTTGACACTTCAGCCAGTACATCCAGTCCTCTCCTCCTCTTCCTTGGTGCTGCTAACATCCTGGGCTTTTTCATCAAGCATCTGAATTTGATATTAATCAGTGCTCTGCTTAACTTATGGCATTTCCTCTTCAATTTCCTGTTCTTCTTTTGCCATAGTCCCAGATGTAGCATGGTATTATCATGAATGATTTTGTCCAATTTGCCTTGTTCCTTCAATGCCTCATTTTCATTTTTAGTGTGTTTATTTAAAAGCTCTAGCTCAAAGACTTCTTGTTTTAGTGATTGGACTAGATCATCTTGTGCTATGTGAGGCTGAATGGACGAAGTACTGGGACCCGTAGCTGCTCTTTCTAAAGATTCTATATAATCATATACTTCTTGTTGCTTTGGGTCTATCTTAGGTGTCGTTTTTATTGGGCTGTCCCCAAAATGCCGTGGAGGAGAGTTGTCTTCAAAATCTGGCTGAGAAGGGCTTACATCAATGTCTGGCTGAGAATGGGATGGACTATGTTCAATGTCTGACTGAGAATGAAATGAACTAGGTTCACTGTATGACTGAGAGTGAGATGGACTATGGCCAGTTGGGGATTTTTCAGATGTTTCTTCTCCCAAGTCAATAAAATGGGGTCCTTTCGTTTGCGTTTTCCTCAACTTCCCCTTAAGCCTGAAACTTCTTCTTATACGCTGTGGACCACTGTCTTTTTGCTTTTGTTTTCCTTTCTCTTTCTTCTTGGCCATAGATGACTGTTCTTGAAGGTGAACTAGTCTTTCAGATAATACTTGATGATCTTCTTCGGAAGAAGGGGTTTGATGCATAGCCTCAATACTTTTTCTCTCTTTTGATGTTATTGGCTTTTTACCCTTGGTTTCTTTCTTCTTCCTTTTTGACAGTCTCTCTTCCCTACTAGTTCTTTCAATTGTAGTAGTAGGAGTACTTTGAGTTTCATCATTTGTTCTTTTTCTCCTACTCCTTCTTGATGTGCTACCTTCAGGAATTTCTTGAGGTTCCTCAAAGACATTTCTAATCAAAAATTGTTCCCATGTGTCCTTCTTCTCCTTTAACTGTTTTTCAATCAAAATTTTCACAAGACCATGGTGATATAGATGTGGTTCTACATCCCCTAAATGTTTCTGAACAGTCACAGACATCTTCTTCAAACTATTTAATAGAAAATATGGCAGATTGAGGGTCTGGTTATCTAGAAAGTTCATCAGCAATCTGGTATGGTACATATACATTGACCCAAAACGGCCCTCACAGGTGATAAATTTTTGAACAACTAGCAGCAAAGTAGCCCATTCCTCTTTCAAAGCATGAATAGGAATTCCTCTTTTAAAAATAGTTATGTCCATACCTAGGTTATGTAGAATCACTCTCCAGGCTTCATCATTAATGCTTTTGTTCTTAAACCAACGTTCACCCTCTTGAAGAAGTTCTGTGGCAGATGCTATAGATGCCTCATTCACCGTAAACTTAAGGTCTCCAATCTCTAACTCCAGGCCATTGAAAGACCTTGCAAAAGCTTTTGTCACCTCTTTATGGTAGCCTCTAAAATTTTGGATAAACCGCAGCCACTTTGCCTTCTTCAATATATCCCTGACTTGCGGATATCCTTCCATGAATTTAGGTCCCTCTGGTTCTGCTCTCAACAATTTACCCATCCTTCTTTCTGCTCTTTAAAAACTTGCCTGCGTGAGGAGGGTTCAATGGAAGTAAGACGGCTGAATGAACGGAAATGAGCACGATGAATGTATGTAGATATCAGAGAGTGGGTATACAGACTGTAGTGTAACAGAGAACGAAATGGGGTGAAGCGGAACAGAGAAGGGTTACATGAGCACGGCGGAAATGCGGCTGTGAGATTAATAGAACAATAGGAGGAGTATAACACATCCGGCAGTGTTTCAAAATTTGGTGGCTGCAAAATAAATGTAAGCACGTTTATACAACGGCTACAGATTTTATGCGGCTGAAAGAAGCCGTAGTCAAATCAACTACGTTTCATTGTCACAGGTGGAATATCGGAGTATGAGTGAAGATCAGAGGTTTAATTATGGGACCGTTTGAGAATGAATGCAAGGATTGTGGGAGGATTGTATAGAGATCATGGAGTGGTTACGGAGTTTGTCAATACAATCATTGCACATAATGGAGCTTATGGTTTATAACTATATAAAAATGTGTTTTAAATGCCATTTGAAATAAATTTTTACTCATACCTTGGAATCTTTGCCATTTTTCCTTGGTCTTCAATTAGTTGCTCCTCATTGATATCTTGAATGTCCCATGTCTTCATAATTGGTCCTCATACCTGCATTTTATTTCATGATTATGGAAATAACATCTGGCTGTACATTCTTTTGAAAAACAGAGTGGTAGCTGCGGAATCTGCTTCTGGATGCGGAAACTGGTGTCAGCTGTGGAAACAGATGTCAGCTGCGGAAACTGACACAGCTATTATTTGGGTGAATGGAAATGAACGGATGACAATTGACTAAATGGAAATGGTCATGAAAGAGAATTTTATTGGTAAAATGGAATGAAAAATGAAGTGAAATGGAATGAAGTGGAGTGAAATGAAGTGGAATGGAATGGAGTGGGTGGTCACAAAACTTGTGAAATGAAAGAGAGATTTTTTTTTTTGGAAAATATAGAGTGTCAGGTGTTCCTGATTTTCACCCTATATTTTCTGTATAAGACTGCCAATCAGTGATTGGTTTTCAGGCTTATACAAATATATATATATATATATATATATATATATATATATATTTAACTGAAAAGAACAAAAGCTAGGCTGGTGGAGAAGAAGAATTCTTCTGTACCAGCCTGATTGCAGAACTTTCTTGAAACATTTTGACAAAATCCTCTTTTGAGAGTGGCTTATGATAAACTTTCAATCTATGGCCATTCACAATAAGAGGAGTTTGAAACTCATCAATGGTCTTGATTCTTACCGCTCCATTGCTAAAGATCTTGTCAATCTCATATGGCCCAAGCCAATGAGTCCGAAATTTTCCTTGAAAATATTTAAACTTGGAATCAAATAACAATGCCCAATCTCCTTCTTGAAACTTCTTCTCTTTGATGTACTTGTCATGCCATTTAGCTCTTTGATATTGAACTAGATCAGTTCTTAAAATTGCTTCTTGTCTGATCTCATCTAGCTCGCTCAACTGCTCCATTCTATGCTTTTGGGCTTCTGATAAGTCCATCCCCAACTGAACTGCTATCTTGAAGGTCTTGACTTGGAACTTAATGGGGAGTAGGACTTCCTTCCCATAAACAAGTTCATAGGCAGAATGTCCTGTTGTATTTTTCCATGTAGTTCTGTAGGCCCACAAGGCTTCAGGAAGCCTTTTTGCCCAATCTCTTCTATGTAGATGAACAATTTTGGTGATGATACTTTCGAGAACTTTGTTGGTAGACTCCACTTGACCATTTTCTTGCGGATGGTAAGGAGTAGATCTTCTATGCTTGATTTTGTATTCTTCCATCAGCTTCTCCACCAGGTTGGATGTGAATTGGCTTCCTTGATCTATCACAATTTCTCTTGGAACACCAAAGCGAGTAAAAATATCCTCATAAAGAAAATGAACAACCGAATTTTCAGTAGCAGATACTAATGCTTTGGCTTCTACCCATTTAGTAACATAATCAGTACAAACCAATATATACTTCTTTTGCTTAGATGGTGGATTAATAGGTCCAATGAAATCTAAAGCCCATTTTTCAAAAGGTTCAATGAGTACTTGTGTTTGCAATGGAATTTCATTTGAAAGGGTAGGTTTCCCTACTCTTTGGCAGCTGTCACACCTTTTGACATATTGTTTTGCATCTTTGAAGAGGGAAGGCCAATAATATCCTAAAGAGAGGATTTTATAGGCCGACCTTTTGTCTACAAAGTGTCCGCCGCATGGTTCATCATGACATGCCTTAAGAATATCAGGCATTTCATCTTCCCTGACACATCTTCTGATCACAAGATCTGGCCCTGTTTTAAACAATTCGTTAGAAATCCATGAATATTTTGAACTCTCCCGAATAATTTTTCGTTTTTCACTTGGAAATAAATGTGAAGGTAGTTTCCCTGTAACCAAATAGTTAGCAATATCTGCATACCAAGGAGTCTTAATAGTTACTGCAAACAAGTATTCATCAGGAAACTTATCCTCTACAGGAGAATCTTCTTTAGTATTATGAATTCTAGACAAGAAATCAGCTACTGTATTCTGTTTTCCTGGTCTATCCAACACAGTAATATTGAATTCTTGTAAAAGTAAAAGCCATCTTGTCACTCTGCCATTAGTAACAGGTTTGTTCATTAAATATCTAATTGCAGAATGGTCAGTATGAATAAAAGTTTCATAGCCTGTTATATAATGTCTAAACTTATTAATTGCATGAACAACAGCTAAAAACTCTTTTTCAGTCACAGTATAGTTCAACTCTGTGGGAGTCAAATTTTTACTAGTATAATAAATGGCATAAGGAACTAAATCTTTTTGACCCAACACAGCTCCTAGAGCTGTATCTGAAGCATCCGTAGAAATATGAAAAGGGAGTTTCCAATTTGGTCCTCTCAAGATAGGTGCTTCAGATATTCTTGTTTTCAAAGTTTCAAAGGCTAATTGACAATCAAGATCCCATTTAAATTCACAGCCTTTTGTAAGCAATTTGAAGAGTGGAGATGCTATTTTAGTGAAGTTTTCTATAAATCTTCTATAGTAACCAGTAAATCCTAGAAAACTTCTAACATCTCTTTGACAATTTGGAATAGGTAACTTGGAGATGACTTCAACTTTTAATCTATCAACCTTAATCCCATCTCCCGAAATATGATGCCCCAAAACAATCCCTTCAGTAAACATCATAAAGAATTTTTCATGGCTTAATGAAAGGTTTGTTTCTTTACATCTTATAAGAACTTTTTCCAAATTTTCTAATGCCTCTTCAAATGAATTACCATAAACCGTAAAATCATCCATATAAACCTCTACACAATCATGGATTAGATCAGAAAAAATTCCTAGTACTGCTCTTTGGAATGTTGCAGGTGCATTACATAACCCAAAAGGAAGCAATCGATAGGCAAAAGTTCCCCATGGACAAGTAAATGTGGTCTTATCTTGATCTTCAGGTGCTACCTGAATTTGATTATAGCCACTAAAACCATCCAAAAATGAAAAGTACTTTTTACCTGCTAATGTATCTAATACCTGATCGATAAAAGGCAAAGGAAAGTGATCCTTCAAAGTTGCTTTGTTCAATTCCCTGTAATCAATGCATACCCTCCATTTACCATTCTTTTTAGGTACTATAACCAAAGGAGAAACCCATCGTCTATCTGAAATTGGATAAATGAAGTTTACATTGAGTAGTTTTTGGAGCTCTTCTTCCACTATCTCCCTAAGATTTGGATTCATCCTTCTTTGAGGTTGTCTGATTGGTCTATTGTTTTCCTCAATATAGATATGATGGATGCAAGTATTAGGATCAATACCTTTCATGTCAGTATACTCCCATGCAAATGCAGTAGAATGTTTTTGCAAGATTTTGGTTAGTTCTTCTTGTTGTGACTTTTCCAAATGTTTGTTGATATTCAATGTTTTTCCTGGAAAAATCTCAATATTAGAACTAACAAACTCTTCCATAGAGTAAAGAGACATTTATCTTGATGATAAATATTCTATGTCAGATTCCAACTGAAATTGTGTGGGGTCATATTCTGAAGATGTCTCAAAATTTTCTAATGTGTTCAGAATTTGACTATCCTCACTGATTTCAAAAATGGTAAAGACAGGTTGTATAATGTCCTCATCATCGACCCATTCATTGTCTCCTACTTCTGTAATTGCTTTTGCTGGAGGATACAAATTGAATTTCTTTGTCGAATTACCATTAGAAATGTACATATCCCTAGATCTACAACTAATAAAAGCATCAGCTATGGCTAGCCAAGGTCTTCCTAAGATAAGTGGTTGCCCTCCTAGATTACTCTTGGGAGTCAAAATCATAAAATCTACCGGATATTCCCAAGAATCTAAGGAGACTGAAATATCTTCTAATACACCATCTGGTTTAATAATTGATCGATCTGCAAGTTGCAGTAAAGTAGGTGTAAAAAGAAGGTTAGGAAGTTTTAGTTGGTCCATATTCTGTCTACTCATAATGTTAATAGCAGCCCTTAAGTCAATCAATGTGTTTGGAATTTCTATCCCATTTATATGTGTCTTGACAATTGGACTTCCTGGATCTACATACTTCTGCATGGTAATTTTTCCCATCATGATATCTGCAATTTTTCCTACCAGGTGGATTCTTCTTGTGTCTTTTAGTTTCCTTCCTGGTCTTTTGAAACTCAATTCCTTTATTGTTTTTGCTAGAATAGGAATCTCCCGAATGTCTTGTAGCAAGGGAATCTTGATACAAACATTCTTCAATTCATCTAGAAAATCATAGTTAGGCAACAAGATTTGTTTTTCCACCCCCTTGTCAATTTGTAGTCTTTTAGGAAAAGGAGGTGTAGATGAAGATGCAGGTTGCTCAACTATAGGAGTTGTGGGTGTTAAATTTTCTTTTTCTTTTTGAATGTTTGAATTTTGAAGAGATGCTTCCTCAGAACCCTCATTGACTTTAAGAGAGTCCTCCTCAGAGGTATCTTGCTCTTGAACATCTATAGAAGGTTTTTCTAAAACTCTACCAGATCTGAGTTGTACATCATTGAGAGGAACAATCATATAGGTAGGAAATTGTTGTCCTTCTACCATGTAAGTATTCTGAGGATTATTATTGTTAGGATTTGGCAATGGCTGAGCTGGAAGTTGATTTGTCTTTTGTTGGTATGGGAGCATGAGTTGAGGATTTGGATTTTGTTGAGAAGGTTGTTGTTGTGGAAATGGCAATGAAAGTAGTGGATATGGGTTTGGAAGTTGTGGAGCTTGTTGATTTTGAAAAGATGGAGGATATTGATAAAATTGAGCAAATCTCCCATAAGGATTTTGCATTCCTTGTACCCATGGCTGATATGGATTTTGATGTTGGGGCCATGGTTGTTGCCAAGGATTCCAATTTGGTGGGGTTTGAAGATTCATAGGGTTGTTAAACCCTTGAGTTTGTTGTCCCTGCCAAGGTCTTCTTGCAACAAAACAGAGAGATTCTACTGAATTTGGGTCTTCTTGAAAGACAGCTTTGAGTCCAGGAATTGAAGGACAATCATTGATCTCATGATTCTATGAGCAAATTATACATGTTTCTACAACTTTTGCATCCAAGGGACATTCCCTTAAAGCATGTTTCTTCCTACATTTCTGACAAAAGATGGCTAGAGCATCTGTTTCTGCTTTCTGCTTGTTTTGGATTTTAAGGGTGTCTAGTTGTTCACTAAGGCTCCCTAAGATATCAGTTTTGAATTCATCAAGAATATTACCAATCTCTGCCCTACTTACTGATCCAGTTGCAGATTTGTTAGCCCTAATAAGAGAAGGATCCCTAGGCCCTTTTCCCGTTTTAGATTTTCCTCTTGAGAGATGGACACATAGTTCTGTTATGTCATGAAGTGGAAGTTGAGAAATGTCTCCTTTCCCCATCATGTTTAAAATATCTATCCATTCATCTCTAATGGCTTTTAATATGAGGGCTTTCAAGGTTTCATCATCTAAGTTGCTCATTTTTTCTCTTTTCAAGTTGTATTGAAATCTTTCAAGTAAATCTTCCAAGTTTTCATCTTCTTTTTGCATCATTTTGAATACCTCATCCTTGTGATTGGTGGGAATACAATAGTCCAAGTATCTATCCAAAAATGTTTGTTTCATATCATTCCAAGTCCTAATAGATTGAGTGGCTAATCCCATGAACCATTTCAAAGCAGATCCCTTCAAAGTTGAAGGAAACAGTTTGAGTTTTTGAGAGTCTTCCATATAGTCATAGGTTTGGCACACGACTTCAAACTCAAACAGAAATGTTTCAGGATCCTCACTTTGCAATCCATAAAATTTGGGGAGGACAGATGGTGAGATATTTTTCATTGTTGTATGAGTTTCCTCATCAACTATAGGGAATCCAAACAAGTTGTCTCCTTCCCTATTTCTTCCATTATTACCTTCACCATTGTTGTCTCCATTGTTTCCTCCTCCTCTACCTCTACCTCTACCTCTACCTACAAATCCATCTATTATTTCCTCTGCCATGATAGTTTCTTTAGAGTCCTTAAAGTCCTCTGGTTCTTCTATCAAGGGAGGATGAGAGGGAATCTCTTCCTTTTCTAAATGAGATTTAGTAGGTGGTATAGGAGAATCCTCTAATTCAGCTGCTCCTTGAATTCCAAAAATCTTAAGGCTAGGGGTAGATGGTGGTGAATCTTGTCTATGCCTTGAAGAAGATGGAGTTGCGAAAATCGAACTCTTGGCTTTAGCTATAAACCTTCCCCTAGAATCTCTTGCTCTATGCATGTCATTTTTTATTTTTATTTTATTTTTAAAAGTTGGGCTAATAATTCTCTTTCTGATCTTCCAGGTCACACTAGGTGCAAGAAGAGAGCATACTTAAGAAATTACTAAACCAATAACTCTCTTTTCTGATCCTCCAGATCACACTAGGTGCAAGAGGAGAGCATACTTCAAGAAGTTATCAAGTTTTCCCTTCTTTTATTATTTTGTTTTTTTTTTTGTTTTTTTTTTTTTTTAAGACATTTTCTACTTAGTTACACTTCCCCAGCAACGACGCCAAAATGTTTGGTCAATTTAGTGTGTCCTAAATTGCTACATTAATTTATCAATCCAGGATTCGTAAGCTGATGAAGTGTGGCGCACTATATGTGCAAGATAACCTATCTCTTACTTTTTGTCGTTTTTGGATTTTTATGAAATTTTAAAAGACAAGTATGGAGACAAATATTCAAGACAATGATGTCCTTCTAATGATTTTCCAAACTTCAAACTTCAAAAGGAATTTGAAACATACAATGACAAAACTGAAAGGAAATGAAAATGTGCTGCTAGCCTAGTAAATCAAACAGTGAACTATTGAGCATGAAAACCAAACTATCCTTGCTGCTGTCTAAACACAAAAGAAACTATGCTTAAAGAAATCCAAGAATTGCAACAAAGTAAATCTAAATCAAATTACATCAACTTATATTCTGATCCCTCGCCATTAGTTCAGCTATGGCTTTCGGAGGTAACCATAAAAAACTTGAGAAATCTGATATCTAATTTGCAGAAAAAGAAACTAATATCAAACTACACACTCATACTTCAATCCCTCACCATCAGTCCAGCTGTGGCTTTCGGAGGTAACTGAAAATGACATGAGCAATTTAATATATCTAACTTACAGAAAGTAAACTAATATCAAACTACACACTCATACTTCAATCCCTCACCATTAGTCCAGCTATGGTTTTCGGAGGTAACTGAAAATGACATGAGCAATTTAATATATCTAAATCTAACTACTGAAGCAAATGTGCAAGACTGAAATAAACAAAGCAGTACTGGAATTAAACAAAAACTAGGAAAAATAAATTAGCAGCAGAACAATATTGATTCCATGTCATTAGTCAAAAGATATGCAAATGCCCGGGCTGTCTATTTGTAATCTGAAACAAGAACACTGATCAGTTAACAACAACATAAAACATGAAATATTATGGACAGAAGTAAAATGTAAAGCATGAAAGATTATAAACAGAGATGAAGCATAAATACCATGAAAGATGCAATGTATAAACACATGAATGATTATGGCACAATGAATTTAAAGAAACAAAACAAGAAACTATACAATAATGCACAAAACCTCAGCGTGTGCAGGGGCCCTCTGCACCAGCCTCGGGCAACAGCCTTCAAATACGAATTACGCTTGGAAACAGAGTCTTCTTATATATTAAAATGCAGTCATAACAGAGAAATGATATTACAGCACAGTGGCAACGCAATTACATTACAGAACTATATGGAGGCTAACTATTATGCGTATGCAAACGCGTTATTTATAACAAAGGTGATATAACTAATTCCCTAAAGTTTGTGCTGATAGAGACACGTGAACCATCACGTCTAGAGATCCAGCATCATGGTCGCGGTGAGGAGTAAATCTATGAAGAGTGGATGTTGGATTTGGCTTATGGAGCCGTGTACAGGTGTTGATGTGTCTCCCGTAAATTAGAAACGGTCATACAAATCTTCACGTGATGAGAAATAGAGTCCTGTCACCGTGGGACTCTACGGTTGACTTCCACTTGGCCACCTTTGACCATAGCCTCCTTAGGTGAATTTTCCCGAGCCAATAGGACACGATCCATGTCCACATCATTTCTGACTTGCCCATGTGGCTCGAATTGCCTGAAGACACCTGCAACATAGACTTTCACAAAATGGCTGCGGAAAGTTGCAGCAGCTGCGAAAAGTGGCAAGATTCCGCAGCTAAATGAGAAAAAATCTAAATCAAACAGCAGACACAAAACATAGTTAAAAACCATTTTAGATGCTCTTTTACAATTAATATGCAATGATATTGACAACTTAGAAGGTTCAGGTGAATGAAAAAGGTCTAGAAAGGTGTATAGGAAAGATGCAGATTTGAGACTCAACAAGAGCCAAGCTCACCAATTCCTCATCATCTACAGCCACCCCCACACTTCCCAGCTCATCCCTGCATTGGATGAACTTCGTGAGGTACTTAGGCATACTGTCGCCTTTCTCCATCTTTATGTGTCTGATTTTATCCTTGAGCGCCAACTTCCTCTGGTTGCTCTTGCTTTGGAATAAATCTGTCAACGCTTTCCACATCAAGTATGGAGAAGCTTTTCCATGCATGCTGGATACAATGTGATCCTTCATGCCCTCCAACAGAATCCTTCGACATTTTGCCATCTTCTTTTGCCAAGTCTCAACTTGAGCAGCATCAGTAGGCTTTGGGACCTCAGCCTCTATGAACTCCTTCAGCCCGTTATCATCTAATACCGCTTCCATTCTGTCCTTCCATCCAACATAATTCAAGCTGCCCTCAAGGGCATACTCCAGTCGCAATCCGTTGAAAGACATTTTGACTTCGACACCAAGGAAACTGCTACAAATTCGAATTCCAAATTCTGCTGCAAATTCGAATTCCACCAGCTCAAAACTCAACCGCTTCCAATCTATGAGAACAAAGTATTTCTAGCACAGAGATCGACTATAGGGGCATTTATTGGATATATCACCTTTCAGAGAAAGGATGGATCTAGAGGCTACCTGGCCCGCTTACAGACTCTGTCTACCGAAATAAATTGTAATCACTATAATAGATCCGATGATCAATTAGCTCTGATACCATGTAGAAATTTGAATAATAGCTGAATTATTCACCGAGATTATCCTGATTACACACTATTTAAGCTTCATGCATAATACATAACCTCTTCTACAATTTATCATCAATATGCGGAAATAGAAGCAGTCGCATGCGCACATTAAAACATAATCAAGCACACATATAACACAGTATGTAATGGGGAAAGCATACAACTGAAAACCCCCAACTATCTATATATTATAATGATAGAGAACATGTAACAATACATAGCACAAAGCTCTCACAGCTCTCAGCACTATCTCACATGCTACACACAAACTAGCACGGAAGATGAACAAGTCACAGGTTCAAATCTCCTCCACAAGTCTTCCTGCCTCTACTGCGCAATCCAAGATGAATAATGATGAGATCCAAGTTTGAATCCCACTAGCTTGTACTGCGCAATCCTCATTGGCAATCTCAATCAATGTGTGTGCAAATCTCATGCACAGCTATAGTCACAACTGATAGTAGACTCACCCTTTCACCCACTTCTAACACTGGTCTCCACTGAACTGTCCATGCATTTTAGTTAATTGATGTGTTCTTTAGTTGATTTATGAGTTAATAATTAGTGAATTAATTAATAATTAATTCACACCACTCATCACTAGTGTATTTTTCAGTTAGACTAAATACAACTAGTTCAACTAAGTTAAACCGAACACAACTCCACCAATTGTCTCATCAACTCCACCAAACTCTGCCACATGATTTCTAACTGAAGTCAACCATGCAATAGCTCAACTAACCCTTAGGAAAAGCGTATTTCCTTCTGTTAGCTACATGTGCCACATCCAAGCATCAAACTGAAGTGCTCCAAGAGGATAAGATAATGTTTATAGTCTAAATATTATTAAGGGTTAATAATATTTGACTGTTCTATTTTTAGCCCGACAGTCTAAAAATAGAAACCGCCCAATGTCTAAAAATAGAGGTCCATCTATTTTTACCAACTCGACCAATCATCCATAAATAGCATCCTGCAACTCATAGACCATGATCCATATGTCTAAAAATAGACAGTCTAAAAATAGACTTTGCGCCAAAAATAGCCTACGGGCCCACTTAGTGAAGGCGACTTCTTTTCACTAAGCTCCATCATCTTGTTGCATTTTCAACAGATCGAGCAAGCGCAGTAGGAGATCAAGCAATGGAAGGAAACAATGATGAATTCTTCAGAGGAGGACCAATAGATCCCGAAGGAGGGAAAGATGAGAACTCTCTCTCTACCTTAGGGTTTCCTATTGGTGATCTCCCTAGAGGAGCAACCCCCATGAAGAATATCCCACTTTCAACTTTACCTAAATTCCATGGTTTATCTTCTGAAGATCCTGATGAGTTTCTTTTCGAGTTTGATATATTATGCAGAAGTTATGATTATGTTACTAATGCTAAAAAACTGAAGCTATTTCCAGCAACATTAAAAGGAAATGCATTAAGGTGGTTCAAGAGTTTTGGAGGCCATGTAATCATAACATGGGAATAGATGAAACAGAAGTTTATGCTTAAATATAAAGACTATTGCCGGACAAGAGAGAAAAGAGAGGAACTATTTAACATGGTACAAAAGGAGGACGAGAATCTGGAGGAATTTGTGGAAAGACTACAATACAATCTACAGAGATCCAATCATCCCGATGTAAGTAAGGATATTATTAAAACAATATTATTGAAAGGGGTAAGGGATGACTGTTTAGATATGCTAAATATGATTGGTAAAGGGGACATATCTAAAGAATCATATGATGAAATTGTTAACCTTTGCAAAAGATGTTCAAGAGGAGCCGCAAGGAATAGATCAAACATCAGGGATACCACATACACAAGAGTTCAAAAATCAGCCAGTGGAGGAGCAACAAGAGCTGAAATAGGTAATTTAATTGAGGAATTTAAAACTGAAATGTTAAGTTCTTTTGCTTCACATATTGACACCTTACAGGCTAAGAACAAACAAGCCGAAGCAAAAACATCTTTGGTTGTCTTTTGCCCCAAATGTAGAGATAAACACCCACTAAGGGAATGCCCAATGGACAAGATACCAATTTGCACCCTTTGTGAGAAGGATCTTGAAACAAAAAAATGCCATTCTTTACCAGGAATAAAAGCAGCATTGCAACCAATCGAAGAGGAAGCTAAAGCAGTCTATCTGCTGACACAGAGAAGGCAATGGAAACCATGAGGACAAGGTATGAAATCTAATATGCCATTTACATCTTCTAATCATTGGAACAATTATCCTTCTTTTATTCAAGAAAATTACCCTCCCTTTAACCAGATGCAATACCCACCCTTCAATCAAATGAATTACCCACCCATGCAACAAACAAACCCTCCCTTTGTAGATCCTGCAATGTGGACTCCTTGGCCTCCACAACAACAATCTTACTTTAACTAGTGGAATACAAATTGGAGGGGTCAACAACTCCCTTTTCCGAGTCAATTTCCTCAATCTCAACAACCACTTCCTCTACCATCAGGTGCTCCACCAAATAATAAAATGATGAGACCCCAGATACTTGTACAACCAAATCCTAACCCCAATAATAAAGCTGTGCAAGTTATTTATATTCAGAACCAGCCTATACTTCCTGTTTTCCCTGTGCAATGTAATGACATTCATTTACGATTTGGGAAAATAGTTGAACCCATTATTGATGATGTTACCTCTTTCGAATCTGATAAAGAAGAAACTGAAAAATGTGATTCACATAAAGAGGCATAACCACCCTCTAATAAGGGTGCTGAAACAACAGAGCCACCATTCCCTGAGCGTTTAGTTTTAACTAGAACGCCTGAGCCACCTGCTTTTAATATTCTAGGGGAATTGCAAAATCTGTATGTTAAAATTCCATTTTTACAAGCACTAAGAGATGTACCAATTTATGCCAGAACGATGAGAGACATTTGTGTTAAGAAACCCGGTAGGAAAGATAAAGATCCCCTTATAGTCCATGTTATGGGTGATCTATCTGCATTAATGTCGGGTAAAGCTCCTCCAGTTAAATATGGTGACCCCGACCATCCTACTGTGACAGTCCAAATTGGTAAAAAAATAATCCCTCAAGTTTTGGTAGATTTAGGTGTTGCTATAAACATTATGACTCTTGAAAATTCACAATTGCTACAGCCAAAGAACGTAATCAGAGATACACCAACCATTCTAGAGTTAGCCGACCGCTCTACAATCAAACCAGAAGGAGTTATTGAAGACCTAGTCATCTCAGTTGAGTCCTGGAATTACCCAGCTGACTTTGTGGTGTTATAGACTAAAACAAAGTTGGGGGGACATCCTCTAATTCTGGGAAGGCCCTGGTTAGCCACATCCGATGCATTTACCAGCTGTAGATCTAGTTCAATGACAATTTACAATGGGTATGAAACTAAGCAGCTTACTGTCTACCCTCACGCTACACCCATGATTAATAATGATAATTATATATGGATGGAATATGATGATCATGCTATTCAAACTATTTTGACTATCGTACAAGCTTTAAGCCTTAAAGATACCACTGAGGATGAGGTAATTAATAATTTTATTTGTGAACCCTCCTCGGTGATTTCGGAAACACATAATCAACTGGCTGCACTTTTGAAATCATATACCTAGGAAAATCTTAAACCTGAAGATCTTCCTCAAACATCAACCACCATCTCTTCTAAGAGTATAACAGTAGAAATTGAACCTGGAAAAACACTGAATATAAATCCCAATCTGACAGTTGTTGAAACACAACAATTAATGAAGTTACTTCTTGAAAATAAGGAAGCATTCGCATGGGACTATACAGATATGAGGGGAATCTCTCTTGAATTATGTACTCACCGTATCTATATCAAGGAACGTTGTCGACCAGTCTGTCAACCCCAATAACGAATGAACCCTAATTTAAGAGAAATTGTTAAAGAGGAACTTCAGAAATTGCTTAATGCAGGATTTATATACCCTATATCTGACAGTGAATGGGTGTCCCCATTGGTAATAGTTCCTATGAAAAACGGGAAATGGAGAGTGTGTGTAGATTATAGAGCCTTAAATAAAGCCACTCAAAAGGATCACTTTCCTTTACCGTTCATTGATCAGGTGTTGGATAGTTTTCCAGGGAAGAAATTCTTCTCCTTTTTAGATGGATTTAGTGGGTATAACCAAATCAGAATTGCACCCCAAAACCAAGATAAGGCCACTTTTACTAGCCCTTTGGGAACTTTTGCCTATAGAGTTCTTCCATTTGGACTGTGTAATGCACCAGCAACCTTTCAAAGAGAAGTTATAGGAATATTTTCTGATATGCTGAATGACTCCATGGAAATATTTATGGATGAATTTTCCCCTTATGTTGTGTCTTTCAAAGATGCATTACAGAATCTTGAGAAAGTACTTAAACATTGTATACAAGTTCACCTCTCCTTAAGCACGGAAAAATGTCATATGATGATGAGTGAAGGAGTAGTGCTTGGACATTTTATTTCATCTCAAGGAATTCAGGTAGATCCATCCAAAATACAAGTCATTCAGAGCCTTCCTATTCCTAAAACGCAAACAGATGTGAGAAGTTTCCTAGAACATGCAGGATATTACAGGAGATTTATTAATTTTTTTTCCAAAATAGCTTCTCCTTTGTTTGTGTTACTTATGAAAAATGATGAATTTAAGTGGACTAATCTTTGCCAGGAGGCCCTTGTATAACTCAAGCATCAGTTATCCACATCTCCTATTCTAAGAGGACCTGATTGGGAACTTCCATTTAATATATCTTCTGATGCTTCAGATACTGCAATTGGAGTTGTCTTGGGACAAGATGAAAACCATCTTCCTTATGCTATCTACTTCAGTAAGAATATGACTCCTTCTGAGCTCAATTATATAGTTATTGAAAAGGAATTTTTAGCAGTAACTTATTCTATTAATAAATTTCGACATTACATTACTGGTTATTCTACTTTTTTCCATACTGACCACTCGGCTATTAAGTATTTAATGAGAAAAATATGTCACAAATGCTCAAGTCACCACATGGTTATTGTTATTACAAGAGTTTGATATTACAATTGTGGATCGACCAGGTAAAGAAAATGTTGTTGCTGATTTCCTTTCTCGGTTAAAAAATGATAATAATATTCCAGTAGATGATTCCTTTCTTGATGAATATTTATTTGCAGTATCTGCTCACTCACCATGGTATGTAGACATTGCCAATTATTTGGTTGCAGGGAAGTTACCATCACACCTATCACATCGAGAAAAAATAAAAATCATTCAACAAAGTGCTCGGTATAGCTGGATAAGTAGGTGTCTTTTCTATACAGGACTTGATCATGAAATTCGGAGATGCATTAGAGAGGATGAGGTGTATGATATACTAAAAGCTTGTCATGATGACCCTTGCGGAGGGAATTTTGCTGATAAGAGAACGACACATAAAATCTTAGGATGGGTTATTATTGGCCCTCACTCTTTAAGGACGCAAAGAAATATGTTCGGGCTGGTGATAGCTGTCAGAGAATGGGTCAACCTAATCATAGAGATGAAATGCCATTAAACCCCCAGGTAATACTTGAACCATTTGAAATATGGGCCTTAGATTTTAAAGGACCCATTAATCCTCCATCTAATCAAAGAGTTTATATATTAGTCTGCACAGATTATATGACTAAATCGGTGGAGGCCAAAGCACTCATTAGAGCTAATGAAGAAGCTGTCCTAGTTTTCATATTTGAAGAAATCTTTGTTATATTTGGAGTCCCTAGAGAGCTAGTTACAGATGGAGGACCTCTTTTCACTTCTCATGGTTTCAAAGCCACCCTTCAAAAATATCACATTCATCATAGAATGACTAAACCATACCACCCCCAAGCCGATGGGCAAGTGGAGAGCACAAACAAAGTAATAGAAGCCATTCTAACCAAAACAATGAAGGATAACCGGAAGGATTGGTCTCAAAGGCTCCCTGAAGCACTATGGGCTTATAGAACTACTTGGAGATATACTACAAGATTTTCTCTCCATGAATTGGTTTATGGTAAAAGTGTTGTTTTTCTTGTGGAATTTGAAATCAAAACCTTAAGGACTGCTTTAGCTGTTAACCTTGATTTGACTGATGTATAGACAGCTAGGTTGCAGCAGCTTCATGAATTGGATGAAAAAAGATTAGATGCCATTCATCAGACAACTATGATCCAACAACAAAGAACAAAGTGGCATGATAAAATCATCAAGCATAAGCAATTCCAAAAAGGTAATTGGGCTTTATTGTATGATTCTCGGTTTGAAAACTTTCAAGGGAAGCTACGTACAAGATGGCTGGGACCTTACGAAATAGATACTGTTTTTCCCAATGGAACAGTAAGGCTCTTAACAATTGATGACTCTAAAACACCACTATTAGTAAATGGTCATCGGCTTCGTCTGTACCAACGCCCTATTTCCAAAGAATATTTTAAGGCCACTTGCATGGCAGATGCACATTATTTCTTTTTAGGGGAGCCTTCTGCTCCTCACTGCATTTGATTATTTTCTGCATTGTACTTTTAGTATTAGAATTAGATTTATTAAACAAATAATCCTTGTCAAAGGCTGGCATGTTACAATTGATTATTTTGCAGATTCTTGATTAAGGAAAGGCTTACCAAGGAACGACAATTTCACCACAAGCAGATCCAGGCTTCATTCTGAGAAGCATTGCTCCCCTCACTTCAACTCATTCATAGTTCACTTCCCCATCTTCCAGTAACATTTCATCATTAATTGTATTCATTCCTTTTTCCCTTTTCATATCATTCTCCCTATTTTTCCCATTGATGGAACACCATTCTTCAGCAAATATCTTCCCCATTTTTCATATTGCTGAAATACCATTCCTCAGAAAATATTTTCCCCCATTTTCCCACGGCTAAAACATCACTCCTCAGCAACACTTTCCCTATTTTTCCATTGTTGAAACACCGCTTTTTAGCAGCATTTCATCCATTTTCCCGTTGCTGAAACACCATTTATTTCTCCAAAAACATGACTATGCAACATTTTCTGTCATGAAAACATCTTCTCCAGTTATTTCATTTTCACTTCTCTTATTCCTGGTGTTAATCCTGTCCGTTCACTACCTTCTCAGACCTCTAATATGATCTCCCTCATGTTTCAAAAAGATTCTAAAGTTCTTCCATGACTATTGAGCCATCATAAACAAGCACTATATTTTTTGAACTACAAATCAAAGTTAAACATGAGGTATGCAAATTTTATATGTAAGTACAATTAAACTATGGTTTAAAGAGAAGATTTCGTTTATTATGACCACAATCTCCGCACACTTAAAGACATCATTTCAGCCGTAGTTGGGGGGGAATATCGAAATTTTATGCCATCATTTCATAACATGCCAATTACCGTCATTTTTCCTACCCATTACTTCGCCTCTTCACCGTTACTCCATGTTCTCATTCGCAAAGTTTACTCTGTTCGAAGTCCGGTAACTTTGCTCTTTGACTGTGCATTTTACCAAAGCTGGTTAACTATGGGAGGACTTGCTATTTGACATGAGCCCAGCTCAATAGATCTGCTTGAATTATTCCCAGATGCGTATCAGATTTTTTTAGTAGGTAGGTTGGGTAGGATATTTTCAGAGACTTCAAGATTTTTATCCACAAAAGGTCCTTGAATTTGCACAAAATCTTCAGGAAGATCATTCTACTGTTCAGGGAGTCTGAATTCCAGTATCAGAGGGTGACATAGCACAATTTTTAGGTCTGCTGGTCACTGGTACTCGATGGTTTAGTCGAAAGCACATCATTTTGAATGCACAATAAGATTTTCTTCTGCCAGGAGAACACATCGAGCTTAAAGGCCGGGGTGTCAGACTTCACTCATTGCCACCTCCTTGGCCGAAAGTTGCTGAATTAATCAAACATTATCTCACTTGTGAAGGTCGCTATCAGGTAGTCTATCAGCATGATTTTATCTTATTAAGCCATTTAAGACATGGTAGACTAGTAAACATTCCTTACTATTTACTTGGATGCATTAGAAATATGTCATATTATTGTAGATGGGTAAAATTCCCACTTATTTCCCTCACCCATCACCGCCTTGTTCAGCTATTGATTCAAAGGGGTTTTGCTCAACAAAACCCTCCTCTAAACAACCCACCCCTTGACCCTGAGCAAGCTGCTGAAATTCCTCAAGAAGCTGCTGAGAATCCTCAAGAAATTCCTGAAAGTTCCCACGAGCAGCAACCAGAGAATATCCTTGACTCCCCACCAATCCCATCCACAGAACCAACTAATCCAATTAACCTCTCTTCAAGCCCATCTCACCACCTAGCAGAATCATCTGATCCTATTGTCCATATTCCTAGTGATGACTCTCAGGCTGACACACCACCATCTTCCTCTATTCGTAAAAGGAAAAGGCGAATCACAACCGCCTCCCTATCAAAAAGACAAACAAGGGCCAAAACTAAAGCAACTACCTCCTCTGATAGCCCTTCTCCTTGGGAAAAACCCTCTCATAAAAGGAAAAAGAAAACTACTGCTTTTTCTACCTTCTTACCTAGGAGACGAATGAGGACGTCTACTGAAGCAACAATCTTTCCTACTACCCCTGATCCTGCAACCATTTTGTTAAAACTCCACACATCACCACCCTTCCAAACCCCGAAATTATTACCTGTCTCACCCTGTGGCACTGAAACACAAGAACCAGATTCCCAGGGTAATGTGACATCATTTTCTACAGAACAAGTAGCTGTCACACAAGAACCAACTACTCAGTCAGTAGCTGTCCCACAAGAACCAGCTACTCAGTCAGCAGCTGAAACACAAGAACCAGCTTCTAAAGTACAAGAACTAGACATCCAAGATGCTACTTATTCAGTAGCTGCCACAAAGGAACTAGCTCTAGCTGTCACACAAGAACCAGCTACAGCTAAAACACAACAATCAATTCCGAAGAATGCAACTGATACACAAGGCCCAGTCACCATGGCTTCCCTCTTACAAGAAAATGAGTTTTTAAAATCAGAATTAGAAGCTTATAAGCGAGAATTGGTAATGGCAAGGGAAGCCTATGACAAGGAGCTCAATTTTTATACCCTGGCCCATACAACATCCATGGCAGACAAACATATAGGAAATGATCCATATAAAGAATATATGTGAAACCAATGTGGAAACATCTATCAGTAAGCAGGATATAAGATAGTTCAAGTTCCAATGCCAGGAGCATCTACATCTTCTGCAGTCAAAGAGGAATGCCCTACTGTGACACAAGAACCAGTGGGGCCTTCAAAAATTTCAGAAAAATAAGTCGATGTACAAGTATCCTGCCCTACTGTAACTGATTCTGCTACTCAGACTATACCTCAGCCTACCACTTGCAATGCTGGAACACAAACTGAACCATGGAATGAGATGGAAATAATGAACAAGTGGAGGAAACAGTATGCCATTTCGCAAGGAAAAACCTTGCAGCAACACAAATTAGTTTTGCAGAATCATATATATTCTAACTGGGATATCTTGGAGCAAACACTCCAGCAATTTAGAGTTTACAAGAAGGAGAATAAAGAGCTAAAAGGAAAACTTCTCTTAATTTTTGAACTGGTACAAAAATTATTGGCTACTAGGAAATCGTCTCTAAATTACTCTTTATTTCTCTCAGAACGCCTTGTTTACTTTTAGTTGAAAGCAGTCAAAGAAGGAAGACCTCATGAGGTGCTTACATCCGAACAGTTTGTGAAAACATTTGCAGAAGCCTCCACCAGTGATCAGAACTTACTATGTGAGTTGTACCTTCACAATGAAGCCATCCCTGAAAATAGAAAAATTAATCTTAACCCTCTTGTTGGTGATATTCAGATCAGGGCATTTGCCTCTTTTCTTGTTAATCAGATTACATGGCAGACTGCTTTTCTTGCAACTAGGCATAATGAAGATAACCGCCTTCTCTGGATAAGGCCAGAACCTCAAAACCCTGCCATCTTTGTGGTAGAATATCATCAATTTTTGTAGAATCCAGGGATGACTGAACATATACAATAATTACAGGCTTCAGTACTCCAGGATTGTCACCATTTTATCAGGGCCAAAGAAACTGCTGCTTTAAGAGCAAACAATATGTTTTGGCAACAATCCTCTAAGGAAAAGCTGGAGTATAATCCTTTTAGTCCTACTAATCTCAAAACTGCATTGTCTAGAGTACCCAATTACATCAGATGTGTTCAGCAATGTGCTGAAAAGTGGATAGCGTACCACTTTCATTTTCCTATTTTATGGATGCCATCAGAGGAATATCATGCTCATCATAGGTTGGCTAACAAGGATGAAGAAAAAACTTGGCAAATATTGAAAAATGTGCAAGGATTCAGATCTTTAACAGATAGCACCTTCCATAGCTACTGCCTAAGTAATTTGCATGCCAAAAGCCAGTATCCGAACTCTGACTCAGATTAAAGTTGCATGAGGACATGCAACCTTTTCAGTTGGGGGGGATGTTAAGACCCCATAATGTACCTTTTTGACCACATATTTTGCTATCATTCCACTCTGTTCCAGTCCATATTTAAAGTCTACACTATCACTTTCATTCATTCGTCCAAAGGTATATAAAGTTATTCTATTTACTATATGTTTAACTTGTTTTACATGTAATTTTACATTACTTTCATATTTAATCATTAATAAAAAATATATAGTTGCTGAAACAGTTTGAAGACTACAGTTAATTTATCGTGACTGTTGGAACCGCATTGTTGAAACTGTTTGAAGACTAAAGTTAATCCATCATGGCTATCTGAAGACCGCGTGGCTGAAACAGTCAACATAGTACACAAATCCCATTGCTGAAACATCCTGTGATTTCCGATTTTGCAGCAGTATTTCAGGCACAAGAGCAACATGAAAGATAAGTAAGGACGCTGTTACACTGGTCGTAACAACTGAACCTTGAATCCAGTACTATCATGACCATTGTAACAACATTTTGCTATGGAAGAACAGAAAGGTCCTATTTCAGTATAGAAGATCAGATTGGATTAAAAATAGGATTTCTATAATGTAATCAATTGTAATAGATGTCTCCTCTTTAAAAAGATGAGACATCAGCATTAGAGATTATTATATTTTGGAGAGACTACGGGAGGTTTATTTTTGAAACAGAGAAGGAACGTGAATCCTTTGTAATATGTTACTTTCGATAGATGAATAAAAGTCTGTTATGAGCATTTCATTTTAATTCCTTCTTCTAGAGAATCTTGTGAGAAGGAAAGGGCCTGCCTTCTCCAAAAGATTCACCCATTTATTCCTATAGTTTGTTAACTGTTATTTTAATTTATGCCTTGTTAAACTCTGTTTTCTGAACTCATTTATGCAATATTGGAATTTTGTTATCTATTGTTGAAGCTCTGTTTCCATTACTTGTTGCATTGATTTCATACAATTCATTCTTAGGTAATTGTGGATTATTTTAATTGGAAATCTTGTTTATAGAATGAGTTTGTGAAAGCTTGGTAATCATAAATAGGTGCTAAAGATTCCTACTTGGGGAATAGGGTCTTGTTCTCCGTTATAGCATAATTGGTCTTTCCTTCTGCAGATTGGTTTCCTTTCCTAGATTGTTATCTTTTTAATGTAATCCAGGATTATTTTGATAATTTTCTGCAATAGAAAGATTGTCTTTTCTGTAACTCAAGTAGAATTCAGTTTGTTGAAGCAAGGTGTGATTAGTGTAATTTTTACTACAACATTTCATTGCTTTTGAGATTGAGCATATACAGTGTGTGATTGCCTTTGAAATAACCAGACTTCCCTGGGTTGACAATTTATGTAGCACTTGAATTGTTTAAATTAATAAACAATTAAAGTGACCAACAATGTTGAGAGAATGCCTCTCTCCTCCTTGGGTCTACCCAAGACTCTCAGCGTTGTAAAATGACATCCCAAGGTCTCCAATCATCTGAAATCAATGAATGGTGCCTCAAAATGTGAAGAATCTCTCATCATCTACTGATCTGGTGGTATCCTTGGTAAAATGTCTCCATGCAATGAGACATCATCCTCAAGAGTAGACTGCATATATGAATGGAAAAACTTGTCCTTGCTCTCACTGCACAATCCAGTCTCCCTATTAGGTGCATCAACCTCATGAAATTGACAGAAATGTGTGCCTCTCATCACATGGTGCTGGTCATCCTCCCTATCTCCTCCTTGTATCTCCATAGGTTCACACCCTCATATCAAAGGCACATGTAAATCATTAGTTGTGCCTTGATATCCATATGTGAGATCCTGGGGAATTCCTTGCAATGATACAAGAATCCCTCTAGTTGGAGCAATGGCTCCCTCTTCCTCTGCATGAGGTGCTAGATGAAATCTAGACATGACAGCGCTGTTGCCCTTAGCCTCCTCAACATGAATGGGAAACCTCCAATTATTGGATCCTCTTTTGGAGAAGGGATCTCCTTGCCTTCTTGCACCAAAATAAAAGATGAAGGTCTTGCCTCCAAAAAAGTATAATACAAGATATCAACCTCCTTTTTGGTTTTCTGAAGAGGTTTTGAGTCTATGGTTTCCTCCATCACATGCACGGGTCTTTTTTGTTCAAATTTGTTTGTCTCCTCCACATGTGTTTCAGAATTATTCCTATCAAATCTTTCCACCAAAGTTTTAATGAACCTTACATAGGAAGAAGTATTTTCATTATTTAAAGTAAAAGACTCAAATATGCACCATGCATAGGCCTTACCTCCAAAATGCAGCGCTGCTACTCTGATGGCTTCATCTTCAAAAATTTGATGCTGCTGCAAGAAGGTGTTTAGCTCTTCCACCCAAGCCCTGGTTGAACATATAGGGGAACCATCAAAGGTAGAAAGAAGAAATCTATCCACATTATGCTGCTTGCTCCTCCTCACCTTGATCTTGAAAAACTCCGGAAAGGTGATATGATCTCTAAACTTCTGAGTTTGAGATTCATACTCATGCAAGAAACCACTAAGAGTTCCCCTCTTAGGCATTCCTTCTTCCTACCTCTCTCTCATGGAAATACTAGGCATGTGACTACGCTGTGAATCATAGGGTGTGGCTTCATGCTCACACTCCCCATAAGAAAATATAGAGTATGAATCAGTTTCAAACCCTCTTGGAGATTCTGTACACATCTCCCTCCTTATCTTCTTCAAATATTCATGAATGCTCTGTACAGATCTTGGAAGAAGCTTTATAAGCATATCTTCCTTTCTCTCTCCACGTAATGGAGTCTCCATCTTCTCTTTTATTGATAGCATGTTGGCTGAATTCCATAGGTTGAGCCAATATTATGCTTTGATACCACTGTAATATCCCAAAATAGGGAATTTCTACAACAATAAGAATATCTTAGGATATTCTAAAGTTGGGGATCAGCAATATGTAAACACAATTGGAAACAGCAGTGAATAAAAATCATACAAAAATGTATGGAAACCATAGAGCCATTTTATCATGAATCAACAACAAATGATAGCAATACAACTCAAAGGATCAAGGCAAACAAGCCTCCCATCAATACACATACTAAAAGTAAAATACTGCTACATGGCAGAGTGTATATAAACAAGAACTGTGCAGTCATAGATGGAGAACTGCTACAGGAAGTGTAAAATATCATAGGTCTACATATATATGACTCATACAATAATGGGAGAGAATTTCTATGCTCCCAAACACTATCTCAAGACAATCTTGGAAGGATTGGCTAAAATATGAAAAACTGTAAAATGCTGGAGTTGCAGGGTAGTAGCTGCAACTCAAGAATTGGAAATGGATGGAGATGGATGAAGATGCTGCATCAAATACAAAGACCTCCTCCAATGGATCTTCCAAGTGAAAGGCTGATCCTAACACCAAATATTTCACCCTCCGATATTCACTGCAATCCCTCACTGCTAATATCAACTGAAAATAATGCAGTCACTAAGGGATACTGCACTGTAGGTGCAAGAAAAAGTGTTGGCCAAGTGCCAAGATCTACAATATGATCCAAGGGCTTCCAAACTGATCTCTCAAAGGAAAGAGAGCCTCCTCCTCTGAAAAAAAGTGATGGAAATGGTGTTGTGAACCCTCACTACAACACCCTGCAACATAACATTATTCTGCTTCAGAAATAACGCTGTAGCTGAAGGAGGATGCTTAGCCTCAAGCCTAGATGTGAGGAAAATCAGTACAAATCCTTCAAGAGGCTTCTCAAGAAAGGAGAAAGATTCCTAAACACGAAATCCTTCTGCTAAGCAACACTGCAACTCTGCTAAACAATAGGAGAATCCACAAAGTCTAAACAGAAAATAAAATCAATAATCTGAATCATGACTCATAATCGCTGCCTTGCCCTCCTTTTAAACAAGTGAAAGTCCTCTCTCCATGGGTCCCAATCATTATGGTTTCCTCCACCAAATAACCCTCTTCCCATTCATACTGCGCTTTCTATCAAAGTGTCCTCCACCTCCTATCCCAACGCTGTTAACTTGGTCAAACTTGACCTTGTCTCCATGCAAATGTCCTCTTTCACACATAAGGGTGTAAAATCCAGCTCTTATGACTATCCCCTTTCAAATTTGAGGTATTTTATTCATGTTTTTAATATGCATGGGCTTCCTTACCCATTTATTTAGCTGCTAGGTGATAAAAACAAAACTTTAATATTCCATTTAGCTGTGTGCTAAAATGGGAATATTACAAAAATTGCAGTGCTAACAGAAGGAATTCAAGCCAACAAGGATAAGAAGGCTTGAAAGGTGTGCAAGGGATCTGGGTCTAAGGTATTTTGGGTATAATAAGAAGACCAATGAATAGTTTGCTGGAAGTCGAGTTCAGACTATAGAAGAACCAAAGAGAAGCACATCAGTTAGGGCTAATAAAATGGGCACCGCGTTTCCCTAGTGCTGGTGTAGTACGGTGTAGAAAAGGATGTTAGCATAAGGAGCCTAGAAAAAGAAGTGACAAGGTCTTGGAGGCATACTGGTATCAAAGGTTTATGTCATGGTTATGGTACTTGTCAATTGAAGATATATAAGAAGAATTAATTTCGAGTTTTCCTCTCCAAGAGGGAGAGGTTTTGGACTTGGATTGAAGAATATAAAATTTGTGTCTCTTGTGTTTTGAAATTGACTTGATGAAAGACATAATAAGATAACAAAAATAAGATCTAAGTAAAATAATCATATTAAGTTCACAAGTAATTATCAAGAAGAAAAATTGAATTAAACACCCTAATTTCTCAACATGGTATTAGAGCTAAGGTGCTGAAGAGAAGAAAGGGATATTTGGCAAGAAGACATTGACCTCAAAATGGGTTGGATAACTTTTTATTATTTTCAAGAACCTCCCACTCAGTTAAACAAATAAAATATCTAGCTTATACTTGACTTTTGCGGAATTTTATACTTGAAACAGGTGTATATTTTTTAACTGTTTAAGTGATTTAAGTCCGTTTGTTTTTGCTGATATTAAACTTGTGCAAAAACCATATAATGCAACAAATAAACATCAACACATAACAACAAATTTAATATAGTAGTTCACCCCAATATCGTGGGTACGTCTCCTTGAGCTCTTGTCATCTTGACTTGGCTCTTTGGGAATATGATGAAAATATTATTTTACAAGTAAATACTTAACTCCAATGGTTATCTGAACTAAACCAATGGGTTTAGAATAGCATCATACCCATGTCATGGCTGTCATAACTCTGAAAACAGATCTAGGTCCCCTTAGACTTGATTCCTTGAGTCGGTGCTCTTGAGCTACCTTGAGATTCTCTATGGCACTAACTCCCTCATAATCCATTTTTTGTCCCTGAAACCTCACCTACTATCTCTAGCACATATCATACCTCCAAAATAGATAGATAATTTTCCCCAAAATGAGCACTGGCTTCCCAATCTAGGCCTCCATCCACTGTTGGCCCTGGGTTGCCCAAAAATCCCCTGTGGCTTCTCGAGCTCCAGAAGTCTTAAAATGGCTTTAAAAATCCTTTCATGGGATTCATAATGTCAAATATAGTTAGAATAGACTATTCATGGTTTGCTGAAATTGGCCTCCGACTGCTTCGTTTTCGCCTCTAACACCTGGTGGCACCCCTTGGCTCTAGGGTCAAAGAAAACTTCTTTGGGGGTTCTCGACCTCTAGAAGTCATAAAAATCTTCTAAAAACTCCTCCAATGGATTTATAATTCTCATTACAATCAGAAATTACTGTTGGTTTTCTGAGAATGGATACTGGATTCCCTGGATAGGCTCATTCTCCTGTTGGCACTTGCTGGCCCTGGTGGCCCCTGAATCTTCTCTGAAGCATCTCGGCCTTCAAAAGTCCTCTAAAGGCTTTGCAAAGCACACCATTAGTTTCAAAATTTATGAAACATTCAAAACTGAATATTGGATTCTTGAATAAGGCTCTAGCTTCACTGACTAAGCCTCTTTCTGTTGTTGGCCCCTGGTGGCCCCTTGAACTTCTATGAAGATAAAACCTAATCAAAAGTCCACTGATGGATTTGCATGATCAGGTGATCATGTCCAAGAGGAAAAAAAATTCTCAAAATTGGAACTTATTAGAGTTGGTTGCAAACTTAACGACTGGATAGGCCTCGTCGCTGCGATTCTGGCACCGTGAACGAGACCCAAATCCAATGTCGTATGAGAAAGATATTGAAGTTTGAAGTTGCCCAATAACCTTCAAAACATGAATTTTGAACAAAAATAAATTTTCATCTTCAGAAAATTTTAATGCCAACAATTTTATTTTTTATATGGTTTTTGGGGGCCCTATCAGAGGGTGCCACGTGGCCTGCCTGGAGGCTGCCACATGGCCCCAGACATAAGGTTCAAGTTTTGTTCAAAAAATATTTTTGAGGGTAGACTCGACCCGACCTGAATGGAGTCGGGTCACCCTAAACGCATTTGAGTCAGCGTTGGTGAACGGGTTCAAACAGGGTGCAACAGTAAACGTGTTTGGGTCCAGTCGGGTGGAGGTCGACCCAACCTGAATGCCTATGGGTCATGGAAAATGGGCGAGTCGTTAAATAGTTGAATGGGTGGAGTTTTAAGCCCCTACGGAGCCAACCCTTATCCATACAATTGTAACCAGAAACCAAGCGCTAAAAAAATTGTTCGGGAAGAACAACAGGATTAAGCGCCTTGGTGCTAACCCCCTTCCAACGTGACCTGTAGGCTGAAGACCAGGGGCGCGGATTCGTTAACCTTATTCACCAGCATTTGACAGTTAGCAGATTATCCGCATGTGAACACGAGTTCAACCAATAGTTACAATAAATTCCTCCATGAATTTTAGCACACGGTTCCTACCTTTTTGTCATTCTGACTATTTTGGTGGCTCAAACTGGAGTTCCTCCAGTTTTGGAGGAGGATTTCTAGTGCCACTGGGCAAAATTTGTTTTAATCATAACTTCTCCAATATTGGACCAATTTGGATGAAATTGTGGTCAATTTTGGGTATTCTAAGCATTCTAGAGTCATTGGGATAGATTTCAGAGCTAACAGAGGTGTTCTTCAACCATTTTTGCTTCAGAGAGTCTTGGAGAGCCATCAAGGCCATGAGGGAAATGGAGCTGCATTAGGCTACACTTCACTGTTTGAGGTGAAATAAAAGCCATACTTAGCTTATTTCTGTCTTCTAAATTCATTTTCACAACTGTTTTGGCTTGTTTAGGCTTCTTTCTCACTGTAAAACCAATTTAATCAACTTAATAGAGCAAGGACATGCCCATTGGGAGCCTTGGACCCAACAGATGTAGCCCAGGAGGGGTGAAATGCCTCATCATGTTGCTGTGTATTTCTGATTCAAGATGTTAAAGAATAATTTTAATTAAAATTCCCTTACACATAAACTCAAAAACAGTTACCAAAAACACTTTGTTTAATTTGCAAGACATGATAAACACTTTGCACACTTAATTAAATGGAAATGAATACTTTGAAAAAAAATATACAAATAGTTTTATTTTCAGATCAGATGGTATTAGAGCTTAGGATTTGAGCCTTAGGAGCTAGATTTTTACTCAACATTTGTTTTGTGCAAAGATATAATTGATTGTTTACAAGTTTAGATGCTTACTAGGCTTAAACTCAATAGAGGTGAAGGACATTTGGTTAGGTGTACAAAGTAATCCACAACCAAGAAGGGTCAGAGAGCCACCTCCAAGAGCCATAGAAGCAGCTTCAAGCATGTATTCAAGAGAGGGAGAAGCTCCTGAATATATGATCCAAAAGAAGAGGAGCGGGTGTTCCGAAAGGCTTTTTTTGACATGACTGAGATGGTGAGGATTCTCTACCAAGAAATGAATGATAGGCTTGTTGGAGAAGGGTATAAACATCAGAAAGAAGGAGAGGGCTCTTCAGGAGAAAAGAAAAGTGATGATAAGTCAAAGAAATGACACGAAGGAAATGGTGATCCACCATCCCCATCTTCATCCTCTTCCTCTACATCGTCATCCTCAACTTCAGCGAATCAATCTCACAAGTCTAAAAAAACTGGTAAAAGTCCATTTTAAAAGCTTGATGTTGAATTTGAGTTGCCTATGTTTAACGGTGAATTCAATGCAGAGAAACTCAACAATTGGATAAGACAGTTGGAAGTTTACTTAAGGATACAAAACCTTCATGATGACGACACCAAGATACAGTTAGCCTCTTTGAGAGTGGATGGAGCAGCATTGGTATGGTGGGAAGCCAAGACCAAGGATGAAATTAAAAAACATGGTAAGATCACTTTCATGGATTGAATTTGCTACTACAATTAAAAATAAATTTTATCCATTAGCTCATTTATCAAAAGGCTATCATGAACTGGAAAAACTTCAGACAACTTAAGGGACAAAATGTAAAAGACTACACCCAAGATTTTAGGAGAAGAGCACTCTTATTAGGGGTAGACTTAAAAAGTCAAGATACTTTGCTGAAATATATAGGTAGTTTGCACAACTACCTTAGACATACTATCCTTATGTTCAATCCTACTAGTCTAGACAAAGTTTGTGTACAAGCTACGCATTTAGAGGCTACAGGGAAAAACACTTTTGATGAGGGTAGAAACAAGCCTTTTAAGAGGGAAAACAAAGATAAAACATTTAAGGGAAAAGGAAAAAAGAATGCATATGTCAAATAATAGGGTGAGAAAGTGATATGTAAACACTGTTTAAGAGAAAAACTATTGGAAATCACATCTTGAAGAAAGAACTCAATTTAACAAAAACAAAGGAAAGAAGAAAACTGTAGCTACTACAACTACACCACAAGACTTAGGTGATGATTCAGGTGATGAAACAAAAATTTTGGCCATGGGTTTGAAAATTATGAAGGGAAGGAAAATGAAACTAAGCCAAGCACTAGTACTTCAAACTTTCATGTACAAACTCCAAATGAGGAAGAAAGAATTGAGTTGTTCCATGTGAGGGTAGTCTCAAAACATACAAAAATTGACACACTGTTTGATAGTGGGTCACAAGCAAATCTCATATTAGAAGACTTGGTCAAACATCTTAAAATTGAGACCATTCCACATCCAAATACTTATCCACTTGGGTGGATATGCAAGGATGAAAACTTACAAGTCTCAAGAAAGTGCATATTGCGATTCGCGATTACTGCACACTTTATTGACACAATTGAACTTGATGTAGTACCGCTTGATATATTAGGAATTGTTTTGGGAAGACCTTACTAATTTGACAGGAAAGAGATCTTCCATCATCATGAAAATAAGTATCATATATTTAAAGATGGCAAGGATTTCATTGTCAGAGAACATCGCAAGAAGGAAAATATAGCGATGGTAAATGCGGGACAGGTAAAAAGGCTAGTGAATTCTAGTAAGAGTTTTGTACTTCTTATGGTTAAGCTCAAGGTTGATGTGAATCATGAGTCATTTGAAAATTGTGATTCCAAGCTTAAATCATATTTATATGATGTAGTTGATGCACATCATGAGATTTTTTAGGAATCGACAGGTTTACCTCCTAAAAGGGAGATTCATCATGAAATCCAGTTACATCAAGATTGTCCTCTTCCTAACATAGGCATGTACCACATGTTTATCATGAATAATTCTGAAATGAAGAGGAAAATTAAAGACTTGTTGGACAAAGGATTCATAAGACCAAGCACTTCGCCATGTGGGTCACCAATAGTGTTGATTCCAAAGAAAGATGGAACTTGGCGCATGTGTGTGGACTTCAGGGCATTGAGCAAGATAACGGTAAAGAATCGTTACCCACTCCCAGGGATAGATGATTTGTTAGATCAGCTGAAAGATGCTAAATATTTCACTAAGTTAGAATTACGTAGTGGTTATCATCAAGTTAGAATTGCAGAAAGTGACATTTGGAAGACAACATTTAAAACCAAACAGGGACTCTTTGAGTGGCTTGTTATGCCATTTGGTTTATGCAATGCACCTGCAACTTTCATGTGTGTAATGGATGATGTCTTATGGCATATTATTGATGATTTCATTAGTTTCTACTTAGATGACATCTTAATTTTCAGCAAGACTAGAGAAGAGCATGTCATGCATGTGCTACAAGAAAGCCTAGCAATAGGAAGCTTGGTTTATATATGCCATTTTTGGTACCTTCGACCATAGGAAAGTGTTTCTATGGATTTTGTTGGAGGTCTACCATTATCTAGAAAGAAACATGATTATCTTTATGCAGTAGTTGATAGATTCAACAAGATGTGTATTCTTATGCCATGTAAGAAATCTATAATTGCTAAACAAACTATTGATTTATATTTTCAACATGTATGGGTTTATTATGGCTTTCCTACTTCTATTTTTAGTGGCAGGGATTCCAGATTTGTTGGGAATTTTTGGTCCAATCTATGGAAGATGACGGACACCAAGTTGAAGAAGAGTACTGCTTTCCATCCGCAAACAGATTGTCAAACAGAGTAGTGAATAGAACCATTGTACATCTTTTGAGAGGTTATTGCAGCAAGCATCCCAAGATTTGGGATGAGCACTTGCATTACATTCAACATGCTTACAATCAGGCCAAACACTCTTCTACAAATACTTCACCTTTTGAAGCTTGCTTTGGGTATTTTTCTAAGCCACCTTTAGATTTCATTCTTGAGAAGGATGTTGCCACTGATGGGCATAGTGACATTGACAAAGCTCGCATGTCCATTGAAATAATTTAGCTCATACATCAGTAGGTTCAAGAACAACTTGAAAAAAGTCAAGGCAAGTACAAAGAGAGGCATGACAAACATAGAGTCGATCATAAGTTTCAAGAAGGAGATGAGGTATGGCTGCATATTAGTAAGGAAATAATGCAAGGAGAAGGTAAAAATCTGAAGCCTATTCATTATGGTCCATTCAAGATCCTTAAACAAGTTGGAAATAATGCTTTTTAACTAGATTTTCCTTCATATATGCAAATGTATTCCGTTGTGAATGTGGAAAATTTATGTTTGTATGAACCTCCTTTAATTGCTGATTATGATAGTGAAATTTAGCTGCCATCCATAGGGGATTTCTCGCCAGAATTTTTGGATGAGCTGAAAGAGGATGCTATCGTTGACAGAAGGACACACACTTTGAGAAGGGGAAATGTTGATTATGTTCAGGTTGGTCCTAAAGGCAGCAAACTGAGTAAGGCAAAGTGGATGGAGGTGGAAAAGGTGAGGGATCTGTACCCTCATCTTATTAATAGGTAATTGAAGGCTTTTGGGGTCCAAAATCTTCCCAATGGGGAGGTGTGATCAGGTGATCATGTCCAAGAGGAAAAAAAATGCTCAAAATTGGAATTGCTCAGAGTTGGTTGCAAACTTAACGACCAGAGAGGCCTCATTGTTGCGATTTTGGCACCATGAATGAGACCCAAATCTGAAGTCGTATGAGAAAGATATTGAAGTTTGAAGTTGCCCAATAACCTTCAAAATAGGACTTTTGAACAAAAATAATTTGTCATCTTCAGAAAATTTTTATGGAAAAAAAATTATTTTTTATATGGTTTTTGGGGGCCCTATCAGAGGGTGCCACGTGGCCCTAGACCCAAGGTTCAAGTTTTGTCCAAAAAATATTTTTGAGGGCAGACCCGACCCGACCTGAACGAAGTCAGGTCACCCTGAACACATTTGGGTCGGCATTGGTGAACGGGTTCAAACAGTGTGCAGTAGTAAACATGTTTGGGTCTATTTGGGTGGAGGTCAACCCGACCTGAATGCCTATGGGTCATGGCAAACGAGTGAGTTGTTAAACAGTTGAACAAGTGGAGTTTTAAGCCCCTATAGAGCCAACCTTTATCCATACAACCGTCAACCGAAACCGGGCGCTAAAAAAATTGTTTGGGTAGAACAATAGGGTTAAGTGCCTTGCTGCTAGCCCCCTTCCGACATGACCTGTAGGCTAAATACCAGGGGCATAGATTCCTTAACCTTATCCACCAGCATTTGACGGTTAGCGGATTATCTGCATGTGAACACAAGTTCAACCAATAGTTACAATAAATTCCTCCACCAATTTTAGCGTGCCGTTCCAACATTTTTGGCATTCTAACTATTTTGGTGGCTCTAACTAGAGTTCCTCCAGTTTTGGAGGAGGATTTCTAGTGCCACTGGGAAAAATTTGTTTTAATCATAACTTCTCCAATATTGGACCAATTTGGACGAAAATTTGGTCAATTTTAGGTATTCTGAGCATTTTTGAATCATTGGGACATGTTGCAGAGCTAAAAGAGGTGTTCTTCATCCATTTTTTCTTTAGGGAAGCTTGGAGAACCATCAGGGCCATGAGGGAAATGAAGCTGCATTGGGCTACACTTCACTGTTTGAGGTGACATAAAAGCCATACTTAGCTTATTTCTATCTTCTAAATTCATTTTCACAGCTATTTCAACCTGTTTAGGCTTATTTCTCATTGTAACACCAATTTGAGCAATCTAATAGAGCAAGGACATGCCCATTTGGAGCCTTGGACTCGACATATGTAGCCCAGGAAGGGTGAACTGCCTCATCATGTTGCTATGTTGTTATGGTGAAGTTATGCTGCTGTGTATTTCTGATTCAAGATGTTAAATAGTAATTTTAATTAACATTCCCTCACACATAAACTAAAAAACAGTTACCAAAAACACTTTGTTTAATTTGCAAGACATGGTAAACACTTTGCATGCTTAATTAAATGAAATGAATACTTTGAACAACGGATACAAATAATTTCATTTTCAGATCACTGCAACCCTCACCAATGAGTCTTGAATGTCTGAGATAATCGAAATTTACTATTGGCACTCTCAGAATGGACGAGTCTAGCTCAAGATAGAGTCTAAACTCAAACTTTCCAGTGTCCCCTAAAAACCCTCCACTAAAAATGGAGGACTGCACATAACTGCAGTTAAGTTTGGCAAATCCGAAATTTTGGAGCACCCACCAGAAATACCGCTAGTTTAAACTACCATGATAAATGTTTGGTTGAAGACTGGACACATGCCCCAATTCTGCAGTTAACAAACCGTGACTTTCGGCGAAGACCGTAGATTAACTATGGTTGAGTCAAAATTGAAGTCGGAGTTAACTCCTCACCATTATGCAACTTTCGGCGTATAAGACTATGGAATGTGAACACATTTAGGATTTTAACCGTCATGGAGACATCGGATGGTTAGCTGTTGATGTTAAAATAATTGTAACCATAACATGTGACACCAATTCATGTTGTGGACAGTTAATCGTTTGGCGCTAGGTTTTCGGCACTTGGCCGCATGGGGAAGGTCTGGCCCTTTCGGCCCCCATATGCGCATTCCATAAAAGTTATAACAAAGCCGTGACCATAAGGGTTAAGTCATAACTAGTAGCGCAAGTGGTAAAGGCGTGGGTGCTCTATGCAGGAGGTCTCAGGGTCGACTCTAGTCGGTTCTGTTACACAGCATTTTGTCACTGTCCCTGCAATCCCCAACTCGCACATTGGAGGGTCATTTCTGTGACTAATAAGAAGTTTCATGCCTTGCAAAGACCATCATTGCATCCCTTTACATGAGATAAATGTTCCTTCTGTTGACAATTCCCTGAGCAGAGCTTCAAAAAACTTTGTTTTTGCCTTGGCGCGAGTAGCCACTTCTACCCCTGCGCCGATGGAGGAAATTAACACTGGGCCCCGTGCCAGTTGGCGCTCTGTCCCAGTTAGACACCTGCGTCGAGCTGTTTATGATTTTTTTTTTTAAATAGAGGCAAAGATTCCACTTCAACAACTTCAAGGATGAGTCATTGGGAGTGGTTGGGCTGAATAACCACAAACTACCTCCTTTAGTTTATGGTTTCCACCTCCCATGAAAACCTCGTAAATAATAGGCCTCCCTCCCACCTTTGTAGGGATCCCAACCTCCTCCTTTTCCTCTATAAAAAGAAGCTATATCTCTTTGCATAAGCTAGCTGAACAACTAAACAACTGAATAACTGAGCATGAAGGATTGAATAGTTGAATTGTGGAAGAGATAGAACAGGGAGGAACTTCATTGTGAGAGCTTAAGTCCATGCCCTCATCATGTCTGAATCCCTTGACGAGTATCTGAGATGCGCTTCGGCTGAACCCCGCTGGATGAGACTACGACGTCAAAGCATTGGTTGTACCTCTTCCTTCTATCAATATATACATGACTATTGTTTGGGTTCCCATTTTGTGTTATGTTGTTTGTTTTAACGCAATATTCTTAGCCCTCTTTGACTGGTTAGTGATTACGAATGGAATTATTATGTTGTATGCTACTCTTGTTTACCGTGTTATGTGCGAGTATTCGAGCATGACTGCAGACGGATTATGACTTGTCAAGGTAGGAGCGAGAGGTCACCACTACTACAACCGTAACAATAGCACTGGATTCCAGGTAGGTTGATCTACCATGTCCTCATTAATTCTATAATTAGGAACCTATACTCTAGTATGTCTCTTTGTTTCTAGACTCACTCTAGGGATAGAGGGATCATCTCTATCTGCAGAGAGGATTTACCTGCTTAAAAAATTGGCGACTCCACTAGGGATCAGTGTGAGTTTGTTGTTTTAGCTTGTTGGGTCGATTTCAGTCATTGGCTTGCTTGTTTGTCTTTTTCTGGTTTGCGAGCTTGCTTTCCATCCCCTGTTCAGCTCCAGAGTGTCAATATTGATCTTTGCTAATTGGATTTTCCTTTTTTTCTATGGTTATCTGGCTTGGTGCATTTTTCGTTTGAACAATCATACCGATTGGCGCAGGTTGCTTTTGGTGCAGTCGCGCCAACCCCTGTTTGGCACTGAATACCACCTCACAGTTGTGCTGACTCTTGTAGAATTAGGTTTACCCTACTTGATGAGTTTTTTGGTCAATTGTGTTTGACTCTGGGTGATTTTTTGTGTGTAATTAAGCCTTTGGGACTGTTTTTGATTGCCATTGACTTCTTTTTCTAAGTCGTTTATACATTTTCCTATCGGTGTAGATTAAGGCCTTAGGGTTTCTAAGTGTCATTATGCACTGAGCCTTCTGCTTGGAAATCAAGTCTCGTTGATTGTTGTCTGTCTCATTTTTGGGTCGATTGCATTAAGTTTTTAATCCTTTGGAGTGTTTGCTTTGATTGAATGATGGTTTCATTTTTCCGATTGATTCTTCTCCTAGCTGCTCCAAGCATAGATTACATTGTTTGTTTTGGGTCGTTTTTGAAAAAATTCTTATGATTTGGAAATTGCAACATTAATTTGAGAGTTCTCTTGTGTTTATTTTCATTTGGTTGAGTCATTCAATTTTGATTCTTACACAATACTCAAGCTAGTGTTTGTTTTCATTTTTCATGATTTAGTGCATTTGGTACTTCTTTTCATTGAAAAAAAAAACATATTTTGCATTCTTTCTTTGTATCGAAATTGAAACGCTAATTGAAACACTGTTTTGCATAAATAGCATTTGTTTATCTAGGAAAGAGTTTCATTTTCGATTGATTTCATTTGAGGCATTAGAGGATTTATTCGCATACTTTCCTTGTTTGTTATTTTTTGAAAGATCTCTATCCTTCTCATAGCTAGCATTCATTGAATTGAAAATGATGTTCATTTGCATATAGTTTGCATTTAGGAAGTTGAGCTCCAAATTCGATAGGGCATTTAAATTTAAACATAATCCAAGATCAACTTTAAAATTTACTCAATGAACCTAAGGCAACATTGAAAATTAACACAACATTTCTAGTGGTCTAGGCTAGAGATGTGTTCTGGCGTCTTAAAACCTAGTACTTGTCATTCGCCTGTTGGCTTTAGACAATGATAGTATGGACTTGTGCTCCCTATACCGTCGAGTGTATAAAGGGAGACCCCCCTAGGTTGCAATCCTTTTATCCATAGGAAGCCGAGTTTTCCACCTTGTAACCGTGATACACCGAACACAGCATTCGGGGAGACTACCTGCACGTACGTTAAGTCCTTGGTCATTTCTCTTTCATTTGATCACCAAGGTGTATATGGCAGTTCACAAAAACTTGGTACATCCTCTTGCTTAGAGTACCTGAGTAGTCATTTTGATCTTTTCATGATTCTTTAAAAAGAGAAGAGATCGTCGAGCACTTGTCCTTTCACGCTCGTTCCAAATTGAAAGTGACTAGAGTCATATTTTTCCTGTTTCTCGACTCTTAAAACATGAAACAGTGAAATTTGGTTTCAGTGTGATAAAATTAATCACCTACGATCACACACCCATTAAAAGTTTTGTTACTTGGCCTGTTTTTTTATTCCTTAGTTCTTTATCTTAGAGCCTTCGATTGGTTATCTCTTTTTCCTTCCTGTTTTGATACACAGTCAAAGTGGCGGAACCTCCAGTTTCGTCGTCCTCACTGCCTCCTAGTGGTAGTTCTTTTCCAGACGTTTCTTTTGAAACCCCTTAGTCCACTAGGTCTGTTGAGTTTTCACAGCCTATTCTCCCGTCTGTCTAGCCTCTTGCTATTCGGTCTCCGCCTGATGAGCCAGTTGAGTTCAATTGGCCTCCTTCAAGTGCTTGGTCTGGTTCTGGGGAAGAAGGAGAATTTCCTCCTCTTACATCGGGATCACCATTTATTGCTGCTGTGATACCTCCTAGTCCCCATAGTCTTTTCGAAGATCTTATGGAAAAATCAGATATGGATTCTTCCAGTCCTATTGGCAGTGAAGGAATGCCTATTTCCACAGGAGAATATCAATTGTTTCCTAAATATCTCCCTCGTGTCTCTATCCAGTCTTCACCACCATCGGTGTCACTTCCACTCGGATATAGGTATTTGAGTCAGATTATGTCTGGTGTTGCATCCATAGCACAATCCAGCACGACAAATCCTCCTTAGAGTTCAGTCTTTTCTTCACTAGGACTATCACCTTCGACATCATATATGTCAGTTAATGTTACATCTGTCCTAGTTCAAACTACTGTTTGTGTGGCTTCATCTACACCGATTGTTACATCTCAGTCGTCTGAATATTTTCACACTCGCAAGTTTATTTTTCTCAATCCTACGTGGAGTGTTAATCCCGGTCCGAGTGGAACACAATCTTGTGCTGTGGAGGCCCCACCTGCTTCTAGTGTTGTTTCCACTACCCCCGTGATTCTTGGCGGCCTTACTTTTGAAGAGTATCTGTTGGCTGTTCAATAGCAGAGCTCTCAGGATTCTCAACAGCCCCAAGCTCCTGGTAATCCTCGATTCCATCACTATGATGCTGTCAGTAACCCTGTATATGTGTATCTATATCATTATAAGGAATATGGTAATCCTGTCTATTTTCCTCTTGTTGATCCTTATCAGGCTGTTTATGATCCTTATCAGACTGTTACTCATCTAGGACCTACCTTACCTGTGCAACCCTCTGGTTTACAAGGACAACCCCCTTTGGGACAACCTTTGCCTCAGCAGGGATCTACCTTTGGTCCACAAGGACAACCTTCCGGTCCACAAGGCCATCCTCCACAAGGTCAACCTTTGTTTGAACAAGGGAAACCTTCCGGTCTAATTGGTCAACCTTCGAATCAACTAGGACCATATTTTGGTCCTGGGGGGAGAATCTATCCACCACAGGGACAACCTGTTGCACCTCAACCACAACCGCACGTTCAGTATGGCCCAAAATTTGTGCAACTACCCTACGATCTTCCTCTAGGTCAACCTGGTTATCAGGGACAACCTGGTCCATCGCAACCATCGGGACAACCTTTCCCACAAGGGAAACCTGATGGTCCTCAATATCCAATTCAGCAGCCGGTTCAACCAGCTCAGAAACTGGTTCAACCAGATCAACAATTGGTTCAACCATTTCAACAGTCGATTCAACCAGTTCAGCAGTCGGTTCAACCATCTCAACAGCCGGTTCAACTTGCCCATTAGCCGGTTCCATCGGTTCCGTAGCCGGTTCTACTTGTTCATCCAACTCAACTAGGTCCACCTTCTCAGCAGCCTGATCAACCTGCTTTGCAAGGTCCACCAGCCCAACCGCAAGGCGTTTATTACCCTCAAGGTCAATATCAACTGGTATATAATGTGCCCTAAGGTTTTTACCCTCCGAATCAACCTCAAAGCCATGCTTACATTCCACAAAAAAATCCTTACATTGCTCAGCAAGGGCCTCAATGGTCTACTTAGACTCAATATCTTGGTCCTCAAACCCAGTATCAATAGAATTATCCTGCTTCCAACCCCTATGGTCAGAATCCTCTAGGACAGAATATCTGGCGAAAAAATTTCTCTCGAACTGGGTGGAATGTCAACACGGGTCCTTATCAAAGACCCCTAATGACTTTTAATCCTTAACTACCATTTCTTGCCACATTGGAGTTACCGGATGTGTCAAAGTTAACGAATGATCCTATTCTTCATAACCCATATTGACCTCCGGTTTCGACTAAGATTCTTGGTGATTGTCCCAAATTTGAGGGTAAAGCTAGCGAAGAACCCCAAGCGCATGTTATGACTTACCACTTGTGGTGTTCCTATAACTCTTGGGTTGATGATTCCATTCGTCTCCATATTTTCTAGCGAACTCTTACTGGTGCCACTGCAAAGTGGTACATTGAGCTGTCTCGTGGTGTCTTCCAATATTTCAATTCCTTAGCCATGGCGTTCCTTACACATTTCCAGTTATCGATTCGCTATGAGACCGAGACGCATCTTGTCACTTCACTGAAACAAGACCGAGCTACTCATATATCGGATCATATTCATGAGTGGCAGCATCGTCATCACATGATCAAATTTGAGATTCTTGATCAGCTTCTGACTCATTGGTTCACTACCTCCTTTGTCAATTAGATTGCAAAAGACATAGCTATGGGGGCATGTGTAACCGAGGAACAAGCCATTGCTTATGCCTAGTACCTTGATCTTGTGTACTCTCATTCTGGCGCATTATATGACATCTTTCCTGATGCTCCTCGACCTGGAACTTCTAAACCATCTGCGACTCCATCCTTAGATGGTATTATTGGTTTTGTATCTCAGACTTCTCAGAAGTCTTCTTCATCCAATTCTGGGAAGCATAAGTCTACATCTTCAACAATGTTGCTTCTCAGCCCACCTCGAATTCTGGTAAACCCGCAGAATTGGATGCCATTTAGGCCAATCCTACGGATAATGCTTCTAAAGGTAAGAAGAAGGGTAAAGGTAAGGCAAAAGCCGATACCTCGAAATAGGATTCTCCAAAACCTTGTGCTATCGATGGTTCTCAATGCAAACCAAAGTACCCTTGTTTGATTTGTGATGAAGAGCACTTCACGAAGGACTGTCCTCGACGGTCCAAGGTGAGCCGATTGCTCAAAGGCACCCAGGGAGCTCCGACCATTCTTAAAGAACCTTTCCCATCTCAGCAAACCCAGATGGTAGAGCAACCTCAATCCTTTGCCCCATTTGGCTCTCAGGTATTTATGATGAATGGTTCTGCACCCGTTTCTATTGCTACTCGATTGAAAGATTATTCTGGCTCGCGTTAGGTAGCGGGGAAGGAGATCGCTGATGGTCCTCCTCCTCCACCTGTTTCTGGCCCTCTTGAGATTGAAAGGCCTAGCGCTGAATCCGTTGCACGACCACCTTATAAAGGTGTACTCTACAATTCTCCTTACAATCCTAATGCCCGTGCTGCTCAGCATTACAGTATTGTTGAATATTTGGCTCAGGCGCCATCTGTAATGTCTGCTTTAGAAGTACTTTAGAGTTGTCCATCTCAACGAAAGGATTTGTTGTCTGCGATTGGTGGGATTGATCCTGCTGATACCAGCCTTCTCGATTTCAATTTAGAGAATTAATCCCACAACTTCTGCATCAGATTTCACTTATTATCCAAGTTGGTGTTAACGGTATGAATATAGCTGAATGCCACTTCCATAATAAAAAATTAAAGGAGGTTCATAAAAATGTAAATTTTCCACATTCACCACGGAATGCATTTGCATATATGAAGGCAAATCTAGTAGAAAAGCATTATTTCCAACTTGTTTAAGGATCTTGAATGGACCATAACGAATAGGATTCAGATTTTTACCTTCTCCTTACTAATATGCAGTCATACCTCATCTCCTTCTTGAAACTTATGATCAACTCTGTGTTTATCATGCCTCTCCTTGTACTTGCCTTGAATTTTTTCAAGTTGTTCTTGAACCTACTGATGTATGAGCTGAATTCTTTCAATGAACATGTGAGCTTTGTCAATGTCACTATGCCCTTCAATGGCCACATCCTTCTCAAGAATGAAATCTAAAGGTGACTTAGGCAAATACCCAAAGCAAGCTTCAAAAGGTGAAGTATTTGTAGAAGAGTGCTTGGCCCGATTGTAAGCATGCTGAATGTAATGCAAGTGCTCATCCCAAAGCTTGGGATGCTTGCTACAATAACCTCTCAAAATATGTACAATGTGTTGGAAATACTGAGGGGAGGGGGGGGGGGGGCGTGAATCAATATTCATTTCAATTAGAGCATTAGTTAATCTTCAATTATTATCAGTGTTTGTATAATGATAGCAGCAAACAAGAGGAACACAAATGCACACAGTTTTTAAGGTGGAAACCCACTCCGGGACAAAAACCACCTATTGCTTTTATAATAATTATTTAATATTCAACTCCAATTGAAAATGAAGCTCCAACTTCCTAGAATCTAGAAAAGGATTCTTCTCTAGCTCCCATTGGATGTATGCTTCAACGCCCGATATTATTCAGTAGTCAAATGAACGGATGCCCCAAGACTCAATGAGCTACAACTCACCCTAGCACCACCCTGCCACCCTATAGAAGAATAAAATAATAATGGACTCTCGTACCAGGGAAAATGGTCCACTTTACAATGATATAGAATGATGTAGAAGAAGAAGATATACTAGAACATAACCCAAACTTTGACACAACCACCTAATGATGATCCTAGACCTCCCAACACTGCCTCTTCAACCCTTGGCAGATAGACACTAGTACAATTTTTACAATAATGTATTTACAATGACTTAGTACAATGATACCTTTACAATGATTGTATGCAGTGCTGCCCACTTGAAGACTTCATATTATGAACTTCTTGCTGATGTTATGCACCTTAGTTGCTGCTCTTTTCATGCTACCTTCTGCTGCACCTTGCTTTGCTTTGCTGCCATAGAAAGTCTGGTCCTTTGCAACCCTTGACAACACATGATCTAGCTTTTTCTTTCCTTCTAGGAGCTCGATATTGAATCTGGTGCAACTTTGTTATTTTAGATCCTCAATATCTGATTTTTATTCCTATAGTATTCCTCTGAGTCTTCTTTCCAATGCCATAGGTCTGACCCAATTTGGATTCTTCAAGAGAGATTTATACCCAATCTCTCACAATGCCCTAATTATGGACTGTTTCAGCAGAGCGAACTTGTACGGCGTGCCACATGTCATTGTTTCTTCATTCAGCTCTGAAATTTATAGAGAAAAAACTATAGTCTATTCTATATTTTTCACTTTTTATGGAATTCCAATTCGATACTTAGAGAGATATTTAGGAAGATTTTACCAAGGTCACTTCTTTGAGATGAATTTCAAGAGCCTGCAAAAACCCTGACTTCCACAGATCATATCTCCAAAAATATTGCGCACCTTGAACTGAAATTTTTACATCAGATTCCTCAGGATTTCGGCTTCTCCTCATAAAAATTTCAGCTTTTTAGCCTTCTTAGAACAAAATTTAGAGTGAAAATTCCATGATGACCTATTTTATATGGCGAAATCCCTTACCTAAGGAGGAAATGAAGATCACAATTTATATAAATGCTTAAGTTGAGAGGGGCTTCATAAAGTGAACGCGGGAGGGATTTTAGGAGCTTAAAAAATATTAATTATGACTTTTCCATGACCCATGCCCCAACCCCATGGGGTTTTAGCCCACTAACTAGGGGTACAAACTTCAAACATTAATATCTCTCAAACCATGAAGAATTACATGGTGTGCCATATATCAACGGAAACATCTCGACAAGTAGAAATCATCAAAAGCATTATTGAACTAGAATATATTAGTTTGGTATGCCAAAATTCCCATGCAATATTGGGTTAGCCCCTGGTACTGCTTGGGTTGACATCAATGAAAACCGTTGATCAACACAATGGTTCTGCTCACTACCTCTATTTGGTCATCTGTTTGCATATGGAAAGCAGTACTCTTCTTCAACTTGGTGTCCATCATCTTCCATAGATTGGACGAAAAATTCCCAAAAAATCTGGAATCCCTGTCACTAACAATAGAAGTAGGCAAGCCATAATGAACCCATACATGTTGAAAATATAAATCAACAGTTTGTTCAGCAGTTATATATTTCTTACATGGTGTTGTCACTTAGTAATTTCTCAAGGTTAAAGAAAGAAATAGTCTGAGGTAACCACAAACCTAATTCAAACTCTAGGATCTAGCCTTCCTAGTGTTTAGAGAGGGCTCTCTATTTAAAGTTTAACTTTGTTTTGATTTATAATATTAGGCTAGTTATGAAAGTAAAATTTGGTTTTGGTTTAAAGGGTTTGGTGGGAAAAAATCACTTGGAGGTAAGATAGAGAGAAATCTACTTGTCCATTGGGCTATGGGGTCTAAATCAAACTAGCAGCACTAGAAATCAAGGCCAAAAAGGTAAAAATGTATTCAGGGAAGATAGATAACCCTCAGAGATTTGGGAAAGTGGTTTTTTGTGAGGTGGTATGATCGGGATAAAGGGCACTTAAGGATCCTTTGATCCGGAAAATGGAAGTAGAAGGCAAAGTTCAAACGTGAGAAGGAGCAATTAAGGGTTCCTTGCACCAGAAATAAAAAGAAAACATAAAAATGGCAACTAGTTAAAGATAAGGAGCACATGAGTAATCTTGTAGTAATACTCCTAGTTATACATTTATATTGAAACAAACATAAATGGATGCATGTAACTTAGAAAATGAAATTGTGACAAGTAGAAAATACTTCACTCATCAGCTTATCACAGGGATCCTGAAGTATGATGCTAGTCAACTTGTCTAGTCTGCTACTTCGAATTAAAACACACAATAGCCTCCAATGTTAAAAAAAAATGTCTATAATAGGTCCAACAATTTTATTCACAAAAAATACTTGAAAGAGTGAAGTATTTATACAAATTCTAAACTAGAATATCTTGAAAAAATATCAAGATTGTTTTACAAATATCTCCAATTGTTTTACATAAATAGAAATTAAGTAAAGGAAACTCAAAACTAATGCATCTATTTGGCACTATTTTTTATGGATATTTTATGACAAAGAGGAGAATTCAAATTTGATCTCAAATCTTAGTTGATGATGAGGCATCCAAGTCATTAACTGTCTCCTTTCTTTGTGCATTCTGCTCCAGCAATTCTGCAAACTTGGGGTCCAATGATACCTTTGTATTTCTCAATAAGAAATAGATATGTAAAAATTGAAAGAGGTTATTGTATATTAATATGTTTTTGAGATAAAACTCTCTCAATTCCCTAAAATTCTTCTCCATATGTTCACAATAGGCTCTACAAAACGATGTGTAAAATAGAGTTTTATAGATTATGAAAAATAGGCTGTAAAGATGCATATGTATCTCCCATTGTGTAGTGATTGTGCACAAAGTGAGATAGGTTTTTGTAGATGGGTCTCTTAGAAAAAAAAACCTCCTTTAGTTTTGTAGGATGTATTTCTGATTGGCCACAATTTTCTTTGCCAAATGATGACTTAACAAGAATTTTCTGCAAAAAGTGCTTTCCAATATTGTTTAATATTTCCCAACCCATAATGGCTGTTAGAAAAGTGAGAGAGGTTATTGTGGTTGGAAAAATTAAGAACATAAAACTCATTTATTTTTACAAAATTCATCTTGGATTGGTCACAATATTTTCTGCAGAACAATGACTTAAACAAGAAATTTCTACAAAAATGTTCCTTCTTGCTCTGTTTTCATCTTTTAACCTTTTTGTTCTTTTAACTGTTTTTACTTTCACTTTGGATAAATTTCATTGTTGGTTAAAAGTATTTTCATCTTTATTTACCATTTACTGCCTCTGTTTTTACTTTTACTATTTTACCTTGACTGCTCTGTAACTTTCTTTTAACTTTCACTCTGACTTTTACCTGATGCACTTTAACTTTGATGCTCTTTGATTGTTTTGTTTTCACTATCATTGTGAATTCTGATTTCAATTTTACCATTCACTATGCACATTTCATCATTCTGATCTCTCTGACTTGATTTTATTCTTTCTTTGTATACAAACTGTTTGTTGAATGAAGCTTTTGAATTAAAATATGAGAATTTGGAGCAAACAATTTTGTCAATTAGTATTGAAACTGTTGGCCCAATTCCATATTCTGATAATAACTTGCAAAAATCAAACAATTTGTTAATGAAATCTAGGTCTGCAAGGGAAGCTAATAATTCTTTTTAGGGAACAGGGAATATAGTGAAAGGAGTTCTAGCCATAGCAGGGGTTTTCTCGCAATTTTAACCTTAAGGTCTTAGGAACTCTATTTTTAGGTTTTTTGTACACTTCTGTAAGCTTAGACTATTTATAGAAGTATTTTTGGCTTAGACAGGGGTTCTTGGATAAAATAGGCATAATATGGTACTATCCTTGAATTTATCCTACAATTCCAATCTTCAAAATGATTTAAAAATGGCTCTGAGGCATTTGATAGGTTCTGCAGTATCTTTTCTGGTGCAAGACACAGCTCCTCAATCAGTCTTTATGGGTGTCCTTTGGTAAATTTCGGAGGTTTTGTGCATAAAAATGGCATACAAAGGCTTAAAAAGGGTTTTTTTATCATCGGGAGAAATTTACAGAGGGTTGAGGTTTAAAGCGCAAGAATATTTGATAAATGAAATGCCTTTACAAAGGTTTATTTATCATACGTTTTGGTCGCATTTACTCACCATTAAATTCACATCGCATCGGGCGGGAGACGGTTTTGGATTTAATGGAAAAACTGGGCAGTGGTTATCATGTGGGGTTATGGTGGTAAGCGAATTTGAGAAAAACCGATGCGATCCAATAAATGGAGGCTAGGTGGAGGGGAGGAGTTTTCGCGAAACCACCTATTTTGCATGCATTTGGAGGTTGAGTGGTCGATTACATTTTCTATGTGGTATTGCATATAGGCCATCAGATTTGAAGCTTGGATGTGAAGGGTCCATATTAAATGGGAAGTTTTGACCAAAGCAAATGGTGGGACCGGGGATCATATGCATGCGAGCGGTTAATATATGCTTTAAACCTTTATATTTATCAGTGGATAAAGGCTTTAAAGTATATAGAGGCAGGGTTTATACATGATTAATATTTATGTTTAGCTTTGTGAAAAGGCTTTAATATAGATGTGGGGTGCGGGGTTTATATATATATTGCAAAGGTGCGGGATTTATGTGTATGGGCAGGGCTAAAGCTTTTTGAACCTTATAAAAATAATTAATTTGATTCAAAAACTTCGGAATAATGATTATGAGCGGGGGTTAATATGTTTTATTCAGAACACTTGTAAGATGTCTTAGTAAAAACATAATGGGCATGATTTATTTTATTATATAGTATTTAAACCTTTTTTGAATAGTTTAACGACCATAGGGGTAGGATATTTACTTACCGATAGTTTTAGACCAAAGGTATTTTAATTGGGGTTTTTGATTTAGCACATGGGTAATAAACTTTGGTCAAAAACATAGTAATAGTGGGTATTTTTGGGGATATTTAAACATAGGGAATTAATAATTAGGATAAGGTATTTTTTAGGGATTTAATAGAATATGTTAAAATTAATATGAAAGGGTAGTGTAATGTAAAACAAAAGTACATAAAATCACTAAGTAAAGTGTAAAAGTAAAACATATCTTATCTTTTATTATTTCACCAGTACTTAGGATAAATGTAGTTTTGAGGGTTTTATGAATGCTTCTGAAGGTATGAAGTTAATTATATGGGATTTTAATATTCACTAAGTAAGAATGTGTCTTTACTTAGGAAAAGGGGTTTTTAATGTATGAATGAAGGATGAATAATGATAAATGTGGATTTAACATAAGAACTCAATATTTTCAACTTAACTAGTCATCGAGCCTTGGGTCTGGTCCCAACAAAAGTCAGAGAAATGCTCTGAGCCTATTTGACTGATAGACTAGAATACTGAATACCTATAGGGGAGGGGAAATTAGTGATTTTTCCCGGTGAAACTTTATTACATTCTTTCTACACTGCTTCCTACCGACCCAACCTTATTCTAACATTTTTTATTCATTTTGCAGGTGCATTTTGGCTTGCAACCTTAAAACATTTATTCTTTTAAAACATAAAACTATCTAGATCTACCTTATTTCATCCGAGGGATCAGATTCAACTATTGAGCTCCTCATTATTCTCTACCTATCTACTGATTTTTCAGGTTTAAACTGTCTGACAAATCTTTATTCACTATCTAAAACATGAAATTGGAAACATGACAAGTTAAGATTAAACAGTTTAACTTATCATGGATTATGGCATTTATTGACACTCTGCCCATAATCATTTATTTTGCAGAAAAGTAAAAAGTAGTGGCATTTGGACTTGCTCACTTTCAGGTTTTATTTTCATCTTTTTTCTTTTTGGGGTCTATATTTTTCAAGTCCTTTGATCTTTCTTTTAAGACTTTTTACCCTCTTTTTGGATTTTCTTATTATTTTTTAAATATGGGAAAACAACTTGCAGAAAGTAAGGTATGTACATATTTACAAGACTATCAAAGTCAATTCAAAATTATGAATCCTGTATTTATAGGACCCTAACACATGGCATAAGAATACACATCTTGCTAAATCTATCAACTACTACATAAAGATAATCATGCTGCTTTCTAGATAATGGTAGACCTTCAACAAAATCCATAGAAACAATTTCCCATGGTCTAGAAGGTACTGACAATGGCGTATATAAACCAAGCTTCCTATTTCTAGGCTTTCTTGTAGCACATAATGAACAACCTCTAATGAAACGTGAAACACTATCTACCATGCGAGGCCAATAACAATACCTCTGTAAATGTGCCACCATTTTTCTTACCCCGAAATGTCTAGCAATAAGAGAAGAGTGAGCTTCTCTCATGATGCTTAGTCTCTCCCCCTATGGTATACATAAATTGCCCATATGAAACAACAAATTATTATGCAAATGATAATCATTCTCCTCAACATGATTCCCTTCACTCAAGTTAGCATACACATCATTAAAATCAACATCTGATGCATACTGTTCTATGTAGCTCTCATGTACAATAGAATCATTCTTAAGTAAAGTAGTAGCACTAATAATAGGATTTGAAAGCATATCAACAAATTTATTGAAAATACCTTTCTTGTACCTTATTACCAAGTGAAATTTTTGTAGGAAACCCATCCATCTAAAATGTCGTGACTATTGTAATTTACTTTGTGACTGCAAGTACTGTAAAGGCTGATGGTCGGTATGAAGAACTATTTCTTTGCCCATCAAATAGTGTTTCCACTTTTTGATTCTTTGTACCAACGCATACAACTCCTTATCATATGTAGGAATATTCACAACAACACCATTAAATGTCTCAGAATGAAATGTGATAGGCTTACCATGATGTAAGAGAACTACACCCATGGCGTAATCACTAGCATCGGTCTGAATCTCGAATGGTTGTCTCAAGTTCGGTAATGCAAGGACTGGAGCTGAAATTATCTTCTCCTTCAAAGATTCAAAAGCTTTCTGTTGCTTGCCTCCCCATTGGAAAGCACGCTTCACACTTGTCACTGCATGCATAGGAGTTGCTATGGCAGAGAAGTTAGAAATAAACTTCCTCCGATACTGAGCTGCACCCAAAAAACTTCTTACCTCTGTAATGGATTTGGGAGTAGGCCAATTCATAATGGCTTCTACCTTAGAAGGATCAATTCTCAAAGAACCTCCTCCTACTATGTGTCCCAAATAAACCAAATAAGTCTTTCCAAATTTGCACTTTGACATTTTAAGAAACAACTGATTTTTCTTCAAAATATCAAGTACTTTCTTAACATGCATGACATGCTCTTCTCTAGTCTTGCTGAAAATTAAGATGTAATCTAAGTAGACAATAAAAAAATCATCAAGAAAAGGACATAAGACATCATCCATTACCCGCATGAAATTTGTAGGTGCAATGCATAAACCAAACAACATAACAAGCCACTCAAAGAGTCCCTATTTGGTTTTAAATGTCGTCTTCCAAATGTCACTTTCTGCAATTCTAAATTGATGATAACCACTATGTAAGTCTAACTTAGTGAAATATGATCTAACAAATCATATATCCTTGGGAGTGGGTAACAATTCTTTACCATTATCTTGTTCAATGCCCTGAAGTCCACACACATGCGCCAAGTTCCATCTTTCTTTGGAATCAACACTATCGGTGACCCACATGGCGAAGTGCTTGGTCTTATGAATCCTTTGTCCAAAAAGTCTTTAATTTTCCTTTTTATTTCATCATTCTCCATGATAGACATGAGGTACATGCCTATGTTAGGAAGAGGATAACCTTGATGTAACTGGATTTCATGGTGAATCTCCCTTTTAGGAGGTAAACCAGTCAGTTCCTGAAACATCTCATGATGTGCATCAGCTACACCATATAAATCTGATTTAAGCTTGGAATCAAAATTTTTAAATGACTCATGATTCACATCAACCTTGGGCTTAACCATAAGAAGTACAAAACTCTTACTAGAATTCACTAACCTTTTTACCTATCCCGCATTTACCATGGCTATATTTTCCTTCTTGCAGTGTGCTCTAACAATGAACTCCTTGCCATATTTAAAGAGATGATACTTATTTTCATGGCGATGGAAGATCGCTTTCCTGTCAAATAAGTAAGGACTTACCAAAACAATTCCTGATATATCAAGTGGCACTACATCAAGTTCAACAGTGTCAATAAAGTGTGCAGTAATCGCGAATCACAATATGCACTTTCTTGAGACTTGTAAGTTTGCATCCTTGCATATCCACCCAAGTGGATAAGGCTTTGGATGTGGAATGGTGTCAAGTTTAAGCTGTTTGACCAAGTATTTTGAAATGATATTTTCTTGTGACACACTGTCAAACAGTGTGTCAATTTTTGTATGTTTTGAGACTACCCTCACATGGAACAATTCAATTCTTTCTTCCTCATTTGGAGTTTGTACATGACAGTTTGAAGTACTAGTGCTTGGCTTAATTTCAGTTTCCTTTCCCTTCATACTTTTCAAACCCATGGCTGCAATTTTGGTTTCATCACCTAAATCATCACCTAAGTCTTGTGGTGTAGTTGTAGTAGCTACAGTTTTCTTCTTTCCTTTGTTTTTGTTAAACTGAGTTTTTTTTTTTTTTTTTTTTTTGGATGTAATTTACAACAGTTTTTCTCTTCATGGCCTTCTCTTGAACAATGTTTACATATCAATTTCTCATCCTCTTGTTTTATAGATGCATTCTTTTTTCCTTTTCCCTTAAAGGTTTTGTCTTTGTTTTTCCCCTTAAAAGGCTTGTTTCTACCCTCATCAAAAGTGTTTTTCCCTCTAGCCTCTAAATGCGTAGTTTGTACAAAAACTTTGTCTAGACTAGTAGGATTGAACATAAGGATAGTATGTCTAAGGTAGTTGTGTAAAAAACCTATATATTTCAAAAAAGTATCTTGACTTTGTAAGTCTACCCCTAATAAGAGTGCTCTTCTCCAAAAATCTTGGGTGTATTCTTGTACATTTTGTCCCTTAAGCTGTCTGAAGTTTTGCCAGTTCATGATAAACTTTTGTAAATGAGCTAATGGATAAAATTGATTTTTAATTGCAGAAATAAATTTAGCCCATGATAAAGTGATCTTACCATGTTTTTTAATTTTATCCTTGGTCTTGGCTTCCCACCATACCAATGTTGCTCCATCCATTCTCAAAGAGGCTAACTGTATCTTGGTGTTGTCATCATGAAGGTTTGGTATCCTCAAGTAAACTTCCAACTATCTGATCCAATTGTCAAGTTTCTCTGCATTTACTTCACCGTTAAACATAGGCAACTCAAATTTGACATCAAGCTTTAAAAATAGACTTTTACCAGTGGTTTTAGACTTGTGAGATTGATTCACCGAAGTTGAGGATGACGATGTAGAGGAAGAGGATGAAGATGGGGATGGTGGATCACCATTTCCTCCGGGTCCTTTCTTTGACTTGTCATCACTTTTCTTTCCTCCTAAAGAACCCTCTCCTTCTTTATAGTTTTTAGACCCTTCTCCAACATGCCTATCATTCCTTTCTTGGTAGACTAACCTCACCATCTCCGTCATATCCAAGAAAGCCTTTCGGAACACCCGTTCCTCTTCTTTGGGATCCATATCTTCAGGAGCTTCTCCCTCTCTTGAAGACATGCTTGAAGCTGATTCAATGGCTGTTGGAGGTGGCTCTCTGACCCTTCTTGGTTGTGGATTACTTTGTACACTAACCAAATTTCCTTCACCTCTCTTGATTTTAAGCCTAGTAATCATCAAAACTTGCAAACAATCAACTATATATTTGCACAAAACAAATGCTGAGTAAAACTCTAGCTCCTAAGGCTCAAATCCTTAGCTCTGATACCATCTGAACTGAAAATGAAACTATTTGTATCTGATGTTCAAAGTATTAATTTCAATTTAATTAAGTGTGCAAAGTGTTTGTCATGTCTTGGAAATTAAACAAAGTGTTTTTGGTAACTGTTTTTGAGTTTATGTGTGAGGGAATGTTAATTAAAATGATTGTTTAACATCTTGAATCAGAAATACATAGCATAATAACTTCACCATAACAACAAAACAACATGATGAGGCAGTTCACCCCTCCTGGGCTACATCTGCCGGGTCCAAGGCTCCCAATGGGCATGTCCTTGCTATATTGGGATGCTCAAATTGGTTTTACAGTAAGAAAGAAGCCTAAACAGGCTGAAAAATTTGTGAAAATGAATTTAGAAGACAGAAATAAGCTAAGTATGACTTTTATTTCACCTCAAACAATGAAGTGTAGCCCAATGCAGCTCCATTTACCTCATGGCCCTGATGGCTCTCCAAGCTTCCCTGAAGCAAAAATGGTTGAAAAACACCTCTGTTGGCTCTGCAACCTATTCCAATGGCTCCATAATGCTCATAATACTCAAAATTCACTAAAATTTGTCTAATTTGGTTGAATATGGAGAAAGTTATGATCCAAATAGTATTTTGCCCAGTGGGACTAGAAATCCTGCTCCAAAACTGGAGGAACTCCAATTAGAGCCACCAAAATCGGAGGATTTGGAAAAAAAGGTGGAACTGCGCTGCTAATTTGGTGAAGAAATTTAGTTTAATTGTAAGTTGGGTGCGTGTTCACATGCATAAATTTCAGAGACAAATTACATTGGTGGTTAAGTGTTTAGCCCCTGCCCATGGTCAAGGGCGGAGGTCACATGGCTAGGGCTAACCCCAAATATTTCCGCCCCTTCTACAAATATCAGCTTCTAGTTATGGCGCATGGTTACAAGACCCAAAACCTTAAGCCCTAAGGGCTATCCCTTGCTCCGCTTGTTCCATTGTTCAATCGATGCCACTATAACTTGACCTGCCTTCGTTCAGGTTGGGTCGACCTCCGCTCGATCCATTTACCTCTGCAAGAACACGTTCACTGCTAACCCTTTCGCATTCAGGTCAGGTTTTCCTCCGCCCGACTCGTTTACCTCTGCACGACCCGTTCACTGCTGACCCGAACTCGTTTACGTTCAGGGTGACTCGACTCCGTTTAGGTCGGGTTGGGTCCGCCCAAAAAAATATTTTTTAAACAGACTTTGATCCTTTGGCTTGGGGTCACATGGTAGCCTCTGGGTAGGCCATGTGGCACCCTATGATAGGCCACCATAAAACCATATAAAAATGCAATTTTTTTTCGTAAAACGTTTCTGAAGATGAAAATTTTTTGTGTTTAAAAGTCCTGTTTTGAAGGTTATTGGGCGTTTTAAAACTTCAATATCTTCCTCATACGACATCGGATTTGGGTCCCGTTCATGGTGCCAAAATCCAGTGACGAGGCCTATCCAGCCATTTAGTTTGCAACCAATTCTGAGCAGTTCCAATTTTGAGCATTTTTTTCCTCTTGGACATGATCACCTGATCAGTCGATAACATCCATATCGGGGTCACTTGTTCTTCAGATGAAGTACAAGTTTATACTATCCTTTTCCGCGAGTTTCGTGATGTATTTGCATGGTCCTAATAAGAAATTCCCAGCATTGATCCTAGCATTGTGGTGCATGAGATTCCTACTTATCCCAATTCGAAACCTGTCCGCCAGCGTCTTCGTCAGGTGCACCCTAGAAAAGATGCTGCCATTAAGGGTGAAGGGGAAAAGCTTCTTAAAGCTGGTTTCATTTATCCGATTCCATTGAAAAAATGTGTCTCTAATATTGTTCCTGTAGATAAGAAACAGGGTACAATTCGAGTCTGTGTTGACTATCGTGATATCAATCAAGCTTGTACCAAGGATAATTATCCTACTCCCTTCATCGATCAAATCATTTATGACTATGATCGGAGTGAGATTTTTTCCCTCATGGATGGTTTTTCTGGTTATAATCAAATTAACATTCTCCTGACTGATCAACACAAGACTGCCTTCATCTGTCCTTGGGGTACCTTCACATATAAGAAGCTCCCTTTTGGCTTAAAGAATGCTGGGGCCACATTTCATTGAGCGATGTCCTATTCCTTTCATGATATTCATCACATCATTCATCTTTATCTGGATGACCTTCCGGCTCATTCAGCTAAGCGTAGTGATCATCCTGACCATCTTCATCAAATTTTTCTTCGTTGCCGATTCTACAACATTCGACTTAATCCGCACAAGTGCATTTTTTGGATTGATTTTGTTAGACTCTTGCAGTTTATCATGTCCAAAGACAGAATTCACCTCGATCTGCTCAAGTTTGAGGCTATTATTAATCTCCCCTCTCCTTCCTCATTGCATCAGTTGCAGAGTCTACAAGGGAAGTCTAATTTTCTACGTCGTTTTATACCTAACTACGCCGAAGTGGCTAAAGGATTCACATAATTATTAAAGCATGGCATCCCTTTTTGTTGGGATGAAATTGCTCAGAATTCTTTTGATGTGTTGAAGACATTGCTTGTCAATGCTCCTCTGCTACGCCCTCCAAATTATCGTCGTGGTTTTTCCCTCTATTTAGCTGCTTCTTTCAACACAATTTCCATGGTTTTGGTACAAGACGATGATGATGGTCATGAGCATGTTATCTATTACTTGTCTCATAACCTTCTTGACCCTGAAACATGCTATGCACATGTAGAGAAGTTAGAGTTAGCTATGGTTCAGGCAGTCCAATGTTTTCTTCATTATATTATTTTGTGTACTGTGACTGTGATTTCTGATTGCAACCCTATGACCTACATATTGTGTTGAAAATTGCTGGGGGGGAAATACTCGAAGTGGATTGTCATCCTCCAAGAGTTTGATTTGGAATTTACCGCTACCAAGTCTAAGAAATCATTGGTCTTTCCTGATTTTCTTTGTTCCCTCGCTTCTGACTCCGCTCCTTCTCGTTCTGAGGAGTACATTCCAGGTGCTTCGCTTTTCTTGATTAGCGCCCTCGATCCTTGGTACGGTGACATCATCGTCTATATCCAGACTTTGTATTTTAGATCTAAGTTGAAAAAGGATGCAACATCAGTCGCAACCTTATCGTATAGTTGGAGATATGCTCTATCACATCGGAGTCGATTCCATACTCTATCGATGTTTGAACCTCGAGGAGGCTGAGAAAGCCCTGAATGATTGCCACAATGGCACCTGTGGTGGTCACATGTCTGGTTATGCTACTAGACAAAAAATTCTTCATGCTGCCTATTTTTGGCCTTCTATCTTCAAAGACTGTATTGTCGCGGTTCATAAATGCCATGATTTCCAGATTTACCAATGCAAGATGTGTCCACCACCCGTCCTGCTTTATCCCATCATTATTATTGGTCCCTTTGTGAAGGGGGGCATCAATTTTATGACGTGTAACCCTCACTCAGCTGGGGGGCATGCCTATATTATCGTAGCCATGAACTACTTCACCAAATGGGCCGAAGCAATGCCTACACTTTCTGCTGATGGTAAGACAACTGCTCAATTCATATTCAATCACATCATTTCTAGATTTGGCATCCCTCAAGCCATCATTACCGATCATGGTTCCCATTTTCGGCAATAGATGGTGGCGGAGTTGACTTCTAAGTTGGGTCTGCATCACGACAGCTCAACGTCGTACTACCCTCAGGCCAATGGCTAGGTTGAAGCCATGAAAAAAGTCCTTGTCACCATGCTTCAACGTATGATTGGGATCCAAAAATCCAATTGGAATCTCATGTTATTTTCGGCTCTTTGGGCGTACCGAACCTCAATTAAGAATGCAACTAGGTTCACTCCTTTCCAGTTGGTTTATGACCTGGAAGCTACTCTTCTGATTGAATATGAAATACCTTCACTCAAGTTGGTTGTTGAATTACTACCAAATACTTCGCCAGAAGAGGAGCATCTCATTTATTTAGAAAGGCTGGATGAAACCCGCCGCTTTCCTGCTCTGGTTATCGAAGCATAGAAGAAGCGGTTCAAAGCTCATTTTGACTAGTCGATTTCCCCTCGTTCTTTCATTGAAGGAGATCTTGTCCTCCTGTATGACCAAGCTCATGACAATCTGGGGGCAGGAAAATTTCAACCCATGTGGCATGGGCCCTACATTATTAAACACGTGTTGTAGAATGGGGCCTATGAGCTTATTGATTACGAAGTTCATCCTCTTGAACATCCCAGAAATGGGTTGTATCTCAAAAAATATTGTGCATGAGTAATTAATGTGTAATTTGTGTACATAGGTGTTGCTTTCATTTTTGTACATGTTTTGGTTTGGTGTGCTTTGTGAGCGTTTTCCTGCTTATTGGGTCTTGCTTATTGTGCATATGTCTATTACCCCTTATGTCGGTTTCGCGGATGGTGCTTCCCGCAATACTAGGAATTTGTCTTTAGAAACCTGGGTAGTTTATGATCCTGTTGGTGAGTTGATAGATCTGTAAGGTATTTTTCTAGGATGAACTACAAACAATGTCGCTGAATATAGCACTGTCATTGAACTATTAACCGAGGCAATCAACCTCGGCATACGCACATTGCTTGTAAATCTAGATTCACAACTTGTCGTTCTTCAACTCAATGGTCATTATTCGGTTAGAAATCCGTACATTCTCAGATTTTATTTACATATTTATTTTCTAGAAATACATTTTGATTTTATTACATATCAGCATATTCCTAGACGAATGAATGCATTAACTCATACAGTGGCTAACATTGTATTAGATAGACATTTGCGTAATTTGTAAAATCATCATCATATGTAAAAGATCCATGTAGGAAAATAGATGTATATATATATATATATATATATTGAATTTTTGCATCAGTGTGCATCATAACTTCAAAAGAAATGTGTGTTTATGTTACATCCCGAGACACCATGTCTCGCAACATATGCAGGTAAATAACCTAGGTGTCTAATCAGCATGATGCTCATGGTAGCATGTCACTGCTTGTACGAGCCACCTCAGAAAGCGGTGAATTCGGCTGGGCACCCCTATGGTATGCCTCTGGTAAGCACGAGGAACAACGTCGAATCGTGCATAGTTCAGGACTCCACGTGCGATTCCCTCCAGATTGTGCACGATCTCATCTTCCTCGTCGCCCTCACCTTGAGGGTCAAAATCACGAGGGATTCGTCTCGCTATCGGTGACATACCTGCGGGTCTCTCTGGGCCAACATCTGAAAACACATGGATTTAATATCAGAATAGACATAAGTAAAAAAATCATAATACTCATGAAAATTAAAAATGAGGATTACCCAAGTCTTCATCCCAATCCTCTCCTTCCGGGAGTGGGAGGTCCAGATCATATGTAAAATCTGTACAAGAGTAGGGCCAGTCCTCCACGACAATCAATTGTCTGTTAGAAAATTAAATATTACAGAGCAATGCAACATATAAAATATGCGAAAAAAACAAGCACACAGAACACATAAAACCAGTGAGACACAGATATACGTGGTTCACCCAGTTTGGGCTATGTCCAACCCGAACAGCTAGTCCTTCCTTTCTATTATCCAGCAAAATGACGAGACACAACCTACAACAGATCCACTGTAATATCCTCTGTTCTCTCTCACAGTCTCCCTATCTGTTTCTCGCTCTGAGAATACACACACTTCACAGCCACAATAAAATACCCTCATTAAAAGCGAGGGGTTTCCTTCTAGGGAAAAAACCATAAACTAAACATAACTTCTACCGTCAGATCATCCGCCTAATGAACAAGCCAGATTGACTAGAAACTACTATACTTTTACAAGGAAATTTTACATCTGTTCTTAGCTTCAGGGGCGCTGCCCCCAAAACGCCCCGCCAGGGGGGGCTCCATAAAGTCGCAGCCACCCCCCTAGAACCCCCAGGCATTGTTTAATTACGGGTGGCGTTGCCGCCCCATTAAGACATAGGGGTCCAACGTTGTGATACAAAATAAACAAGATAATCAGGCTCCACATCCAACATTGTTGGAGGAGCCAATCAAAGAATTCCAGTCTCCATGACATCTGTTGACTGCCCTCTGCCCTTGGCATCAGAGCTGCCCATCGGGCCATCCATGGTTCTCTTGGTGGTGGTGTCGGGACTATGACCTGCTGCCGCTGAAATATCGGTAGTCGTTCCAAGAATAATGATACCAGGATAGATCCATAACCAAATTGTTTCAATTTGGCCTTCTTGCATTTTGTTAGCTGGCGTTTCATGTTTATTGTCACGGCCTCTGCCTAGTTGTAGATGGTCGGTGTCAAGAATTCTACAGCAAGAAGCAACTATGTCTTTGTTGCTTTGCGTGGTGCTTGCGATCCCTTAACTCGTGTGATGGTATGTAGCACTACTTTTAGTGCCAAGTATGGGCTGGTCTCAATATCAAATTTCCCATTACCTGATCCCTTCCACGCCCTTGGACATACCCTTTTAATCAACATGGACATGTTCTCCATGCAAGGCCAGGTGCCGGTTAGGATTGGTGCTTCTCCCCTCTGCGGTAATCCTGTTATGAAATAGACATTAGAGACATCAATCTCAAGTTCCTGATCTCGAGGGATGAACTTTTCTTGATTTTCATCCCATATGCTGATCAAATACTGCAGTAGCTCCAGTTGAGCTCGGAGACATGGTGTTAGGAAGAATTTTTTCAGCCCATAGTCTCTGAGAGCTTCCATGACTCTCTCATTTCCCATGTAAAGCTCGTCTTCTTCACTATGTTCCTGTTCTTTCCATTCTATTACCATTTTGCCGCTTTATACCTGCAAAGATTGTTACATGGACATTGTTAGCCTAATTAAAACAATTGAATTTTTGAAAATTTGGTCTATTAACTGGAATTTTAGACATGAAAATGGTTTGCACTGTTGGCGTGAATGTTTCTCAAACAGTCGCGCCAATGGGCATGCCTTAGTTAAGAAAAAATTGCGATTGGCACGAGTCCGTGCCTGAAACTCGCGTCGACCGCCATGCCCTAAATTTTCCAATTTTCTCCCCCGGAAATCAAACTCGAGGGTTACAGGCATGAAAAAGGATTCAAAATGAAGGGAAAGGGGTCAACTCTTACCTGGAGCTGACGGATTCGAGATTGGTCTGCAGGATCGTCCGCTATCGTCGCCGCAAAATCACAGTGCTAAATGGGTAACTATTGCTCCATAAGAGGTAAAAAGTGAAAAGTAATTATTTTTACCATTTTTGGCATTTTATAACTTTTTCACAACCCTAATTAGGTTTTAAGACATATTTTTCGATTATTTTATTATATTATTTTTGAGAAATGGTTTTTACACGTGTCTCTTGTGTAGCGACAAGTTTTCATATGACAGTGTTGAAGTAACAAGTTATATTTTATACTTTTTCGGACTTGGTAAAAACACGAAAAAGTCACTATTGGAGTCATCTTTCAGCTCTTTTCTGACTCTCTAAAATTTAAAATATTGCCGAGATTCTTGTCGTTTTGAACTTGTTAAATGGCTGTGAAACGATATCTACCTAGTATACATTTACCCCTTTTTCGGGCAGGGATAGATTATTTATGAAAAATGAATACCTTAGCCTACCGTGACTAAGAGGTTCTTTCAGATATTGTTTTCTACCTTTTCGGATCTGAGAGACTATTTATGAAAAGGGCCATGTTGGAGTTTTCTTTTCTGCCTTCTTTTCGAACCCTCTAAACATGAAAAGATGCTGAGTTCTCCCTTTGTCAGACTCGTTAAACCTTGATGACATCATACTTCGTCACCATGACGTTACCCGAGTTCCTCCTTCCTAGGGCTCGTAAAATGTACTAGGTTGGATTTTTCCGAAGGACAAACTTATATTGCAAGCGTATGCTATCCCCTTCAAGATTGCTTTAAAAATAATTGGGGTACTTGCCAAAAATGGTGGGGGGAAATGGAACCCAGTTCTAGTTATGTTGGCAGTATGTCGCTTTTGAACATGACACTTGCCTACATTCGTGTCAGGTTGGGGACATCTCATTTCGTCATTTTTTCCTCCATGGGTTTGGGTAATATTTTTTGACCTCTCATTTTCTCTCTGATATGTCATCATGACCTCAGATCCCTTGATGTCAAATGCTGCCAAATCCAGTGTCGTGTCGCTGATATTTTTTAGAGAAGTTTTCCTTTGTAGTTTTCAACCTTCCTCTGATTCTTTGTTTGTCCTAATTCACTTTCATCATGTTCCTCTGTCTCATGTGAATGATGTGGGAAACATTATGGCCCTCCTTCAACCAGGTCACTTCCTGTCAACTTCAACTCATTATCCAGGAATTTGATCTAGAGACTCCCTTCTGGTACCTTGGAACATGCATGCCTCAATGGCAGGTTTTTCGCATTCAACGCAAGGTTCACATCATTGGCCTTTTATCGAGTGATTCTATGGGTGTTCGACGTCATATCACTATTCACATTCCGTATATTGTACCTTTTGTACCTTGAGAGCCACCATCATTATTGGTGGTTTCTCTTACTTCTATTAATAGCTTTCATTATTGGATGGTAATCAAACGATTTTCTTACATGTTCGACTTCAGCTCATATATTCGCATGCTTGAAATTGTACTTGTTCAGGTCGAGATGGAGCACAAGACCTTGGGTTTTGTCTGATAAAATCTAGGATATGGATTTTTGTGTATTATCATGACTTATTGCATGACTCTTTTGATTGGATGACTGCGACCATACCTGAGTCTATTTGTTGATCCTTACTACTGGATGGCTGCGTCCATACATCGGATCTCAGTTTTTATGTACTCTATTATGGATGGTTGCGCCCATACCACATGTTCATGTATCAGAGATATCAATTGTATTTGTAATTGTAGGTTTTCCGACAACGGTGTTTGGTTCAAACGCGTTCTCACAAATAATTTCGCCCCTCCCTCTCCCTCGGACCTCATGCTTTAGGGGGAATTTGTTACACAACATTTTTTCACTCTCCCTGCAATCCCCAACTCGCACATTGGAGGGTAATTTCTGTGACTAATAAGAAGTGTCATGCCTTGCAAAAACCATCATTTCATCCCTTTACATGAGAGAAGTGTTCCTTCTGTTGACAATTCCCTGAGTAGAGCTTCAAAAACCTTTGTTTTTTCCTTGGCGCGAGTAGCCAGTTCTACCCCCGCGCCGATGGAGGAAATTAACATTGGTCCTTGTGCCAGTTGGCGCTATGTCCCAGTTAGATACCTGTGCCGAGCTGTTTATGGAATGTTTTTTAAAAATATAGGTGAAGATTCCACTTCAACAACTTCGAGGATGAGTCATTGGGAGTGGTTGGACTAAATAACCACAGACTCCCTCCTTTATTTTATGGTTTCCACCTCCCATGAAAACCTCCTAAAGGATAGGCCTCCCTCCCACCTTTGTAAGAATCCCAACCTCCTCCTTTTATTCTATAAAAATATTCTATCTCTCTTTTCATAAGCTAGCTGAACAACTGAACAACGGAATAGCTGAGCATGAATAATTGAAGAGCTGAATTGTGGAAGAGATAGAACAAGGAGGAACTTCGTTGAGAGAGCTTAAATCCATGCCCTCATCCCGTTCAAATCTCTTGACGAGTATCTGAGATGTGCTTTGACTGAACCTCGCTGGGGGAGACTACGACATCAAAGCATTGGTTGTACCTCTTCCTTCTATCAATATATACGTGACTATTGTTTGGGTTCCCATTTTGTGTTATGTTGTTCGTTTTAACGCAATATGCTTGGCCCTCTTTGACTGGTTAGTCATTACGAATGGAATTATTATGTTGTATGCTACTCTTGTTTACCGTGTTATGTGTAGGTATCCAAGCATGAATGCAGACGGATTGTGACTTGCCAAGGCAGAAGCGAGATGTCACCACTACTACAGTCGCAACAACAGCACTGGATTCCAGGTAGGTCGATCTACCGTGTCCTCATTCATTCTGTTAGTTTCAGCCTTTGCAGCTTTCCCCCAGTGATCAAAAATGCTCTTACAAAGTGATTTTAAGGTGTCAAGGTCAAATTTTGTCATTTCAATGAGTCTTCAAGCAAAATTTGGTCACCAGGCATTAGGTCTAGGGTTTGATTTTAATCTTGTCAAAGTTGTCCAAATTTCGGTCCATGTCACCATTCAGCTGAGTGTACCATCATTCAGAGGGTTATCATCATCATGTCAAGTTCCACTGCGTCATTTTACACCTTGTTCATGTTTCAGTTGTGCCTAGGTAAGGTTCATTTCCCTCTCCTAGGGTTTTGAAGGTAATTTCTCTTGGATGGTCAAATCATCAACAAAACTTGTATCCTGATGTTCATACACCTTCCCCTATTCTTAATTTACCTTATTAAACACTTCCCATCACTGAGATCCCCCAAATTCCTCATTTTTGCACAAACTCTAGTTTCTTGCTACAACTTGGCAATTTTCTAGGCTAGGCTTGTGTTTTGCCCTTTTGGACCCCTTCCCCTCACTCAATCTCTGAAATTCCACTTTCCCCTACTTCCTAACATCCCCCCCTACTTCCCAAAATTTTCTCAAGAATTTAGAAGCCCCTTATCCCCTTCATTTCGCTTCATTTCGACAAATCCCTTGTTTCACACATCGGGATAGGTTTCACTCAAATGATGTTTCAGAGCAATAAAAAATGAATTTTGGAAAACTGAGAGAGGTTTTTGTCCAAAACAGGCCACGGAAGAAAAACCTCCTTCACTTTTTACACAGGTATCATGGTTTTATAGAAATGTCAAAAATACCGTTGCCTTAGGAGAATTGAATGCACCTTTGAAGTGACCTTGGGAAAATCAATATTTCTCTTAGCTTGGTTGGCCAAATGACTTGCTTGATGAGTCAAATGATAACTATACACAAATATATTTCCAATGAGCTATCATGAGCTCAATTTTGAGTTGAGGAAGACCTTCAAAAGTTGACTGCGACAGCACTCTACCTGGAGGCAACCTCATTTTTCTCATTTTGACCAGTCTTGGGAGATTTGATTTTTGACAAGGAAAATGAACTCAAAATTGAAAAATTCCACATGGGTTGTAAAGTAGACGCAAAGAGCTTTCCAAATATCTATCATGCGCCCAATTTGGACACCGGAAAGGCCTCAAAAAGCCTCCTGCAAAATGCACTATTTCTGGCGCGGCGCATTGGGTAGGAGCGCGGCGCATTGAAGGTGCGCGGCGCATAGAACAATTTTTCCCAGTGTAAAATAACACTAGCGTGGCGCATCCAGCCTGCGCAGCGCGTTGGGCTGGGGCGCGACACACAGAGCCTCCAAAGCAAGTTCTCACCATTTCTTCATCAAATTTCCGAAACGGCTCAAATTCTTTGCTCCAAGTAAGTTCACAAGGTTGTGAAATTGCCATTATCAGTGTTTAGTGTTGTTTCAAAGGTTGGTTGGAGAATTTGAATAGTGTAAACATAAACCCTATCTTTTTGACAAATGCTGCTCCATAGGGTTTATATTTGAATTTTTAAAAGTTGGTCTTGGTGCTAAACTTGTTCATTCGCCACCTTATTGTCCCTTTTCTCACTGTTGTCTCATTAACATAGTCTGTTCCCCTACCGCTCATATCACTTATTTCCTAAATCCTATGTTCCCTATCCCTAAATCCTATCATTCCCTATCACTATCACTCTCCCATATCATTTTCAAAGAGTCCCCAAACCCCACATTCTCCAAACATAATCAAGTGACTTCTTCACATTATAAACTTCACTTGGTTGAAACATATTTTTCCCACAGTCCACTATACTCATTGCCCCTATTTACCACAGTCCCTCATTTCCCTTTGGCACACATTTGGCACTTGGAGATAGAGACATCAAGTCTTCATTTATCATTTTCAACCAACCAATAATAAACTTTTCATACACATTGCAACACCATGACAAAGACAGATTCATCATATGAATAAGACATTGCACCACTGAAACTGCATGCACCAAGAAGGCATCGAGGAGGCGAAAAAGGCATGTTAGATTCCAAATCTTGGCGGACGCTTCCTTGGCTGAGCATAGTACTTGATGAGGGTCCTTCAGCTCAAATTTTAAGGAATTTGGAGTAAATTTTGTCATTTTTGAAAATTTTGGTTGCAAAACAGGTTTTTCTGCCCGACGCGTCGCGCCACCCGACGCGCACTTATGATTGGGACCTCTTCTGGAGGAAAACTTGATATTTTTGGATTTTTTATGAAAATTTATGCATGCTCAGGAATGGCCGAGATATTTCATCAAGTTCTGGGTGGTTTAAAGGGTCAAAAACACCTTGAAAATGGCCTTTCTGCCACTTTTTGCACCAGCAGGAACCAGTCTTGGGAGATTGCAGTTTTGGAGGGGAAAATGATATCCAAATTGAAAAATTTCACTTGGGTTGGATAACAGACAGACCGGCTTTCCAACGAGCTATCATGAGCTCAATTTGGACTTCGAGAAGTGCCTCAAAATAGGCTCAAAGTAGCGCGACGCATTGAGTTTTTGGGCGCGGTGCATAGAGAAATTTGGCCTCATTTTGACTCTTCAGCTCAGAAATTCGCCCAGTTTTGACTAGTTTCACTTTTGGATGTAATTATTGATCTATCTTGATGTAATTTTGTGGCTATGATGTAAATTTGGCATGTTTCTACTTGTTCTAGAGGATTCATTCACTAAAAAGTGAAAATTAAGTGAATGGATTAGTTTCCTAGCATATAGAGGTAAGTTGTTTGGCTGCCTAGATTTCAGTTCCATGTTTAGAATTGGTTGAAACAGCCCCTAGAAGGATGAGATCGACCCATAGAGGCATGGGAAGGGGTTAGAATTTTCTATATATTGTATTTTCTGAGACATCTTCATGGTTGGATACTTGGGAAAATTTTGGCACCTCATTGTATATTCATTTCATATTTTTGGCAAAGGAAAGACCAGAGTTTTGTAGCACTTGTTGGGATCCTTGTGGCTTCTGAGTTTTGATGATGTTCTTCTCATGTTATTGTAAGTTTCATTAATGTTATATGTATGCCATTTCCCTTCTCTATGCTTCTTAATTAAACAAATGAGTAATTGAGGTAGAATTCATTGATTTGCTGGTGCTCTGCCTTAGACTTTTGTTTAGTTTTTTATGTTTTTATCAGTTTGGAGAGGATCCTTGCACTCTCTTGCCCTCTTCAGATCCTCAACAGTCTTTTCAATCCATTCATTCGATCTAAGACATTTAATTCATTTCCTACCCTGCCCCAACTTGAAACTCTGTAGGAATTTGGCCTCATCCCCAAGCCCAAAATTGTTTTTCCCTTTTTCCAGCAAAAAACCCTAAAAATCAAAATCAAACCCTCCTATTTGTTTATCTAGCCTAAGATCAGTTGTTGTTTTAGTCATCTCAAGCCCCTTTGAATATTTTCATTGAGATTGACCTAGAGAGAGTCCTCTCCTGTCCTCGTAGGGCTAGCTATGAGGCTGAGCGTGGTTTGGTGTTGTCCTTTTTCTGCCTTATTTCAGCCTAAGGTAGATTTGGGAAATAACATAGTGGCGACCATACTGGGGAAGAATATGGTTTGCTTGTTGGTGTTTCTTGTTTCATAAGCTACAGACGGAGCCTGAAGTTATGCCAGGTAGCCTTCGAAACACTTTTGCTTTGCATTAGCAGAAGTAGATAAACGCTGCTTCAGTCAATCTCTGGTCTAGCTTGTGAATGTGACACTTGACTTGTAGATTGTCTTGCCCCAGTACATGTATCAAGTTCAGATCTGATGGTTGATGGTGGACAATGATCAGACATAAGAAGGCTGAAATCATTCACCTGGTGACTCCAACTCAATGTAGAGACTCCACTGGAGGACTAATCGGAGAAAATGGAAGGATCTTACACACAAAATTCAGGTATCCAAAGTGGAATGGTATTCAGGATCTAGTCTTCTTTCTTGTAAACTATTTCTTTGTTGTTCTTGAAGCTGTCCTGAAAGTTTTACAAAATTTGTTGTATGAGAAAGGTGATCAAAATCTTCACTCGATCCATTCAAACAGTGTAAATACTGAGTTTCCCTTTGATCCTGGCCTCCTCACTTTTCCCACATCTTATGATGACTCTCTTCAGAGTGATGAGCCTAGAGAAAACAAGACTGATCCCGTAGCTCTTGTATATACTCCTACACCTTATATAGTCCCAGATAGGTATAGACCTCTTGTTTTACCTTCTGTTCTTCATGCTTACCCTAAAAATTATGACCTATATCTGTCGAGATTTGACGGTGAATGTAACAATGTCAACGCTGAGCAACATGTGCAGAATGTTGAGAATTTTCTAGACCTTTTTGAAGTTGATGACGAAGATGTTAGTATTAGGCTTTTTGCTCTTTCTTTGCAAGGCAAAGTCAAGAGTTGGTTCAAAGCCCTGCCTGATGTGAGCATCTCAGATTTCCAGCAGTTCATCAAAGTTTTCCTCGACAGGTGGGTGATCAGACAGAATCCTTTCCTTATTATAGAAGAGTATAACCAGTTGAAAAGACTGCCAGGGGAGACAGTACAACAATTTTCTGCTAGATTTAACCAAGTTTATTATTCGATGCCAGCTGATATAAGACCTTCTCCTAGATTTTCTCTCTTGCACTATCCGGGTGCCTTTGATCCAGAAATGGAGTTTCAGCTGAGAGAAAAGAATATTGCAACACTTCACGAGATGCAGAATAGTGCAGTGAATGTAGAGGCTCATTTGTTGATCCGAAGGGCAAGGTTGAAAGAAGAAGAGATGAAAAACGTAGATCCGGAGAAATCGACATCTCTAGAGGTAAAGCTTGACATGTTGGTAAGTGCAGTAGAAGAGATGATGAAAAAGAACACCACAAGGAATGAGTATAATGTTCAAGCCCATGATTTTCTAATTGAAGAAGAACCAGTGGCTGATCCAAAACATTTTGTTTCTTATCCCAGTTGTCATAGTGATTGTTTTATAGATCATTTTGAAGAAGAGAGAGATATTGATATGATATGTATGCTTGATGATGAACTTTATATTGATGATTTGCCCCAGTTTGATCAGTATGATGATGATTATGTTCTCCAAACAGAAGCTAACCTTGCAGACAAATCAGCAGCTAGTTTGTGGAAGGAGGAAGTTCACTTTCAGCAGCTCGAGTACAGTGATCAACCGATGCATATCAACTATGACAATGATGAGGAAAGTGCAGCAAATTTTGAAGTAAGTGAAGGATATTTTCCTTTTTGTTTTGATTCGTTTCAGTTCATCAGAGACAACTTTCATACAATCAGAAATCAAATGTCAACAAGTCTTGATCTGGACCATCTTGAGCACAATGAAAACCTTGTTCAAGACTTCTCATATTCAGATTTTCAGCCCTCGAAATCCATTGATTGTCAAGTTACAGATGAGGACATGGAAGCTGGTACATGTGATCAAATGATACAAGGTGACTTTGTTCCATTTTTTTTTGAATCATTCCAGTTTTTGAAGGGTAAATTGCATATTAAATCTTCAAATGAGCAGCCTGTAAGAAATCAACAATCTCTCTGTTTTAATATTGAGGATGAGACAGATAGTGAAATTCTTGAGCAAGTTGTTGATGAGAAATCTTCCCCTGGAACGACTGATGAAATCATTTTGGATACAAAAATTTCCCTAGCACCAGATTTGTGGCCATCAAACGCAATTGAAGGTCAGATTACAGATGAAGGCGTGGAAGATGAAATACATGATTTAATGATGCAAGAGAATTTTGTACCCTTTTATTTCGAAGCATTTCAGTTTATAAAGCAGAATCTTCATAATATCTCTCAAGAAAAAGATGAACAGCCAGTAGGATGTCATACAGTTTCAAAGGATACATCACAACAGTCTTCTCAAGTTTTTGATGATCCTATTGCTCGTGTGTTGGATGATGTTTGCTGTAAAATTTCCCCTCCATTAGCTAACCATGTGCCAGAAAAGAATGTTGATAATAATCTTATTCAAAATTCGCCTTCACTGTCTTGTTTAACAGATTTTTCATTACAAAGCCTATATCAAGATTTGCAGTCATATGAGGAGATTGATAAAGGAGATTTTTGTTTAATTTGGAGTCAGCTCCAGAGTTTGGTTATTCACGAAATCTAGGATCCTTTTGACAGCCTGCTGCAGTCACCAAATAAAGACAGTACAGATGTGAGAAAAATCTTAATATCCGGCTATGAAGATTTCTTGGACCAAAGTAGTAATGTATTGATGGGAATCAATAGCTATGTTTATGAAGATCCTTTTGCAGTTTTCTTGAAGTCATCCAGTCAATTCATGCTTTGCAAGTTTATCAGCAGTCAACTTGATTCCAAGTTTCCATGGGAGTTTCCTTTCGATTCTTCTCTTTTCCTGCGCATCAGAAAGCATTTGGGAAGAAATCAAATAGCAGCCAGGATGCTTACATGGTTGCATTGGCTGTTCCATTTCACTTGATCGGGTGGTGAAAGAACAATTAGAGTAGGTTGTATTGAATAAGCTCTACTCTGAGCATCTTTTCCAGTTCGTCAGTTGTGTTTAAGTATCGAGTCAGTTCTTAGTTGAGTGAGAGTCAATTTGTGTCGTCAAGTCATCAGTTTTAAGTCATGCATTTCAGCTTGAGTTTTTGATTCCATTGCCCAATGGATGAAGGCACTGTCTGCTTTCCAAAGATCTGTATTTCTTGGCACCTCCAAGGAGCTACCATCCCCATTGGAGCCAATGTTAGTGTTAGCCTTTGCAGCTTTCCTCTAGTGATAAAAAATGCTCTTACAAATTGATTTTAAGGTGACAAGGTCAAATTTTGTCATTTCAATGAGTCTTCAAGCAAAATTTGGTCACCAGGCATTAGGTCTAGGGTTTGCTTTTACTCTTGTCAAAGCTGTCCAAATTTTGGTCCATGTCACCATTCAGCTGAGTGTACCATCATTCATAGGGTTATCATCATCATGTCAAGTTCCACTGCGTCATTTTACACCTTGTTCATGCTTCAGTTGTGCCTAGGTAAGGTTCATTTCCCTCTCCTAGGGTTTTGAAGGTAATTTCTATTGGATGGTCAAATCATCAAAAAAACTTGTATCCTGATGTTCATACACCTTCCCCTATTCTTAATTTACCTTATTAAACACTTCCCATCACTGAGATCCCCCAAATTCCTCATTTTTGCACAAACTCTAGTTTCTTGCTACAACTTGGCAATTTTCTAGGCTAGGCCTGTGTTTTTCCCTTTTGGACCCCTTCCCGTCACTCAATCTCTGAAATTACACTTTCCCCTACTTCCTAACATCCCTCCCTACTTCCCAAAATTTTCTCAAGAATTTAGAAGCTCCTTATCCCCTTCATTTCGCTTCATTTCGACAAATCCCTTGTTTCACACATCGGGATAGGTTTCACTCAAATGATGTTTCAGAGAAATAAATGATGAATTTTGGAACACTGAGAGATTTTTTTGTCCACAAAAGGCCAAGGAAGAAAAACCTCCTTCACTTTTTACACAGGTATCATGGTTTTATAGAAATGTCAAAAATACCGTTGCCTCAGGAGAATTGAATGCACCTCTGAAGTGACCTTGGGAAAATCAATATTTCTCCTAGCTTGGTTGGCCAAATGACTTTCTTGATGAGTCAAATGATAACTAGACACAAATATCTTTCCAATGAGCTATCATGAGCTCAATTTGGAGTTGAGGAAGACCTTCAAAAGTTGACTGCCACAACACTCTACCTCGAGGCAGCCTCATTTTGCTCATTTTGACCAGTCTTGGGAGATTTGATTTTTGACAAGGAAAATGAACTCCAAATTGAAAAATTCCACTTGGGTTGGAACGTAGACTCAAATATATTTCCAAAAATATATCATGTGCCCAATTTGGACACTGGGAAGGCCTCCAAAATCCTCCTGCAAAATGCACTATTTCTGGCGCGGCGCATTGGGTAGGAGCACGGCGCACTGAAGGTGCGCGGCGCATAGAACAATTTTTCCTAGTGTAAAATAACACTAGCGCGGCTCGTTGGGCTGGGGCACAGCGCACAGAGCCTCCAAAGAAATTTCTCACCATTTCTTCATCAAATTTCTGAAACGGCTCAAATTCTTTGCTCCAAGTAAGTTCACAAGGTTGTGAAATTGCCATTATCAGTGTTTAGTGTTGTTTCAAAGGTTGGTTGGAGAATTTGAATAGTGTAAACATAAACCCTATCTTTTTGACAAAGGCTGCTCCATAGGGTTTATATTTGAAGTTTTAAAAGTTGGTCTTGGTGCTAAAATTTTTCATTCGCCACCTTATTGTCCCTTTTATCACTGTTGTCTCATTAACACAGTCTGTTCCCCTACCGCTCATATCACTTATTTCCTAAATCCTATTATCCCTATCCCTAAATCCTATCATTCCCTATCGCTATCACTCTCCCATATCATTTTCAAAGAGACCCCAAACCCCACATTCTCCAAACATAATCAAGTGACTTCTTCACATTATAAACTTCACTTGGTTGAAACATATTTTTCCCACAGTCCACTATACTCATTGTCCCTATTTACCACAGTCCCTCATTTCCCTTTGGCACACGTTTGGCACTTGGAGACAGAGACATCAAGTCTTCATTTCTCATTTTCAACCAACCAATAATAAACTTTTCATACACATTGCAGCACCATGACAGAGACAGATTCATCATATGAACAAGACAGTAATTGCACCACTGAAACTGCATGCACCAAGAAGGCATCGAGGAGGCGAAAAAGGCATGTTAGATTCCAAATATTGGCGGACGCTTCCTTGGCTGAGCATAGTACTTGATGAGGGTCCTTCAGCTCAAATTTTAAGGAATTTGGAGTAAATTTTGTCATTTTTGAAAATTTTGGTTGCAAAACAGGTTTTTCTGCCTGACGCGTCGCGCCACCCGACGTGTCGTGCCACCCGACGCGTCGCGCCACCCGACGTGTCGTGCCACCCGACGCGCGCTTATGATTGGGACCTCTTATGGAGGAAAACTTGATATTTTTGGATTTTTTATGAAAATTTATGCATGCTCAGGAATGGCCGAGAGATTTCATCAAGTTCTGGGTGGTTTAAAGGGTCAAAAACACCTTTAAAATGGCCTTTCTGCCACTTTTTGCACCAGCAGGAACCAGTCTTGGGAGATTGCAGTTTTGGAGGGGCAAATGATATCCAAATTGAAAAATTCCACTTGATTTGGATAGCAGACAGATAGGGCTTTCCAACGAGCTATCATGAGCTCAATTTTGACTTCAGGAAGTGCCTCAAAATTAGGCTCAAAGTAGCGCGGTGCATTGAGTTTTTGGGCGCGGCGCATAGAGAAATTTGGCCTCATTTTGACTCTTCAGCTCAGAAATTCGCCCAGTTTTGACTAGTTTCACTTTTGGATATAATTATTGATCTATCTTGATGTAATTTTGTGGCTATGATGTAAATTTGGCATGTTTCTACTTGTTCTAGAGGATTCATTCACTAAAAAGTGAAAATTAAGTGAATGGATCAGTTTCCTAGCATATAGAGGTAAGTTGTTTGGCTGCCTAGATTTCAGTTCCATGTTTAGAATTGGTTGAAACAGCCCCTAGAAGGATGAGCTCGACCCATAGAGGCATGGGAAGGGGTTAGAATTTTCTATATATTGTATTTTCTGAGACATCTTCATGGTTGGATACTTGGGAAAAGTTTGGCACCTCATTGTATATTCATTTCAGATTTTTGGCAAAGGAAAGACCAGAGTTTTGTAGCACTTGTTGGGATCCTTGTGGCTTCTGAGTTTTGATGATGTTATTCTCATGTTATTTTAAGTTTCATTAATTTTATATGTATTCCATTTCCCTTCTCTATGCTTCTGAATTAAACAAATGAGTAATTGAGGTAGAATTCATTGATTTGCTGGTGCTCTGCCTTAGACTTTTGTTTAGTTTTTTTATGTTTTCATCAGTTTGGAGAGGATACTTGCACTCTCTTGCCCTCTTCAGCTCCTCAACAGTCTTTTCAATCCATTCATTCGATCTAAGACATCAAAGTCATTGCCTACCCTGCCCCAACTTGAAACTCTGTAAGAATTTGGCCTCATCCCCAAGCCCAAAATTGTTTTTCCCTTTTTCCAGCAAAAAACCCTAAAAATCAAAATCAAACCCTCCTATTTGTTTATATAGCCTAAGATCAATTGTTGTTTTAGTCATCTCAAGCCCCTTTGAATATTTTCATTGAGATTGACCCGAAGAGAGCCCTAGCCTGTCCTCGTAGGGCTAGCTACGAGGCTGAGCGTGGTTTGGTGTTGTCCTTTTTCTGCCTTATTTCAGCCTAAGGCAGATTTGGGAAATAACACATTTTATAATTAGGAACCTGTACTCTAGCATGTCTCTTTGTTTCTAGACCCACTCTAGGGTTAGAGGGATCGTCTTTGTTCACAGAGAGGATTTACTTGCTTAACAAGCTCCCAAAACATTTTAATATGCCAAACCTAGGCCATGTGGCGGCCTCCGGGCCTGCCATGTGGTAGCCTCTAATTGGTCGAGAACACAAAAGTAAACCAACTTGCTCAATTAAACATTGCGACTTGTCAACATCTGACTGGCCCAGATGGAATATTTCAGGGAATATTCTAGGAAAATTCCCTAGAATATTCTCTTTTTTTTTTTCGATTTCCAAAACCCAGTCAAACTTCATCAAAAGCCAGAAATTGCAGTTTACTGGAATTTTCAAATCGCGATAACTTCTTCATACGATGTCATTTTTTTGAACCGTTTGCGGCACCAATATCAGGAAGACAAGATCTATCTGGTCACTCAGGTTAAACACACTTCCAAACACTTTGAAATTTGAGCTATCACTTAGGTCCTTGATCCAAATTTTATCAAATCTCCCCATTGGGAATCTTTTGGACCCAAAAAGACTGATTACATAATCTGTTCAGTAGATGAGAGTACAACACCCTAAAATTTTAGCCTCCATACACTTTGCCTTGCATGGCTTAGTGCCTTTGAACCATAACTTGAAGGTAGTCGACACTTCCCTTCCTGAATGCTCTTGTCTACTTGTCAAGAATTGTCTTCCTTGAACTCACTCAAAATTTTCCGGCAAGAAATTGATAGAAGGTAGCTGAACATGATGTCCTTTATCATCGATCCAAGGTGGCTCAAACAAACATGAGATTACAACAAAAATTATGCATACATAACTAAAATTTGCATATGAATAAATGGATGTATGTCTTACTGTGTCAAGAAGTCAAATCACTTCTTACCAAACCACTTCCACGACGACTTTTGCTGCTGAAAATCTTCTTCATGTGAAACATATGTTCTCACATCAATGATGGAATCTTTGGTTCCAATTTCGTCAATCTTTCTATCCTCTTGCTTCAAATTCTTGGGATGATTAGTTGGATGCAATGTCCAACATTGGGAAACAACATGTCCCTTCTTCTAGCAATGTGTGCAAGTCTTTTGCACCTTCTTTGCAAGTTGTCTTTGCCTCAACTACTTCTTATATGCCTTCATCCTCTTCCAGCATTTTGAAACATCATGGTTACACAAACCACAATATGCACAACTCTTTCTTCCATTCAAGCATGCAGATTTGACATGCTTATCAGAAACATAATCAGCTTGACTATGGGAAGAATTATACCTCAAATGTTTATTTGCATGTCCATCCTTTTTACCTTCTTGAGGAGATGAACTAGTAGAGGTTCCAACTTTCTCTTGAAGACTAACATCAGTGTTCATGTCTTGAAAACTGTCCTAACTCTCATGCTCACCATAAGCTACATGTCTACATGCATCTTGCTACAAAATAGGCTTCAAACAATGGAAATCAACTTGAAAACAAACTTGAAATGTTTGTAGTTTAGAACTTGCAACAAAGTTCTTTTTTGAGTTGTCTCAAATTCCTTCATGGCTGTAGATTTTTCCCCATAAGATTGAACATATCCAAGACCAAACTTATTAGGCCTCTCCTCAACCAAAATAGGGTCAATCATGCCTTGTGCATGTTTGCCTAAACCCTTTCCTTCATAGCCCAATTTTAACATCAACTTGGACCCTATACCTCTAGTGTTCTTTTCAAATGAACCTACACATCTATTTGAAGAGGAAATTGAAGACAAATTTGAGTGAATTATATCTACTTCAAGCATGTTCTTAGTTAAGGCCTCTTGGGCATGATGGAGTTGCATCTCCATCTCATGCATTCTTTGAAGAATTTATTCTTTCTCTTGCTTCATAGCAACCAATTTCTCATGAAGTCTAGTGCTTTCTCTTCTATCTTCATATAGAATTTGCACCATATCCTTCAGGATGTAGAAGTCTCGCTTCATGTCTTCGTCGAAGAATCTTGTGAAGGAGGAGGATTTTGAAACCTCACTTGAAGAAGTTGTCATCTTATGAAAATGAATTAAAGAACTTCAATCAAAAAATCAAAATCTTTCAAAAAATAATTTGACAAAGTTTCAAAACAAAATGGTTGTAGAGTCAAGCTCTTCTTCAAGCAGCCTTTGCAAACAAAACCTCTTCTTATTCAAGGGTTGCATTGAGGTCCTTTTGGTAAGGGAGATGCCTTCATCCCTTCTTACTTCTTGTCCTCTACTGGACTTAGCTAACAATAGCTTTCCCTTCACCTCTAGCAAATTCAAGCAATAATTAGTTTGCAAACAATCAAATTCTTTAACTGCAAACACTTTTCAAGTCAACAAGCAAAATTTTGCTCTGTCAATCAAGAAACCTGGCTCTGATACCAACCTGATATAAAAATGGGTTGGATAACTTATTATGCTTTTCAAGAACCTCCCACTTAGTTAAAAAAATAAAATATCTAGCTTATACTTGAATTTTGTGGAATTTTATACTTGAAATAGGTGTATGTTTTTTAACTGTTTAAGTGCTTTAAGTCCATTTTTTTTGCTGATATTAAACATGTGCAACAACCATATAACACAGCAAATAAAAATAAACACATAACAAAAAATTAAATCTAGGATTTCATCCGAATATCGTGGGCTACGTCTCCTTGAGCTCTTGTCATCTTAACTTGGCTCTTTGGGATTATGATGAAAAGATTATTTAACAATTAAATACTTAACTCCAATGGTTATCCGAACCGAACCAATGGGTTTAGAATACCATCATACCCATGTCATGGTCGTCTACACTTTGAAAACATATCTAGGTCCCCCAGACTCGATTCGAGTTGGTGCTCTGAGCTACTCGAGCTTTCTCTATGGCAGCTAATCCCTCATAATCCATTTTCTATCCCTAAAACCTCACCTACTATCTCCAACACATATCATACCTCCAAAATAGACTGATCATTTGCTCAAAATGACCTTTGGCTCCCCAATCTAGGCCTCCATCCACTAATGGCCCTAAGCTGCCCAAAATTTACCTGTGGTTGTTCGACCTTCAGAATTCTTCAAATGGCTCTTCAAATCCCTTCAATGAGTTCATAATGTCAAATATATTCATAATAGACTATTGGTTTGTCGAGAATGCCTCTCCCACGTCTTGCCACCTCTTACGCTCGGTGGCACCCCTTGGATCTGTGGTCAAAGAAAACTTATCTCCGTGGGTTCTCGACCCTAGAAGTCATAAAAAGCTTCGAAAACTCCTCCAATGGATTTAGAATGCTCATTACAATGAGAAATGACTATTGGTTTTTTGAGAATGGATACGGCTACTCCGGATAGGCCTCATATTCTCTCGTAATATTCCAAAATTTGCACATAGCAATTTGGAATATTAGATTTTCCTACTTTCACTCCGGGAAGGAATAAATGGGTAAGGAAGCCCATGAACAATAAAAATATGAATAAATTCCACCTTAGTAGGGAAGGAGATCACCTTAGAAGCTAGTTTTACACTTCCAAGTGTGAACAAGGGCAAATTAGATGGAGACATAGTCAACATCCATTCTTGAGGAGAAAGAAATCACTCAAGTAAACTAGCTCAATGTGAACAAAGATCAGCCTAGACACACATATGAGAACCGGATTGAAGATCCCTTAGTGTGAAAAGAGGCATTGCAGGGGGATTAGTTCCAGTTGACCAAGTCAACAGTGCTGCTAAAAAGAGGAGAGAAGCTAGCTAGGGCAGTGCAGTTTTGAATGAGGAAGCTTCACAAGGAAGTCATCTCAACATTGTGTGGGGTCCGGGGTAAGTAGGCTCACCAAAGATAAAAAGGAAGGCATAGCATCAAAGGGATTCATTCATGTATTCCGCTATTTTGGTCTTGTGACTACTTGCATGCTTCAACTGTTTAGCCGGAGTTGCTGCACTGCTTAGTGCAAAGAATTCTCGTGCGGGAATTCCATCCTCTTTGGATCAGCTTGCTTAAGGGATCAAGAGGGAAGGATTTGAGCTTCATTTCAGCATTTGGCTTGGTGTCATTCATCCATATTCAGCCACAGCACAGTTCCCTTCAGAAAACTGTGTCTTTTATGCAGGGGCAGCAACAGTAGCAGGGTTGCACCCTTTGATTTTATGCTAGTCTTTGAGGAGGAGGTACTCATTCCCCTTCGAGAGTTCTATTAGAGAGGCCTTTGGCCATTTTTCTATATTGTTCAGTTATATTATGTCATATTCAGCCATGTATAATACAGAGATGCAGTAACTGCGTTATTTTCTGCAGTGTTGCTTGTTATTAATGCATTTTGCCGGAAACCCTTGTCGGGTGTCTTTTTCTTTGTGTAAAAGAGGTTAAACCTCCATTTCTCTACTATTTGATTAATATAAGCTCTATATCAGACTTGTTTCATCATTTGCTGCATAAACCCCCATTAGAATAACGCAGCCCTTGCTTCAATACTTTCTACATGAGCTAGACTATGGGGTTTGGGCTTATTTGAGCTGCATTGACTTGGGGAGATCTGTTTACATGAGCTAGAGTGATTTGTTTCACCTCTAATTCTGCATGTGAGTTGTATATCATGTCTTCTAAGGGATCCAAGCCCCATTTCTCACTTGTATAACGTTATTTTCTGAAGACAACTGTTTTATGTTCTATATTGTTGCATTTCCCCACTCGGGAAGGAGAATATAGATCATCTTGTTGCTGAGGTTCTTTCATCTGCTGGTATGATGCTATAACACATCTAATGAGCTGCTCTACATTGCCATGCTCATGATTTGCTGAAGCTCCACATTGGTAATAACTCAAATTATTCCCAATAGTGTAGTTGTTCCCATTTTGGGATATTACAATGGTATTAGAGCTGCCATCTTGGCTCAGCCTGTGGATTTCAGATCCAATCAAAAGATAAGAAGAAGAGGAGAACAAAATGATGGAGAGGATGAGCTTACTCTCATCCATTTTCAGATCTAAGAAGAAAGAAGAAGAGAAATGCATTGAAACTCCAAGAGGGTTTCAAGGAGGAGAGAGTTGCAGTGAGACCTCTAGAAGGTTTCAGGAAGAAAAGGAAGATGCATGCACTTCCTGTTCTCATAAGGGAAGTAGAGTGCAAGGAGACCACTTAGAGCATGAAATCCTGAGTGGGTATTTGGCAGAATACAAGTACCAACCTAGGGCTTTCAAAGAAACCCTAGATTTCCCTCAGTTTATTCAACTAAGAGAAGAAAGAAGACCATGCAGTAAAAGAATGATGAGAGGCAACAGATTTCTGTTGACTACATTTGATGGGACACTCAAGTGTGCAGCAGAGACTTGGGTGATGAAACTAGAAGCATTTTTCCTACTACATCCGGTAGTCGAAAAAGAGGCTGTGGAAATCTCAGTGTTGCACTTAGAAGGAAAGGCAAACTCTTGGTGGTTCAGCCATGGGAGGGTGTTTACTTTTGCTGATTTCACTCATCAGATAATCAGAAGATTTGGCAGTGGAAGATCAGAGGAGGAGGATTTTTCTTCTCCACTTGAGGAGACCTTTACCAGCGCTGTCATATTCATGAGGGGGCAGCCACCCACAACAGCAGTTGGATCAGCCAACACATTGAAGAGAGGGACTCTTGCAGCCATACAAGATGTTCCAATGGCTCACAAAGGTATGCATAAATTTCCATGTCTTAACATTTCAGAAAATTTTATGGAAAACTTTGGAGATTTCTTTGCATATGGCCCAGGGTCAAACATCGTTGCTGAGGTAGAGCAGCAATATTGCACTGCGTTGTGCAAACTTGAATGGTTCAAGAAACAAATGAACCATCATTCTCTTGGACCCTTGCTGAGTTGCACTCAATCCTTGAGGATGGAGTGTGAATTCTTGGAGGATGGAGTGAGCTTTGCTCCAAACAAATTCATGCAGAATCAAATGTTCATCCGAGAGTTGATACATGAGATAGCCAAAACACCCTGGAGGAGGGTTATAGCGCTGTCAAGAGGTAGCAGCAAGGAGGCTTTGCCTTCAAGCCCCTTGGATCCTTATGGGTTCAAGATCATCATCGGTGAGAGATCTTCTCTAGGAGGTCTCCAAGGAGTTGCATTTCAGCATGCCATGAAATGCAAGAAGAAAAATCTGATATGGGAGGAGGATAATCTTCTTTGGAGGAGTACCAAGGTGGAGAATGGTAGGAGGCATCCATCAGTAGATAAGAGGATGTGGATAGAGAGCAAGGAGCTGGAGAGTTACTTGCAAATCTATGATACTGGGCAACAAGAGGCAAAACTGCGTTGGCTACTCCTGAGAGAGTTTGGCCATCATGGAACATATCCTTCTTCTAAGGGAATGAGGGAGGAGAGAACTTGGCAAGGCACTTGCATCACAGGGCAGCAAGGAGTGTGGATGCATTATGATGATGCAATCATTATGTTTTCACCACATCAGTTGTATGATGGAGGTGTGATGGGGCAGCAAAGACATTTGTTGCATTGGAGGATTGAGAGAAAGCAAGGGCAGAGTTGCTGTCACATTTTGCATGATGTTGCAATGGGAGGAGATGACAACATTATGAGAGGGGTCTTTGACATTCAGAGGATGGATTTATGAGTTGGCAGGAGCCTATTTGCATAGGCCAACAACGTTGTCACTTTGGAGCATGAGCTTGTTGATGGAGTGTTCTCAGGATCACTTCATATTTGATGCACTTGGTGGGCATAGAGGAGGTGAGATTGGTAGAGTGATGGATGGACTCATTTGTTATTGTGGTATGACCTCCTTGACTTGGATTTCCAAGCATAAGAAGGAAGATTTTCATGGAGCATGTGGTTCATTCCTCTTCATATGGGTATGTCATATCACTATGGAGGATTCATCTATGGATCTTATCTCCATCTTGCTTTCATTACATTGTAAGAATTCTACTTTTGCATCTATTGATTGTTCCACACAATATTTGCATGCTCTTACCATTTCTTTGCAGTGCATTGCTCTTCAAAGGGGCAAGTCTTTCTTTAGGCTCCATGGACCAATTTTGGCCAGCGACTATGATGGAGACAGCCATCTATTGTATGAGTTGGGGCAAGTGTTTGGTTACCTCTTGTATGCTCAGTTGATACACTCAGCCATTTACTACTTGCTAGTAGATGTGGTGACTTACACAACTAGCCATCTATCAAGAAACAACTTGTCATGCTATTGTCTGAAGCTGCAGTGGGGAAGACTGCGTTGTGACTACTTGGGAGACTGTTGGTACCCTTTGGCACTACATAAAACCTTCAGTCTTTCTTTCATTATGATGCTGATCATGATCCTCTTTGCTGATATTGTTCTTACCTATATGAGGAGCATGATTGGAGGAGGAACACATGGAGTGGATGTGTTCTATGGGGAGGAGGATCCCCACACTTTCTTCATTACATGTTCTAAGGGGAGCATGGGAAGAGACATGGCTTCTACAACCAAGTATTGTTTTCTGTACGAGGAGGGCCATGAGATGGATGGGATACTTTATGATGATGATTTCTTATCCATCATGTATGAGATGGTTTGGGTCAGCTTGACTCACAGTGCTAGGAGAGGGACCTTTGGAGGTCTAGCTTCCTTCTTTCCATTGGAGGGCAACATTATTGCAGCCCAAGATCAGCAAATTCTCTACACTTATCTTAAGTGGAGAGGAAAGCAACGTGGGGTAGGCTACTATGTCTACCATGTCCGGGATTCCATCCCACCTACTTTGCCGGAGCTTTAGGTGGAGGATGACTTGCATGAGTTACCATTTTGGAGGGTGACTCATTTTGTTTGATTGATAGCTTGGGGAGGAGAGATTCGAATGGGGATGATGAATCCCAATCTATATCAGCTTTCATGCCCCAAGAGGACCTTTAAACAACCCATTGTTGTCTCCATGGATGATCCACTGTCACAATGCCAGATATTTGGATAGCTTACACACTTGGGAGAGGCAACTTGGAGATATGTTGATGATGCAACACCTTTATCTTTGGAGGCTTTCATCTTATGAGGTTGCTACAGGGGAGAAGAGGATGCTCTTCAGTCCTGTCCTTGTAGTTGCTTGAGGACAAGCAACATTTGGGAGGGGAGGACTGTAATATTCCAAAATTTGCACACAGCAATTTGGAATATTAGATTTTGCCAGTTTCACCTAAAAAAGGAATAAATGGGTAAGGAAGCCTAGGAACAATAAAAATTTGAATAAATTCCACCTTAGTAAGGAAGGAGATCACCTTAGGAGCTGGTTTTACACTTCCAAGTGTGAACAAGGGCAAATTAGATGGAGACATAGTCAAGTTTGACTAAGTCAACATCCATTCTTGAGGAGGAAGAAATCACTCAAGTAAACTAGCTCAATGTGAACAAGGATCAGCCTAGATACACATATGAGAACCGGATTGAAGATCCCTTAGTGTGAAAAGAGGCATTGCAGGTGGATTAGTTCCAGTTGACCAAGTAAATAGCGTTGCTACAAAGAGGAGGGAAGCTAGCTAGGGCAGCACAGTTTTGAATGAGGAAGCTTCACTAGGAAGTCACCTCAACATTGTGTGGGGTTCGGGGTGAGGAGGCTCACCAGAGATAAAGAGGAAGGCATAGCATCAAAGGGATTCATTCATGTATTCAGCTATTTTGGTCTTGTGACTACTTGCATGCTTCAGCTGTTTAGCCGGAGTTGCTGCACTGCTTAGTGCAAAGAATTCCCGCGCGGGAATTCTATCCTCTCTTTGAATCAGCTTGCTTAAGGGATCAAGAGGGAAGGATTTGAGCTTCATTTCAGCATTTGGCTTGGCGCCATTCATCCATATTCAGCCACAGCGCAGTTCCCTTCAGAAAATTGTGTCTTTTATGCAAGGGCAGCAGCAGCAGGGTTGCACCCTTTGATTTTATGCTAGTCTTTTAGGAGGAGGTACTCATTCCCCTCCGGGAGTTCTATTAGAGAGGCCTTTGACCATTTTCTGGTATTGTTGAGCTATATTATGTCATATTCATCCATGTATAATACAGAGATGCAGTAACTGTGCTATTTTCTGCAGTTCTGCTTGTTATTCATGCATTTTGTCTGAAACCCTTGCCGGGTGTCTTTTTCTTTGTGTAAAAGAGGTTAAACCTCCATTTCTCTGCTATTTGATTAATATAAGCTCTATATCAGACTTGTTTCATCATTTGCTGCATAAACCCCCATTAGAATAACACAGTCCTTGCTTCAGTACTTTCTGCGTGAGCTAGACTATGGGGTTTGGGCTTATTTGAGCTGCATTGACTTGGGGAGATCTGTTTACATGAGCTAGAGTGATTTGTTTTATCTTTAATTCTGCATGTGAGTTGTATATCATGTCTTCTAATGGATCCAAGTACCATTTATCACTTGTATAGCGTTATTCTCTGAAGACAACTATTTTATGCTCTATATTGCTGCATTTCCGCGCTTGGGAAGGAGAATGTTAGGTCCCTATATTACTAGTATATTCCCTCATTGTTATTAGTGTAACCCCCTTATTGTTATTATTGTACCCTTATAACCCCCATTTTGTTATTATTGTGCCCTTAAAATATTATTGTTGTGCTCATGATTACATCATGGCCCACTAGGATTACATTATGGCCACATGGACTCCTATATATAGAAAGGAGGTTTTATAAATTGTATCATCCAAGAATTGTTCATTTATGTAATGTATTGGAGGTTTTCCCCTCAAAGTGGCTTATTTCTAAGGCGTTGATATCTCTCTTCTTCTATTTTTGGAGCTGGTTACACAACATTTGGTATCAGAGGTTTGGATTCTAGGGTTTCGCTGCTCCAAACAGGTCATCGTGGCATTTTCGCTATAACTTTGTTTCTACGAAGTTTCAGAAGCTGAAATTTTTAGGGTGTGAAGCTGAAATCTTGAGGAATATTGTATAAAAATTTCAGAGCTTAGTTCGCAATATTTTCGGAGATATCATCTGTGGAAGTTAGGTCTTTTTTCAAGCTCCTAAACAGGTCATCGTGGCATTTTAGCTATAAATTTTTTTCTACGAAGTTTCAGAATCTGAAATCTTTAGGGTGCGAAGCTGAAATCTCGAGGAAATTCGTCAAAAAATTTCAGATCTTGGTTCGCAATATTTTTGGAGATATGATCTGTGGAAGGTAGTGCTTTTTCAGGCTCCTGAATTTCATCTCAAAGAGGTGATCGTGGGAAAAGTTCAATAACTCTCTCTCTGAGCATCGGATTGGAGTGCCATAAAAAGTGGTCGCAAGTAAACAGATTGTAGTTTCTTGGCTATCAATTTTAGAGGCGAAGGATGAAACAGTGACACGTGGAAAGTAGTACAAGTTCGCTCTACTGAACCAGTCCATAATTAGGTCATTGTGGGAGATTGGACATAACTTTGTCTTGGAGAATCCAAATCAGGTCAGAACTGTGGCATTCAAAAGAGAATTCAGAGGGCTACTTCAGTGCTAAATTTTATTTAAGAGCTGCAATCACAGATATAATCCAATTTCAATATCGAGCTCCTCAAAAGAAAGAAAAAGGTGTGTATTTTTTTTTCCAAATTTCATAATTCTTGTTTGAAGAATCAATTTGAATTGATTCCAAGGGCATATTGTAGAATATATATCAGTATTGGGTTCTAAATAATGGCCCCAAGAAAGAATTCAACACCCATTAAGCCTTTAGAAGGTTCTACTATGACTCATGAAGACGAAGAATGGCAACATGACATATCAAAATTACAAGAGCAAGTGCAACAAATTTCGTTCTCGCAAGGAACAACAAAAAATGAAATGGAAGTTTTGAAGAAAGGCGTGGAAACTAAGATGGATGGTTTGAAGAAAGGCGTGGAAGCTAAGATGAATGGTTTGGAAGCTAAGATGGATGGCATAGAAGTGGGCATGGAAGCTAAGATGGATGACATGGAAGCTAAGATCGATGAAAAAATGAAAGACAACATGGAAAACATGAAGAAGGATCTAAAAGTAGACATCGAAGGTTTGGCAACGTTGATACAAGAAATGTTTCCTAATGGTGAAAAGATAGTAGAGGAAACTCATGATGAGAACAAAATAAATGTTAATCGTGATTTCATAACCTCTACTGTTGGAGGGAAGAACCACCATATTCCAAAAATGGATATGAGGAAGTTTGATGGAAAGGATCCTGTAACATGGATACTACAGATGGAGCAATATTTGATCTCCATAATGTGCAAAACACACAAAAGGTACGCATTGCAACTTTACATTTAGAACAAAATACATTTGTATGGTATCGATGGCTTTGCTCCCGTAAAAAAATTGTCACTTGGTCAATTTTTATGGAGGAAATGATAGCACATTATGAGGATACAAAAAGAAACACCTTCTTTAGCCAATTGATAAATCTCAAACAAAAGGGTTTAGTGGGGGAGCACATTAAGGACTTCCAAAAATTGAATATAAGGGTAACTGATATTCCAGAGGAACACATGATTGATCTCTTCATAGGCACTTTAAAGGATAACATACAACATGAAGTTCGCGTTTTGGAACCAGATTCATTGGAGAAGGCATTCAGGTTGGAAAGAAAAATTGAATGTAAAATTATGGCGACAAGGAAGCCTTCCACTCACTTCTATAAAAAAGGAAGTGTTGCAACGCCTAGATTTCCACAACCTACAAGGTTGACACCACAACAATTGGAAGAAAAAAGAGCAAAAGGGATTTGCTACAGTTGTGATAGCAAATACACTAAAGGTCATAAGTGTGCTGAGAAGAAATTATTTTATATAGATTGTGAAGAGGAAGAAGAAAATGAACAAGAAGAGGATATACACCAGGAACCAATCGTAGAAGAGGAAGAAATGAGTCCGACCACATCGTGTAATGCACTGGCAGGAATCACCACTCCTCAAACTCTCAAGATAGAAGGACATATCAAGAAGAAAAAGGTAATAGTGTTGATTGATTCAGGTAGCACCCATAATTTTATTCATTGTAGGGTAGCCAAGGAATTAAATTTTTTCCTATACCCAGCACCAGAATGTCAAGTGATGGTTGCAAATGGAGGAACTATAAATTTCTTTGGAAAATTCCATAATAACAAGCTAACCATGGGGGAATATGTATTGACTAGTTCAATGCTTTCCATTCCTATGGGAGGTGCTGATGTTGTACTAGGAGTACAATGGTTACAATCTTTGGGGACGGTAGCTTTTAATTTTCAAGAACTTTTCTTGAAATTTTTTCAGAAGGAAAGGAAGTCGAATTACGGGGTATTGCAGGGAAGCCGGGAAAGATAATAAGCTCTAATGTCATGACAAAGCTTCTAAAGAAAGAACAACGAGATGTAATTGCACAATTATGCTCACTAGAAGCTCCAACATCAAAATCATCTATTTCTGCAGATCTCCAACAAGTCTTGGACAATCATTCCAAGGTGTTTGAAACTCCCAAAGGACTCCCACATATTCGTGATCATGATCATGCTATTCATTTGATTCCAGGAAGTGTTCCTCCAAACATCGGGCCTTATAGATATCCTTATGTCCAAAAGAGTGAAATTGAACGTATGATTGCAGAAATGTTAGAGGTGGGTATAATTCAACCTAGTAAAAGTTCTTTCTTTGCTCCTGTAGTATTCGTACACAAGAAGGATGGATCATGGCGAATGTGTCTGGATTATAGGGAGCTCAATAAGCTCACCATTAAAGACAAATTTCCCATTCCTATGATTGATGAATTATTGGATGAATTACATGGAGCAATTTATTTTACCAAGTTGGATCTTCGTTCAGGATATCATCAAATTACAATGAAGACTGAAGATATTCCAAAAACAACATTTCGAACTCATGAGGGTCATTACGAATTTTTGGTCATGCCTTTTAGCCTTACCAATGCACCTTCTACATTTCAAGGGTTGATGAATTCCATTTTCAAACCCTTCCTTAGAAAATTTGTGCTGGTATTTTTTGATGATATACTAATCTATAGCAGGTCTTGGAAGGATCATGTTGAACATGTTGACAAGGTGCTCAAACTATTGCAAGAGAAACAATTATATGCAAAAATATCCAAACGTTTCTTTGGAGTACAAGAGGTGGAATATCTGGGTCATATTGTATCTCACGAAGGTGTTAAAGTAGACCCTAACAAAATTAAAGCCATTAAGGAATGGAAAGTCCCCAAATCCATAAAGCAGTTGCGAGGATTTCTCGGGTTAACAGGGTATTATCGTAAGTTTGTTAAGAATTATGGGAGAATAGCAGCACCTCTAACAACATTATTGAAGAAAGATGCATTTTCATGGACTCCTGAAGAAACTATGGCCTTTGAACATCTTAAAGAGGCAATGTGAATAACACCGGTCTTAGCTACGCCAAACTTCAGAAAAACCTTTATTGTGGAATGTGATGCCTCAGAAAATGGAATTGGTGCTATTTTAATGTAGGAAGTGTTATCACTCAGGTTTTCCTAGAAGTTGTGTAAGAGGAAAGTATACCCGAGGTAACCACAAACCAACCTTTTAGATGCAGAATCTAGCCAATCTGCATCCAGAGAGGGCTCTCTCTTTATGATTTATCTTTGTTCTTGAAAGGTTTTAGGCTAGTTATAGATTTAAAGTTTGTTTTGGGAAAATGGTGGAAACCACAAACTAAGGGCAAGGCTAAGAGCTTTCAGTCCATTGGGCTATGGAGTCAAAGGATGGCTTTACTGGATTTCTATTCTATGCACAAGATGGTATTACAGGGCAAGATAGCTAGACAGAGAACAATCCTTAAAATTTAAAGTGGGTGGGATGATCTTGAAGGGATGAAAGGCAACTAAGAATCTTTCACCATGTTCAAAGGAAGGAAGTGAATTGACTACAAACAAAGAGCAATAAAGGATTCTTTATTATAGCAATCAACAGTGCTTAAATTAGCGAAGCAAGAGCATTTAAGAATTCATGCTTATAGCTAATTTAGAAGAAAACATTTAGGAACAATCACATTTGAAAACAGAGTACAATTAAGCAAATTCTGTTTCAATCTCTTATGCAAATTATTCAGAAATGGATATGATGGTATTAAAAACTAATATAAAATTTCAGACAAAAGGTAGAAACACTTATTGAACTGTAGTCCAACACATGAATCCTGCAACAAGTCCAGTGATTTCAAATCGTCATCCAGCAAGCCACAAGTAAATTTCTCCAAAAGCTTTTATTCCGAAACTCTCAATGTTACAGCAGAGTAATAGAATCCACCCTCAACACTCTCTTTGAGGGTTTATTTATACAAATTCTAAACTAAAATATCTTGAAACAAATATCAAAATTGGTTCACAAATCTCTCCAACTATTTACATAAATAGAACTAAAGTAAAGGACACTCAAAATATTTGGCACTATTTTTGATGGATAGGTGATGAAAAAGAGGAGAATTCGAATTTGATCCAAATCTTATTTGATGATGAGGCATCCAAGTCACTAACTGCTTCCTTTCTTTGTGCAATCTGCTCCAACAATTCTGCAAACTTAGGGTCCAATGATATCTTCGTATTTCTCAATCCGTAATAGATATGTAAAAAGTGAAAGAGGTTATTGTGGATTACTATGTTGGTGAGATAAACCTCTTTCAGTTTCCCAAAATTCCTCTCCAGCTGTGCATAATATTCTCTGTAAAACATATGCGTAAAACAGAGTTTTACAGAGTCTGAAAAATGGCCTGTAAAGATGCGCATGTATCTCTCATTATAAAACCACTGTGCAAAAAATGAGATAGGTTTTTGTATATGGGTCTCTTAGGAACAAAAACCTCCTTCATTTTTGTGAAATGTATTTCTAATTGGCCACAATATTCTCTGCAAAATGATGACTTGACTGTAATTTTCTGCAAAAAGTGCTTTTCAACATTGTTTAATATTTCCAAAACCATAATAGCTGTTAGGAAAGTGAGAGAGGTTTTTGTAGATGGTACTCTTAAGAACATAAACCTCCTTCAGTTTTTCAAAATTCCTCTTGTATTGGTCACAATATTTTCTGCAAAATAATGACTAAAACATGTAATTTCTGCAAAAATGTTCCTTCTTGTTATGTTTTTTCATCTTTTTACTTTCTTGCTCTTTTGATTGTTTTACTTTCACTTTAGACAAACTTCAATTTTGGTGAAAGTACTTTCATTTATTTTTACCATTTTACTGCCTCTGTAACTTCATTTTTACTGTTTACCTTTGACTGCTCTGTAACTTCATTTTTACTGTTTACCTTTGACTGCTCTGTAACTTTGTTTTGACTTTTCACTCTGACTTTTACCTGATACATTTTATCCACTGATACTCTTTGATTTTGATACGCTTTGACTTGGGGATAAAACTGCTTTCTGATTTGGATCATAATTGGCATGATAGCAGTGGATAATTTCTGGGAAAATAAGGACTGAGGGGATGAGATATCTCGGGAAATTGGATTCCCATAACCCTATAAGATCTTGCCCCTTTGAGTATTCGTCTCTGCAGCGACAATAGCTCAATAGGGGACTTTCATCAAAATGCAGGTCTTTAATTTGGAAATCTTCATCTATCAGAGGTAAATAGTCTAATTCATGGTAAGGAGCATTCAATGGAGTGATATTAAGAGCTGTCGGGGCCTCCATTTTGGTTCTTGTGGATTCAAAATGGAGGTTTTTGGTTTTCTTCACGGGCCGGGCGGGATTCTTGAAACGAAGGGAATTGGAAGAATTTGTAGTTTCGGGGAGCAATTTCACAGGTTTAAAATCTCCAGGGAGGACTCAGTGATGATTTTTAACCACTTTTTCAGCGAAAAAACAAAGGAAATTGAGTTTTACTTGCAGTCGGGCGTAAAGGATAAATACCTGTTTTTAAACGGAAATTGGTTCTTTCACAGGTAACAGGTAATGGCGGGACTGTTCTTCAACACGGGCGCAGCGGAATTTTGGGGCGGAGTGATCAATTACAGTGGAAATTTGAAAATCGCAGCGGGAGCTCTGTCGTTTTCAGAATAACGAAAATAACAGGAAAAACGTGAAAAATGGCTTATTTACAAGTTAAAAGGGGTTTTTGTTTTTTTCGAGGTGTGACGTCATGGTAGTACTGGATGACGTGTGCAGAGTCGGGCAGTAAGTGGTAAGCGGGAAGGCCCCGCACCACTTTTGGTCGAGGGTGGTATTGATCGCGGGGGCAGCGATTCCACAGGTTTCTCGCCACGTGGATGGTCTGACTAGTCAAAACCACCCATCCCCCGCTGGTTAAAGAACTCACACGGGATGGGCAGCGGGATCAACGCTGGCCGTTGATCTGTGGGAGGCTGATCCAACGGCTGGGGTGATGGGAAGATGGGCGGAGGTTTCATGTGGGCCCCGTCGTACTTTTAAACACTTTTAAATGTTTTTAATCGCTCCGGGGGCTTTTTAACTGGCGGAAATAGTTATTAATTAGTCCAGGCGACTTAATTAATCCCATATGCAAAAGAAAGGGGTTGTGGCGGGGGTTTGCTTAGGTGGAATGCCACGTGGACGGACCACGGTGGCACAAGACTCTGTCGAAGTTTTATTCGTATTTTTGCGTTTAAACACACACAACGCATGTTTAAAGTTTTTATCTATATATTTTTATTATATGGTGAATGAATTAATACAATTTATTCATCATAGGGGCGGGATTTATGTATAATGCTATAGTTTTAACCAAAGGGCTTATAAAGCGGGGTGTTTATTTTTAATGTGCGGGGATATAAAATACTTTGGTTAAACTTTATAATAGGGGGGTTTTTTGGGATATTTATAAAAAAGGGAGTTATATACTTAGGAAAGGGTATTTCACTAGGGATTTAATATAATAGAGTTAAATGTTAATATGGCAGAGGACAAGGAAACTCAAAATATTTTTACATATCTAAGAAAGTGATCACTTGTGAAGTAAGTTGCAACATTTTATCTCCAACACTTCTTAGAATAGCAATTTTATCTTGAGGGATTTTTATGAAATTATGCATCAGTTTCCTAAGTAAAATGTGATTTTTCTTAGGAGAAAGTTAAAAATGGAAGATAACAATGATGAATTATCTCAAGTGCTTAGGTCTTTTTGATCATTAGGCCGAGGGTCCGGTCCCTCCAGAAGTCAAGGAAATGCCTTGAGCCCTTTTGATCTCCAAACACCTTAGTACTCTTGGGGGAAATTAGTAAGACTCTTGAGGGGTAAAATGATGAGGGAGGTTAATGAATTTGACTTTGCTTGCTGTGATTTTCCAGTGTATTTCCTGCTTTAGTACTTGTGATGAAAGTAAATGATTAACCAACACTTTGCAGCACCATTCATCAGATAACACTTTGCAGCACCATCTACCTACCCTATCTACTTAACACTACCATTTTATCTTCTTTATTAGGGTGCATTTAGACTTGCAAACCCTTATCAATCTTTTCTTTTTTACAAGGCAAATCTATCTAATTCTACCCTTATTACATCCAAGGGCTCAGATTAAACTGTTGAGCACCTTTTATTCACTCTACCTAGCTACTTATCTGCCAAGATTAAACTGTTTGGCTAGATATTTATTCTCTAATCTATAATATGAAATTGAAATATGACTAAGCCAAGTTTAAACAGTTTGACTTATTCATAAATTGTGGCAAAAGTTTCACAAGTTGCACACAATTGATTTATTACAACAGAGTAAAAAGTAGTGGCATTTGGATTTGCACACTTTCCTTGGTCTATTTTTTGCTTGGGGTTCATTTCTTTCTCTTTTTGACCATTTTTATTCTTTTTACCCTTTGATCTTTCTTTTAGAGTATACCCTCTTTACATTTTTTAAATTTTTTGATTTTTTTGGTTTTAAAGAATATGGAACACCTTTGCTCAAGTAAGAAGGTTTGAACATATTCCACACTTCCATCAAGACAATCATGAAAGATGAAACCTATTGATATAGGAGGCTAACAGGAAGGAAGACCCATTGCTTTTGAAAGTCGTCCAATCAAAGGAAAGTATTTACAAAAACCCATTTATGAGAAGGAAATGTTAGCAATACTGCATGCACTAAAGAGATGGAGAACTTACCTAATGGGAAGACACTTCAAGGTAAAAAATGATCATGATAGTCTTAAACACTTTTTGGAACAAAGACTATCTTCAGAAGAGCAGCAAAAATGGGTCACAAAGATGTTGGGTTATGACCTTGAAATAATCTACAAAAAAAGGAAAGCTTAATGTTGTTGCAGATGCACTCTCAAGAAAGAATGAAGAGGTGGAAGCATTGCTTTGTGCCATTTCTATTATCCAACCAGATTGGATAACCGAAGCAAGAGATGAATGGAAGAAGGAAAAAGATGTATGGACACTCATTCAAAGTTGCAGCAAGATCCTAGTACATCTGATACATTTAGTTGGAAAAATGATTCCTTATGGTACAAAGATCGCTTATATCTTTGTAAGAATTCCCAACTAAAACAAAAGATTCTTCTGAATTGCACACTTCTCCTTTAGGAGGACACTCAGGATTTTTAAAAACTTACCACAGGGTGAAGAAAGAATTTTTTTGGGATGGCCTTAAATTTGATATTCAAAATTTTGTGGTGGAATGTTTGGTTTTCCAGCATAATAAAGTTGAGACAATTAAGACCTTGGGACTTCTACAACCTTTATCCATTCCAAGTCAACGTTGGGAGGAGATTTCAATGGATTTTATCACAGGTTTACCTAAGTCTGAAGGAAAGAATGTCATCATGGTGGTAGTTGATAGACTTACCAAGTATGCACACTTTTGTGCATTATCTCATCCATTTAAAGCAAGCACAGTTGCTACTACATTTATGGACAGAATTCAAAAGCTACATGGAAGCCCAAGGGTTATTGTGAGCGACAGAGATCCCATTTTTACCGGAAATTTTTGGATGGAGTTATTTTCTTGTTTGGGTACTCAATTAGCTCATAGCTCATCTTATCATCCTCAATCTGATGGTCAAACTGAGATAGTAAATAAATGTTTGGAAGGATATCTTCGTTGTTTTGTATCCGATAAACAAACACAATGGGTCAAGTGGTTACCTCTTGCTGAATGGTGGTATAACACTTCCTTCCATACTGCAGCAAAAATGACCCCATTTATGGCACTTTATGGATATCATCCACCATCCATCACATCATATTTAAGGGAAAATTCAAAGGTTCAAGCAGTGGAAGATCACATCGAGCATCAGCAAGAATTTCTCTAACTCTTAAAGGATAACCTGAATTTGGCACAAAATCGAATGAAGCAATAGACAGATCAACATTGCAGCAAGAGAATTTTTGATGTAGGAGATTGGGTATTTTTATGGCTACAACCATACAAACAAATGTTCCTCAAGCAAGCTAAGAAGGATAATAAATTATCGCCAAAGTACTATGGTCCTTACAAGGTGTTGCACAAGATTGGTACTATGGCATACAAATTGGAGCTTCCTGATTCTTTGCGAGTGCATCAAGTTTTCCATGTTTCATGCTTAAAGAAGGTTATAGGTGAAAATATTCCAGTTCAAACAATATTGCTAGAACTGGATGAGGAAGGAAAAATCGTATTGGAACCTGAAGCGGTTATGGAAACAAGAACTCGACAACTATGGAATTGATCAATTTCAAAGTATCTCATCAAGTGGAAGAACTTACCCACTGAAGATTCTACATGGGAGGATGAGAAGTTTATACAGAAGCACCCAGAGCTACTCAAGTGTTGAGGACAACACTTTTTTGAAGGAGAGTGGCATGTTAGGTCCCTATATTACTAGTATAGTCCCTTATTGTTATTAGTGTAACCCCCTTATTGTTATTATTGTACCCTTGTAACCCCCATTTTTTTATTATTGTGCCCTTAAATTATTATTATTAGGTTGGCTAGGATTACATTGTGGCCCACTAGGATTAAATTATGGCCACATGGAATCCTATATATAGGAAGGAGGTTTTGTAAATTGTATCATCCAAGAATTGTTCATTTATGTAATGTATTGGAGGTTTCCCCCTCGAAGTGGCTTATTTCTAAGGCGTTGATATCTCTTTTCTTCTATTTTTGGAGCTGGTTACACAACATAGAATATAGATAATATTGTTGCTGAGGTTCTTTCATATGATGATATGATGTTGTTTTACATCTAATGAGATTCTCTTCATTTCCATGCTCATGTTTTTCTGAAGCTCCACATTGGTAATAACTCAAATTATTCCCAATAGTGTAGCTGTTCCCATTTTGGGATATTACACTCCTGTTGGCACTTGCTGGCCCTGGTGGACCCTGAATCTTCTCTGAAGCATATCGGCCTTCAAATTCCCTATACAGGCTCTGAAAACCACACCATTAATTCCATAATTTTTGAAACATCCAAAATTGACTATTGGATTCCCGAATAAGGCCTCTAACTGCACTGGCTAAGCCTCTTTCTGTTGCTAGCCCCTGGTGGCCCTGGTGGCCCCTTGAACTTACCTGAAGAAAAAAACCCGCACAAAAGTTCTATGATGGCTCTTCAACCCTCACCAATGATTCTGGAATGTCTGAGTTAGTCGAAATTGACTATTGACACTCCCAAAATGGATGAGTCTAGCTCAATATAGAGCATAAACTCAATTTTTCCAGTGTCGCCTAAAAACCCTCCACTAAAAATGGAGGACTGCACATAACTGCAGTTAAGTTTGGAAAATCTGAAATTTTGGAGCGCTTGCCAGAAATACTGCTAGTTTAAACCACCATGATAAATGTTTGGTTGAATACTGGACACATTCCCCAACTCCGCGGTTAACAAACCGTGACTTTCGGCGAAGACTACAGATTAAATGTGGTTGAGTCAAAGTTGAAGTCGGAGTTAACTCCTGACCATTACGCAACTATTGTATAAGACTGTGGCATGTGAACACGTTTTGGAGTTTAACCATCGCAGAGATGTCAGACGGTTAGTTGTTGGCATTAAAATAATTGTAATCGTAACATATGACACCACTCCACATTGCAGACGATTAATCGTTTGGTGCCAGGTTTTTGGAACTTGGTCGCATGGGGAAGGGCTGGCTCTTCCGGCCCCCATATCTGCATTCCATAAACGTTATAACAAAGCCGTGACCATAAGGGTTAAGTCATAACTGGAAGCCCAAGCGGTAATGGTGTGGGCGCTCTGTGCCTGAGGTCTCGGGGTCGACTCCGGTCGGCTCCCCAAAAATTTTAGTACACCAAACCTGGGCCACGTGGTGGCCTTCGGGCCTACCACGTGGCAATCTCTAATTGGTTGAGAACACAAAAGTCAACCAACTTGTCCAATTAAACATTACCACTTGTCAACATCTGACTGGCCCAGATGGAATATTCTGGGGAATATTTCAAGGAATATTCCAGGAATATTCCTTGGAACAGTCTCTTTTTTTTTTAATTTCTAAAACCCAGTCAAACTTGGTCAAAAGCCAGAAATTGTACTGGACTTTTCAAATCACGATAACTTCTTCATACAGTGTTATTTTTTCGAACCGTTCGTGGCGCCTGAATCAGGAATACGAGATCTATTCATTCGCTCAGGTTTGGAACACTTATAAACACTTTGAAATTTGAGCTATCACTTAGGTCCTTGATCCAAATCTGATCAGACACACAAGTATCAAGAGATAAAATATCATTTTTCAAGAAGACATCAAGGAAAATAAAGGGATCTACATTATATCTAAGAAGATCTTCATTCATTCAATAAAGAGCAATTTGCAAGAAGTTAGAAAAACCCTCAAGCCATCAAAGACCTTACTCAAATGACTTATACGTCAAGGCCATTTCAAAGGGAAAATCAAGAGCAAGGAGATAATCTTTATATTCATGGAATCTAAAGCTATCTCTTGATTGTACCCAAGTCAATTGGAGACTTCATCAAATCTTCATTTTTGTTGAATTTATCATCAAGCCATCCTTGATCATCATCATCATCAAGGATCCAAGGTGATCTACTGCTTTACACCACTCTTGAAGAAGTCTATCTAAGAGGGAGATCCTATTGCTATCTACATCATCATAAAAAAGGAAGCTGGTAGAAGAAGAGAAAAAAATCTACTAAAGTAATTATATTTATGAATTCATCTAAATATAGAAAAAGTATTTTTTCAAAGAAAGCAACAAACTGGTTGGGGTTTCAAACTTTCTTACATGGAAGAAAAGGAAAAATCTAAATATTATTAAGAATGAAGTCATGGACTATATCAAAGGGTAAGAAACTAGACCTTCAAAATAATATACTCAAGCACATGCCAAATACATGAATGGAGACATAAGAGACCATAGGATTCGAATAGAATCCATAAAGGACTCTCTCATCCTCTATGTATCAAAACTAGAATCTTCAAAAGAAATATATGAAAATTTGGTGGTGCCGTTCTCGATGAGTACTGCAGGGGAGGTAATATCTCTAAGACAAATATTATACAAGTTTAATATGTAAAGAGAGGAAGGAATCACTTCATATTTTATGAATATTTTTGAAATGCAAGATCAACTGCAGGAATTGGGAGAAGTAATGTCTGATAGAGAAATGACAACAGTGGTGCTGAATGCTCTACCAGAGGGATGGGGAAACTTCACTTCAAGCATCTATGGGAAGAAAGAAGCAACACCATTCTAGGATCTATGGTCTCTATGTAATAGATAAGAGACTAGACTAAAATAAAAAATTGATATAGGATCAAATGAAGAGAATCAATCCTATGCTACCATCTCAATAAGAAAGGGAAGATTCAGTAAGTTTGGTCCTCAGAAGAAAAGAAGAAACATGCATAAGATACGATGCTATGGATGTAATGAACTTGGGCACCATAAAAGGGATTGTCCCAAATATAATAAGGACAAGAGGAAAAAGGAAGAAGCCAATGTCGCCAAAGAAATGGAAGAACGAGATTCAAATAAACTTAAGAAAGAAGAAGTGAAATATCTCTATTATGGTTATGATCATCTTCCTCTTTAAGAGGTATTTGTCGGTTGTAAAATAGTATCTTAGAAAGCATTGTATATTAAGATAGCATCACTTTATAATTGTCATCATGATGGAAGCATTGAGGAAGGAGCACTCATCATAGAATGATGTCTGTAGCACATTGATGTGACAACCACATTATGAAAATAGTTGCTCCTGGGAACCTCACTAAAAATAACATTCATAAAAGGCAGTCACTAGATCAGGGGTCATCATTCAATAATAAATATGGAAATAGGTGATGAAATTTTATAATGGAATTATCTTTGGATTCACTAATTAGTAAGTAAGAAAAAGGTTTCATCGAGAATTCTAACTTGTAGAATTCTAGGATTAGGATATGATGACATATTGATGCAGCATGTCAAGGGAATGAAACTCTTTGTTATAAGGAAACTTGTTGCAGGATGACTCAAAGGGAAAAGGATGAGGTATATATATGTTGACCCTAGATGTTGTAAATTCATGTCATTGCAGGTAGTATACTTTTATATTTAGAAGTATGACCAAAATAGAAATAAAAAACTCTTCCGATGCACAGGTTGCCAAAAGGAGTGATCTACACTAGATGAAATCAACATAATATGTCCTCATATGGAATATAAGGTTATTTTACATGATCAAGGAACTGTAAAGTGGAAGTTCCTCTGAAAAAAATTGATCCAGGTGGATATTGGTGGCCACCTACCTATTCCACTTGGACCCCCACCATTTTTTCTTTCAGTTTTTCAGTTTCCTTAATTGTAGCACAATTTACTATTTTTGGCAGTTTTTCGAGTCCTAAACTTCCAGAGCCATTTTGAGGCCCTAAACGATGTTTTTTGGGCATGAAAGGTATACTAGATATGATTTAGAGACTTGATATTCGCTATTAGAAATTTTAGTCCATGGATACATCTTTCTAACTAGGTATCATGTGCGTCAAACATAGATATTATGCCAAAGTTACGACCCCGGGAAATTGATGTACCAATTTATCCCGACAGGGCCCATAGTCTGGCGTTTCATCTCCTAGGGTTAGGTTTTTGGATGTTTATGGTTTTCCATTGTTTATAAATAATAAATAGTCCTTCGAGCCTCACTGTAACACAATTCAGAGGCATGTAGTCGCCACATCTCTTCTCAAAGATAAGCTACCAACACCCTAACTAGTTTATTTCCATTCTCTCTATAAGCATATTTTAGTTAGGAGCTATTAATGCAATGAAGTCTTGTTTCTGTTGCATCTCTGTGTTTATGTGTTTTATTGCATTCCTGCATAAGTCCGGATCGGAAATAAAATTATGTGGAGAAACAAAAAGGAAGAGATCGTGAAAAGTGCAACCATGGAAATAAGTAGTCAACATCCAAGGAAGCCAAGAAGACTTGACTAGAAAATATCCTGGGAAGATATTTAGACTCTGATAGAAGTCTATAAAATATGGAGACCCTTGAAAATACATATCTTTAGGAGATGTGTCAATCTGTAAACAAAGGATGATGGTTCCTACAAGAAGATGTCATGGTGAAAGATCATCATTAAGGTAGTGTTTGATTTAAAAGTTCATATTTATAATTAATTAATATCTGATGAGCTTATGCAGGGCTGCCAAAGGGAAGAATATATCTTCCACAAGTTTATAACCACATGGAAGGCTTAAATATCTTTGAAAGAAGTATGGTTCGAAGGAACGCAACATGGTATGAAGCTAGATCAGATGAGAAGATTGATGGATCACTTTCTGATATAAGACGTGACTCTTGGATAAAAGTGATGGCTGATCTGTGACTTTATGTAGAGATCCAAAAGATGAATACTCCTCAATAACAAAGAAATTCATGACATTGAAGGAAGGAGTTCTTCATGAGAAACTGGGTGTTTTCATCATTGCGGCTACATGTCCTTGATTAAGAGGGATCCTGGTAAAAATTTTCTTACTTGGAAGAAACTTCGTAATTACTAAGCCAAGGGGGAGCTTAGGTACATTCCTTGTATAAGGATGAGTATATTCCTTTGTGTAATATGTCCTCCCTAGTTGAGAGGGATATATAGACATGTCATTATGGTATTCACCTGGGAAGATAGAATGAAGGGTTGGGTAATCTCTGATACTCTTTTGCAGATGTATTAGGGAATCCAAGGAAAGAGTAGTCATGGAAGGATGGATATTATTGGATGATTTAGAATCCAATAGAAATAATAGTCCTAGTGGACATATCCTGAATGAACCCGGGTGGGATATGATCCAAGAGAGACAATAATGAGGGTGTCTACTCATCGTTGGTCTCGCCAGTGTTGTATCTCAAAGATCTCCTGGAGAGATGGAGCTGTTAGTGAAGGCCTTGAACTATGAAAATGATGGTTAATATGATTCTATACAGATGGGATTACCAATTAGATTCTTTAGATTGAGTGACCATGTACCATTATGAATACCTCCTAAGTTAAGAGGGAGTGTTGAAAAGTGTAACTAGGTTTGGTCTTCATAATGACTTGTAATTATGAATTTATGTATGAAGAAGACAAAGATAATTAAATATATATTTTGTAATTCTTGTCTCATGGGTTTTTCTATCACTGATTAAGTTGTGAAACTTTTCTTGATAGGGTCATACAGGTCATTCACCAAATGGATAGGGTCTCCTAGGCCATTTCAATGTGATATATAAAAATTTTTGTATTTTTGAGCCTATCCTAAGTTTTATGATCACCTCCATTCATGCCATTTCAGTAAAATCAGCCTTATATCATGTCAGTTGTCATTCCCCACACATTAAAACTAAAAAGTGCACACCTGTCAGTTTTTCAGATTTTCGTAGCGATTTACAAAGGAAATCCGCAGATTTCGCTAGGAAACTACGTAATAGTTTCGTAGCGAATCTGTCAGACACCTAACTTTTTTCGCTACGAAACTATGTTTTTTAGTCAGGGTTGTCAGAATTATATGAGGTGTCAGTTTATGATTAGAGCAGTAAAGTTGGAGGTCATTCAAGGTCGTTATGGTAAAATTCAAATGTACACAGCCATGTTTGATGTAATCATCATCCTTTTTTCTTGCATGTGCTATGATTAAAACCCGATATGTTAGTTAACCTTTTAAAAATCACCCCAAACAACATTTTGTCATATTATTGTTTACCCTTGAATGTGAGTCGATCCTTGGAGAGCTTCTTCATCGATCCAAGCAGGTTGCTGTCAAATTAAAATTCTGTAGGTGTCATCAACAAGCGAGGCAGTGAAGACTATAAAGCATCCATGGATGCAATAAAGAAAATGAACAAGGGTGGCTATTGTCACAGGTATGAACCCATGGATTTAAAATTACTCAATGAAGACCCTACTACTATGGAGGTTTTCGAGGGGACTGGTTGCTTGCAATTCTGCCAGAGGTTGTAGGGTTTTCATGCACAAGTTTCAAAGGATTTTGTCACCAAATTCACAGGAACAACATCAAAAGTTGGAATTCTGAATCTTACAGTGAAACCAAAGAGCATATAAATAGATACAAGAATCCCTAGAGGTGGTGAAGAGTGGTTTAAAGGTACCAAATTCAAAATTCAGGATTGTAGAGAGTTTCTCAAGCAAGAACATAGTAAATTCGATTTGACCAATTCCATCCCTAGGAGTTTTATGAAGGACAATTATGCAAAACTACTGATGGTCATTCAAAAATATTTCACCCGTGAAGGAATATTTCACATGGTTTACTCATATCATATCAGACTTCTTTTGCATTTTGTAGGTAAGAGATCACTTGAATTACCTTTCTATTTATACATAAGTTTAGGGAAAATTTCAGATAAGGTTCAAATCAAGATAGAAGTCAATGAGACATCTCTTTTTCATCATGGTCTAATAAAGTTGTTATTGTTGGAGGAATTAAGAAGGTTAGACATGTTAGCCACCTATAAAAATTTGTCATATCAAATGGTGGCTAAATCTTTTTTAAAGCCTTCAAGAAACAATTTCATGGTCAAATTTTAAGTTCTTAAAGTCTTACGAATATAACTAATCCTTGAGTTAATATTCACTGCTGTTTCCCTCATAATCCTAAAAAATCTACTGTTTTCCAAAACAAAGCTGCTTGAGAAGCTCATTTTCCATCATTTTCACCCCTCTTTTCACTCATAAATAAACCCCATTTTCATCCCTTTTCCTCCATAAAAATCCCTCCATAAGCCTCATTTAACCTTCAAAATCACTCCAAAACACCCCTTTGAACCTTATATTCCCCTCTGATTTGATTTAAAACCCTTCATTTCCTCTATCGGGACCACTATTTTGGCTTAAAACACTGTTTTTTAGGCCTAAAACAGTCTAAAGGCATTACAATATTCTTAAGCCCCCGAGGGCTTAATTAATTTGGCCCTTGTTCTCATGTGACCTACAGCCCCACAGTCTGATGCTAAAAGGTCCTAAATCCCCTTCATAACTCATTTCCTTTATTCCTTTGTATTTTCATATTCCCGACGTCTCAAATTTGGAAAAGATCTGGACCGTTGATCATTATAGATCAATGGCCTTGGGCCACCCAATCTTCGCCTTATCCACCTTGATTTTCTTTTCCTCCTTTCATAACTCCGCCCCTTCATCAAATCTCGACCAATCATTCTTTAGATTCTACGGTCGGGATCTAACTCGATAATCCCAAAACTCTCCATTTGAAAAGTAACCCCGTTCCCTCTTTCAATCTTAACCGTCCGTCATAAGAATCTAACGGTCGAGATGTAATCCGATAGGCCCAACTCTTTTGAGGCCTACCTCCCACCTCATAATAAACCTACCCACTCACGTACTGCCACGTATATTCCACTATCGCCTCCCATCCGTGCAACTTTCCCATTGCAATCTTTCCACACCGTCGGATCTGGGCCATCCGATCCGACGGCTGACGTTCCATTTCACAAAAGTTTTGCGCCTGCTGTTTAATCCCAAAAAATTTTGCGAAAAGGGAGATATTAGGGAGGACATGTGTCAAGAGATGTATCGTATCACATTCTTTTTCTCAATACCACCTACCCCCCAATTTTTTTTGCAAAAACCACCCGTGGTTTTCTGCCAAACCACCCTTTGCAATGCATTTTCTCATTTGATCTCTGTCGTCCATCGTTTTAATCCAACAGCTCAGATCATATCTCGATCACAACTCATTTTCCCTCCGTCTGTTCTCCAAAAGGTTTCATCACAAGATCTCTGTCGTTCATCATTTTAATCCGATGGTCTCGTTTTAATCCCGTCCCCCGTTCACTTGTCATTTGATTTACCCCCCAAAGCTTTTATCAAGAAATCTCTACTGTTAATTGTCTTGATCGAATGGCCCAGAATTAATCTTACCACCATTCACCCAACCACCTCCCAGTTGACCCCATCAAGTGATCTCGACCGTTGGTTGTTTTCATCCAACGAACACAATTTAATCTCGCACCCGAGATCTCCAAAGTAGCCTTTAACCTATTTTTCACTGGATTCTCTTAGCTTTGTTCATTTTTTGCAGGTTATTAATGTTTTTTCTATATTTTTTAAAAAGAAACGAAGGCCAGGGATGACGATCCCCCAGGCCATTATTCACCAAGAAAAATAATTTACAAGGGTTCAAACTATGATTTTTCCATGCCTCATGAGCATTTGTGAAGTCACAAAACCTCTGCGCGCCTGCAAAACAACAAAAACACAGTAAACATCAAACAAACGAAGAGTATCAGTGTCAAAGGATAGGATCAGAGCATAATTGAAGATTAACGATTTTACATAGATTTTAAAGGGATTAAGGCATAGAGTCGAGAATCAAAGGTCTAATCCATAGAAGTAAAGACAGAGTTAAAGGATAAAGACCTGAAGACAAAGATCAAGGCCTGATTAGGCCTAAAAACACAAAATAAAGCAAATTAAAAGTGTTTTAAGGTAAAATAGAGGAAAATATTAGTCCAAAAGGCCTCCACTGTCACATTAGAGGCTAATTGAATCCTCTTTAGCTACCAAAGAGCCACCTGCAGCTTTCATAAATCAAAAGAGGGCATAGTTATTGCCCAATCAGTGATATTTTTCCTAAAGACAGCCAAAGTTACTGCCAACCTACCTAAAGGAGTTTAAAGTCAACAAAAACTGCCAAATAGCCTAAGAACTGAATGAAAACCAATTAATACAGAGAAATATCAGAAATATTCTCTGTTGAGCTCCTCAAAGGCCGATAAGCATTAACTTGTATTAATTGAACTAAAGATATTTATTTTATCCCACCTCCTCTTTCTTCTATAAATACTTCTAAATAAGATGAGAAGTTGTTGGTTGGTTATTGGATTTCTGATGTAATAATTGTTGTATCGAATCATTTTTGAATGTAAATAATTCTGAATCTCTGAAGCTCTATTAAGTTATTGAAGAAATTAGGCTGAGAAGAGAAGTTGTTGTTGTGATGAAACATTGGACTTGAAGTATGTAACTGGATTGACAATCAATATACAAGCTAGTTTTTGGGATCCTGGTCTATATCATTGGTGAAGTACCTCTTACTGTTATTGTTTTCCTTTCATGTATGCCATTTTGTTCACTTTTCTCTGATAAAGAACAACAAATATAGAGCTAGTATTTACTGTTAAAAGCACCCTACTCTCACTGATAATTTTTATCTTTATGTTTTCATCCAATTGTGTGTTTAAGAATGACTTAAGTTAAGTATAAACAGTATCAAGGAATGTTGGTTAGTCCATGTCTTGATGTGAAAAACTTGAAAGGAAGTTCTTGAATGATATTTTCAATACATGCTAAGTAGAGTTAAAATGGAAAATTTTATGGTTTGCCCTGTCTTCTAGTTCTTTCTCCAAAGGTTGTTTGAAGGTTTCCCTAAGAGTATGCTAAAAGAAGGTCTAGATTTTAATGCATCTGACTTGATCTTAAGCTGCACTTTGTTTTCTTATCTGTTTTCATCCTTTCTGAAATTAGTCTAGTGAGATTGCAGGATTGTTGTCTGATAAGTTAGCTTTAATACAAGCTTGTCCAAAGAAGTCTATGGTTAGCCCTGTCCTTTGGTTGGTTTCAAACATTTGCTTAAAAAGGATTTTCTTGTTTGGAAATTTGATAAATCATTGTTGAAATTATTGAATTTTTCCACCATCTCAACACTTATAATGTTCCATTCCATCACTTAATCTAAAGGATATTTTGATATAGATGACTTGCCCCTTAGACCACTCTTGAAATTGTTGTACAATTAAACCCTTTTGTGACTCCATTGCCTAATGGTTTTAAGCTGTTTCATGCTAATCCTATCTGCTTAACACTTCTCAATATACTTGCATCTTCACCTTTTGAACTCTTTCATTTTGTGATATTCCATCCAATTAAAGATCATACCTGACCAACCAAACAAATAAAAAAAACCCTTGTTCTTAATAACTAGCCTAATATCACACGAAAAACCTTAAAGATAAATCAATATTTGCACTTATAGAGAGATCCCTCTCTGGATTCAGGAGGGCTAGATCCTAGAATCCCAAAGTGGTTCATATGTAGGCTTTGCAGTTTGTATTTTCCAATCTTGCAAATTACAGAGACCTAACATTCTGGCGACTCCGATGGGGAATCTGAGTAAAATCCATAAAACAAAACACTTAGTATTCATTGCAGTATAAGTAACTTTCTCCAGGAACTACCAAGCATGTTGGTAATCATGATAGGACTTATTTGAATCAGTGACAAACTAAGTAACCCTTAGGATTCTCATAGAGCTTATCAAACCTTGAAGAAATCAGCTAGCTAAGCCATAAGAGTAAACTCTTTTTGTCTCATCACCCTAGCTAAGTGTTGAAATAGATTTAAGACACTCTCATAACTCATAGGACTGAAAAAAACTCAGAAAGCCCAAAAATATTTTAGATTGGTATTCAAACTAATAAATGGCGGTGGACCATAAAACATTTTACCTTCTAAAGCTAAAAATTTCCACATGGTGACTCCACAATCCTAAACAGACCTAAGACTCCACTGGGAAACCCATTACTATCATAACATCATTCAAACTCAGTTAAGAACACTTTGAGGATTAAAATTTTCGTGCTAAATATAAGTTTTCCTCCTAAATATTGTCATATTTGGTTAAAATTTTCTTATTGTTGAGTCTAAAAACTTAACATAGTGGCTTCTAGAAGAGTTCATACTAGAGCCCACCCTGACCCAAATCCTCCTGAGACAGTTGATAATCCTGAAAGAATCCTTAGGAAATCTCCTAAGGCCAAAAATTCAACTATTGTTAGGTCACTCCATAGAGCTAATTCTGTCCCTGAAAACCTTGCAGCTCTACAAAATTCACAAGTTGACTTAAGAAACCCCTTCCGAACTAGGTCACTTGAGGATATAGATCAGATAGATTTTGAGCCTTCACTTTCATCCCAAGATAGAAGTGAAAATCCTGGTAGTAGAGAAACTACTCCACCTGATTTGCATTTCCTTCATAATTTTGGTTTCTCTCATCCTAGATCTGCCCAACAATCTCTTGTTGGTCCATCCACTTCTGTTATCCATACATCCACTATTAAAACCACACCATTTCATCAACCCCCTCCCATTCTACATCCTCCACCTATAAACCCCCCATTTTTCCCACAACCTCCTATCATGGCAACATGGTATGCCCCTCTGGTCCTTCCTTTACCTTTATTCAATCTTCCATAGGACTATCAGTCCACGATACCATTGTTTTATGCCAGTGGTACTACTACTGCTTCAAAACATGTGGACAAGATGAATGACTATTTTGACAGAAATGAGATTGATGATGAAAATGTCAAAATTAGATTATTTGCTCAAAGTCTAGGGGGAGAAGCAAGAAAATGGTTCAAAGGCTTAACCACTAATAGTATTAATGACCTCCAAGCCCTCCATCAGTTATTCCTAAACAAGTGGGAAGTCAAGAAAAACCCTCTCCAAATACTTTCAGATTACAATAGCCTCAAAATAACCATTGGGGAAAGTGTTCAAAATTATTGCACTAGATTCAATAGTCTGTATAATGACTTACCCCCAGAATTGAAACCTCCACAAGGCTCAGCCTTGAACAAGTTTCCTGAAGGATTTGATCCTGAAATGGTCTATCAGCTGAGAGAGAGAGATCCTCTGTGTTGTGTAACCAGCTCCAAAAATAGAAGAAAAGAGATATCAACGCCTTAGAAATAAGCCACTTCGAGGGGGCAACCTCCAATACATTACATAAATGAACAAATCTTGGATGATACAATTTACAAAATCTCCTTTATATATATAGGAGTCCATGTGGCCATAATGTAATCCTAGTGGGCCACAATGTAATCCTAGCCGACCTAAAAATAATAATTTAAGGGCACAATAATAACAAAATGGGGTTACAAGGGTACAATAATAACAATAAGGGGGTTACACTAATAACAATAAGGGACTATACTAGTAATATAGGGACCTAACATGCCCCTCTCCTTCAAAAAAGTGTTGTCCTCAATGCTTGAGTAGCTCTGGGTGCTTCTGTATAAAATTCTCATCCTCCTATGTAGAATCTTCAGTGGGTAAGTTCTTCCACTTGATGAGATACTCTGAAATTGATCGATTCCGTAGTTGTCGAGTTCTTTTTTCCATGACTGCTTCAGGTTCCAATATGATTTTCCCTTCCCCATCAAGTTCTAGCAATACTGTTTGAACTGGAAGATTTTCACCTATAACCTTCTTTAAGCATGGAACATGGAAAACTGGATGTACTCGCGAAGAAGCAGGAAGCTCCAATTTGTATGCCATAGAACCAATCTTTTGCAACACCTTGTAAGGACCATAGTACTTTGGTGATAATTTATTATCCTTCTTAGCTTGCTTGCGGGACATTTGTTTGTATGGTTGTAGCCGTAAAAATACCCAATCTCCTACATCAAAACTTCTCTCGCTGCGATGTTGATCTGCCTGTTGTTTCATTCGATTTTGTTCCAAATTAAGGTTATCCTTTAAGAGTTGGAGAACTTCTTGCTGATGCTCGATGTGATATTCCACTGCTTGAACCTTCGAATTTTCCCTTAAAGATGATGTGATGGATGGTGGATGATATTCATAAAGTGCCATAAATGGGGTCATTTTTGCTGCAGTATGGAAGGAAGTGTTATACCACCATTCAGCAAGAGGTAACCACTTGACCCATTGTGTTTGTTTATCAGTTACAAAACAACGAAGATATCCTTCCAAACATTTATTTACTATCTCAGTTTGACCATCAGATTGAGGATGATAAGATGAGCTATGAGCTAATTGAGTACCCAAACAAGAAAATAACTCCGTCCAAAATTTCCAGTAAAAATGGGATCTCTGTTGCTCACAATAACCCTTGGGTTTCCATGTAGCTTTTGAATTGTGTCCATAAATGTAGTAGCAACTGTACTTGCTTTAAATGGATGCGATAATGCACAAAAGTGTGCATACTTGGTAAGTCTATCAACTACCACCATGATGACACTCTTTCCTTCGGACTTAGGTAAACCTGTGATAAAATCCATTGAAATCTCCTCCCAACGTTGACTTGGAATGGATAAAGGTTGTAGAAGTCCCGGGGTCTTAATTGTTTCCACTTTATTCTGTTGGAAAACCAAACATTCCGTCACAAACTTTTGAATATCAGATTTAAGGCCATCCCAAAAAAATTCTTTCTTCACCCTGTGGTAAGTTTTTAAAAATCTTGAGTGCCCTCCTAAAGGAGAAGTGTGTAATTCCAGAAGAATATTTTGTTTTAGTTGGGAATTATTACAAAGATATAAGCGATCGTTGTACCATAAGGAATCATTTTTCCAACTATATGTATCAGATGTACTAGGATCTTGCTACAAATTTTGAATGAGTGTCCATATATCTTTTTCCTTCTTAGATTCATCTCTTGCTTCGGTTATCCAATCTGGTTGGATAATAGAAATGGCACAAAGCAATGCTTCCACCTCTTCATTCTTTCTTGAGAGTGCATCTGCAACAACATTAAGCTTTCCTTTTTGTAGATTATTTCAAAGTCATAACCCAACATCTTTGTGACCCATTTTTGCTGCTCTTCTGAAGATAGTCTTTGTTCCAAAAAATGTTTAAGACTATCATGATCAGTTTTTACCTTGAAGTGTCTTCCCATTAGGTAAGTTCTCCATTTCTTTAGTGCATGAAGTATTGCTAACATTTCCTTCTCATAAATAGGTTTTTGTAAATACTTTCCTTTGATTGGACGACTTTCAAAAGCAATGGGTCTTCCTTCCTGCATTAAAACAGCACCAATTCCATTTCCTGAGGCATCACATTCCACAATAAAGGTTTTTGTGAAGTCTGGCGTAGCTAAGACCGGTGCTAGGCACATTGCCTCTTTAAGACGTTCAAAGGCCTTAGTTGCTTCAGAAGTCCATGAAAATGCATCTTTCTTCAATAATGTTGTTAGAGGTGCTGTTATTCTCCCATAATTCTTAACAAACTTGCGATAATACCCTGTTAACCTGAGAAATCCTCGCAACTGCTTTATGGTTGTGGGGACTTTCCATTCTTTAATGGCTTTAATTTTGTTAGGGTCTACTTTAACACCTCGTGAGATACAATATGACCCAGATATTCCACCTCTTTTACTCCAAAGAAGCATTTGGATGTTTTTGCATATAATTGTTTCTCCTGCAATAGTTTGAGCACCCTGTCAACATGTTCAACATGATCCTTCCAAGACCTGCTATACATTAGTATATCATCAAAAAATACTAGCACAAATTTTCTAAGGAAGGGTTTGAAAATGGAATTCATCAACCCTTGAAATGTAGAAGGTGCATTGGTAAGGCCAAAAGGCATGACCAAAAATTCATAATGACCATCATGAGTTCGAAATGCTGTTTTTGGAATATCTTCAGTCTTCATTCTAATTTGATGATATCCTGAACGAAGATCCAACTTGGTAAAATAAATTGCTCCATGTAATTCATCCAATAATTCATCAATCACAGGAATGGGAAATTTATATTTAATGGTGAGCTTATTGAGCTCCCTATAATTCAGACACATTCACCATGATCCATCCTTCTTGTGTACCAATACTACAGGAGCAGAGAAATAACTTTGACTAGGTTGAATTATACCCGCCTCTAACATTTCTGCAATCATGCGTTCACTTTTGCTTTTTTGGAAGTAAGGATATCTATAAGGCCTGATGTTTGGAGGAACACTTCCTGGAATCAAATGAATAGCATGATCATGATCACGACTAGGTGGGAGTCATTTGGGAGTTTCAAGCACCTTGGAATGATTGTCCAAGACTTGTTGGAGATCTGCAGAAATAGATGATTTTGATGCTGGAACATTTTTTCTTGCTTTTGAGGAGCTCGATCTTGAAATTGGATTATCTCTGTGATTACAACACTTCAATATTTTAATTTTAGTATCAACATATCCCTATGAATTATCTTTCGAATGCCATAGGTCTGACCAGATTTGGATTCTCCAAGACAAAGTTGTGTCCAATCTCCCACAATGACCTAATTTTGGACTGGTTCAGTAGAGCGAACTTGTATGACTTGCCACGTGTCACTGTTTCATCCTTCAGATCTGAAATTGTTATCCAAGAAACTAAAGTCCGTGTACTTGTGACTAATTTTTACGGAACTCCAATCCGATGCTCAGAGAGAGAGTTATGAAGATTTTCCCACGATCACCTCTTTGAGATGAAATTCAAGAGCCTGAAAAAGCACTACCTTCCACAGATCATATCTCTGAAAATATTTTGAACCAAGCTCTAAAATATTTTGAAGATTTTCCTTAGGATGTCAGATTTGCACCCTGAAAATTTCAGCTTCTGAGACTTTGTAGAAAAAAATTTATAGCGCAAATGCCACGATGACCTGTTTAAGAGCCTGAAAGAAGACCTGACTTCCACAGATCATATCTCCAAAAATATTGCGAACCAAGCTCTGAGATTTTTTTGAAGACGTTCCTCAAGATTTTGGCTTCGCACCCTAAAAATTTCAGCTTTTGAGACTTCGTAGAAAAAAAGTTATAGTGATAATTCCACGATGACCTGTTTGGAGCAGCGGAACCCTAGAATCCAAAGCTCTGATACCAAATGTTGTGTAACCAGCTCCAAAAATAGAAGAAAAGAGATATCAAATCCTTAGAAATAATACACTTCGAGGGGGAAACCTCCAATACATTACATAAATGAACAAATCTTGGATGATACAATTTACAAAACCTCCTTTCTATATATAGGAGTCCATGTGGCCATAATGCAATCCTAGTGGGCCACAATGTAATCCTAGCTGACCTAACAATAATAATTTAAGGGCACAATAATAACAAAATGGGGGTTACAAGGGTAAAATAATAATAATAAGGGGATTAGAATAATAACAATAAGGGACTATACTAGTAATACAGGGACCTAACACTCCGACTTTAGAAGATATGCAGAAAGGAGCCTTAGCTATGGAAGTAAATCTAATGGAGGAGAGAGCTAGGATGAGGAATGAAAAGAAAGTATCATTTAGGGAGGAACCTGCACCTTCCAACTCTAGCTCTAAAATGGAAATAATGATGGAGGAAATGATGAAAAAGATGAGCATACTTGAGAGAGCACAAGCTAGTCAAAACCAATCAGCTCCCCAAAACAGAAATCAATCTCAAAACCAAAATCAGAATTTCAGGAGAAACCAACCTCATAACAGACCAAGAGACTCTGATCAGGAGATTATACCTCCTTTTCATCAAAACTATGTAAGTGAGGTTGAAGAAACAATTGAAAAAACAGAGGAAGATGACATAAATATGCTGGGAGTAGACAATGATTCTTTTAATGTTCCTTACAATAGGAAACAAGGTTTATACACACCCTATGATGATGGAAGAATGGAAGATGAAAGTTACTATCAAGAGCTGGAAAATGTCATCATAGAGACTCCAAAATAATATGACCTTAGGAGTAAAAAGAATCAGGAAGCTCCCAAGAAAAAAACCTCTTAAAATACTACAAAAAACAACCCTGTGAACAAACCCCAAGTTACAAAACAAAAGGATAAAAAGGTGGCTGTAAATTCTGATCAAAACAAAGAGAAAAACACTCAGATTAATGCAAAATAGAGTGCAGACCTTAGCAGCGTTAACACCTTAGCTAGTGCTCCTATTAAAACAATTTTTACCAATGTAAATAGAGGAAATCAACAAGCTGATTTTGCTGATAAAATGGTGATTAATAAGGCTGAAACAAACACTGTAAAAAATTAGATGCCTTTTAGTTTGGAACAGGAAATTGCCAAGATCAAAATCTCCGTTCCCCTCACTAAATTAGTCACCCAAGATGTATATAGATCACAAATTTTGAAAGCTTTCAACATAGAGGAAAATAATGACACTGTTAACCTCAATGATGACCAACCAGAGCTCTTATTTGGTCCCAAGATTGAGGGAAGATACTAAGAAGGGCCAGTTCCTCTTTTTTATGTTAGTTTGAAGATTCATGACAAAATTTTACACAATGCCATGCATGATTCAGGGGCCTCTCACAACTTAATGCCCAAAGCAGTAATGGAGAGTCTCGGCCTTGAAATCACCAGACCATACAAATATCTATACTCCTTTGACTCCAGTAGAGTGAAATGTTTAGGTTTTATCAAAGACCTCTGTGTTAACTTAGCACAAATTCCAGCCAAGTGTTTAGTGATGGATATTGTAGTGGCTGATGTACCCCCCAAGTATGGTATGCTGTTATCAAGATCTTGGGGAGCTAAGTTACAAGGAACAATGCAAATGGATATGACATATGCTACTATCCTTATTTTTAATCAAACCAGAAGACTTTATAGGGAATCTCATATGCAATACATGGTCAGTAGACAAGAGAGGCCAGAAAACTCTCCTCTTTATTATGTTCATACAAGCCTGGACTCATTTATTCTTTTCAATCATGAAACATTTAATGAGCAAGAAACATTAACTAATTTAGTGGCTACTTCTCATTGTAACATAGTGGGAGACACAAAAAAGGAGGATGTAATGTTCCTACTTAGCCTTAGCTAAGAGGAGACATTCAATTTTGATTTAATTTATGTTTTATGAATAAATGAATAAAGGAGGACATGTAAAACTCCTAACATGTTTAAATAAATCAATGCCCATGTGAACAAAGACAAATTAGGGCTATGTAAATAATCACTTGTAGGTGTGAAAGAGGTTTTGAGCCAAGATTGGGTCCACCTTGACCAAGTCAACTGCGCTGTCTAGGTTCATTATATATCCAAAGGGACTGTGCAGTTCTAGAAGGGAGCCTCTAGTGTGAAAAGGACCAACTCATCCAAGTGGTCTGGGTTTGCAAAGACTTTCTCATGCTATAAAAAGGAGGAGAAGACACTTGAACAGGTTGTTGATGAATTATATTTCTGAAGTATTTGTCTGCTTAGACAAATACCATTCTCTACTGTTTAGTGGAGGATTGTGATTGGAATTCCTGTTTAGGAGTTTCATCTCTTCCATTGAGGATCATTGGAGGAGTTCTTTGCTGAAGTTGGCCACTATCTGGTTTGAGACCAAGCTCTATCTTTCATGAGTAGCACTGGCCCATTGAGGGTTTTGCAGCTGCTATCTTTTGTAGCAAGTGGCATTCTAGATCTACTTATATCTAGTTGTTTTTGAGAGGCTTTCTCTATTGGAGAGTGTTCTTCAGCCTTCAAGGAGTTAGCTGATCTATATTTTGTATCGGATCTGTCTTTTCATTCCATGTATTCAGTCTCCTTCACTCTCTGTGCAGTTTCTTCTCCATACTGTGTTATTCTGTGAGAGGGCTTCTTGTTTCAGTTTGCTATCAATTTGGAGGAAGATCTCTTGGTGTTAGGCTTGCCTTCCCTTGGTGATCCATGGATTGGGTTGTTGATCCATGTCTCTATAGATCTGATATATTTCAGAAATAAAAGTTAATTTCAGAAATTTCTGGGTTTTCTGCAGCACAGTATATTGTAATTCAGATCTACAGCTTAATATGTAGTATTTTGATCTAATTCCAATTGGATCTTGTTATTAAAGTCTTGTAGCTTCCAGATCTATATTAGATCTGATGTTTCATCCATACATATGTCATATATCTAAAATTTAATGTACAGCAGCTGAGCCATCTGGAAAATAACGCTGTCTATGTATTTCTGCAGTTTATTTCTAGTTGCAGCTCTCATTTCTGAAGGGATCTTGCCCTAGTTCCTTTTGTAATCAGTTGTAAATGCAATAAACTCATATGTAAATCTGATTTACTGATATATTACTGAAGTATCAGATCTTTGGCTATCCTCCTCTGAGTTCCAGTCAAATCTGTGCAATTCTAGTAGTTGGGGTTTTCACTTTGCAGCAACCTCTCTCTTTGGCTGATTTCTAGCTAGTCTTGTTTCCGGGAGTACTGTTTAATGTGCTTAAACTTAGTTTTTTCTGATGAAATTGCACATGTAAGTCACATACAGCATAAATGAGTGGATCCTAGCCCCGATCTATGTTATTCTTGCTCATATCTTATTATACAACGTTTTCATTGAAGGCCTTGTTGAGATTCCTGAATGGGATTATTCCAAGTTCTATAGGAAGAGTCTACAGTTGGCCAGGTAGCCTTTGTTTATCACCCTCTTTTCAGAGGTGACATAACCATTAAATTCCTCTATAGTCCATCTCTAACATAGAATCTTGAGAATCCCCAAAAAGGAATATTACAGTGGTATCGAAGCTCCACTCTTGGCACAACCTCTGCTAGCATTGGAGCCACAGTCATGCTGCATTCCGAAGATGAAGATCCTCTTTCTGAGAGGGAGAGGAGATACTAGAATAGAAGTCATAGAAAGTATGACTATACTACTGTTGACCTTGACAAGGGTCAAGACAAGGGGAAAGCCCTTAAATTGAATGATAAAGATAAGGAGGAAGAAGAGTTTGCAAAAAATCTCTTGGAAACCATGCAATATCTATCCAAGGAGATAAAGGAGATGAGGATAGACAGAATAAGGGAGTCCCTTGGAAGACTCCATCAAGGAGAGAGTTCTAAAATTTCTCAGTTTGGGACTGGTCCACCGGTGAGCTTGCCACAAGCTCCACAGATCTCACAACGCTCTACAATGCCTACCTTCTTGGTTGTAGAGAATGAAGGGCTTCAATATTTAACCTCTTTGGAGGGCTACTTTGCAGAATATGATTCACAAAGTAAAAGGTTCAAGGATAACTTGAGCTTTCAAGACTTCTGCCATTTGAAGGACCAGAGGAGGCCATTGCAGCAGTTTAGAGATGGAGGGTTCCTTCATGGGAGGCACCATACCATGGGCAAGTTATTCTTGCCTAATTTTGATGGATCACCCTCTTGTTCTGCTAAAGCATGGGTGGAAAAGTTGTACATCTACTTCCAGCTGAATAAAGTGCCTGAAGCAGAAGCCATTAAGATTGTTGCGCTGCATTTTGATGGAGAAGCCCACAACTGGTGGTTTCATGGAATTACTACATTGGGGCACAAAAATGTGTCCACTTATGCTAAGTTAACTAGGAGACTAATGGAAATATTTTATTGGAAGGATCTGGAGGCCCCTTTCATAAGCTTATAAAAGCTTAAGCAGACATGAGATGTTGAAGCCTATATCTCTGAATTTTTGAGGCTGTCTGTAATGGTTCCTGATCTTTCAGTTGTAAGGAGAGTCTATATGTTCATATATGGCTTGGAAGAACCTTTGCATGGGTTGGTCAAGTCTACCAAACCCACCACTCTGCATGATGCCATTGAAAGAACCAGAGATCTCCAAGATGCCTTTCCAAGAGAAAAGGAAACCTTCCCAAGCAAAACCACTCACTCTTCTAAAGGGAAGGAAGGGAAAGCTGCTCCACCCAAGGAGAGCTCACAGAAAAAGCTTCTTGACAATGATCTCTGGAGGGAGTTGAGAAAGAAGAAATTATGTTTCACTTGTCAAGAACCATGGGTGCTGGGACATAGATGTGCTGCTGGAAGAGCACATTATATTGAAGTCTTCTCTGATTGTGAAGAGGAGGAAGGCAGTGATGGACCTAGGATAGGTCACAATGCTGGTGATGATGAGGAGGAGGATCCATCATCATCTAGAGAAGAATAAGGAGCATTTTCTCCAACCAGTGGGACTCTTGCTTCTTTGAGGGGAGTGCCCAAATATTTGACTCTTAGAGTGCAGGGTTCAGTTATGGACCAAAGAGTATCTATTCTGATCGACAGTGGGGAAAATCACAACTTTATTAATGCTCACTTTGTGCAGAGGAGAGGGATCCCTACTGATTCTTTTGATGGGTTCTCTGTCTTGGTTCATGGGGACAGAACTATGCAATGCATGCAGTATGTTCCCTCACTTTATGTGACTATGGGGACCTACACTTTGAGGGACCACTTCTTTGTAGTGGAAATACCAGACACCAATCTCATCTTGGGTGTCCAGTGGTTTATTACTTTGGGAAAAGTCACCACTGACTGGAGGGCCTTGCAGATGGAGTGGGTGGACTTGAAGAGTGGGAAGCAACAAGTTATTCAAGGCATGCACACCTACCCTTCACTTGATGTATCTACCCACACAACAAAGATGGAATTGCGCAGTGGGGGCAAGGACTTTACAGTTCCTTCCCTCATGTTCATGAGAAAGCTGCAAGAGACATTCCTACAGCATGGAAAGCCACTTGGGGTGCCATTATATTCTGTGGGGAAAGCTTCACCAAGTGATGAAACAATGGAAGAAAGAGTCACATCGCTGTGGGAGGAAGTAAGGGGGAGGATCAGCCTTCCCACAAACAATTTTGGCATGCATGATGCCAAAGGAACAAGCAGCAACAAGGAAAGCACCACCATAGATGCTTCTACAACTTTGTCCTTGTTGAGAAGTGTAGATCCATATTGGAGGTCTCAACTCCTTGTGGAATACTCCAAAGATCTGCACACTGGGATGATCTTAGATGGAATAAAGCAAGGAGGGGGCTACTTGGTCCATGAAGGAGTCATCTATCATCTTGATAAAGTATTCTTTTCTCAAGCCTCCAAGCTTAAGCAAGAGATACTACAAAGAGCCCATAAGGAGTTCCTTTCCAGTTACATGCAATCAGCAAGAATCTACTCCCTAATCTTGAAGAGTTTTGATTGGGAGGGTATGGAGGAGGAGCTATATCAGCATTATGATTGGGAGGAACTAAACCAGCACTTATAAGAGTGCAATAGTTATGTGGAGATGGGGCAGCCAAGGGATCCTGTGCAGGAAACATTTCAGCCATCTCTTTCTTCTCTCCAAAGAGGGGAAAAACCCATGCCTAACTTTATGTGTGTGGGAGATTTGTATGGTAAGAAATATGATCTTGTAGAGAAAGTTTATTTTTCTGATTTGGCACACTCTCTTACCATATGTATGTAGGCCATGGCTCCTACAAAGAGCAATTTTTCATGCAGATCTCATGGAAAATATGGGGCCAATAAAAATTCCAAAGCTGGCCACTCCCTTGAGGTGAAAAGGGAGATTGTTTATCATGATGGGTGCTTTCCGAAGGCACCTAATGAGGGCTTCACTTTCAGCCATGTTAAAGTGACCCCTGCAACAAATATGTGGTGGGAGTACCACCTATTACATTCATATCTACTCAAAACAAGGAGTGTACTGCGCTGGTACCTTGTGTGGGATTGTGACCCACCTCCTCCTCATGTGCAAATTTCAGTTTGCCTTTATGTGATTTTGTTACCATACATAGATGACATATTGGTTTTTTTTATGGGTATGTACGGGAAAAAAGTAAGCAGTGTACATGTACCACATGGGATGGAACTTTATCCAGTACTTCATGATACATGTTTCAGATGTGACATTGGTTCACCCATGTTTATTTCTGTTGAGTTTTACACTCCTAAAGGGGTAGACTATGCACCTATCATGCTAGCATTGGAGGAGAAGTTTTTGATGTATTTCCTTGGTGAACACTTACTTCATGATGAAAGCTTGATTCTTGATGGTGTCATCAATGGAGAAGGAGAAGAAACACAACTCTTACCCTACCAGTTGCTTGAGGACAAGCAGCATTTTGAGGGGGAGGACTGTAATGTTCCTACTTAGCCTTAGCTAAGAGGAGACATTCAATTTTGATTTAATTTATGTTTTATGAATAAATGAATAAAGGAGGACATGTAAAACTCCTAACATGTTTAAATAAATCAATTCCCATGTGAAAAAAGACAATTCAGGGCTATGTAAATAATCACTTGCAGGTGTGAAAGAGATTTTGAGCCAAGAATGGGTCCACCTTGACCAAGTCAATTGCGTTGTCTAGGTTCATTGTATCTCCAAAGGGATTGCGCAGTTCTAGAAGGGAGCCTCTAGTGTGAAAAGGACCAACTCATCCAAGTGGTTTAGGGTTTGCAAAGACTTTCTCATGCTATAAAAAGGAGGGGAAGACACTTGAAGAGGTTGTTGATGAATTATATTTCTGAAGTATTTGTCTGCTTAGAAAAATACCATTCTCTGCTGTTTAGTGGAGGATTGTGATTGGAATTCCTGTTTAGGAGTTTCATCTCTTCCCTTGAGGATCATTGGAGGAGTTCTTTGCTGAAGTTGGCCACTATATGGTTTGAGACCAAACTCTATATTTCATGAGCAATGTTGGCCCATTGAGGGTTTTGCAGCCGCTATCTTTTGTAGCAAGTGGCATTCTAGATATTCTTAGATCTAGTTGTTTTTGAGAGGATTTCTCTATTGGAGAGTGTTCTTTAGCCTTCAAGGAGTTAGTTTATCTATATTTTGTATTAGATTTGTCTTTTAATTCCATGTATTCAGTCTCCTTCACCCTCTGCGCAATTTCTACTCCATACTGCGTTATTTTGTGAGAGGGCTTCTTGTTTCAGTTTAGAGGAAGATCTCTTGATGTTAGGCTTGCCTTCTCTTGGTGATCCATGGATTGGGTTGCTGATCCATGTCTCTATATATCTGATATATTTCAGCAATAAAAGTTATCTTCAGAAATTTCTAATTTTTCTGCAGCACAGTATATTGTAATTCAGATCTACAGCTTAATATGCAGTATTTTGATGTAATTCCAATTGGATCTTGTTCTTAAAGTCTTGTAGCTTCCAGATCTGTATTAGATATGATGTTTCATCCATACATATGTTAGATATCTGAAATGTAATGTACAGAAGCTGAACCATCTAGAAAATAACGCTGTCTATGTATTTCTGCAGTTTATTTCTAGTTGCAGCTCTCATTTCTGAAGGGATCTTGCCCTAGTTATTTTTGTAATCAGTTGTAAAGGAAATAAACTCATATGTAAATCTGATTTACTGATGTATTATTGAATTATCAGATCTTTGGCTGTCCTCCTCTGAGTTCCAGTCAAATCTGTGCAATTCTAGTAGCTGGGGTTTTCATTTTGCAACCGCCTCTCTCTTTGGTTGATTTCTAGCTAGTCTTGTTTCTAGGAGATTTTCTTAATGTGCTTAAAATTATTTTTTTTTCTGATGAAATTGCACATGTAAGTCAAATAAAGCATAAATGAGGGGATCCCAGCCCTGATATGTGTTATTATTTCTCATATTTTCTTATACAACGTTTTCATTGAAGGCCTTGTTGAGATTCCTAAATTAGATTATTCCAAGTTATATAGGCAGAGTCTACAGTTGGCCAGGTAGCCTTTGGTTCTCAACCTCTTTTCAGAGGTGACATAAACAGTAAATTCCTCTGTAGTCCATCTTTGACATAGAATCTTGAGAATTCCCAAAAAGGAATATTACAGAGGAAGACAAGACAAAAGTGTCAAAACAGTTTGCCAAAACATAAAATTACAGCAAACTAATTACAGGTTTAGAGCTACAAAAAAATCATCCATTGGTTGTTAAATTTTAGAGTCAAGAGAAGAATCCTAAAAATAATGAAGAACATAAGGAAGTAAAACCATTTCATCATGATGCTAATTTACAAGAACAATCTGAAAGCACACAAGATAAAGAGGATACTAGTCAAACTAGTAATTCTGAAAACAGTCCTCTTTGGAGTATGAATTTTGATGAATCTTGTACAAAGAATAATGCTAGAGCAGGCATATGGATGCGTAACACTGAGAAAAATCATGCTGAAGGGAATTCATACAGGTTAAAATTTCAATGTTCAAATAACGTAGCTAAGTATGAAGCCCTCCTTTTAGGCCTACACTTATTGAGGAAATTAGGGGCCAAAAAGATAAAAGTTCGAGGGGATTCAGAGTTGATTATTAGGCAAGTGAATGGGGAATATAGTGCCAAACACCCTAGACTTAGAGCCCATAGAAATTATGTCATTGATTTATTGAAAACATTTGATGAATTCCAAGTTATTTTTGTCCCAAGAAACCAAAATATCCTTGCTAATGGTTTAGCTTTTGCTGCTAGAACTTGTCTAACACCCTATGAAAACAAACAATGCACCACCCAAATCAAATTTAGACCAGATGTCCTAGACAATGAAAAATATTGGCAAGTGTTTGATGGAGATAAACAAATAGAAGACTTCCTACAGTACAAAAATGAATTTGAGCTGCCAAGTTCAGATTCAAATTATGAAAATGACTGTCCCATTGAAGAAAATATGCTTGATGAAGAAGTAAAATCTCCAGAGATTGCTGTTATAAATATGTTAGCTAATAAACTTAAAAATACCACAGAAATTAGTGTAGATTTAGAGAAAGAAGATCTTGAAATTCTGCAATCTAACACTCAAAGCTTGCCAAAAGCACTGGTCCCATTAGAAGAATTGTTTGATTTCAATGATGTTGCCAAAAAACCAAAAATGGAGCCTGTTGAAACTGAAGTTGAAGAATGTAACATAGGCAGTGAACTAAAGCCAAAGATGATCAAACTGTCTAAAACATTGCCAGCTCACGTCAAACTAAAATATATTGAGCTGTTTAAGGAATTTTCTGATGTATTTGCATGGAGTTATGAGGATTTAAAATCCTATGACACGAAGATAATTCAACATAAGATACCTCTCAAAGAAAACCAAAAACCTTTTAAACAAAAATTGCGCAGAATCAACCCTGTTCAATTACCCCTGGTTGAGAAAGAAATTAAGAAAATGTTTGATGCTGGAATTATTGTCCCTATTAGATATTTAGAGTGGGTATCTAATCTTGTGTCAGTTAGGAAAAAGACAGGAGAAATAAGGATTTGTATTGATTTTAGGAACTTAAACAGAGCCTCATTGAAAGACAACTACCCCTTACCCAAGATGGATCACATTTTACAAAATCTAGCTGGTTCTAAAAGAATTTCTTTGCTAGATGGCTTCTCAGGTTACAATCAAATTTTAGTGCATCTTGATGATCAAATCAAAACAACCTTTACTACACCATGGGGTACTTTCATGTATGTGAAAATTCCCTTTGGTTTAATGAATGTTGGTGCCACATTTTAGAGAGCCATGGATATTTCATTCTTAGAAGAATTAGGCTTTTTCATCATTATTTACCTTGATGATATCACTGTTTTTTCCAAAACAGATGAAGAACACCTAGAAAACTTGAGAATTTTTTTTGAGAAATGCAGAAAATATGGGTTATATTTAAATCCAAAGAAAACAATGTTTGGTCTCCAAGAAGGAAAAATACTTGGACACATCATATAAGAAGAAGGGATAAAGATAGACCCAAAGAGGATTGAGGGTATATTGCAAATCAATCATCCTAGAAACATCAAGGAACTTCAATATTTCATTGGGAAGATTAATTTCTTGAGAAGGTTCATACCCAAATTAGTTGAACTCCTTAGAAACATAACAAACATGCTAAAAAGGGAACAAGGAGTTAAATGGACCTTAGAAGTAAAGAAATCATTTGAACTGGTAAAACAAGCATTAACCAAAACACCAATTCTCATTAGTCCTGATTTTACAAAAGTTTTTTTCATTTTTTTCATTTGCATCAGAACACACAGTGGCTGCTGTCCTATTACAAAAAAACTTGAAGGAACAAGAGAAGCCAATTGCATTCTTTAGTAAGGCATTGAGAGATGCACCTCTGAAGTACAATATAATGCAAAAACAAGCCTTTTCCTTAGTCAAAGCCTTAAAAGAATTTAGAGTTTACATTTTACACTCCCACATAATTGCATTTGTGCCAAGTTCAGTTGTAAAAGACATTCTAACCCAAGACCCAAATGGCAAAAGAGGAAAGCGGATTGTTGTGATACTTGAATATGATTTAGAAATCAAGCCCACTAAACTCATAAAAGGCCAAGGACTAGCAAGATTAATGGCTAAGTCTAATTTTGAAGCTCTTGATATAAACATGATAGATGCATTAGATGAAAAGGAGGAGTTGCCAACTCCCATTATTGAATATCATTTTCTGTTTGCATTTTGGTATGCTGATATTTTATATGTTTTGCTCAATTTGAATACACCTCCTGGTTTGTCTAAAACAAAGGCAATATTTTTAAAGTTGAAAGCTGTTAATTATTGCATTTTGGATAAATGTCTATATTGGAAAAATTCTAGTGGATTATTGCTTAAATGTTTGTCTGAGAATGATGCAGATAAGATCAAGCATGAATTACACGAAGGAGAATGCAGAGGCCACCTCTATTGGAAAACAACTACCAATAAAATCCTTAGAGTTGGTTACTACTCGCCCACCCTCTTTCAGGATGTCCATAAAATGATTATTGCCTGTCACAAATGCCAACTTTTTGAAGGAAAAAGAAAATTGCTTCCCTTACCCTTGCATCCAATCACTGTTGAAGCTCCTTTTTAGCAGTGGGGTCTAGAAAAAACACATAAAACTAGAGAGACACAGATATACGTGGTTCACCCAGTTTGGGCTACGTCCACCCTGAACAACCAGTCCTTCCTTTCTATTATCCAGAAAAAATTGAAGAGACAAAACCTACAGCAGATCCACTGTAATATCCTCTGTTCTCTCACACAGTCTCCCTATCTGTTTCTCGCTCTGAGAATACACACGTAATACACAGCCACAATACAATACCATCATATATACAATGGGGTTGCCTTCTAGGGAAAAAAACCCTAAACTAAACATAACTTCTACCGTCAGATCATCCACCTATGAATGGCCCAGATTGACTAGAAATTACTATACTTTTATAAGGAAATTTTACATCAGTTTTTAGCTTCGGGGGTGCTGCACCCGAAACCCCCCGCCAGGGGGGGGCTCCAAAAAGCGCTGCCACCCCCCCTGGAACCCTACAACATCGATTAATTATGGGCGGTGTTATCACCCCTTTTATGGTATAGGGGTCCAATGCTATGATACAAAGTAAACAAGATAATCAGGCTCCACACCCAACAATCTCCCACTTGGAGACTGATTGTAGCAACTCCACCGCTGCTTCATTTGCTGGACAATGACTCCTCTTTGGACCTGTCCATTCCTCATCTTCATCGTCATCCTTGAAGACCAATTGAAACTGAGCACATTCTTAGTTTCTCCCTGGTTACAACTTTTGTTAGCATATCTGCAGGATTTTGGCTAGTGTGTATCTTTTCCAGCTTCAACTTTCCATCTTCCAATATTGACCGTATAAAATGGTACTTGAGATGTATGTGTTTAGTCCTAGAATGAAATGTTGAGTTCTTTGCAAGATTAATGGCACTTTGGCTATCACTGTATAACGTGCCCATATCATGCTTCTTACCCAATTCATCCATAAACCTTTGTAACCAAATTATTTCTTTACTAGCCTCTATAACAGCAACATACTCTACTTCTGTTGTTGAAAGTGCAACAACACTTTAGATTTTTGAAACCCAACTGATAGTTGTTCCACCTACAATAAATACATATCCTGTAGTGCTCCCCCTTTTATCTCTGTCACCTGCCATATCTGCATCAACATATCCCTGTAGAGCAATGTTTGAACCACCAAAGCATAATGCTTGATTTGTGGTACCTCTCAAATATCTGAGAATCCATTTTACTACCATCCAATGTTATTTTCCTGGATTGTTCATGTACCTGCTTACAACTCCCACTGCATGTGCAATATCAGGCCTTGTGCAGACCATTGCATACATTAAGCTTCCAACTGCTGATGCATATGGAACTTTAGACATATAATCCATGTCTTCTTGGGTCTTGGGGCACATCTCCTTACTAAGGTTGAAATGGCTAGCAAAAGGTGTACTACTTGGTTTTGCATTCTGCATATTAAATATTTTCAACAACTTTTCTATGTACTCATTCTGAGACATGATAATTTGCGATTTTTCCTGTCTCTAGCTATCCTCATACCAAGGATTTGTTTTGCAGCTCCCAAATCCTTCATTGCAAATGAATTTGCCAATTTTCTTTTAAGCACATTTATTTCTTGCATGTTAGATCCTGCAACAAGCATGTCATCTACATAAAATAACAATATAATATAGCTACCATCATTTTTCCTTTTCAGATAAACACAATGATCAGAGTGACATCTAGTATAACCTTGTTCAGACATAAACTTGTCAGATTTTAGATACCACTACCTTGGAGCCTGTTTTAAGCCATACAAGCTCTTCTTTAGCCTGCACACTAATTTTTCTTTCCCTTTGACCTCGTATCCTTCTGGTTGCTCCATATAGATCTCTTCCTCCATATCTCCATGGATAAATGCTGTCTTTACATCTAACTGTTCAAGATGTAAATCCTTTGCTGCTACAAGACTTAAAATAGTTCTGACTGAAGTCATTTTAACAACAGGAGAAAATATTTCATTAAAATCAATACCTTTCTTCCGTGCAAACCCCTTCACCACAAGTCTAGCTTTGTGCCTATGTTTTCCTCCATCTTTTTCCTTCAGCCTATAAACCCATTTATTCTGCAATGCAGTTTTACTTGCAGGCAACCTGACTAAGTCCCAAGTCTGGTTATGCATTAAGGAGTCCATCTCTTTTTCCATGGCTAGCTCCCACTTCTTCCTGCTTTCAACCTGCATTGCTTCTTCATAACATTCAGGTTCACCAGAATCAGTCAACAATAAATAATATAATGAAGGAGAGTATCGTTCAGGGGGTCTACTTATCCTGGTAGATCTTCTAACACCACTTTCAGGTGTTTGAGGTGCCTGTTGTTGTTGTGGTGGTTGTTGCTGTTGTGGTTGTTGATTATTATTATTTTCAGGCACCTTTACTTTTTCAGTTATCTCATCAAGAACCGTGTATTCCTTTCTTTCTTTTTCCTGTTTCTTTTCCTGCAACTGATTCTTATACAAGACCTTTTCATTGAATATTACATCTCTGCTCCTAATGATTTTGTGATTTTCATAATCATATAAGAGATATCAAAAATCATTAACACCATATCCAATAAAGGTACATTTCTTTGATTTTGCCTCAAGCTTTGTTATATTTTCTTTATTAATATGGACAAAGGCCTCACAACCAAAAGGCTTTAAAAAATAGTAGTTTACCTTTTTACCTGTCCATGCTTCCTCTGGAATACCACCATCCAAGGAACTTGAAGGCCCTCTGTTTATTAGATAAACAACAGTATCTACAGCATCTGCCCAAAATTGTAAAGGAAATCTTGCATGCAATCTCATGCACCTTGCACGCTCCATGATTGTTCTGTTCATCCTTTCTGACACACCATTTTCTTGTGGTGTTCTTGGAATTGTCTTCTCTCTAAGAATTCCATGCTCTGAACAGTACCTATCAAACTCTTTGCTGCAATATTCACCTCCATTGTCTGATCTAAGACACTTCAAATTCTTTCCTGTCTCAATCTCAACCAAAGCTTTCCATTTCTTGAAAGTATCAAATACATCAGATTTATTCTGAATACAATAAATCCATGTTTTCTAGTTGCATCATCAATAAAAGTAACATAATAACGAGAGCCACCGAGAGATGATACCTGAGCAGGTCCCCATACATCTGTATGCACAAGCTCCAATTTTTCTCTCTTCTTTTCTTTCCCAACTCTGAGAAATCTGACTCTCTTTTGTTTTCCATAAATGCAATTCTCACAGAAATCCAAATCAACATTCTTCAAACCCGGCAACAAATTTCTTGAGTGAAGAATCTTCATTCCCTTCTCACTCATGTGTCCGAGCCTATGATGCCATAATGCTGCATCTGCTCCTTTGGAAGTTAAAGCATTAACAGAGTTAGAAATACCATTTCATAAATACAATGTACCAACCTTTTCACCTTTTTCTATTACCAACGCTCCTTTGGTGACCTTCCAAGTTTTATCTATGAAAGTTGTCACACAACCTTCACTGCCTAACTGCCCTATTGAAATTAGATTTTTCTTCAGATCTGGAACATGCCTTACCTCCTTTAGTAGCCATTGGTTTCCATTCTATTGTTTTACAAGAACTTTACCCATTCCAACAATTTTACAGGGTTTATCATCACCCAAACGAAATTTTCCAAAATCTCCTTGAACATAGTCATGAAAATATTTCTTATCAGGTGTGGCATGGAATGAAGCCCCTAAATCTACAACCCAAGAATCAGTAACATTTTTGAAAGAAAGAATCAAAGCATCTTGTAACACATCACCTGTCACATTTGCTTCATGATTGTTTTCTTGCTGTGCATCTCCTTCTTTTCCCTTCAAAGATCTACAATCTTTCTTTAGGTGTCCTCTCTTTCCGCATTTCCAGCACACTATCCCCGATTTGGACTTGGATCTTCCTTTCCTTGATTTACTGCGATAACCCGACCTCTTTCCTCTTTCCATTCTTCTTCCCCTAGACTCTGCACTCAAAGCATTACCCGATGTCTCACCAGAGCTTTTCCGTCGCATTTCCTCACTAAGGATAGCACCGGCAACATCATCAAACTTTAAAGTACTAGATCCAGAGACAGAGTTACTAATGGCCATAACTAAACCATTCCAGCTTTTTGGAAATGAGCACAGAAATAAAAGAGCCTTAACTTCATCATCAAATTTTACCCCTACAGAACTTAACTGACTGGTAACTGTATTAAAATGATTTAAATGGTCTGCAACAGATCCACCTTCCGACATCTTCATATTAAATAATCATTTCATAAGAAATACCTTGTTTGAGGCTGAGGGTTTTTCATATGGTTTTTCCAATGTCTACATCAAACCCTCGTTTGTTGTTTCCTTCGAAATATTGAAGGCGAATGACGCCGTAAGGCATAATCGTATTGTTCCGAGTGCCTTTCTATCGAGAATGTTCCATTCCGCGTCTGTCATGGCTGCCAACTTCTTTTTTTTTTTCCGCTCAATGGTAGGTATAGATATTTCTGATACAGATAATCTTCCATCTGCATCTTCCACAATGGGAAGTTTTGTCCATTAAATTTCTTGACCCTAAATTTACCATCTTCCGCCATTGCTCCCACTCGAACCAGGAACCCTTCTTTCCTGTGAGTTTATCAGCCAAATAGACCTTCGGCTCTGATACTAGTTGTTAGAAAATTATATATTATGGAGCAATGCAACACATAAAATATGCGAAAAATACAAGCACACAAAACACATAAAACCAGAGAGACACAGATATACGTGGTTCACGCAGTTTGGGCTACGTCCACCTCGAACAGCTAGTCCTTCCTTTCTATTATCCAGCAAAAATTGAAGAGACAAAACCTACAGTAGATCCACTGTAATATCCTTTGTTCTCTCTCACAGTCTCCCTATCTGTTTCTCACTCTGATAATACACACGTAATACACAACCGCAATACAATACCCTCATATATACAAGGGGGTTTCCTTCTAGGGCAAAAACCCTAAAATAAACATAAATTCTACTGTCAGATCATCTGCCTATGAACCGCCCAGATTGACTAGAAATTACTATACTTTTACAAGGCAATTTTACATCTGTTTTTAGCTTCAGGGGCGCTGCCCCCGAAACCCCCCACTAGGGGGGGGCTCTGAAAAGCGCTGCTGCCCCCCCTGGACCCCCCACGGCAGCGATTAGTTACGGGCAACGTTGCCGCCCCTTTTAAGGTATAGGGGTCCAATGTTGTGATACAAAGTAAACAAGATAATTAGGCTCCACACCCAACAAAGCCTTCACAATTTTGTTTTAATTTTTTGCAATTTTAGTCTATGTACAACTTGTTTTTATGCCATAGATCAACAACAAGTTAGACTGTTTAATCCTGGCTTTTCTGCTTTTAAATTTCTTGTCTTAGAATTTAGAGAATAAAATCTATGAGACAGTCTAATCCTGACAAATAAGTAGTTAGGTAGATAAGCTTATGAACTCAACTGCTTAATCTGAGTTCATGGAGAAATAAGGGTAGAAATAGACTAGTTTTATGTTTTCAAAAGAATAAAATGTTTGTAAAAAGATTTTTCCAATCCAAATGCACTCTGAAATAAGAAAAAAATGTTAGGATCATTAGGATTGGGTAGGTAGAGATGTTTTTTGATAGAATTCCATTGGTTTAAATGGCTGCAGAAATCATCAAATCAAAGAAAGATCAGCAAAAGAAAATAAAATTGCAGCCCAATGGATAAGGAATTGATCAGCTTCCAGAGAATACTTGTCTGAAGTTCTTGAAATCTTCAAGAAGATTCCATCCCCGTGTGGAGCCACTGTTAGCCACCTATAAAAATTTATCATATCAAATGGTGGCTAAATATTTTTTAAAGCCTTCAAGAAACAATTTCATGGTCAATTGTTAGTTCTTAAAGTCTTATGAAGATAAATAATCCTTGAGTTAATCTTCACTATTGTTTCCCTCATAATCCTAAAAAATATACTGTTTTCCAAAACAAAGCTACTTGAGAAGCTCATTTTCCATCATTTTCACCCCTCTTTTCACTCATAAATAAACCCCATTTTCATCCCTTTTCCTCCATAAAAATCCCTCCAGAAGCCTCATTTAACCTTCAAAATCACTCCAAAACACCCCTTTCAACCTTATATTCCCCTATGATATGATTTAAAACCCTTCATTTCCTCTATCGGGACCACTATTTTGGCTTAAAAACACTGTTTTTTAGGCCTAAAACAATCTAAAGGCATTACAATATTATTAAGCCCCCGAGGGCTTAATTCCTTTGGCCCTTGTTCTCATGTGACCTATATCCCCGCAGTCGGGCGCTAAAAGGTCCTAAACCCCCATCATAACTCTTCATTTCCTTTATTCCTTTGTATTTTCATATTCTCGACGTCTCAAATTTGGAAAAGATCTAGACCGTTGATCATTACAGATCAACGACCCTGGGCCACCCAATATTTGCCTTATCCATCTTGCTTTGCTTTTCCTCCTTTCATAACTCTGCCCCTTCATCAAATCTTGACCGATCATTCTTTAGATTCTACGGTCGGGATCTAACCCGATTATCCCAAAACTATCCATTTGAAAAGTCACCCCATTCCCTCTTTCAATCTTAACCATCCGTCATAAGAATCTAACGGTTGAGATGTAATCTGATAGGCCCACCTGTTTTGGGGCCTACCTCCCGCCTCATAATAAACCTACCCACTCACACACTACCACGTATATTCCACTATCGCCTCCCATCCGTGCAGCTTTCCCATCGCAATCTTTCCGCATCGTCGGATCTAGGCCATTCGATCCAACGGCTGACATTCCATTTCGCAAAAGTTTTGCGCTTGATGTTTAATCCCAAAAAGTTTTGCGAAAAGGGCAGTATTCTGGAGGACATGTGTCAATATATGTATCGTATCGTGATCGTGTCGCATTATTTTTCGCAATACTGCCTACCCCCCGATTTATTTTGCGAAAACCACCCACGGTTTTCCGCCAAACCACCCTCTGCAATGCATTTTCTCATTTGAAATCTACCGTCCATTGTTTTAATCCAACGGCTCAGATCATATCCTGATCACAAATCATTTTCCCTCTGTCTATTCTCCAAAAGGTTTCATCACAAGATCTCCGTCGTTCATCATTTTAATCCGATGATCTCGTTTTAATCCTGTCCCCCGTTCACTTGTCATTTGATTTACCCCCCAAAGCTTTCATCAAGGAATCTCAGCCGTTCATTTTCCTGATCGAATGGCCCGGACTTAATCTTACCACCATTCACCCAACCGCCTCCCAATTGACCCCATCAAGTGATCTCAACCGTTGTTTGTTTTCATCCAACGGCCACAATTTGATCTCGCACTCGACATCTCCAAAGCATCCTTTAACCTATTTTTCACTGGATTCTCTTAGCTTTGTTCGTTTTTTGCAGGTTATTAAGGTTTTTTCTATAGTTTTAAAAAGAAACAAAGGTTGGGGATGACGATCCCCTAGGCCAGTATTCACCAAGAAAAATAATTTACAAGGGTTCAAACTATGATTTTTCCATGCCTCATGAGAATTTGTGAAGTCACAAAACCTTTGCGCGCTTGAAAAACAACAAAAACACAGTAAACATCAAACATTCGAAGAGTATTAGTGTCAAAGGATAGGATCAAAGCATAATTGAAGATTAATGATTTTGCACAGATTTTAAAGGGATTAAGGCATAAAGTTGAGAATAAAAGCTCTAATCCACAGAAGTAAAGACAAAGTTAAAGGATAAAGACCTAAAGACAAAGATCAAGGCCTGATTAGGCCTAAAAACACAAACTAAAGAAAATTAAAAGTGTTTTAAGGTAAAAGAGAGGAAAATATCAGTCCGAAAAGCCTCCACTGCCACATCAGAGGCTAATTGAATCCTCTTCAGCTACCAAAGAGCCACCTGCAGCTTTCATAAATCAAAAGAGGGCATAGTTATTGCCTAGTCAGTGATATTTTTCCTAAATATAGCCAGAGTTACTGCCAGCCTACCTAAAGGAGTTTAAAGTCAACAAAAACTTCCAAATAGCCTAAGAACTGAATGAAAACCAATTAATACAGAGAAATATCAGAAATATTCTCTGTTGAGCCCCTTAAAGTCCGAGAAGAATTAACTTGTATTAATTGAACTAAATATATTTATTTTATCCCACCTCCTATTTCTTCTATAAATACTACTAAAGAAGATGAGAAGTTGTTGGTTGGTTATTGGATTTCTGATGTAATAATTGTTGTATCAAATCATTGTTGAATGTAAATAATTCTGAAGCTCTGAAGCTCTGTTAAGTTATTGAAGAAGTTAGGCTGAGAAGAGAATTTGTTGCTGTGATGAAATGTTGGACTTGAATTATGTAACTGGATTGACAATCAATATACAAGCTGGGTTTTGGGATCTTGGTCTATATCAATGGTGAAGTACCTCTTACTGTTATTGTTTTCCTTTCATGTATGCCATTTTGTTCAATTTTCTCTGATAAAGAACAACAAATATAGAGCTAGGATTTACTGTTAAAAGTACCCTACTCTCACTGATAAGTTTTATATTTATGTTTTCATCCAATTGTGTGTTTAAGAATGACTTAAGTTAAGTATAAACATTATCAAGGAATGTTGGTTAGTCCATGTATTGATGTGCAAAACTTGAAAGGAAGTTCTTGAATGATATTTTCAATACATGCTAAGCAGAGTTAAACTAGAAAAGTTTATGGTTTGCCCTGTCTTCTAGTTCTTTCTCCAAAGGTTGTTTGAAGGTTTCCCTAAGAGTATGCTGAAAGCAGGCCTAGATTTTAATGCATCTGACTTGATCTTAAGCTGCACTTTGTTTTCTTATCTGTTTTCATCCTTTCTGAAAGTAGTCTAGTGAGATTGTGGGATTGTTGTCTGATAAGTTAGATTTAATACAAGCTTGTCCAAAGAAGTCTATGGTTAGCCCTGTCCTTTGGTTGGTTTCAAACATTTTCTTAAAAAGGCTTTTCTTGTTTGGAAAGTTGATAAATCCTTGTTGAAATTATTGACTTTTTCCACTATCTCAACACTTTTAATGTTCCATTCCATCATTTAATCTAAAGGATCTTTTGATATAGATGACTTGCCCCTTGGACCACTCTTGAATTTTTTTTACAATTAAACCCTTTTGTGACTCCATTATCCAATGGTTTTAAGCTATTTCATGCTAATCCTATCTGCTGAACACTTCTCAATATACTTGCATCTTCACCTTTTGAACTCTTTCATTTTGTGATATTCCATCCAATTAAAGATCATACCTGACCAACCAAACAAACAAAAAAAACCCTTGTTCTTAATAACTAGCCTAATATCACACTAAAAACCTTAAATATAAATCAATATTTGCACTTATAGAGAGATCCCTCTCTGGATTCAGGAGGGCTAGATCCTATAATCCCAAAGTGCTTCATATGTAGGCTTTGCAGTTTGTATTTGCCAATCTTGCAAATTACAGAGACCTAAAAAGACAGAGATTGGATTTATTTCTTGTTTATGAGTGGTTATGAAATTGACGTGGTCACTCCAAATAAAACCTCAAAACCTAGAACTACTACATCATCAGCTGTGGTAGAAGAAGTTGAAGAAGAAAAAAGATCATCCCCTGCAGAACCAGTGGACATAAGAGCAAAACCTCTGCAAGAGACTGACACCCCTCAAGCAGCACCTGCAAAACAGAAACATATAGTCAACAAGCAAGGCAACAAGAGGATCACTAGAAGCCATACATTGGCCAAAGGAAATCTGGAGGATATCCTTCATGCAATTGACATTGAAGAGTCACCAATAGTGCAAGCTAAAGATATTGAAAATGGTGGAAGAAAACTAAAGAAAGGTAAGACTGCTAAGAAATTAGATTTTATAGGTGATGATGTTGGCTTTATTTTTCAGCCAAGGAAGCCAATGAATAGACATGCAAAGAAGGCCATGGAGAGAAAAAAGACAGAGAAAACTGTATAACCTATAACCATCATAGATTTGTCTCCATCAGCAGAGGAAGAGGTTGTTATCAGGCAGAGAAAGGGAAAAGAGAAAGTAAGTGAAAAAATAGAAATAGAATCCCTCAAATAAAAATTGAAGGAAGCAGGTAAATAGATATTAAATTTGAAGTCTGAGGCAGAAAAGCACAAATATGAGAAGGTTCAATTTGAACAAATTATGAAAATATGGGAAGGTCAAATGTCAACTGTCTCAAAGTCTATGGACAACGCCAAGAAATTTCCGAAGAGGACTCAACCATTAAGGGTGTCGTCAAACAAACTAGGAGGATGAAATTATGCTTGCAAGATAAAAATAGAGCATTAAAGGATCAATTGGAAGACCTTCAGGAGCAGATGGACTTGATCCAAGTTGAGTTGGAGAAGAAAGGGCTGAAGATGAGAGTGGTTGAAGAACCCATTAGCCAATTAATTGTAAATGAAGAAGAAACTCCTAAAGAGTGAAAAATTGAGCTGAAACATATTTGATAAGGTTCATGGCTTGCAAAGAACCTGAATTTTGCCTTAGGAGGTCAATTTTTGAAGACAATCACAAAAACAACAAATTTTGGTTTTTAGGCAGTTTTGTAGCATGCTTCAGGCTTAAAGCCAGAAAAACACTATGAAAATTATGAAGATGCAATTTTGCTTTGGAATTCATCTTTGTGAAGGATTAAGGAGGGTAGTTGGTTGTTTTCAATATGTTTTGGCATAGTAAAGGTTTTTGACCAGCAAAGGTGGCAAGGAGATGGATGAAAGGGAAAAATTTCATACGCTACGAAAAATTGCTACGAAACTGCCTAAATTGCCCTGTTTCGTAGTGAGGGTTTTTTTGAAGATTTTCAAGGGTTCCAATAGCACACCAGCCATTTGGAGACCTCTAGCATGTCAGTGGGCCATCCCAACAGAGACTCATTACTCAAAATGAGTGTCACACATCGAGCTCAACAAGCAGAGCAATGATTAAAGTGAAGATCATTATCCATTCCTGAAAAGTAGGATTGTGTTCCCTAGATCTAGGGGTATTTTAAATATGTTAAGTGATGGTGAATTGTCTCTAGAACATGTGATCTCTATTATGTAACTGTTTTACTATTAGAAAAATCAAATGTAATAAATAGGAGGTAAAGTCCTATTAGGAGTATGGACTTCTTAAAGGATAATTGTCCTTTTTCTGTTCCAAGTAATTAGTTTCAGTTATATTAGGCGTTAGATTTAGAGTTCGAAGATCTAGCCAGCTGGGCAGATCATTTACATTGTAAATAATGTCTATTTATAGACTGAACATCGAAGAGAAAGGGGTTGGAGAATATTGCACCAAATTTCTACTTGTATGTTTTTTTCCATTATCAGTAATATATACAGTGACATTCTACTTCTAGTCCTGAGATTCTTATGAGGTGTTTAATGTTTTGTTGCTCTATATCTTTATGCCTAATCACTTGTAGTGAATTTTATCTCTAATTACTCAGAATTCATGTTGTCATGCTCTGACTTCCTTTAGGGGTGAAATTGCTATATTTTACTTATGTTGTGTGTATGAATTGTCCTTATTAAAAAACTCTATTTTCCCCAGCTTCCATGTGAAGAATTATTGTCACTAAGTACACTGATGTTGACTCCATAGCCCAATGGTAGCTAAACTTCATTTTTCAACCTGAAATCAAACAAAACCAAGTCAAAGTTCATAGAGTTAGCCATCTAGTATTATTTCTATTGAAAATCATAAATCCCCTTTAAGAGAGCCCTCTCAAATTGAAGAGGATAATATTCAGTTAGAATTGTTTTGAAAGAGTTACATTGAGTTCTGGACTACAAATACCAATTACACCACCTCCTAATAGCTCATCTTCTTCTACTGTTTTTCCCAAGAATACTACAATCCCTGTTATTATGGCTGGAAATGTTGCACCCCCACCTCCTCCTATTGCACCTGAAAGATATGCTCCTCTTGTTCTCCCAACTGTTCTTAATGCCCTCCCAAGTAAATAATCACCTAGAATTAAAACCTGGGGAAGTGATGAAGAGATAACAACTGAGGAACATGTAGACCAATTCAATGATTTCATAGATAGAGAGGAAGTAGACCATGAAGATGTTAAAATGAGACTATTTTCTCAAAGTTTCATTGGTGAGGTCAGAAAATGGTTTAAAGCGCTAGCTCCAGGAAGTTTGCAGAATTGGAATCAGTTTGAGGATAGTTTTTTGAGAAAATGGGGGAATGAAATAAACCCAGTGTAGGCCCTGACAGAATACAATACTTTCAAAAGAGTTGTAGATGAAACTGTCCAAAATTTCTCCAAGAGATTTAATAAGGTTTATGAATCTATACCTTCTTATCTTAAACCTCCCCTAGGAGCTTCTCAATTACGGTATGCTGAGGCATTTGATTATGATTTCTCGATTCTGCTTAGAGAAAGAGAATTTTCTTCTCTAGAAGAAATGAAAAATGATGTTGTGAAAGTAGAAGTGAACATGATAGCAGTTAGGAAGTCTAAGATGGGTAAAACAAAACTAAAAGAAGAAGAAAATCCTTCTACATTAGATGATAAGTTTGATTCTATGATGAAGACTATGGAGAAACTCATGGATAGACTGCTTCTTCACCACCTGCACAACATGATCCACAAATTAGAAATCCACAGTTTAGAAGGCCTCAAAATCAGCAAAGACAAAGAGAAAACAAAAATAGCCTGACCCTCAAGTGAGGCCTCCTTTTCAACAGAATTTAATTGATGAAGAAGAAACTCAGTCTGAGATTCAAGAAGACTCCATCCACTACTTAGATGAAAACATGTCTGGGATGTTTTTGACTAAAGAGGAACATGATGAGTCTAATCATGATGTAAATAAGGGCGAGGGACAATCTGATTATCTAAAGGGTTATCAACATGCTATTTTTGAAATGCAGAAGCAGTATAATCTCAGAAACATAAATGTTCCCATCACTGCAAATAAAACAAAGCCAAAGAAGGATGCTCATAAATCAACTAAGCCTAAAAATGACCCACCACTTCCTCCCCCTGTCAAAGAGAGTGAAAATATTATTTCTATTCTCAGCTTGGAGAATGAGATATCTAAAATCAATATTCCTGTTCCCTTTGGAGAAATTCTCAAGGTAAATAAGTACAGAAGAAAAATTGTCAAAATGTTGAATTCTCAACCAGGAGCTTCAGATATCCTAAATGTACAAGAAGACCATCCTACCATATACTTGGGACCAATATTGGAAGATGAGCAGAATGAAGAAGTACCTCATTTCTATGTCAGTCTTAGTATTCATGACATGATCTTACACAATGCCATGTTGGATTTAGGGGCTTCTCATAACCTTATTCCTAAGGTTATTATGGAGAGGATGGGTTTGGAGATCACTAGGCCATACAAGGATTTATTTTCTTTTGACTCTAAAAGAGTCCAATGCATAAGATTGATAAAAGATGTTGTTGTTGGCCTAACACAAGTGCCTACCAAGACAATGGTAATGGACATTGTGGCAGCATATATTCCACCCAATTTTGGAATGCTCTTATCTATATCTTGGGAAACAAAAATCAAAGGCACCATGCAGATGGACTTGACATATGCCACCATTCCTGTTTTTGGTGAGAAAAGAAGATTGTTTAGGGAGACTAGGATAGCCTACATGGTAAGAAGCAAGGATAAACCTCATAATTTTCCCATTTATGCTGTTGAAATTGAATTAGGATCAACAGATATTTTCAATGAGCTAACTGATGAAGTAGAGATTGAAGGGAAAACATAAATTCAAGAAATTGAAAATCAACAAGTTTAAAATCAGGAAATTATAGAAGAAAACACAGAGGGCTGGTGGCTTTTGCACTTTGATGGATCTGCTGGAAGAGAGGGGGCTGGAGCAGGCATATGGATCACTACTTGTGATGATGAAAGTAAGTTTTATTCTTTCAAACTGAACTTTGACTGTACAAATAATATGGATGAATATGAATCTCTATTTTTGGGTTTGGAAATTTTGGAAAGATTGGGTGCTCAAAATATTTCATTTTGTGGAGATTCTGAGTTGGTAATCAAACAAGTTGAAGGAACATATCAAACTAAGGATGTGAGGATGAGAGCCTACATAAATCTGATTATGGAAATGTTGGAAAAATTTTCAAGAATATGCATTTATTGTGAAAATTAGGAATCAAAACTCAGTGGCTGATTCCCTAGCTATTTCTGCAAGTTTGTTTGTCATCCCTACACATTCTACTAAGAAGTATAAGATTGAAGTTTGGCATAGGCCCGATATCCCATATAATATCATCCATTAGCAAGTGTTTGATTATGACCATCAAGTCAGAAATTTCATAGAGTTGAAGGAGGAATTTGAAAGCACACAAGTGGACCAAAAAAACATTCTTGCTTAAACTAAGGGTAATTTTGAAGTTTTGTAGCTGAAAAATAATTGTGTACCCAAGGGTCTTATTCCAGTTGAATTTTTTTTGACCAAAATGATGTTTTCAAATCTCCTAGAATGCAGGCTGATGATGAAGAGGTGGAGACTTGTAATCTTGGTACAATAGCAATGCCTAAAATGATAAAGCGTTCCAAGTTTCTTTCTATGGAGATGAAACATAAATATATTGAGATGACGAAGAAGTTCATTGATGTTTTTGCATGGAGTTATGTTGATCTGAAAAGGTATGATCCTACTATTGTAGAAATTATATAAATAATGCGTTATACATCCAAGATTCTCCTGATCACACACTATTTGACTTCATGCATAATACAAAATCTCTTCTACTATTGATCATTACTTGCATAAATTAAATCAATTGCATGCACACATTGAAACCATAAAAATTCACACATATGAACACAATGTTTTAACGGGAAAGCCTGAAGATAAAAACCTTAATTATATGTATATAATATATGTCATAGAGATCATGTAACAATCCTCATACAAAGCTGATCATGTCAAGCTCTTAGTACAATACAATCACTACACACTAATTAGGCTCGATCTAGCAAATCCATGCACCGATCTTTGCCACTTGCTAGCCTACCTCTATTGCGCAATCCCTGCTGAATATTGGCTCTGAATGAACTCGAATTGGTCCAGCCTTGCTAATGCAATCCTCATTGGAATCTCTAACCATTGTGTGTTGCAAATCATGCAATACTATAGTCACAACTGATAGTCAACCTGCTCTTTCACCTACCTCTCCACTGGTCTCCACTGAAAATGTTCATGCACTATAGTTAACTGATGTATTCTTCAGTTGATTAATGAGTCAATATTTAGTGAATTAATTATTAATTAATTCACACCACTCTCACTAGTGTATCAATCAGTTAGACTCAATACAACTAGCTCAACTGTGTCTAGCTGAGTTAAACTGAACACAACTCCACCAACTACCTCAATAACTCCACCAAACTCTGTCACATGAGTTCTAACTGAAGTCTCCATGAAATGGCTCCACTTAACCCTCAGGAATAGCGTAATTCCTTTTGTCAGCTCCTGTGCCACATCTGTGCACTTAACTGAAGTGCTCCAAGAGAATAAGATAATGTTTATAGTCCAAATATTATTAAGAGCTAATAATATTAGACATATCTATTTTTAGACTGGCAATCTAAAAATAGATTCCGCCCAATATGTCTAAAAATAGAAGTCCATCTATTTTTCCAACTTGACCAACCATCCACAAATAGCATCCTGCAACTCATAGAATATGATCGACATGTCTAAAAATATACTTGCGCCAAAAATAGCCTGCGGGCCCACTTAGTGAAGGCAACTCTTTTCACTAAGCTCATCATCTTGTTGAAATCTCAACACTCCCTCTCAAAAAGATAGGGATTATCTGCCACCCCGATCCTGCCTCTGTGGTATTCGAATTTTCTCCTGGTGAGCGCCTTCGTCAAGATATCAGCATCCTGATCCTCCGTAGGAATGTAAGAAAGTAACATGATCTTCCGCTGCACACAATCTCTGATATGATGATACCGGTCCGTGAAGCCATGCAGCCTCAACTCATCCTCCTGTCTGTACCAAGATCCATATCCCGATGTGCCTCTGAGATATCTCAATACATGCTTCCCCGCCTTCCAAAAGAGCTTGGTAGGCTTAACCATAGCTTGTGAAAGCTGGTTAATAGCGTAGCATATGTCAAGTCATGTATTGACTAGATACATAAGCGACCTCACCAACTGTCGGTAAACAATGGCATCCACTACCTCTGGCGATGTAGCATCCTCTTTCCTCCAACCACCAGGAAGAGGAGTGTCGATAGGCTTGCAGCCATGCATGTTGAACTTCTCGAGTATCTCCCGGGCATACTTGCCTTGAGACACAAACAATCCATCACTGCGCTGCCAAATTTCCAATCCCAGGAAATAATGAAGGAGGCCCAAGTCCTTCATCTCAAACTCCTTTGCAAGATCAGCCTTGCATGAGAGTATCAACTATTCATCACCCGTCAAAATCAAATCATCTACATAAAGTACAATGATCAGCAACTTACCCTCCACCACAATCTGATATAGGTTCAGATCCACCTCACTCTTGGTGAATCCAATACTAGTGAAATAACTGTTTATCCGTGTGTACCAAGCACGAGGTGCTTGTTTCAACCCATACAACGCTCTTTTGAGCAGGGAAACATACGACTCGCTGCTAAAGATCTTGAAACCTTCGGGCTACTCTATGTACACCACCTCTTGAATGACTCCGTTGAGGAACACAGTCTTCAAATCCATTTGATGAATGTGCCATCCCATCTGCGCTGAGAGAGCTAGGATGCTTCGTATGGAAGAATACCTTGCGACAAGTGCAAAGGTTTCCTCATAGTCAATCCCCTCAATCTGTGAGAAGCCCTGGGAAACAAATCTTGCCTTGTACTTCTCCACACTCCCGTCAGCTTCTTGATTCACTTTGTAGATCCATCTCGCACCTACCACTAATTTACCTTCCGGCCTTGGGACAATCTCCCATGCACTGTTTCTGAAAATCAAATCATACTCTTCCACCATGGCATCTACCCATGCAGGGTCCTCCACAGCTTCCTAGAAAGAGGATGGTTCTGTCACTATACACTTTCTCATCATAGCCATGTATCCAGTATATCGTTCAGGTGTCTATCTCTGTCTGCGCTATGATTTAGGTTCTCCTACAATCTTCTCTGCATCAAGATTCAGTTGCTCAGCTTCTATAGTGTGCTTCTCGTCTCTTCCTGATGGTTAGTTTTGCATGAGTGGTCTATTCCACTCCAAGAACTTCCTCTTGTGGATGATCCACATCTTGAAGCTCATCCTTAGGAACTAATAGCTCCTCATCTGCATGCAAGTGTGGCTCCTCTCAAGCGAACACTTCATGGCTTTCTCCTCCTGAAATTTGATATCCCGTCGCACAACAGTCTTGCGACTGTCTGGAAAATACACACGATAGTTGTGGGGTGTATCAGTGTACCCCAAAAATATCCCAACCTTTGCGGTCGGCTCCAGCTTCTTCCTGGCATCCTTCGTCACATGAATGTAAACAGGTGAGCCAAAAATCTTCAAATGAGAAATATCAGGCTTCTTACCAGAAAACGCCTCTTCGGGTGTACTCATGCCAAGTACTCTATGAGGACAACGGTTTTGCACATAAAACGCAGTATTGCATGCCTTAGCCCACAAGTGTATGGGAAGGCCCTGATCATGCAACATCGCCCATGCAGCACCCACGATCGTTCTATTCTTTCACTCTACGACCCCATTCTGCTGTGGGTTATGAGGCACTATGAGCTCTCTTCGAATTGCTTCTGCGCTACAAAAGTATTTGAATTCGCCAGAGATGAATTCACCACCATTGTCGCTCCTAAGAGCCTTCACCTACTTCCCCGATTCTTTCTCAACCAGTTCCTTGAACTCACAGAACTTTGAGTATGTCTTGCTCTTCTTCTGCATGAAGAAGATCCAACACTTACGAGAAAAATCATCAACAAAGATCACATAATACCTGTGCTTTGTTGTCGAAGCTACTGAGAAAGGTCCACACACGTCTGTTTGAATTATCTCAAGGATCGTCATGGCGCGACTATCCTTCTCATGAAAGGTGGCTTTCAAAAATTTTCCCAAATTACATCCCTTGCACTGATCTGACTGTGCAAGTGTACCTTTGGGAAGCGCGGTAGAAATTTGCTGCAAAATTTTCAAAGCACCATGGTGAAGATGGCCCAATCTCCTGTGCCATAGCTTGCCCTCATCCTGGCTCACCACTCCTTCTTCCTTGTCTGCCATTGCTGCGCAGCCATCTACCTACAACTGATAAAGGTTCTTAACTCGAACCTCTATCCTCCGGGTTTCACCAGTTGCCTTACTGCGCAGGAAAGCCTTTCCCTCGCTAAAGAAAACATCATATCCCTTGTCTTCCAACATCGCCACAGAGATCATATTCTTCTTCAATCCTAGAACATGCATGACATCCTTTAATATGAAGGGTTTACCATACTCCCTCTCAAAGGAAATGGTACCGATACCAGTCGCACTGTATCTACCGTCATCGCCCATCTCGATGTGCACTCCAAGATCCTTCTCATCCAGATCAGTAAACAAATCTTTGTCTCCGGTCATATGGAAAGATGCACCACTCTCAAGAACCACACTGAACCCATCATACTTGAGACCAAGCATGCGATCAGTGAAAAATCCAGCTTAAACTGTGAGGCTAAGACCTCTCTAGCTGTAGATCCAGCAGCCTGCTTATTTTTCTTCTTCTGTGGAAAATTAGTGGCGTAATGTCCGTGTTGGTGACAGTGAAAGCACTTCACCTTGGACATGTCCTGCTTCTTGCCTTTCGCAATGGATTGAGAAGTATTTTTATTTCTCCTCCTTTTCCTTGCTTTGGCAGCCAAAGTGCAATTTTATTCATCTTAATTCTTTGATGAATATCCATCCCCGGTACTCTGTCTTATCTCCTCTTGCACAAGATCCGACCAAAGTCGCTCCCATCCTGGCAATTTCTCTCGACCATTGATAGAGTCCTCATAGGAATGCCAACTCTTCGGAAGCCCAAGGAGAGCCAAGCTCACCAAGTCCTCTTCATCGACAGTAACCCCCACACTTCCCAACTCATCCCTACACTGGACAAACTTCGTGAGGTACTTGGGTATACTTTCGCCCTTCTCTATTTTTATTTTCTTGAGCTTATCTTTGAGTGCCAACTTCTTCTGGTCGCTCTTGCTTTGGAATAAGTCTGTCAAAGCTTTCCACATCAAGAATTGAGAAGATTTACCATGAAGGCTAGACACTATGTGATCCTTCACACCTTCCAATATAATCCTTCGACATTTTTTTGTCTTCTTTTTCCATGCGTCAAGTGCGGCAACATCGCTAGAAGCAGGTTTTGGAATTTCTGCATCTATGAACTCCTTCAACCCATTATCCTCCAGCACCACCTCCTTATTTTCCTTCCATGCTATATATAATTCGATCTACCCTTAAGGGCATACTCCAATTGAAATCCGTTGAAAGACATTTGAACTTCGACACCAAGAAAACATTGCTGCAAATTCAAATTCCACCAGCACAAAACTCAACCGCTTTAATAATTTCAATTTTCTCCAATGATCAACAGCTTTGATACCATGTAGAAATTATATAAATAATGTGTTATATATCCAATATTCTCCTGATCACACACTATTTTAACTTCATTCACAATATATAATCTTTTCCACCATTGATCATCACATGCGGAAATTAACACAATTGCAATTCACACATGAAACCATAAAAATTCACACACATTAACACAATGATTTAACAGGAAAGCCTGAAGCTTAAAACCCCAACTATATGTATATTATATGTCATAGATATCATGTAACAATCATCATACAAATTGCCTCACAAGCTCTCAGTACAATCTCCAATTGCTACACACTAATCAGGTCTGATCTAGCAAATCTCATGCTCCAATCTCTGCCACCTGCTAGCTTGCCTCTACTGCGCAATCACTGTTGAAGAATGGCTCTGAATGAACTCGAATTGGTCCAGAATTTCTCACGCAATCCTCATTGGCATTTCCAACCACTTTGTGTTGCAAATCATGCAACACTATAGTCACAACTGATAGTCACACTGCTCTTTCACCTACCTCTTCACTGGTCTCCACTGAAACTGTCCATGCACTGTAGTTAACTGATGTATTCTTTAGTTGATTAATGAGTTAATAATTAGTGAATTAATTAATAATTAATTCACACCACTCTCACTAGTGTATCAATCGGTTAGACTAGATACAACTAGCTCAACTATGTTTAACTGAGTTAAACTGAATACAACTCCACTAACTTCCTCAATCAACTCCACCAAACTCTGTCACATGAGTTCTAACTGAAGTATCCATGCAATAGCTCCACTTAACCCTCGGGAATAGCGTAATTCCTTCTGTCAGCTCCTGTGCCACATCTGTGCACTTAACTGAAGTGCTCCAAGAGAATAAGATAATGTTTATAGTCCAAATATTATTAAGAGCTAATAATATTCGACATATCTATTTTTAGAATGGAAATCTAAAAATAGATTCTGCCCAATATGTCTAAAAATAGAAGTCCATATATTTTTCCAACTTGACCAACCATCCACAAATAACATCCTGCAACTCATATAATATGATCGACATGTCTAAAGATAGACTTGTGCCAAAAATAGCCTGTGGGCCCACTTAGTGAAGGCGACTCTTTCACTAAGCTCATCATCTTGTTGCAATCTCAACAACTATTATTCAACATACTATCCCTATCAAAGAAAATGAGAAACCTTTCAAACATAAATTGAGAAGGATTAATCCATTGCTCATGCCTCTTATTGAGAATAAAATTAAGAATCTTTTTGATGCAAAAATTATTGTTCCTATAAGATTCTCAAAATTGCATGCTAACCTAGTTCTTGTCAGAAAAAAGAGTGGAGAGATCAGAATCTGTACTGGTTTTAGAAACTTGAACAAGGATTATTTGAAAGACAAGTACCCTATTTCTAAGATGGATTAGATGTTACAGAATATTGTTGGCTCTCAAAGGATGTCTATGCTGGATGGTCTTTCAGGATACAATCAAATACTTGTGCACCCAAAAGATCAGGAAAAAACTACTTTTACCACACCATGGGGGACATTCATATACGCCAAGATGAATTTTTGTTTGATGAATGTAGGAGCGACTTTTCAAAGAGAAATGGACATTGCCTTTTATGAGGAGAAATATAAGTTAGTTGTGGTATATCTGGATGACATAACTATATTTTCAAGAAGGGAGGAAGACCATTTGAAGCATCTGGAAAAAGTTCTGCTGAAGTGTAGAAGATTTGGTATTTCTCTTAATCCCACTATAAGTATTTTTTCTTTAACCTCTGGAAAGTTGCTTAGACATATTATATCAAAGGATGGGATAAATATTGATCCAAACAGAGTCAATGCCATTTAGAAGATAGACCTGCCAAGGAATAGGAAGGAAATTCAGTCCTTTCTTGGGAGAGTAAACTTTGTCAGAAGGTTCATCCCGAACTTTGCTGAAATTGTTAAATAAATTACCAAGATGTTGAAGAAAGGAACTAATATTAAATGGATTGTTGAAGCCAAGCACTCATTTGAAGAAATAAAGAAAGCCCTCACTCAGGCCCCAGTATTGATTAGTCCAAATTTCTCAAAAGAATTTTTGGTTTTCACATTTGCATCTGAAAATACCATAGCTGGAGTTTTACTGCAAAAAGGACAACAAGGTACAGGGAAACCGATTTAATTATTTAGCAGAACCATTGCTAACTCAGAGCTGAAATACAATATTTTAGAAAAACATGCATATGCTTTGATCAAAGCCATTAAGGATTTCAAAATTTATATTCCACACACTCATGTCATTGCATTTGTGCCTAACACTATGGTTAAGGACATCTTGAAACAAGCTGATCCTGATTGTAAGAGAGGGAAGTGGATAGATAATTTGCTGTAGTATGATAGAAATCAGACCTACAAAATTGGTGAAAGGACAAGGGTTGGAAAAGCTGATGGCACAATCCAATTTTGATTATCTTGACATGATTTTTATTGCATAAATTTCAGAGTTGTCAGATGAAGATGAAGAGCTGATTCCTATTGAAGAGAAGTTCATTTTATCTAAATGGTACAGAGACATTATCTTTGTCTTGCATCATCACAGAGCTCCTGTAGAGTTGACTAAATCAAAAGCAAGGTTTGTGAAGCTGAAATCTCTAAGATATTGTATTGTATATAAGAATCTATACTGGAAAGATATTGGTGGAATTCTTTTAAACTGTTTGCTGGAAGAAGAATCTGAAAGGGTGATTGAAGAGTTTTATAAGGGAGATTGTGGTGGACACCACTACTGGAAGGCCACAATAAACAAAATTCTCAGAGTAGGGTACTACTGGCCCACCATATTTAAATACGTTTACAAGAAGATTGCTATCTACCATGAATGTCAGATTTTTGATGGTAAGAAAAAGCTGATCCCTTTACCTTTGATTCCAATTTATGTTGAAGCACCTTTCCAATAGTGGGGGTTGGATTTTATTGGTGAAATACACCCATCATCTTCAGGGTAGCATCATTGGATCCTAACAGCAACATATTATTTCACTAAGTGGATTGAAGAAATACCAACAAGGCAAGCAAATGATTCAGTCATCATTCAGTTCTTAGAGAACAACATTTTTTCTAGGTTTGGCTATCCTATGAAGATTATTACTGAAAAAGCACAAGATTTTAAGTCCAAAAGGTTAATTAGTTTTTGTCATCAGTATCATATAACACTTGGACACTCAACTGCTTATTACCCACAGGGTAATGGTCTTGTTGAATCCTTTAATAAAATCATTGTGAGAATTATCAAGAAGGTACTGCAGGAAAATAAGAGATCATGGCATCTGAAGTTGAAGTATGCTCAGTGGGCTGATAGAGTATGTACAAGGAGATCCATTGGTAGTTCACCTTATGAATTAATGTATGGAGCTGAAGCTATTTTTCCCACATTGTTGGGAGTGCCTGTAATGAAATTGCTGCAAGGACTAGAAGAGGAGCCTAATGCTATTCAGAGGAGGATAAACTAGCTTATAGCTCTGCAAGAAAAAATGGAGGAGGTATACAACAAACATCGACAATCATGTTGGAACAAGGTTCCCTAACCTGCTTTTTTGTATAATTTTGTAATAGTCAGTGTTGTAGTGTGTTTGGTGCACGTATGTACGAAATCCCACCAACTTAAGGGGTGTGGTTTACCCCGTTAAGCTATTGGTAACAGGAAGAAAAGAAATGGAGTAAAGCAAGTTAGTGGAACAAGCTAGAATCAATAAGCATACTAGATAGAGAAAAAAAACATGCATATGTAAACTAAAACTAAACTAAAACTAAAAACAAATAAACAAAAGCTCTAAAAAGAGTCAAATGACAACAATAATGCAAACGGTAGCTCTAGGCCCCTCTTATTGAGCATTGGTAGTAAGAAGAGTGAAAATTTACCCTCTTGCCAAAGGGCCCCTAGACAATGGTTCTAGGTCCCGATGCAAGGATTTTTTTATCACAATTTTTCCTCGGTGCAATATCCCTCTCTCTCTACTATGTTGGACTGAACTTTTTGGATGGCCAACAATTGAGTCCCCTCTATCTTCAGCTCTGGGTCACACACTGTTGGTATTTCTTAGGCAATTCTGGCCAGAATAACAATGTGATCACCAATTTTTCATCTCATGGTGTCCCTCTCTTGGTATATGGAGGATGGTGACCCAAGAGAGGGGTATGATTCCTTTGTGTGCTTCAAATATTCCATTGTGTGCTCACATAGTGTCTAAGGAGGCGTTGGTGGTTGTCCTTAGGCAGCTTCATGTAAGGAATCACTTGTCCTTTTCTTTGTGTGGTCCCGGATAGTGACATTGTGCCACTCTTAGGAGTGCGCGCATATCGGGCAAAAAGGTGCACAGAAGGCACTCTTCACGAAGGATTATGTGTGAAAATAACATTTAGGACTAGTTCAAATTTGATTTTCCTTAGACCTTAGATATTTTTAAATACTTCCAGATTCTGTAATGTCTTCCAGCCCTGTAAATCCTTTGGCCTGACATTAATTAATGTCATCTTCTGCTGTATGATTTTCCAGTGTTAACAGTTTCCCCCTAATGTGTGAGGTCTAGGAAGGACTGTGTAGCCGAAATACATTATAGTTTCTTTTCTGTGTCGTGCATAGAGAGAGAGAGAGAGAGAGAGAGAGATCTACGTGAAGCCTTGGAATTGAAAACACCCTGCACCGGTTCCAAGAATGACCACGTCCTAAGAGATCCCTCTAATAAAATACAATTTACAATTCATATACAAATTTTCAATGAGGCGGGCATGTCCCCTGCTCGTGATGTTGTGGATAGTTAAACAAAATTGAAAGATTATATGTTCTGTCTATGTCACTATTATGGTAGTGACATTGGTGGTTGTTGACAACGACTGCTGACGTCCTCAGGGGCATTATTATTTTAAAATAGGTGGAATGTGGTACCCATATGCGTAGACTTATTATGGCATATAGTTTCACATTGTACGCATAGGTGCTGGTTGGGAATTTCCCGTGTAAGCATTGTTGATAGAGACGCTTATGGAGGCATGGGTCTTTGACGAATTTGATCAAAGTGAAATGGTTGTAAGGCACGATACCATTTTGACATGAAAGCTTGTGTCGTAGTCAAATGTCAGGAGGATCGATGACATATGTGGACAATGATGTCTCCCATAGTGCCACCTGAGGCTTCCTCTTATATGGATAGGGGTGATCCAAGGTACCACTTCCTTTTTGGAAAAGAGGTGTCGAGTTTGACAAAAAGGAAACCTCAACCGAACGAGGGGTCACTGACATAAGGGGTAAGGGACCTAGATGTGATGGGTTTAACATAGGCATGTTGGCAAGGGGTGACTGAAAATTGATGATGGGGATTCAGTGGCCCAAGGTCAGAGTATACTAAGCATCTTGGCGACAGTCATAGTGATTTTTGACAGGGAAGTCCCTAGAGTCGACATGACTTATAGGGTGGGTATAGACAGGCTATGAATGTCATGATGGTTTGTGCGTGGGGGTGGAATACTCCGACCAAGGGTGTTCAGTTATTGCTGCCATGGGAGAAAATATGAAATGAGAGGGTGAAGGGATGGAGTGCACCATTTGCGGTCTTTTTACACTTACCAAAAGAATAAAATAATGGAGTTTGGTTTGTACAAAACACAGAGATGGGTACCCCAAAACATAAAAGTGTTCCCTCATTGCTGTTGTGAGGAAGGTGTTTTGCTGGGTGTGGGGGTCCCATTGGTTGCTCTCATGTGTGGGGTTGATGAAGGGATGAAAAAGTATCGCATATGGGATTATGCTGGTGGAGGTATGGTTGGCCAAATGCAAGGCATAGTGGTGCACATTTGATCTGCTTGTACAACCTGGTCATTTGGGAAGGGGGTTTCAGCTTGTATGGTAAACTTGAACTTATGCATGATGAATGGATGGGAATGAGGTGCTTCTCAGACTAAAGTGGTATGGCCATGGTGTCACTTTTGTTGTGATATGGTCAACTGTGGGTGACGAGCGCCATGGAGGGGAGGCTCTACCGAGCAACAATGATGTTTACCATGTGCAAGGTGAGGTGATGATAAACACGGTTGGATATGAGGATCCTATGGTTGATTTTTGATGGAGAAATGATAGGATATGCATAGTTGACTGGGACTCTATCATGCTTGGGGTAGAATGATACTTGCTCTGAGACTTTAAGTAGATGGTGTGGTGAATGGTTTGTGAGATTTTCCTGCAAAAACAACTACCTTAGGTCAAAGCATATTCTTTATCAAAATATTATTGAAAGTCATGAGCTTAAAAAAAAAAAAGATGAGAAAGGGCATACCTGTCGGTGCCAAAAAATTAAATTTTTGGGAGTGCGATTGTGAGGCATTGTCTCTATTCATCATGGAGTACTGATTGTGGTGAAACTTACGGTTCACGGAATGGACCTTCTGATCTCTCGTTATGGTCCTTCAAAGTTTTTGAAAAGGGAGATAAATAGATGAATATGGCCCTAATTCAATTCATTTGTACTTGTTGAGTTTTTGAGAGGTCAGAGGTTTCTGCGTAGTTGTTCTTGCCATTGCGGTTAGCCAGAGTACCAAGAACTAGCGATACTATGCCCAGGTAATCTTCATGACGTCCTGCATTTTAATTTTTATAGTTTGATGGTGTCGAGGTCCGTATAGAATGGGTTTGTACAAGTTCTGGGTGAATTTTTCCCTATATTTTGCGGGCGATTTGGGAAAAGGTTCGCCTTCCTTGTGCACAGATTCGGGGAACAAGTGCGTGAAGGCGCTCTGTTCTCCATTTTTGGCACGCGCTAATCATGCTTGTCTGAGGGACAGGTGCGGAAAGTCGAGGAATTTTTTTTTTGGTTTTTTCTCTTTACTGATGGGTACCTGTTTTGATGACAGGTTATTGTGGAGGGAGTGGGATTGGCCCGAGCTCTAACCGAGCTGGCTGCTGATGGTGGGGCACACCGTCATTTGGCGCTATGGGGCCTCCTAAAGTTTGCAGAGAATGATTTTCTTCAGTCGCAGGACCTACTACTATGACACATTATCCAACATTGGCGCAAGAGGAGAAACATGTTCGTGTTGCAGGGGATGAACCTAGTCATCCATCCTAAGACGGATGTATATTTTTTGACCGGCTTACTACCTTAGGGTGAGGTGTTGAGAATTCCACTCCCTTCTGGGAGAGTAGACTTGGAGATATTCCAGAGACGTCACTGTGGTGGGGCACCTCTGACAGAGGGATGCATCAACATTGCATCAGTTACAAATTTAGCAGAGTGGTGTGCTCTGACTGTGATTGTGAGACTGGCAGGGTCAGTTGCTCCGCATCAGACATCAGGCTTGCAGGTTGGAGTTCTGCACCGGTTGAAGTCCGGGCATTTTTTTGACTTTTCCCATTTCTATTTTGATGGGATGGTGTCACAACTGAACAAGGTACAACGTGGATCTAAGTCATTTGTGTATGCCAGTATCTTGTGCAGCATCATGTACGAGAGGGTAGTGCTGCTGAGGCCAGTAGTGGCAGTGCCTCCTGGGGGGCCACGGGAGCTTCGTATGAGGTAGTGGGTTCCGGTGATGCTGCAAGGTGGTGGTGGCATGGTGGGGCATTATTGGAATGCCACGACAAAGGTCTGGTTTGATTCCAACCCATAGATTTTCTTGCCATACTCGTATGCGGGAATGGACTTCCTGGGCGATCTAGATATGGGTCTTCCTTATGGTTATGTTTGGGGGCCAACAGGTATGTTTTGTATGTTTTCTGCATTTTCTTAAGTATGTATGTAATTATGTGTTTTTCTAGTGAGACTGACATTATTTTTGTTACTCGTGCAGATGTTGGCGAGGTGGGTTTCCCCGTGGCTCGGTTGGTGGGCCATGATCCTCCATGACGGCCTAGGAGTGGTCAGGGAGGATGTGATGCAGGTGGACCAGGTGGTGGTGTTGGCGGACCTGGCAGTGGTGCTGGCCCTTCAGGGGAGGGCAGCAGCTTGGCTACTGGGGAGATTGTGACTGAGCGAGCTTGTGCCGACGTGTCAGTGGCTTGCGTAGATACAAAAAATGCTTGTATTGCGGAACTGGAAGCTCATAAATTAGTTCTTAAGGACTCCCAGGGTTGAGTGGACCACTTGACCCAAGGGATTACTGCTCTAGGTTTCATGGATGACTTCGAGGAGGTTTGGTCGGAGACTGTGATGGTCTGTGAGAGGGACTATTAGCCCGTTCTCCGTCGGGTGGCGATCACAGTTGCGATGACAGCTCTGGTGGTGGCACCGGGAGGAGTGGTGGGTCCAGGTTCCCCTCCTGAGGGGAAACCACCCTAGAGCATACTTGTACACAGGGAAAGCACCCATTATGAGGATGCCTCCCTTATTTTTAACGACTTTTGTATCTTTGGGCTGGCCGTTGGGCTAGCAACACTATTTTTTGTACTCAACCATATACATTGTGATATATATATATATATATATATATATATATATATATATATGAGAGATTTTTTTTGCAGATCTACATGGTGTGTCACTTATTTAAGTTTATGTATGATGTTATGCTGCTGGACATCTATATTTTTTGGTTTTTATGTATGTTGGTTTATTCAAGATGCATTACAGTTTAGGATATTGTTAGCTATGCGATCAGTTGTTTGGTTTTGAATTCTTGGTACATGTGTAAATGTGATATAGTAAAATTTTCTGCTTAATAATTTTGCACACAAATATTTTCTAAATAGATGTGTATTTCTTGTCTCAAATGTTTGGTCTAGCTGCGACACTACTAACTGGGAATCGAGGTAGACATGCATATGGCGTATGCCCTAATGGAGGGCATCGCACATAAGTCCGATGATGGCGTTGAATTCTGCCTAATTTTTTGTTGCTGGACCGATGCACATACCTTTTGAATAGAGTGGTGATCAATCAGGGTGGTAGAGGACCTAGGCAGCTACAGCTAAACTTTGAGACCATTGTGATGCTCCATCAACAAATCTGAAATAAGGTTCAGGTTGGTGATCCATGGTGGAACTTTGAGCATGTTTAATAAGTCTTTGGTCAAAAGTTTTCAGTGGTTAGGTTTTTGTGTATTTTAACTCTAGGGGAAGGGCCATTTTGGCCCCTATGGGTGAAACTTATTGAGGTAAAGGTCATTGATGGGGTTGCTGAGGCATGTCTCGTCCGGTTCCATTAAGATGTATGCCCCCTATCAAAGGAAATGTTTGATGATGTAGGGTCCTTTCCACAAGGTTTCGAACTTTCCTGGCCCTAAGGCTTCTTTTGTGACATCATAGCAAAGGACTAATTCTCCCTCGGTGAAAAAGCGAGGGGTGATGTGCTGGTCAGATGATGATTTTACCCTTTTATTTTGGGCCTCATTGTGTTGTAGCAATTGTCATCGACTTTCGTCGACATGTTCTAATTGTACTGGGCACTGTTCTAGAGGCTGGGTGTCATCGAGGAGTTCGATGGCGACATGCAAATTTGGGATCTAGCATTCTATGTGAACCACAAATTCGACCCCATATACCAAGTGGAAGGGAGTGAAACTAGTGGACATCTTGATAGACGTGCAGTATGCCCACAGGGAAGAAAATAGCATGTGGTGCCAGTTGGTTTTATGGTTATTCACCATGCGTTGCAATATAGTTTTGAGTACTTTGTTAATAACTTCTACCTGTCCATTGGATTGGGGGTAGTATGGTGAAGTGAATTCATGGGTGAATCCGAGGTAGTGAGATATCTCCTCGAAAACTTCATTTTCAAAGTGTTTCCCATGGTCGGAGACTAACCCTTTGGAAATGCCGAACCATGCAATCATGTGGTTGAACAGAAATTGAGCGGCAGTTTCTGCTGTGTTATCATATGTAGGCATGGCCTCAACCCACTTGGTGAAATAATAGATGACCACAATGATGTATTTATGGTTGCTCAATGAGGCGGGGTTACAAGTCATGAAGTCAATCACCCATTTACAAAAGGGGCCGGCTACTATGACACGGTGCAGAGGAGCGGGTTGTGCTCTTGCCTTATGAGCAAAGCGTTGGCATTGTTCACATCTTTTGATTGCTATGATGTAGTCACGAAATAAGGAGGGCCAAAAATATCCTACCCGTAGGAGTTTTTGGGCGGTAGCCATTCTGGATAGGTGGCCACCGCAACCACCTCCGTGGCAGTCATTAAGGGCTTGTTCCGCTTGGTTGTGAGTAAGGCATCGACGTAAAATGGTATCGATGCCTCGTCAGTATAAGACATCTCCCATGAGGAGATATCTAGGGGCCTACTGGCATATGTGGCGATGGTCATCTCGTGTGAGATGAGATCTGAAATTTTGGGTTCGTAGGAAAAGGAGGATGTCTTCGTACTAAGGGTCGTCGGTTGCTATGAAGAAAAGATGTTCATCAGGTAGCACATCGTTTATTGGGGATCCCTTGGAATCTCTTGGGAGGTCCATAATGAACTCTACTAAGGCAAGCATATTTTTGATTTTGGGGGAGCGAAACTGTAAGTCAAATTCTTGTAGAATGACAATCCAGTGAGGGTACTTGTGGTTCATTAGGCAGCAGGTGAGCAGGTGTTTGATGGGATTAATATCTGCGATGACAGTAGTGGTTTTTAAGATGATGTAGTGGTGAAGTTTCTAGACTGTATGTATTAATGCTAGGGAAGTCTTTTCTTCAGGCTCATATCTTAATGTTGGGCTTGATAAGGTTTTGCTAACATAATAGATTACGTGCTCCTTCCCATATGGGCCTTCCTGGATCAATACTCTGGCCAATGTGGATTCAGAAGCTGATAGATACAGGATATAATATTTTTCATAGTTTGGGGGATTGATGAGTGGTATTTAGGATAAGTTTTCTTTCAGCGCATCAAATGCTTTCTAAGTGTGATCATCCCATTTAAATGGGATGTCCTAGCAAAGGAGGCATGGGAAACCTTGAGCACAGGTGGCATAATATGGGACGAAGCGTCTCAGAAAATTGGCCTTCCCCTGCAGGCTTTGAAGTTGCCTAAGGGTTCAAGGTGGAGGTACCTCTCTAATGGCTTCAACCTTGAGGGGGTCCACACAAATCCCTTGCCGGGACACAATAAAACCTAATAGTCTTCCTGCACTGAAGTTAGGGCTTTTTGCAGGCTCCTCAATTTAACCTAAACAGGTCATCGCAGAATTTTTGCTATAAATGTTTTTCTACGAGGGTTTAGAAGTGGAAATTATCACAGAGTGAAGCGAAAATCCTGAGGAACCTCATGTAAAAAATTCAAATCTTGGTTCACAACATTTGTGGAGATATGATCTGTGGAAGTTAGGATTGTTTCAGGCTCCTAAATTTCATCTCAAAGAGGTGACGATGGGAAAAAAATCATAACTCTTTCTCTGAGAATTGTATTGGGATTCTGTAAAAAGTGGACGCAAGTGCACAGATTATAGTTTTCACTATATCAATTTCAGATTTTAAGGAGAAAACAGTGACATGTGGCAAGTCGTAAAAGTTCACTCTATAGAACCAGTCCATAATTAAGTCATCGTGGGAGATTGGGCATAACTTTGTATTGAAGAATCCAAATTAGGTCAGACCTATGGCATTCAAAAGAAGATTCAGAGGACTAATTTAGGGCTGAATTTCAGATATTGAAGATCTGAAATCATAGAGATAATTCAGATTCAATATCAAGCTCCTCAAAAGCAAGAAAAATGTGTGCAATTGTTTTCAAATTGCATAAGTCTTGTTTGAAAAAGCAGTTTGAGGTGATTCCAAGGGCATATATAAGAATTATTCATTTATGTAATGTATTGGAGGTTTCCCCCTCGAAGGGGCTGATTTCTAAGGCGTTGATCTCTCTTTTCTTCTATTTTTTGGAGCTGGTTTCATAACATTTGGTATTAGAGCAGAATCAAATGAAACAATAGGAAGATAAAAATCACATCGAAATAAGTTCTGAAGCAGTCACAGAGACAAGAACTCAACAAGTATGATCAATTTCAAAGTATCTCAACAAGTGGAAGAAATTTTCTGTAGAAGATTCCACATGGGAGGATGAGAATTTTATACAGAAGCATTAAGAAATAATCAAGCGTTGAGGACAACACTTGTTTGAAGGAGAGGGGCATGTTAGGTCCCCATATTACTAGTGTAGTCCCTTATTATGTTAGTATAGCCCCCCTTATTGTTATTTTTGTACCCCTGTAACCCCCATATTGTTATTATTGTGCCCTTACATTATTATTGTTAGGTTGGCTAGGATTACATTGTGGCCCATTAGGATTACATTGGGCCCCATGGACTCCTATATATAGAAATTAGGTTTTGTCATTTGTATCATCCAAGAATTGTTCATTTATGTAATGTATTTGAGGTTTCCCCCTCAAAGTGGCTTATTTCTAAGGCATCGATCTCTATTTTCTTCTATTTTTGGAGTTGGATTCATAACATCGCATATGGCGTAGATTGGTGATTCCTGTTGTATGGCAGAGGTCACCATATTTTTTCCTCTCTTCTTGGTTTTCTTAGCCGTGATCACCGATTTTGCAAAGGGAACTTCCTTTGCAGGGGTGGTCTTGACTGTTTCTTGGATGGGTGGGGGCTCCTCGGGACTAAGGGCCTTCAACCCTGTGGCAGTAACGTGGGTGGATCCTGTTGCTATAGGGGGAACAAGGTACCAAACTGGGATTTCAAATGATATGTTGGGTAACACCAGTGTTGCCAAAACCTACTGGGAGATGAAGCCAGCTGGGGGGTATAGGAAAGGGGTTTGGGAGGTGGCATAGGCTAGAGAGGCTGCCGTGGTCGATGCCTCAGTGTCATTATTGCTTGTGTCCATGTCCTGAATAGCTTCAGCACTTGATGTGGACATCATGCACATCGGAGCCCTTATGACTTCAGGTGATGACTCAAGGATAATGAGAGGATCTCCTAGGAATGACCCTAGAACAGACAATGGTTTGAATTGGATGGGGCCATATTCTTAGTACTGTGAAAGCGCATTTGAGGATGTACCTACATAACGTAGGATCACATCAATGTTTTTTAGGGGATGCTTCTTGATGTGCGTTAGTTGGTCCACAGTAATGATGCGGTCCTTGTGGGGGAACATCATAACACGGAAGACGAAGGAGGCTATGGTAGACATGGCGTACATATAACTCCATCCTAGGAGTATATTGTAGTCCAGGTGAGCATCAAAGACTTCAATGTCTATGTGGACTGTCTTTCCGGCTAAACAGACTGAAACATTTTGGTAGAGGTTGATGGGGGTCGAAGGACATCCATCGTATGCTCTAAGCGTGATTACTAAGGGTTTTAGTTCGAGACCCTTACTTCTGCCAAACGTTTTTTTACATGATGCATGTGGATGCACCCTCGTCTATGACACATTGGTGAATAGTGATATTATGGACCAACACTGGTATCTGGAAGGCGACCATGGAAGGAATCCTAGGGGTGGCTTTGTATAAGTCAAAAGCCATTAGGCATGTATCGGTAGGGTTGATAGCACCTAATGTGGAAAGTAAGGCTTTCCGTTGTTTCGGGCATGACCCCAGTAATTCCAGAGATGACATAGCAGCAGGAGATTGTGCTAAATCGTCCACAATGCTATAATTATGGGCCACTTTGGAGTGGCTTCCTTCTCTCCTATTAGGTCATTTTTCCATCTTTGGCAATGGTTCTATAGGCATATTTGAAATGGTCAAAGGTGTAGTAGGTGCACTAGTACTTTTCCCTGATGTACTAGTGTTTTGTGGGGTGTCGTAGTTGCGATTCCTTGTTTGGAAAAACATCTCTTCACCAGTCATGTATATTTCATGGATGATTTTCCCGGAGTCGGATGGGTTTTGTTGTTGAGTGCTGATAATCCCCTGATGGGGAAAAGGTTCTTGCATCACAACTATTTTCTGGGAATATCCTCCTTGTCCTCGGTTACTCTGTAGTTTCTTCAGCTCAGGGAGATTGGGACAATGGTGAGTATAATGGCCGTACTCACCACATATCGAACAAGAATGGTTTGTTCGAAGAGGTGGCCTTTTTCTCTACCGTTGGGCATTTCTTGGCTCCTGGTTTTGATTCCGGTTGGAGTTGCCTCTAGCCTGGGATCGTGGTGGGCGTTGCTGGTTGTTGCCCCCCTGTCCAATATTCCATTTTGGCTTTTTTTTTTAATTTTTTCTTCACCACATTAGGAGGGAAGTTCTCCTGGCTATATTGGTGTGGTTGGTTTTGGGACGGCTGCACAAAGTTCACCTGTGCATTGGTCTACATAGGTGGGTCGTGTGCTAGGGAATGAGCATAATGCAGTCCCTAGTTTGCACTTGGCTATTGGAGGGGAGCTCTTCCGTCAATGTTTATCTCTGCATACTGTGTCCCCTGAGCCAGAGGATAAGGTCCTCCCTGGTGATATTCTTGTGCCCTATTGGTCAAATTTTACTGAGGCGTATGATGACTTTGAAAACTGGGTTGAGGTATGTTCTGGGTAGAAATATACGTGTATCTGGGGTTTTGACTATTGTTGCCTAGGTAACCTTGGGTCATTGACCAAATTAGTCTGTCTGTAGAGTTTGACGCGCCTGGAAATTCTTGATAAGTTTGCAGGCGCAGGGCGTTAGGAAGGATGTTGTAAATGTACCCCAACTGCGTATAAATCAACTCGAGCTTTTGGGCTTTGCTGATTGCGTCCTCTTTGGATGTGGGGTTTTGCTGTGCCACATCCTTTGAAATATCTACCGTAAGAATTTTCAGGAATAAATCTAAGATAACTCGGTCATCGAGCTTAGCTTTACAATAACTGAAATGTCACCTCCATTCATGGAGATGGTCCGAGATATGGACGATGGGGGTTTGTCTAAAATGCGTCAATAATTCCATTCCGGAATCATGGTGAATGGGTAACTGAAAATATGTTAGGAACGTGGTAGCGAGGGCACTAAAGGTTCCATGTGAAGCAAGGGATTTATCCACGTACCACTTCGCAGCTAATCCTGTAAGAGTGCATTGAAATAATCTCAATCGAATAGTGTCGTCAATGATACTGTTCAATGAGCACCATAGGTTAAAGGTCATGACACGATTACCTGGGTCTTCTGCTTTCTTGCCTTTGAATTTTGGAATATCGGAAGGGAGCTTCATGTGCATTTGAGGCCACATAGGACTATGTGCGATGGGGTCATTCGTTATCTTGGTTAAATCGGGTAGATTCAATGAAGCTAAGAAAGGTGACTGAGAGGTTGACGCCATTGCAATGTGAAAAAACACAAAGTTCTGGTTAGGAAGAGGGTTAGTCTGTGATGTACCCTGCTGTGTATTCGACTGGCTTCCCAAATGGGACAAACTCCTTTGCCCTCTAGGGGTTGTGGGAGGAGTGGTATGTGGAGTGGTGTTGGGAGAGCGATGAGGGTTCCCAAATATGGCTGCCCCAATGAAGGACGAACCAATAATGGTGGCAGTGTTTCGTCTTTGACACCTAAATGGTGAAAGACCTGGAACCCATCCCAGTAATGGGGGGAGGTCCAAAAGATGCCTGGATCGACGAGGTTCCGTTGGGACCATTCAGGTATCGACTAGGTTTGGTTTTGGAATTTTTTTTTGAGAGGATAGAGTTTATGATCAAAGAAAAATTATGGTCACATACATAAAGCAAAGTGAAAGTAAAATAAATTTTCCCTTTAAATTAATCTATGTGATCAAGCAAGAAAAAAAGTGGTTTTTGTTTGCTTGAGTATGATACTCAAAATCCTATAAGACCTATGCGCCCTCACACACTCAAATGTAACTGGGCCTTGAGAATATTTCTTGCAAGTGTTGTCACAATGTCCCGTAAGAGCTGGCGACGCCCCCAGTTAGTCGAAGAGAATCGACCAAGGTAAGGGTAGAGGGTGTGGCGCTTGTCTGCATCGTCACCTATAGGGAAAAGAATGCCCTAGTTTTTTGCCACTAAGAACCATCATCCCACGTGAGCGTTCGAGTCTTGGGATTCTTGGTAGTCAGCTAAGAATACCGAGTATCAGCTAGGTTAGGTATCCCCAACTGATACTGCACGCACTGCACCTAAGCCTAACCCCCTCTGAAATAGGTATCTGCTGCGCTCAGGTTTTCTTTTCCATGGGCTGATAGATGGATTTAAAGATGCTAAATACACAACTTCTATGTTTCAATATGAATTATGATCAAGGCAGCTTATTGGATGCCTACCCCCTTGATCCTAACTTAAGCTATAAATTATTTTGTGGCCCCTGTGGGGAGAATTTAGTGAGTTTGGTTAAGTTAGTTTTAGGTGTCTTTTCTTTGCTTAGTGGGTGAGTGTGTGTGAGCACAAAGTGGACAAGCACATAGTTTGAATGTGTGGATATCGATGATCCTTTACAAAATCTCCTATTTAAACTATGTTGTATTGTTCCTGGCTCAAATGAAAAACATGTGCGGATAATGGGCCGCTTTCAATTTTTCCTAGTTAATCTATGTGACCAACTATAGGGAGATGGATAATTGTGAATAGGGAACATTCATATGCTTACCTAGGATCACCAGAGGGTGTAAAGGTAGCAGAGATTACTTGCTCTTCTATAAACAATTCAATCCTAGTCCCGAAATTCCTAGTGAAAAAATTGAACTAAACTAAAAACTTCTACACTAGAAAAAATAAAACTAGCTATGCATGTGTGGTCTTGGGCCACTTACTTGGGCTAGTTATCTAGGTGTGTAAGTACCAAAATTTTCAAAACACAATTTTTTTTCAGAATGCAATTTATTTCCCCCCCACTTAAACTATGTGTAAACTTTGCAAAAATCAACTTGAAGTAAAACTAACACTATCCTACAAGAAGCAGCTAAGAGTGAGCTTTAACAAGCTTTGGGGTACCACAACTAGTGTTGGAAGGTGTATTAGGGGCTGCTAAGCACCTTACAAGCAAGAAAAGATAGAAATTAGGGATAAATTTCTCATTATGTAATTTGCACGCAAAAGGCTGAAACAGGTGCACTTTCTGTGCATGGGCCAGCTCTGAACGCGTGCCCTGTGCGACCGTGAAGAAAAAATGCGCGCAAATTCCTATAAGTAAAAATTTTAGGAGCTTCTCTTATTCAGTCTGTCACTTGGGATGAACTAGGGATTGTAAGAGAAATCAGGGGAAATTTAGCTCCACTCCACAACACAGATAGAGGTCTCTGCAAAAAGAAGGCACAACCACATAAACTTGGTAATAAAATGTTAGTGGAGTCACCAATCCTGTTGTAGTGTGTTTGGTGCACGTATGTATGAAATCACACCAACTTAAGGGGTGTGGCTAACCCCGTTAAGCTATTGGTAACACGCAGAAAAAAAGTGGAGTCAAGCAAGTTAGTGGAACAAGCTAGAATCAATAAGAATAATAGATAGAGAAAAAAACATGCATATGTAAAATAAAACTAAACTAAAACTAAAAACAAATAAATATAGGCTCTAAAAAGAGTCAAACGAAAACAATAATGCAAATAGTGGCTCTAGGCCCCTCTTATTAAGCGCTGGTAGTAAGAAGAGTGAAACTTTACCCTCTTGCCAAAGGGCCCCTAGACAATGGTTCTAGGTCCCAATGCAAGGATGTTTTTATCCCAAGCTTTCCTCGGTGCAGTCTCTCTCTCTCTCTACTGTGTTGGACTGAACTTGTTGGATGGACAACAATTGAGTCCCCTCTATCTTCAGATTCGGGTCACACACTGCTGGTATTGCTTGGGCAATTATGTCCAGAATAACAATGTGATCACCAATTCTTCATCTCATGGTGGCCTTATTTAGGAGATTTAAAATCCTCCCTTCCCTTTCTTAGTACATGGAGGATGGTGACCCAAGAGAGGGGTATGATTCCTTTGTGTGCTCAAAATATTCCATTGTGTGCTCACATAGTGTCTAAGTAGGCATTGGTGGTTGTCCTTAGGCGGCTTCATGTAAGGCATCACTTGTCCTTTGCTTTGTGTGGTCCCGAATAGTGACATTTCACCACTCTCAGGAATGTGTGCATATCAAGCAAAAAGGAACGCAAAAGGCACTTTGCACGAAGGATTATGCGTGCAAATAACATTTAGGACTAGTTCAAATTTGATTTTCCTCAGACCTTAAATATTTTTAAATACTTTCCAGATTATGTTATGTCTTCCAACCTTGTAAATCCTTTGGCCTGACATTAATTAATGTCATCTTCTGATGTACAATTTTTCAGTGTTAAAAGTTGATCCTGCGTAGGGGTTTTGGGGTGGGTCAGAGCCCCTAATGTTTTGTATTGGGTTAAAGGGTAGCTCTAGGGTCCACAAACCACGGTTTGTAGACCATAGGATAGCTAAGGATAAAATATTATAAATAGATAGATAGTTGGGTCTAGTAAGTAAGTAAGTGATAAGATTGATGCTATGTGTGAATTGTTAGGATCTGTTTGGGTTGTTTTGGGTAAGGACTCCTGCTGGCTGTGTGCGCGGAGATCCTCAGTCCTACTGTGTGCAGACCTCACTAGGCTGTGTGCATGGGCTGTGTTTGGGTTGTCAGTGGACCTTTGATGTTAATGAATGCAGAGTATAGTTGAAGTATCTGTGTGTTATCTGAATTAATTGTGTTTACTGCTGAAGCGCATCTGTGATATTCATTTAAGCTGTGAATGTATCTGTGATCTAGAATTAGTACGAATGTATTTGTGATCTAGAATTAGCCGCGATTATACTGTTCTGTGATGGTATTTGCTAATGCGCACGTGGATGCAAATGTATTGATTAGATCTGTTGATGATAATAGATTTTTTCTAGTGATGTGTTGATTCCACTGTTAAAAGAGCTATGAATAAACTCACTTTGTGTGAACCCAATAAGCTGCGACCTAGATCTGCCTTAAATTACCTAATCTTTCCCAGGGTGTGAAAACATGGTTCCAACGCCCTCCCATACTACTTCGAGTGAGACCTTGGCCTGCGAAAGTAGGTCATTGCTGAAAGGGTCAGTAGTATAGGGGTTTTTTGGCAAACCTTAACCTCTGAACCTGGGTAAAGACCCCTCAAGCAAACAGATGGTTCTGTTGCTGGGACTGGGAGCATTTTGAGAGAGAGATTTGGTAATGCCACGAGGTCAGTGGAGACTTGAGAGGTTGGAAATTGAAGACTAGTTTGAAAGACAAATTCAATAATTTTCCTGTAAAAGAGAATTGCAGCACAAAGTTGACAATTGAGAAATGGAAGAACAAGTACATCTTCACCGAAGTATATGAAATTTTCTTTGTAATATTTGCACACTAGCTTCAGGAGTGGTTAGCAAGGCTCATATAATTCCAGACGTGTTGGAAGGATGATCAAGTTACGTAGTGGACACCAGAATTGACTCAAAAACTAGAGAGGACTGACAATACCATCACCCGTATGGTAGATCACTGGGTAGATAGCGTGCTGGGAGGGTTTGTGAAAGAATTCATAGTTGATTAGTTTGTATCCTATTCTGAGGCAGAGCGGAGGTTCTTCAAAGGTTTTCTGGGTAATTTCTTGAAAAAATTTCCATTGTTAATCAAAATATTACTGTGCGAAAAGGGCGTTCTGTGTAGCCACACTGAATGAATGACCTATGACCCGAGTGAGAGTACAACAGGAAGTGGGAAGTACTACCTAACCAATCGAGAAGGCGATAGATCCATCTATAGCCCACTAGGAGAATTGGATGCACACAAAGGAAATAGTCCTCTAGCCACACCTCCTTCAAGTGAGCATAAGGGTAAGAACTCCCCCACACCTTCGCCACCACCAGAAGAAGACATGGCCACACACATGAAGCTACCCACCTTCAAGGGTGTAGGAGATGAAGATATGGACCGATTTTGGTTTGTAGCAGAATCAGTAGGGACTGCATAGAATGTGGCTACCGATGCTATAAAGAGAGCGAAATTATCTCTCGTCTTTGAAGGAAGGGAATTGGAATGGTATATGGCATACGTAAGCCAACATGAAGATCCATCTATTCAAGAGATTAAGAAAGCTTTAAAATAACGATTCTAGAAGCCTAAGTCCTACTCGCAACTAGTAACTGACCTGAAAGACTTTAGACAGGGACCTACTGAGTCTGTATGGGAAGCGGATCAACAGTTAAAGAAGGTTATCAGAGATGGAGAATTCAGTATGATGATAGACAGCACATGGAATGGTTTATCGCTATGCTGCTACCTCACCTATGCGGACCTATGGGTTAGCAGGCGATTGAGACGCAAGAGAAAGCCTTGGAAATTGCTATGAAACTAGAAGCTGTGCCAAGAGATGATGCCCAGTTTGGGGTGTATCAGATCTAGGAATAGCTGGAGGCAATGCACCTTGAAATATAGAATCTGCGAAAAGAACGAGGGAAAGGGGCTAGTTCAGACAAATGGTACATAATATGCAGGGTGTCTGACCATACCAAGGATCAGTGTCCTCTGCTGACAGATTACATGCAGGCTGGGGACCCTGTTACACTAAAATTTGTCACCATGACATTTTATTACTCCCTTGGAAGTCTACAATATCAAAGTTCCCAACGTCAAGCCTTGAAACTAAGAGAAAAGCTCATAAATGCCTTAAAACTATGGTATCGCACTTTCTCCTAGTTTTGCCTGCGGTTCCACACCTTTTGGATATAAATCATGCGTAGCCAAGCGCACTTTCTATTTATTAAAAGTGCGGACCCCTGTAAAAGGTTAGAAAAGGCACAAGTAAAATCTAGAAGCTCAATTAAAGTCATTTTTGGAAGCTTCTAGAAACATTCCTGCGGTGGAAAGTCCGCTCCTTTCATGTTCATGCATCCCATTCAATAAGGGGCTAACCCCTTGATGTAAGGAACTAATCCCCTTGAATGAGGATTCTATCCCTTCTTGTATGGAGTTGTAACCTCCTCTTTTCCACTATAAAAAGAGGCATAGGGCAGCTTCAAGGGGTTACAGTTCATGAGTTGAATTTTTAGTATTGTTGGAGGCGAAGTGTTGTTGAAACTTAGACCCTTTTAGCTGAGATTTCATGTGGGAAGGATTACATACCTGTATGTATCTCAGTTGGAAGAGTGCAAGGCTGATCAGAGTAAAGGAAACGCCTGTTTTGGACCCCAGGAAGGCCTGTATGACATCAAAGTAGACATGGTTGCAAGGCTCTTCCTTATTTAAGTTAATACAAATAAATCCGTTTTTCTCAATAAGCTGTCAATTGATTGGTTTATTTTATGGATTCCTTGATCACCATAATGGATATGATTTACGAATATATGCTATGCAGGTGCTATTTGATGTTTTCTTGTTTGTGATTGCAGATCTTCGAAGGCAACTCTTTTGGGAAATTGAAGGACTACTACTACAAACAGGCGTTGGATCAAAGGTAAGATCATTAAACCTTTATGGCATTTAATTATGAATCACAATATATCTAGAGAAATATAGTTTTTTTTGTCCGTTTGTTGCTAGCTATCCGTAGGACACTTGGGAGGTCTGTCTTGTCCGCAAGAATGCCTTATCCATCCAAAAAAATGGCAACTCCACTGAGCAAAAGATTTGAGCTTTGATTTCTTTTACTTTTGATTTATGAATTTATGTTTCCTGATTTTCATTGATTTATATTGGCTTGGGTAGTTAATCCCTGTAGAATCCCTGAGAAATATTTGAGAATTTTCTATTTTTTCTCTTGTTTTCCCGTGTCTGCTCTTTTCCTTTAGAGACAGTGTGGGCAGTTCCGCACTTTTCCTGTACCCACAGTGCGGGACCACACTGGTTTGCACTAAATCCCGCGGACCCTGTTAAATTTTTGAAAAATATTAAAATCCTCTTTTCTGGATTAGTTTTTTAGGTTCTCAGTGATTACCCAGACTTGTATCTTCTGTCAGAAAGCCTTGGTTAAGTTTGTTTCAACATTTTTGTTTTTGATTGATTTTCTAAAAGATCTGCATGTTATAATGATTTTTGCTTTGTCTTACATCTTGCTCATAGATTAGAAACCTTGGTATGCCTTTAGACCACTGGTATTCTCTTGTTTTCTTGTTGGTTCTAACATCATAGCAGAAATTGTTTTATGAGATTTATATTTCATTTTTCTCATTTGCAAATCATTAAAAACTTTTGTTAATAAGTTGGAATTTCACTTAAAAAATGAAAATTGGATTTTTTTTAGAGTTCTTTCTGATTCAAGCAAAGAATTTCTTAGTTAGATAACAAGCTAAGTAAGACATCCTTAAAATATTTGAAGTTTTAATTCAGATTTAGACTTAGAATTTTTAGATCTCAACATTAATGTTTTTTAGCTTTGAGTTCTTTTCTAGAAATTGTAGTGTCCTTAGAAGAAAAACTTAGTTTGCAGCTTCGATCTTGAACAAAAAGGGATTTTTTATTGAGCATAGATCATTTTGAGTTCCCATTGAAATTAGATTTCTTTTCATTTATTCTTGTTTGAAGGAAATATTTGTTTATAATAGATTGCATTTCTCAGCTCTTCCTTTAGCTAGAAGTCATTGAAAGAAAACGGATTGTTTCTCATAATAGATGCATTTTTAGTATGATTTGAGTCGGGTCACTTCATATCATCAGTTTCACTTTTGCACCTATTGTCCTAAGAAACAACCTTATAAAATTAATTCTTAAATTAAAATTAATCTAGTAACTTTTATATTTCTAGGGCTCTTTTCACCCATATAGCTTAGGCTAATGTCTTGGAGTAGGGAGTAATTAACTCTCCAAGACAGTTAAAACAAACAAGTAGTTGATCTTGCGGTAGGAAAAAATCCAATAGTCGCTTGTATGCTCTGGGAAGCTCCTCTTAAAGGAGTCAAGCATGAGGTCATATCTGAACCAGTGAGATAATAAATTCTATCTCATTGGGAACAATAGAAGATATGCATGTGTTAACAACAGTAAACCTCGGATAGACCATTGTTGAGGAACCTGGGGTCACTTGTCGGTATACCTTGGATTATGTCAAGGAGCCTTCAAGGGGATTGAGCTTTGTTACTCTGCCCTTGCACGTATGTCGGATCGTAGATTGTTCCCCCAGGTATATTAGTTCCTATTGGTAACCATAGTGACCATAATCTTACGATTTTTTCCTATGGTGACGGTGGAGGAAATATCCCACTGTACTTGGAGCAGATGTCGACTAGACTCACTTGGACTCTCCAGAGGGTTATCTTCACTCGAGATGGTTTAAGTGGAGAAACTTGCACTTGTCTATTTCATTAAGCAGGTTGTTGGGGTAACTGTTCCAACCGCCCTTTCTGCATTAAATACTACGACGTTGGATTTCATCACCAACTAGTGTTTTTAGTGTGGGAAGTTACTATTTGTGTGTGGTTTGATCTCCTAGATTTTTAGATGTGTGATTCATTTGTTTGTTTCTTTAGTGACTCTAGGAGTTTTTCATTGAAATTTTCATTTGATTGCGTGTGATTAATAATTTTTAATCATGGTTGAATTACCAAGACAATCGCGTAGACATCAGGGGAGGCCCCCTCAATATACACCAAGCCAACTTGAAGGGCTACGAGCTCTAGTATTTCCTACTGATAGTAGAATTAGATCAACAGAATCAGGAGAGCCATTTATAGTTGTTCATCCTGATTATCAACTACAAATAATAGAGCATATTCAAGAACTGATTTCAGTTTCCGAGCTTATTGGTAGTATTTCTCCTTCCAGTGAATTCGCTGAAGAACCTGAAATTTCTAAACTTGACACTGAACCTGCTGTTTTGGAACCATCTTCAGGATTTGTTACTCCAACTTCTAGTGATCGTGGTTCACCTAGGGTAAGACACATCATTACTGAAAATTTTCCTTCTGACCTCATTTCCATTGAAGAACTTGTCGGTCCAGACAAAGAAGTAACTCTTCCCGAAACCCAACAGACTTTGAATCTTAGGGAGCATGAATCTATATTCTACAATCCTTTTAGAAGTGACGCTTGGTATTTTTCATTGACAGATTTTTTAGAGAACCCGGGTCTTATTTTTTCACCACCCCAAATTCCTTTTCATCCTACACCAAGGGTTTATTATCCTTCATCAATCATGTCAAGTGAGTCATCTATGTTTTCTCGATCACTGGAAACATTTTTATATGGTGGTCCTTCCATTCCCTTGGGGTACCAGTCACTCTCTGGTACTTTCTCAGGAGCAACTCCTCGACCAACTGAACAAGTGTTATCAATTGGAAAAAATGAAATTAAAACTAAAACGTTGAATGCAGAGCAAATTTTTATGATGTCTGGTAATATTCCAAATCCTCAACCTAAAGGTAGTCAGTTACCACCTGGGGGGCAACCTCAAGGTAGTCAGTTACCGCCTGGGGGGCAACCTCAAGGTGGTCAGTTACCACTTGGGGGGCAACCTCAAGGTAGTCAGTTACCGCCTGGGGGGCAGCCTCAAGGTAATTTTCTGCCAGGACAAACTGTAGGACAATATTATTTACTTGGAGAACAACCTCAAGGACAGTACATACCTCAAGGTTATCAACCTCAAGGACAATACATACCCCAAGGTCAACCCCAGACTCAGTATATTCCTCAGGGTCCTTATCAACCCCAGATTCAGCATGTGCCTCAAGGTTATCAACCTCAAGGTCAATACCCAATTCAAGGTTTCCAACCACCTTCTGGTCAATCATTTTTACAAGGAGCTGGAAATTTACCACTTAATTATCAACCCTACGTTCAATCAAGCTATGGTCCTTTATATGTGCAACCTTCTACGGGTCAATACCCCAGAATGAAAATGGTGTGGAATCCACCACAAATTCAACAGACTATGCAACCTAATGTGCAGTTACCTAATCAACCTGGATAGCCTTTAGTTTCTGGTCCAACCCAGCAACTTGTTCAGCCTACTGTTCAAATCCCTGCACCTAGTTCTGTTCAGCAGCCTGGGCTTAGTACACCTCAGACTCCGCCTCAAATTGCTGCAACTACTGCAACCTCTGTTCAACCTACAACACCTGTTTCTGGAGTATCTGTAACTCTGGTTTCTTCTATCCCTACATCAGTGCAAATTCCTCAAGCCTCTGTACCACAGTCAAGACCTACAATTCAAACTACGGTCCATATGCCTACGGGACAAGCTGGTACTAGTGCGATTGTCTCTAGTCAACCTCATTTTACTTATCAACTGTACCAGGGATAGTATCAAATTGGTCAAGCTACACAAAATCCAGCGTATCAGTATCAACCGTACCTTGGGTATACTTATCAAATACCTCAACAACCCCAGTATGGTCCGGTTAATCCTGGTTACCTAGGAGGTTTCATGATTCCAAATGCACATCCGATTCCAGGATATCCTGGCTATCCTCCTCCTGGCACTGGTTTGATCACTCAAGGTTATCAAGACACTAGCCATCAGTTACCATTCTTAGCAACTTTAGATTTACCAGATTTGTCGCGCCTTACGAACGATCCGATTTTTTATCTTCCATATTGGCCACCGATGCCTAACAAGTTGCCCAATGATATTCCCAAATTTGAAGGTAAGTCAGGAGAAGACCCATCTAATCACATTATGAATTATCACCTCTGGTGTGCATCCAATTCACTAGTCGATGATTCTATTCGATTACGTCTTTTTCAGAGAACTCTCATTGGTCTAGCTGCCAAATGGTACATTGAGTTACCACGCGGCTCTTTTAATAATTTTAATGTGCTAGATACTGCTTTCTTAACCCATTTTTAGTTTCTTGTCAGAGACGACAATGGCACAGAATTGCTGACTTCATTAAAGTAGTCTACGTCTATGTACATATCTGATCACATTCATGAATGGAGACGTAGAAGGCATTTAGTGAAATTCTTTATTACTAATCAAATTTTGGCTGAATGGTTTATTAAATTGTTATTTCCAAAAATTACTGAAGATGTGGCCAAAGGAGGCGTTGTTACAGAAGAGCAATTTATTTCTCAGGCTTAGTACCTTGACCTTGTCGATACTCAGTCAGGTACTCTGTATGATAAAATCCTTGATTAACCAAGACCTGGTCAGTTAACTGCAACTCCTTTTGGTTATCATGTCGCTGATGGTGTAATTGGTTTTTTTACTACTGGTAAGAGTAAGAAGAAGTCTTCCAAGACTACTTCTCCTATTATCACTTTACCCGATTCACCCAAAGGAGATTCTTCCCTAGAAACTTCCGCCGATATCCATGTTGTAGAGACATCTATAACTAAATCTAAAACTGGTGGTAAGAATAAAGGTAAGAATAAAAAGAAAAAATCTTCAAAAGAGAAAACTGATACAACTGAACCAACTGATGAAAAACGCAAACCTCGATATCCTTGTCTCATCTGTGACTAGGATCATTTTAAAAAAGAGTGCCCGCATAGAGCCGAGGTATCAAAATTTGTTAAAGGTTCACCTATACCTATTGTCTTGAAGGATCCCTTTCCTACTCAAGATAGTAACATGGTTGGATCTTCCTCCAATCTTGTTGAGGATATTTTCATGGTTGCGACATGATCGCAAGATTACGGTAGTAAAAATATTCGTAAAGAAGCAGAAACATCCAATTCTGCATCGACTACATCTCCCTCAGTTTCTGATCCATTATAGATCGAGAAACAAAATCTTGCATAGTGATTAAACCGCCTGAAAAAGGTGTACTTCGTAAATCAGATTTTAATCCACATGCGAGAGCTGCTCAGAATTACAATATTGTTGAAGATTTGGAAATTTACCCTTTAGCAATGTCGGCTTTGGAAGTATTGCAATCATGCCCAACCCAAATAAAATTACTTTTGTCAGCCTTAGGAGCTGTAGATATCCAGGATTCGAGCCTCATGATCTTCAATTTAGAAAATTTTACACCTCGCCTACCTCATCAAATGGCTTTTCAGATTCCGGTAATAGTAAAAAAAAGCATATCTTTCGTACTGTTGTTGATGAGGGGGCTTCTACGTGTATAGTTTTGTTAAAATGTTGGAAATCACTTGGTTCTCTGACAATTAACTAATCACCAACTATTCTCAAAGGTTTTTATGGAAGAGTTTTTCAGCTGTATGGTATTTTACAAGATCTACCAATAGAGGTCGAAGGCAAAGTGGTTAATCTAGATGTGGAAGTGGTTGATGCCCCCCTGGATTACAAACTTCTCCTGGGTCACAGTTGGTCTTATGCTATGACTGTTGTTGTATCATCGATCTTTCGTCTCATCATGTTTCCTCATAAAGGAAAGATCATTAAGATAGATCAAATCTCATATTATTCATCTGACCCAGCCTCTACTGATAGCATCCAACATATCGGAAAATCGACTATCCCTTATAAGGATGTCGGAGTAGGTTTGATTAAAGATTCAACTTTACTTGGAAATTTTTCCCTACCTCCTCCCAACGTGCAAAATCCTATTGCTAATATCAATATGATTACATCAAGTACTATTTCCTTTGAAGATCCTTGGATAGTACCTTCAGAATCAGAATTGGATTCTTTTGAGGGCCCAATGCCTTTGAGTCCTTTTGAGCTAGCATATCAGCAAGTACAGTCATTTTATGATGCTCCTTCAATCGAATCTGATCCAGTGAATGTGATCAATTAGGAGTAATTTTCAATATCGAGTTTAGCTTCGACATCAATTCCTTATCCTGCTCAACAAGTTTTCCATACTGATGAACATATTCGTGAATTCTTTTCAGTAGATGAATTACAATGGGAAGATCTACACCATAGGTCTTCATTTTTACCTGATCTCGATCATTTTGAAAATGTTTTTTCCTCCATTTTTACCACTGATTACATCAAAGAACCTCATAATCGTCTCTCACATTCCAATTCTGAATTGAATTTAGTAAATATTTCTACGACGGTTCCTCTTGACATTTCAGTAAAACCTGGAATTGTTGAAAACATTCACATAGGTGCTTCTTGTACGCCTGAAGAAATTCAAGCATATAAAGCCTTGTTTCAGGAATTCCACGACATATTTTCCTGGTCATATGAAGAAATTCCAGGAATCGATCCATCAATTGTTGTTCTTGAAATTAAGACATACCTGGATGCTAAAGCCTTGTTTCAGGAATTCCACGACATATTTTCCTGGTCATATGAAGAAATTCCAGGAATCGATCCATCAATTGTTGTTCTTGAAATTAAGGCATACCTGGATGCTAAACCCGTCGGACATAAATTACGTCAGATTCATCTGAGAAAAGCCACCGCTATCAAAGCAGAAGTTGAAAAATTACTCCACGTAGGTTTTATTTATCCGATCACGTTAACAAACTGGGTATCTAATATTGTTCCAGTCAATAAAAAACAAGGAACAATAATAGTATGTATCGATTATAGGGATATAAATTGAGCTTGTCCTAAGGACAATTATCCAACCCCTTACATCGATCAAATTATCGACGATTATGCTGGAAGTGAAATGTTCTCGTTTATGGATGGATTTTCTGGCTACAATCAAATAAACATACTCCTTGCAGATCAACCTAAATGTTGGGTATGTGTTATATTATTTCCATGACTAAGCATGCGCGGGGGGGTGATAGCCCCCCCTTTGCACTAGGCACAAGGGGGGGGTCACAGATGGGGCAGTAGCCCCCCGGTGAAAATTTTTGGTCCTTAATTTTTGGTGGGTAGTCCGAGTCCATGGTTTTGTGCATGGTTTTGCACATGGTTTTTGGGTACGATGGTTTTCGGCCCCTAGTATTTTTTGTAGATCTGGTCAAGGAAACTATGGTTATGTTCTAATCTAGGGTTAATGAATTAGGGTTCATGTATTCTTTGACATGTATATATATGTGTTGTAACACTAAAAGGAATATAATGAAAAATCAAGCTGGTCATCCCGATTTGGGATCTAGGGGAAAATCTCTGTGTTTATCTGTTTTATGTTTTATACTCTTGCTATTGTTTATTTTCTGTTACAAGATTCGTGTGTAGATAATTTATGTTCAGGGTTAAAACCTACATTTTCTATCAGAGCTGTTTTGGCTTCAAGGGGATGCCTTTGCTGCTGAGGGTTTTTTTCTCGGGCCTGAGGTAGGCCCTGTTCAGTGGGAGATCTATGGGATTGATTCTTACGGTGAAAGAAGATGGCGAGTGGTGGAAAGATAGAGATCAAGAAATTTAATGGTTATAGTTTTGAGTTGTGGAAGCTCAAGATGGAGGATCTACTGGTGTATAAAGATCAGTGGATCACGGTAGATCCAGGTACTAAACCAATGGATGTGTCAGATGAAGACTGGAAGAAACTGGATCAGAAGGCTAAGAGCACAATACGGTTGTGTGTCTCAGATTTAGTATTGTTGAATGTATCTGGGCAAGCTACGGCGAAGACCTTGTGTGACAAGCTAGGGACTTTGTACCAATCTAAGTCTCTAGTGAATAAATTGTTCCTGAGGAAGAAACTGTATAACCTGAGGAAGAAGGATGGAGACTCGGTGAAAGAGCATCTAAACGCCTTCAATACTGTGGTAAGTCAGCTGTCATATGTTGATATTAAAATCTCAGATGAATATAAGTGCATCAGTTTGTTGTGTTCTCTACCAGACTCGTGGGACAGTCTGGTTATTGCAATAGGTAGCAATACAACTACCTTGAATTTTGATGACATTGTCTTAGCCTTGCTATCAGAGGAAATGAGACGGAGAAATATGGAGGGTCAGAATGGAGATGCCTTATCTGTATGAGGAAGGTCCCAAAACATAAACAAGAATAAGGTTTCGAGTGGGAGATCTAAATCTAGAGGGAGATCTAAATCTCTTGGAAAGTTTGTAAAGGTGTGCTGGAAATGCAGAAAGGAAGGGCACTACAAAAAGGAATACATATCTAAAGCTCCTAAGAAAGGAAAGGGATCTGATGATGCTCCTTCTTCAGAGGAAAAAACCACCTTGGATGAAGGTGGGGATGTGTATTTGGCTTGTTCTTCAAATACACATGTAGATCATGAGTCATGGTTGATTGACACATGTGCATCCTTTCAATTCACTCCCCATAGGGAGTGGTTCTACGAATATGAGAAATATGATGGTGGTGATGTCTTCCTAGGGGATGATAGGAAGGACAGAATCATCGGACGTGGAAAGGTCAAGCTGAAGCTGCAAGGTGTGTTAGCCACCTATGAAATTTTTATCAAGAAAATAGGTGGCTAAATTTTTTTGAGCCTTCAAGAGATACATTTTCTATGAAAATCTTTGATCCTTGAAGCCTCTGTGTGTCCATTTCCTTTAAAAGACTCTCACTGCTGTTTCCATTCAAAAAGCCTCACTGACTGTAAAAACTTGTAGTCAGAAAGGCCTTCATTTGTCCCTTCTACCCCTGCAAAATTCCCTATTTCAACCCTTTTCCCATATTCAAAGTTCCCCCTTTAACCCCAAAAAAAACCCTCCCAAAATCTCCTAAACCACCCATTTCATCCTTAGAACCAAGTGAGAACCCTTCATTTGATTTTAAATCCCTCTTTTACCTCTACCGAAAGCCTCCTTTTTAGCCTAAAACGCTATCTCTAAGGCTAAAAAACCCATTTTTCTTTATAACAGGCTAGCCCCCTTTGGCCCAGCCCCAAAACCACTTCCCCACATGACCCAAGCTCCAAGACCAGGTGCCAAAGCATAAGGCGCTTATCGCAATCGGAGAAATGGTCGGGAGTGCATTCCTGTGTTAAAACAAAAAACTCCGATGCGATGGCATTTTGATCTATGAGTCTCGGGAGTGATATCCACTGTCGATCTTATTAAGATCTGACGGCCAGCACCGATCGCAATCACAACTCTTAAACCATGCCACCCGCTACACTCCCCGATTGCGTTCCCCCTATTGTGATCTCTGCCGTCGATTCCCCTTTAATCCAATGGTCATCGCAAGCTCCGTCACGCCCGCGTTTCCCATTCGTCACCAAGCCAATTGCACACCCACCGTCGATTCACTTTAAATCCGACAACCCTCGCATCCCTGCTCCGATCGCAGTCGCAATTTTCAAATGGAGCCACCTTCTGTTTCTCTCGATTGCTACCCTCCGACGCGATCCCGACCGTTGATCTCACATAAGATCTAACGGTCATAAGCCAATCGCACCATCGCTCATCGGAAGTGTTGACCCTCCCATCACTCCCCTCCGATTAGATCACAGCCGTCAATCTCCTCCTAAGATCCGACAGTCCTGATTGAATCGCCCTCCACCCATTTCTGGGTCCCACCATTCAAACTCCTTCCATATGTTTTTCATCGCATTTTCATGCATTTTCCATGTATTGAATTCCAAGGTCCGAAACCTATGTTTTTCATTAAACATTAGATCATTCCACCCTAACATCTAAACTTTAATTTTTTTTTTAAAGATCATTTCATTTTGCCCCACCTTTATGAGTCATGTCGTTAGTCAATATACATCGTCGATCATCACCTCTAGTTATGATCGGATGATCCATTTTCCATTTGCATTCACCATTCTCATCATGTTGAGCTGCCATTCTCATAGTTCTCCACAACATCCGACTCCCCGTGCATGGATTTCTTAACATGTTTACGTGTTTTGCCAGGGTTATAGGCGGGGGAAACCATCATGGTTCATAGTCACTGTTATAGTGGCACAAAACACAGAGAAAGCTGGGTTCAAAACCTGATATTACAGAGAAGAGCCTGAGAAGGTTCTTAGAGCATAAGTTTCATTAAAGGATAGAGTTGAACTCTGCAAAACCTCTCCAACGCCACTACAACTCACATTTCACTGACAGAGACAGTCATGAAGCAGAAAAGAGTATCAGTATAGAGTTAAGGAGTTCTAATGCACATTATTGAAGATGTTAAGCCTTAATTCAGTATCTTAAATAATAAATACCAGATCGAAGACCCCATGACTCACACGGGAGGCCTGATAAGGTCCAATGCATAGAAAATAATATCAGCAAGGTTTCACATCAGCAGAAGTCTCCTCCCGAGAAAGGACACAGTACTCATACTGTTTAGTCTATATTGTGTCCATGAGAAGGTTTCCGCCCTGACAACAGTCCTATGTTTCCAGGAGAATTTGTTACATAGTATGGTAGAACTGAAGTCTTTTATCTGCCTTTCGTTTATTCACCAGAGTATTGCAGAGTACCATAGCCGAGAGTACATCAAAGACATACCTAGAGTAAATTTCAGCCTGTCGAAGACCACTATTTCACCCAAAGAGTACAGAAGTTTGATGCATAGACATTAAAACAGAATGGGCCTCAAGCCCCTCTTCCTACTCTGTTTTAATTTTTCATTTAGTGTTTCATCTACCTCCTCTACCTCTCTTTCAGATATAAAAATTCATGAGAAAAGATTGTAAGGTTGTTGATCGGATATCTGTGAATCGTAAACTGTTTCTCTTGAGATATAGTTCTCTGTGTAAAGTTGTGAGATAGGCTAAGGAAGATGTTTTCAGACTAAATATCAAGTTGTTGGCAATGTTGTACATGACTGGTGTTGCTCTTTAATATGACAAGAACATTTCTTTGGATCTTGATTTAAAGCAGCGGTGATGTTTTTCTTTGTTTTCCTTTGTAATTCATCACGTTTCATTTCTTTTGGTACGCATCAAAAATCTGGCATAGGATTTACCCTTGCTTGGTACCCTATGTTTCTTCTCTCCCTACCTTCTATGTTTTCTACCGATTGTGTTATCTGAGAATTGATTCAAGCTAATTTAACCAGTGTAGTGGCTAATATTTACTTCTAGATGATGTATGAATTAACGAATCTGTCCGCAAATGTTCTTGTTAGGCTTTAATTGAATGAATTGGGATACTATGAGTTTAGAAATCTATCTCTATCTCACCAGGGTCCTTTTCAATCGATCGAACCTTTCTGAGTTCCCTTAAGTTGGATGCCGAAGCATTGAGAGTTCAAAGTCTCTCTCTGTTCTCAGGTTTTCACTTTTGTGTTTAAATCTTTAATGTTTCCTTGTCTGAAGAGTTAACCTTTTAGGTTTTGGATCATAGGTTGTCCAATGGCATGTCCTGTCCCTGGATCTGATTCCTAAAAGGTCACCTTGGAGGTTTCCTGGCCTTTCACCTTCTTTCTTACCATTTCGAGCCACACTATCATCTTTAAGATCCAATGCTTTAGATGACTAGCCCAACTGAAAGCTTGCATATTGAATATCAAGTAAACCCTTTCCTAACTCCATTGCCCAATGGTCTTGAGTGTTCCCTGAAATCACCCCTCCTTTTTCTAGAATTCTCTTTATGCAGCCTTGTCTCATAGTGAACCCTTCCTTCACGTTTCCCAACAACCAAACAAAAATCAAACAAACAAACCTGCGCCTTATAACTAGCCTAATATCTTATCTTTCGAACTTAAAAGACGTAAAACCTTTGCCGAAATAGAGAGATCCCTCTCTGGATCCAGGAGGGCTAGATCCTGAGATCTGAAAGTGGTTCTGATGTTGTCTCATATTTTGGTATTTCCAAACTTTCCAAAACATGGGAACTCCAACATAATGGTGACTCCATTGGGGAAATTTGAGTAAAAAACACCCTTAAACATTTCACAAACTCAAAGAAGACTGTAGTAGCCTTAGTTTGGTGGTTAATCACTATGGTGGACAGTATACCTCCTCGACACGGTCTAAACCTTCCACCTGGCGACTCCATAGTTCCTCAATGATCAAAGACTCCACTGGTGATCAGTAGGCCTATTGATTATCTTGGTTCACATAAGACTCTACTGGGAGACCAGATTCCATAACAACATCAGCTATAACAGAAGTAATAAGAAGGATTAAGCTCCTTTGTTTAAAGACAACATTCTGGCTTCAAGAACCATTCATAAGAGAGTTTATCCTGACCCAAGCCCACCTGAAATAGTTGACAACCTCGAGAGCATTCTCAGGAAATCTCCTACATCTAAAGGAACAACTATTTATAAACACATCCATAGAGCTAAATCTGTACCAAAGAACTTTACAGCTCTATCTGACCCTCTTTTTGACCTAGACTTACCGAGAAGTTTACCTAGAACTAGGTCATTCAGTGTTTTAGAACAATCCAACCTTGAGCTCCCCGGTTCACCATCTCACAGTGTTCAACACAGTAGGGATAGAGATACCCCTCCAAATACACCTCCCGATATCCATTTCATTCAAAACTTAGGGCTCTGTCATCCTAAATCTGCTCGATAGACTTCTGCCGGTCCTAGTATCCCTGTCATCCACACACCAGCTGCTCAAGCCAACCCTTTATCCCCTCAAAACATCATCATGGCAGCCTGGTATGCACCTCTGGTTTCACCTCAGCCCCTAGTGCCCTTACCCAACGATTATTAATCAAAGATCCCACTACAGCTCAACACCATGTAGACAAAATGGAAGATTCCTTTGACTATATGGAGATAGATGATGAGACAGTCAAGATGAGAATCTTTGCCTAGAGTTTAGGGGGTGATGTGAAGAAATGGTTTAAAGGCTTGCCTCCTAGAACCATCAATGATCTTCCCTCCTTATATCAAACCTTCATAAAAAAATGGGAAGTCAAGACCAACCCTCTCCAAATCTTAGCAGAATACAAGAACCTTAAAAGAAATGTAGGAGAGAGTGTCCATGACTATTCTACTAGGTTCAATAGTTTTTATAACGCTCTTCCTCCACACATGAAACCTCCCCAAGGTATGGCCCTAGTGAAATACCCTGAAGGCTTTGATTCTAACATGGCTTACTAGCTTAGGGAGAGAGATTACAACACATTGGAAGACATACAAAAGGGAGCAGTGAGTGTAGAGGCTAACCTGATTGAGAATAAAGCCAGAATGAGGGTTGAGAAAAGGGTAACATATAGAGATGACACCATAGCTTCCACATCTGACCCCAATTATGACCGTCTATCTAAAAACATGGAAAATCTACAGCAAATGATGGAAAAAATGGTTGTCACAGTTAGTAATCAGAACAGAAACCAAAATCATAACTAGAACTAGAACTTTAGAAGGAAAAATACCACTCCCAACAGACAAAGAGAATCAGATCAACAAGTTATACCCCCATTCCAAGAGAACTTCCTTGACAAGGATGAGGGGATTTTAGAAGAGTCTGAGGAAAACACAATAAATATGTTTGGGACGGATAACTCAATTCTCAACTGTTCCACAGAAGAAGATCAACCCTCACCCTCATATTGGGATGAGGAAAGATTAGAATTTGAGGATTACAGGCTAGGGTTTGAAAACGCCATCATGCAGGTCAGAGAACAGTATGAACTTAGAAGAAAAAAGGGCTTACACTCTTCCAAACCCAAATCTTTTTAGACTACCATCAAGAAAAAGCCTAAGAAAACTTCTAAAGTGACTGCTGAAAGTAATAAATCAGCAGCTGAGGGTTCTGGGAATAACAAAGAGAAGGGCAGCCAAAATACTGAAAAACAAAGTCAACCAACTAGCAGCACTAGCACTGTAGTTAGTGCTCCTGATAAAATAGGCCCTAACACTGTACATAGTGTGAATCTGCACACTAATTCAGCCACTAAGATAGTGGCTAATAAAATAGAGTTGAGCATTACAACGAGTCAAACTCTCTTCAACTTGGAGAGTGAGATTGCAAAAATTAAAATCTCACTTAGGATGTATATAAAGTCCAAATTTTGAAAGCTCTAAATCTGGGTGAAAACAATGACACTATGAATCTGAGTGATGATCAACCAACCCTCCTGTTCAGCCCAAAGATAGAAGGGAAATTTCAGGAAGGGGTAGTACATCCCTTTTACATCAGTCTCAATATCCATGATAAGATCCTTCACAACGCCATGCATGACTCTGGGGCATCACACAACTTAATGCCCAAAGTAGTTATGGAAAGGCTAGGCCTAGAGATAACCCGACCTTATAAAGACTTATATTCATTTGACTCTAGCAGAGTAAAGTGCCTGGGCCTAATCAAGGACCTGTGTGTGAACCTCACCCAGATTCCTGCCAAATGTATGGTGATGGATGTTGTGGTAGCAGATGTGCCACCTAAGTATAACATGTTACTATCGAGGTCATGGGGAGCCAAGGTGCAAGGTACAATGCAAATGGATGGCTCATACGCCACAATCCCTGTCTTTAGCCAGCTTAGAAGACTGTATAGAGAGGCGCAAATGAAATTCCTGGTCAGCAGCCCTGAAAATCCTGAAAATTCTCCTCTGTACTCTGTACACATATATTTGGACTCCTTTATACTTTGCAACGATGAATCCTTAGGTGAGCCCGAAACAAAAAACAGAGATACGAACAATGAGATAGTGCCCATAGGTTTCAACATAATGGCCACTCTAGACTTAAGAGAAAACAAGGATGAAACCTGTGGACAGTGCACTGAAAATGAAACTCTGAGTAAACAAGAAACATAATGCAAACGGCTAACTAGTCGGCTCTCTGAACTCCATACACATCATGAAGAGAAAAACCCTCCACACCACGAAACAGACCCTCCATTGCAGCATAACAATGAAACTAACGCTAGTAAAGAAACTGATGATAAACTCGAGAAAGAACCTTTGTGGGAAATGAATTTTGATGGGTCCTGTACTAGAAAAACCGCAGGGGTAGGAGTGTGGTTGCACAACACAGAGACTGACTATGCTGAGAGTCATGCCTTCAATCTGAACTTCAAGTGTACAAAAAATATCGCGGAATATGAGGCTCTTATTCTAGGACTGAATTTACTGAGAAAAATGAAACCCATAGGATAACTGTGCATGGAGACTCTGAGTTGATCATTAAACAAGTGAATGGTGAATACACAGCGAAACACCCTAGGCTGAGAGCGTACAGGAATGACGCTATGGATTTATTGAAAACCTTTGTAGAATATGAACTGGTGTTTGTTCCTAAGAGTCAAAACATGATTCCAAATGGATTAGCCTGCATAGCTAGTTGATACCATGAGCCTCCCAGTGACAAAAAAATCATCATTCAGACAAAGTACAGACCTGCTGTGCCCGATAACGAGAAATAATGGCAGGTCTTTGAGGGCGATAAGCAGATTGAGGATTTCCTGATAGGCAGGAACGAGTTTGAATCTTTCAATTCAGACTCTAAATCCGAAGATAGCTTCTTGAGTGAGGAACCTCCCGATGAGGAAAAATCACCCCGTAACATTGAAATAAACACTTTAACTGAACATATTGGAAATACAACAGAAGAATATAAGAATGTAGATAAAGAAGAAATAGAAGTGTTGCAGGCAAAAGATAAAAACATACCCTGAGGTCTGGCACCTTTAGAAGATCTTTTCGACTTCGATGATGTAGCGAAAAAGCCCACTATAGAGCACTCAGACTCTGACGTCGAGGAATGCAACATAGGCATTGAAGACAAGCCTCGGATGATTAAATTGGCTAAGTCCTTACCTACAGACATGAAAAAGAAATACATTGACTTATTTAATGAATCCATTGACGTGTTTTCCTGGAGCTACGAGGACTTAAAATCCTATGACAAAAACATTATACAGCACAAAATACCTTTGAAAGAGAACCAGAAACCCTTCAGACAGAAACTTCGCAGAATTAACCCAAAACAATTGCCTGCAGTAGAAAAAGAAATAAAAAAGATGTACGAGGCAGGAATAATAGTACCTGTGAGGTTCTCTGATTGGGTTTCAAACCTAGTAGCTGTGAGAAAGAAGACAGGTGAGATCAGATTGTGCATTTATTTCAGGAACCTTAACAGATCCTCACTTAAGGACAATTACCCTTACCAAAAATGGAACGCATCCTACAGAGGGTAGTGGGGTCAAAAAGGATCTCCCTGTTAGATGGTTTTTCAGGCTATAACCAAGTTTTAGTACTCCTAGAGGACCAACTCAAGACAGCTTTCACCACTCCATGGGGCACTTTTATGTACGTGAAAATTCCCTTTGGACTGATTAACGCTGGTGCAACCTTCCAACGAGCGATGGACATAGATTTTTCAGATGAAATAGGGCAATTCATTGTCATCTATCTAGATGACATAACAGTCTATTCTAAGATTGATGAGGAGCACCTAAAACATCTGAGAAATTTTTTTGAAAAATGTAGAAAGTTCGGTCTGTCATTAAATCCCAAAAAGACTGTGTTCGGGCTGCAAGAAGGTAAGCTTCTTGGCCATATTATATCTGAGAAATGGATTAGAATAGACCTGCAGAGAGTTGAGGGAATACTACAGATCACACACCCGAGAAACATAAAAGAGTTACAGTCCTTTATTGGGAAAATTAACTTCCTAAGGAGGTTTATTCCCAACTTAGCTGAGCACCTCAAGAATATGACTAACATGCTGAAGAAAGGTGTAGGAATTAAATGGACTGTAGAGGCTAAAAAATATTTTTAATTAGTTAAAATTGCACTCACCCGGGCTCCTGTCCTAGTCAGCCCAGATTTCTCAAAATATTTCTTGATATTTTCATTTGCCTCCGAGCATATAGTGGCTGCAGTTCTACTGTAGAAAAATCCCAAGGGAATGGAACAGCTTATTGCTTTCTTCATCAAGGCTTTGAGAGATGCACCCTTGAAATATAAAATAATGGAAAAACAGGCCTATGCCTTGGTAAAGGCCTTGAAATACTTTAGGGTGTACATACTACATTCTCACACCATAGCCTACGTGCCAAATATAGTGGTTAAAGACATCTTGTCCCAAGATCCGGATGGAAAGAGGGGAAAATGGATCGCTGTGATTTTAGAATACGACCTAGAAATAAAACCCACAAAACTGATCAAAGTTCAGGGCTTAGCTCGATTAATGGCTGAATCGAATCTGAAGGCCCTGGACATAAACATGGTAGATGCCTTGGATGAGCAGGAATGATTTCCTGACCCCACTATTGAGGAAAAATTTCAAAAATCTCCATGGTATTCCGATATCCTGTATGTGCTCACAAACCTCAATTCCCCTCCTGAACTATCAAAAACCAAGGCCCGATTCCTAAAGCTAAAGGCCGGGAACTATTTCATATTGAATGAAAGTTTATACTGGAAAAATGCAAATGGTCTATTTCTTAAATGTTTGCCTGAAACCGAAGCAGAGAGAGTTAAATAGGAGTTCCATGCAGGAGAGTGTGGAGGCCATTTAAACTGGAAAGCCACTGCTAACAAAATACTCATAGCTGGCTATTACTGGCCTACACTTTTCAATGACATCCATAAAATGATAATTGCCTGCCATAAGTGCCAGATTTTCGAGGACAAAATAAAGCTCCTCCCTTTACCATTACAACCAATTACTGTCGAGGCTCCCTTCCAACAATGGGGCCTAGATTTCATAGGAGAAATACGCCCTACTTCTTCTGCACAACACAAGTGGATCCTTACAGCCACAGACTACTTCAAAAAGTGGATAGAGGCCATACCTTCTAGGAATGCCACATATTTTGTTATCATTAAGTTCCTAGAAGACCACATCCTCTCTAGGTTTGGCTGCCCAAGAAAAATAATCACTGATAATGCTGCTGCTTTTGGATCCAAGAAGATGATTGATTTTTGTTACAGGTATCAAATAGCACTCGGTCATTCAAATGCTTATTACCCACAAGGTAATGGGTTAGCTAAATCATCAAACAAGAGCTTGGTGACCATCATCAAAAAACTACTTGAAGAGAATAAGAAGTCACGACATAACAAGTTATTGCATGCTCTGTGGGATGACATGCTTACAACGAAGAAATCCATTGGCACGTCACCATATTAGCTTGTCTATGTAACAGAGGCAGTGTTTCCTACCAGCCTTGGGGTATCGACGATTAAACTTGTCTAAGAGATTCAGACAGAAGAAGACGGTATGGTAAGGCGGATAAATCAAACAATTCATCTCCAAAAAATAAGAGAAGAGGTCTATAACAGAGATCTTAAAGTGCAGGAAAATATAAAGAAGTTGTTTGACAAGAGAACCAAGGCCTCGGACTTCAAAATTGGAGATAAAGTTTTAAAGTGGGACTCCAGGAGAGAGGATAAAGGAAAGCATGGAAAATTCGACAGTTTGTGGCAGGGTCCATACATCATGCAGGCCACTATGGGTCCAAATGCCTTTTTTCTGCAAGAGCTAGATGGTACAGAGCTGTTTGGGGGTCCTGTCAATGGCAGGATGCTCAAACACTATTACTGTTGATTTCCAATTTCCAGTTTTCATTTCCATTGTAAATACCATTGCTGTGTTTTATTTTCAAGAAAAGAGAAAATGTTTCAACAAAAATAGAGAGAAAGAGAGGTTCAGACATGCTCAAAACTTGAACCTCTGAAGTGCAAAAGATGGGCTCTAACATGATCAAAACCTGAGCCAAAAGGAGTGAAGATAGCTGGTTCTAATATGCCTAAAATATGAACCAGCAAAGGAGAAAGAAAGATCAGCTCTAACAAGCCCAAAACTAGAGCTACAATGAAGAGGAAAGTGACTCTAACAAGCCCAAAACTTGAGTCACAAAGAAAGGAAGGATGCTCCAAGAGTCTCAAGACTTCAAGCCTTCGAAATTTTGTTTCCCATTTTTATGCAATTCCAGTCCATGTGCAGTTGTCTTTATGCCTTGGATACACAACAAACTAGATTGTTTAATCCTAGTTTGACTGTTTTTGAATTTCTGTTGTAGAATATAGAGAAGAAATCTGCTAGACAGTTTAATCCTAGCAGATATTAGATTTAGGTAGAGAAACATATGAGACCAACAGTTTAATCTGGTCTCATGGAGGAATAAGGGTAGAAATATATTAGTTTGTTTTCTTCTTTCAATGAAAAAAATGATGAAGAAGGTCTGCAAATTCAAATGCACCTTGAAGAAAAAATGCTAGAATTGTAGAATGGGCAGGTAGATTGTTTGGGGAATGTTTCTGCTGATTTATCATGTTTGTAATAGCTGAAATCAAAGAATAAATATGGCTCAAAGATCAGGCATCTAGCCTGCTCCAAAGATTTATTTTCTGAATTCTTGACTCCTTCAAGAAGAAGCCATCCCCATGTGGAGCCACTGTTAGCCACCTATGAAATTTTTGTCAAGCAAAGAGGTGGCTAAATTGTTTTGAGCCTTCAAGAGATACATTTTCTATGAAAATATATCATCCTTGAAGCCTCTGTGTGTCCATTTCCTTTAAAAATACCCTCATTGCTGTTTCCATTCAAAAAGCCTCACTGATTGTAAAAACTTGTGCTCAGAAAGGCCTTCATTTGTCCCTTCTACCCCTGCAAAATTCCCTATTTCAACCCTTTTCCCATATTCAAAGTGTTACACCATTTTTTGGTCATCTAACCTACTATCATTAGATGGACCCAAGTACACCATGTAAGACCAATTTTACCCTAAGTAAAATTTCTTTCACTATGTAAAATAACTTAATAAAACACATTTATTAGGTTGTTTATGGTCTAAATAGGAAACCCCAAAGGGAAATATTAAACAAACCTATATTTGTTTGATTTTTCTCAAGGAATAATTAGTTAAACAACAGTTTAATTAATATTCTTGGTCATATTTAGCCCAAAACAAGAAAATTAATTAGATAAATTATTATTTATCTTATTATTTTCTCGGAATAATTATTTAAACCTTATTTTAATAATATTCCTTGTTAAATTTGACTAAATCACTCATAAATAGTTAAATAAATCATTATTTATGTAATTATTACTCAACCACATCCTTAAAATGATAAATAAATCATTTATTTATTTATTATTTTCAAATAAAGGAATTGACCCAAGTCAAAAATCCTTTTTCCTCCAACAAATATAATAAAATATTCCTAAAGGGTGGTTCTAGAATTTGATTAATAATATTTTATTCATGCACCAAGTTTCTAGATCGCCCTAATATTTTGTTATAAATAGAAGGGTTTTCCCCATTCATTAGTCACATTTTGTTGCCTATTAGATCACTCTGGATCTATACACTTGGTCACATTTTCTCCATTTTTGCCTTGTGAGCTCCCATTGAGTTCTATGTTTGTCTAGGTTTTCTACACCAACAAGAGAGAGAGATTCTAGATCTGAAATGCTGAGGACTTTCAAGAACCCATCCCATTGAGGAGAATTGGAAACACCTTTCTTGTTTTCCTCTCAGGTGCCCCTTTAATACAAAAAATTCTTTCAAACACATTGTTCTTGTCTTGTCTATTGGATGCATGGAGAAAAACTTTATTTCTACTGCTTAATGTCTTCATGCATAGATCTGCTTCGCAAAGACTTGTCTTGGTCAACTAACTGCAGATCTGAAGATATTGGCAGCCATATTTGATGTTAGGGCTATTAGTTATGCATAGCTAAAGTGGTCTTTTTTCGTACACTTCGACAAAGGATTCATACTAACAATTGGCGACTCCACACGGGTTTTCAATTACGACTGCTATCGTTTTTCATATTCCTGCATATCCAGCTACTTCAGACCTTAGGGTTTCTTTTCAGCTTTTTGTTTTTCCTATTTTCATGTTGTTTTTCACCTATAAAACCCTAAAACATTAAAATTTCTAACTTCCGCGTGTTTTTGGCCCTACTGTGCAGGTGACAGACATTAGCCGCAACTGAGACGACAACTTTTCCGCAAATCTGCCGTCGGGACTACCGGAGTTGGAGGTCGCACTTTTTAGCCCAAAAACTGCGACCTGGAGTCTAGGTCGCACTTTTCAGCCTCTTTTCTGCGACTTGAACAGGAAAATAGGTCAGAACCTGCGACCTGTGCTTTTTTCTGTTGTTTTTCTGCAATTTTTCTGGGTTTTGCTGAAGCTTCTGTTAGGGTTTTCCAGCCTCTGTCTCTGCCCGTTTGGACCTGTTTCTGATCTGTTTTTCTCATCTAAGTGGGAACCTAGCCCCCTAGGGCTTCAGTACCCTCCACTTTTGGTGGAAGAGTTTTAGTTGTTTCAGCTGTCTGTTTTTTTCAGAGTTTCAGCCTTCCCCTTTTCAGATCTGATACCTCATTCTCAGATCCCGTTAAATCAGCTCTTCTCCCTTTCAAATCACCTCCTGAAGATTTTTTTGGATCTACCTTTAGGGCCTCCTCCTTGACCCTTCTGCTTTTTGCTGATTTCCTCCTTTTTTCCAGCCACCTTGCCTCTGCCTCTTGGATGTGTTCTGCACCTCTTTTCAGCAGATTTCTCCTTTAGATCCCTGTCCCTCCCGACCCTAGATCTATTGGCCTCTTTTTAGTGTGTTTTGACTAGATTTTTTTCCCTCTGTTAGACTAGTTTTGAGAGACCTGCCTTTTTGGGATAGATCGATGCATGGTTAGCTGTTAATTTTCTGTTATTTCAGCATTATATACTGTTCTCTGCAGATTTATTTTTAGTTACGCAGCACACTTTTTCTTTTGCTCTCAAAAATGTCAGGGTTTAAAAATTAAAATTAACACACGCCACACACTCACCCTAAGCGAAGAAGAGCCTGGTTTACACCGCCAGGCAAAGACTTTAAAACATTGTAAAATCAATTGACACTGCACCTTTCTGCCCTTGTTTCGACATTGTAATCGCTTGATTCTGCACCTCCCTACCTTTTTTGGTCGTTCTTCTTCCCCTTGTGCCGTGTTTGTGTTGTCACCATTGTGCCCCCAAGGCGCACATCCCGGAGACTTCTTGGCCTTCACCCTCAGTTTCCGGTCGGTTGACCTACTCCTTCCTGCTGTCGTCGAGTTAGTCCTCCTCCGAGTCCACACTCCGACTCCTCTTCAGGTTCATTGGGTTCTCCTTTTACTTCCGGTTCTCCCCCTGTCACCTTCACTATGTCTGGTCCAGGGCCTAACGCTAGCGGTAATCCCGGCCCTAATGCCGGAACTGCTACTAGCGGAACCGTCATAGGAACTACCTCGGCTGCGCCCTTTCTCCCCGTCATGGCAGGCCTTAGCCTCCCCGATTTGGACCGGTTGACAAATGACCCTATACACCATGACGCTAGTTGGCCTGCTATGCCGACAAAGCTCCCATCTGACATCCCAAAGTTTTAAGGTCTTGCTGGAGAAGATCCTTCAAATCATGTCTGATCTTTCCACATGTGGTGTTCATCTACCTCCATTACCGATGACTCTGTCCGTCTTCGGTTGTTCCAACAAACACTTACAGGCGCGGCTTCTAAGTGGTATGTTGATCAGGCCCCTTCCTCTCATACCACCTTTGCGACTCTTGCCCAGGATTTTTTATCTTACTTCTAGCTTCCCCTTCGTTATGACACTGGTATCGAACTTTTGAATTTTTTCTGTCAATCATCTGTGACCCACCTATCCGATCATGTCCAGGAATGGCGGAGAAGAAAGAGCCTATGTCAACCCCCTACCTTCGAAGACTGTGTCTACATGGACTGGTTCCTTAGATCTCTCTTGCCTCCTATCGAGAAAGATGTCGCATCGCATTTCCCCCAAACCGAAGAAGCCGCCCTCCAACTGGCGTTAAAATATGACTTGATCTATGCTCAGACAGGTTATGTTTATACCGTTCTACCTGATCTCCCCAGACCCGGTGGTGTCATTGCACCGAGGGCACCTCATGCCGCCGACGGTATCGTTGGAACTCTCTCTCCTCCATATGCCCAACCTCCCATGGGTTATGGTTTTCCTGGGGGAGGGGGCAGCACCTCCCGCACTTGTTCCCCTCCTGGTCGCACGTATCCAGGATACAACATGCCTCCTCTTTTGGCCCAACCTCCTGGTCACCATACTGTTACCCAACCCCCTTATTATTCGTATCTACATTATAGTGCTCCAGCTCCTCCAGCATCAGCACCTCCGCCTCCCTGGCCTTCTTAACCCCTGCAACAACAGTCACCACCCCCTCAAGAGCAGGTGGATACACAGCAGGAATTCTTGGCTACCCAACCACCTGACGGACAGGTAGCCACTCAAACTTCCCCCTCTAGTTCCTCCAATTACCAGATCCTCATGATGAACTCTGCTCCACCTCCAACCATCGACCTTAACCTTCAAACTCGGGCCCCTCAGTACCCCAAGCCTCCTGCTCCGTCTGTCCCCAAGTCACCTTCTTCAGGTTCTACAGAGCCTCTTTTGACATCCAATGGTTCCTTGCATATCCCTCAGCCCAAAGTTGAGGTTCATACCCAGATTCCTAAGGGACCATTACGCTGAAATGTTGCTTCTGGTCGAGTTGCTCATTCGTATAGCATAGTAGATGATTTGGCGCAGTATCCTACTGCCATTTCTACATTGGAACTCCTCCAGTCGTGCCCTTCCCAAAAGAAGGCTCTACTATCTACCCTGGGCACTGTAGATCCTGTTGATGACCAACTGATTGTTTTCGACGCCCATCAATCAGAGCATCCTTCTCTTCCTGCTTCCGTCGCCTTCCAAATCCCAGTCAAAATCTGGAACGCTAACGTTTCTCGGTGTATCATTGATGAGGGGGAATCCACCTGTGTGATGTCCGCTTCGGTTTGGAAACAAATCGGATCTCCTGAATTGGCCCCTTCCATGATCACCCTTCGTGCGTGGGATGGCCATGCCTCCCAGCCCATTGGCTTATTCTGTAATTTTCCTATCACTCTTGCGGGCAAGACTGTTTGCGTTGACGTTGAAGTCATCAACGCCCCTCTTGATTATAACATTCTTTTGGGGCATAGCTACACTTATGCTATGTCTGCTGTCCCATCCTTGGTCCACTGCAAGATGTTTTTCCCTCATAATGGAAAGATAGTCACCATTGACCAGTTGACGTATCAAGAGCCAAAATCTCAGACCTCCCCTGAGACGATCATCTCTTCTGTAGCCAATAAGCAAACCTTCGATTCCTTGACCAGTGTCTCTCCCGGCGTCTACAAAGACTCCTCTTTGCTTGGAACTTTCCCTGGTCTCCCTCCTCCTCCTGTCTCCGACCCCAGCTCATCGAATGTTTGCATGATGCAATCGTCTCGGGCTGCTCTCAAGCAACCTGCTTCGGCTAGTCAGCAACCACGCTCTCCGAAACCTGCTCCTATCCCTTCACCTGCAGCTGGTATTCATGAGCCTCTTTACCCTCCTGGAATGGTTCCTCCAAGCCTTAGCCCTTTAGGAGCCGTCCCACCTGGCCATTACCCCTCTGGTCAGATACCGTTCCTAGCTCCCCCACCAGGAGTGTACACGGTACCTATCATGGCCACCCTCTCTCTTCCTAACCTGACCCTTGGGATTCCCGTTTGGTACCTTGATCCTCCAGCCCCAACCTTGCCTGGTCAACCCAAACCTTATCTTGCTTTGACCCCGGTTCAACCGGTCCCCAGGACTTCTCCCGCCGCAACAGTGCCTCAGTCACCTCAACAGGAACCACCTCCTGTTGCGACCGCTTGGGGTAAGAAGGGCAAAGCTCGCAAGGGGGCATCAAAGGACAAGGCTGCCCCGACAAACCCTACCCCTCCTTAGCCTCCAAAGCATACCATCCAGTGTGCTTTGTGTGATATTGTCGGTCACGCCACCCATACATGTCCTGAATTGCTTCATCTCAAGCCCATGGTTAATGTCACGTTCCCTGAGTCCCCGGTCCCGGAAGCCTCTGTTCCTTTCGCGACCGCGGCCACGAACCCCCAGACTATTCACACCAACCACCCCTGTGCTTTGTGTGACCTCCATGGCCATTACACCCACCTTTTTCCCCGCCTCGCGGACTTCCGCACCTCTCTAGCCGCGGTCCGCCAATTTGAGGCCAAGCTCAATGAGTCCACCTCTCCCATATTTGCGCATTTTGCTATGGCAAAACTACCAGACATGACTGCTCCCATTGACATCCCCTCTCCTGATGTCGAGATGATGGAGCCTTCATCCAGCATTTTCTACCTATCATCATCCATGAGACCCTCGCGGAACATTCCCTCTAAACCCTCCCCTGTTGTTTCGCTTGACCTTACTTCAGCGATCACCTTGGGCTCAACATTGGTAGATCCTTTATCTACATACTCTTCTGTCACCCCTTGTGACGATACGCATGTGAACCTCTCTTCTCATGATGATGATTCAGGTCGCTTCGCCACGTCAGGTGGTCTTTCTTCCACCAGTCACCCCATATTCTATCACGATGATGACATTATGGAAAAAATCCCCACCCCTGACTTTATCTATTCCTCCTTACATCGAACCCATGCGTTCACACCACATACACCTTGTGGCCATTACATTGAAACCCAATGTTTGGGTAAGGGGGCACCCACATTTGAGAGACCAAGAGAAGCAATTCTCCACAACTCTCCTAGTGTATCTGGTCGTGTTGACTTTAGTACCATTATTATTCCACATTTAGAAGAACCTCTAGAGTCCCATATCACTTCAGATCACTCTAGGGATGATACCCCTTATCGTTCCCTCATCTTCCATCAGCAACCCAATCTCTTAGACATTGTTGTTGACCAACCTATGGGTTTTCTAGGCGAGCATCAGTTCATTATCTCCAAATCCTCTCTTTGGGATAGTGACACCAGGTATGCCAACCCGAAAAATTAAAGCCCATTTGCTTGATATATGCAGTACTAAAAGAGATTGGTAATCCTCCATTTCCTTTCTCAAACTGCATAACCATAACGAAAAAAAATGGCACACCACATCATTAAAATTTGTTTAGATTCCCCTTTTTCTAAATAAATTTTAGCATGACCACACCATGCTTGGGGGCACCTATGCCCCTCAACCATAACCCTCCTCAAAATCTAATTTCTTCACTTGCAACACTCATACTAGGGGCACCATTTTGCCTCCATACTTATCCATGCTCGTGTTGATGTTCGTCGTGAGTTCCCATCTTGTACTCATGTTTTCATGGTCCCCCATTGGACCTTTACTGTGTGGCAGTACCATCGAGTCACCCTTTTTTAGAGCATCCAAGTTGAGTCATCATCGCATTCATGGAGTCTATCCCGAGTCCCTTTGTACCTTGCTATAGCCCTCCATCCTTCATTGCTTGGTCTCTCTCTTGTGTTGCACATTATGGCCTTCAGTCCCACTATCCCCTATCCCTTATGATATTGTGTCAGTCGCTGCCATGTCATTCATGCCCTTTATGCTCTAACAAGGGAATTCGTCCATTCGCTACTCATTCCCCTCCATTCCATCATCATCATTGGTATTAAGCTGTCCGTCGCTCTACTATTTTCTCCCGTGCCTTAGTTGAGGATCTCTCATTACCTCACCTATGGCAGACCTCCTTCTGTCGACATCAGTTCCTCCATTCCAGAAGACAAGTCTAGAGGGCGGTGTACCTTGGTTCCAACTTCCACTCTTGTTCGGTGCCTTGGATCAAGCAAAGGGATCTCTCATTACCCTTTGACTTGATTGTTTCTCCACTCCAGCTCCTTTCAGCATGATCGAGATCCGTATGCTTGATGGTTCAGTGATGCAACAAAAGCTATTGGTGATTCCCGGGTGTGTGTGAGATGTCTCAGCCCTCATGAGGGGGTGGCCCTGCAGGTAGCCCCCCACATGCCCGGATGACCTCTTCATTGCAACCTTCAATGCAGATCCATATATTTGATGATGTCGGCCTTAGCCGCTTGCAACGCCTCTTTGATTTGCATGTATTAGTTAGATTTTTTGAGCCCTTCCCCACTTATAGGGGGCATTTGGGTTGTATTTGTATCTCATGTTCTCAGATATTATTGTATAAGTCCTGGCTATTATCCCAGGCATAGCATGTATGTGGGATCCCTCATTGTATTTTTATCTGGCTCATGTTTATGCCGACTGTACTTTATGGTTCGGTCCCTTGTTTACTGGACACACTATTCTTTTGTACTTTGTCTCGGCGGGCATAGGTATGCCTCCCCCGCCGCCTTCAGCACAGGTACCCTCTCATAAAAAAGAGACTTGTTGCACCTGCGAGTCTCGTCTCCTCAGGGTCTAGTCCTTCAGCACACTATCTACCTCACATTTCTCTCTCTGACATCCCTTTTGTTGTCTAGTGATTGTGTTCTTACAACGTACTTCGGTCATACGATTTGCTCCTGACACTCGCACGCTGGGGGGCAATCTGTCACACCATTTTTTGGTCATCTAACCTATTATCATTAGATGGACCCAAGTACACCATGTAAGACCAATTTTACCCTAAGTAAAATTGCTTTCACTATGTAAAATAACTTAATAAAACACATTTATTAGGTTGTTTATGGTCTAAACAGGAAATCCCAAAGGGAAATATTAAACAAATCTATATTTGTTTGATTTTCCTCATGGAATAATTAATTAAACAATAATTTAATTATTATTCCTGGTCATGTTTAATCCAAAACAAAGAAATTAATTAGATAAATCTTTATTTATCTTATTATTTTCTAGGAATAATTATTTAAATCTTATTTAAATAATATTCCTTGTTAAATATGATTAAATCACCCATAAATAATTAAATAAATCATTATTTATTTGATTATCTTTCAACCACTTCCTTAAAATGATAAATAAATCATTTATTTATTTATTATTCACAAATAAAGGGATTTGACCCAAGTCAAATACTTTTTCCTCCAACAAATATAATAAAATATTCCATAAAAGGTGGATCTAGATTTGGTTAATGTTATTTTAATCATGCACCAAGATCTAGAATGACCCAATATTTTGTTATAAATAGGAGGGTTTTTCCTACCATTCTTCACCTTTTGTTGCCTATTAGATCACTCTGGATCTAAACTCTTGGTCCGACTTTGAGCCATTATCATTGTCATATTTTCCATTATTTGCTGTGTGAGCTCCCTTTGAGTTCTATCTTTGTCTAGGTTTTCTACACCAACAGGAGAGAGAAATGCTAGATCTGAAGTGCCGAGGACTTCCAAGAACCCATCCCATTGAGGAGAATTGGAAACACCTTCTTGTTTTCCTCCCAGGTGCCCTTAATACAAAAATTCTTTCAAAAATTGTTCTTGTCTTGTCTATTGGATATATGGAGCAAAACCTTCTTTTTCACTGCTTAATGTCTTTCTATGCATAGATCTGGTTTTTGCAGCACTTGTCTTGGTCAACTAACTGCAGATCTGAAGATATTGGTAGCCATATTTGATGTTAGGGCTATTAGTTATGCGTAGCTAAAGTGGTATTTTTTCGTACACTTCGACAAAGGATTCATACTAACACAAATTTCCCCCTTTAACCCCAAAAAATCCCTCCCAAAATCTCCTAAGCCACCCATTTCATCCTTAGAACCAAGTGAGAACCCTTCATTTGATTTTAAATCCCTCTTTTACCTCTATCGAAAGCCTCCTTTTTAGCCTAAAACGTTGTCTATATGGCTAAAAAACCCATTTTTCTTTACAACAGGCTAGCCCCCTTCGGCCCAGCCCCAAAACCACTTCCCCACATGACCCAAGTGCCAAGACCAGGCGCCAAAGCATAAGGCGCTTATCACAATCGGAGAAATGGTTAGGAGTGCATTCCTCTGTTAAAACAAAAAACTCCAATTCGATGGTGTTTTGATCTATGAGTCTCGGGAGTGATATCCACCGTCGATCTTATTAAGATCTGATGACCAGTGCCGATCGCAATCGCAGCTCTTAAACTGTGCCACCCGCTACACTCCCCGATTGCGATCCCCTGATTGTGATCTCCGCCGTCGATTCCCCTTTAATCCAACGATCATCGCAAGCTCCGTCACGCCCGCGTTTCCCATTCGTCACCACGCCGATTGCACACCCACCATCGATTCACTTTAAATTTGATGGCCCTCGCATCCCCGCTCCGATCGCAGTCGCAATTTTCAAATGGAGCCACCTTCCGTTCCTCCCGATTGCTACCCTCCGATGCGATCTCGGCCATTGATCTCACATAAGATCTAACGGTCATAAGCCAATCGCACCGTCGCTCATCGGAAGTGTTGAACCTTCCATCGCTCCCCTCTGATTAGATCGCAGCCATCAATCTCCTCCTGAGATCCGATAGTCCTGATTGAATTGCCCTCCACCTATGGTCGGGTCCCACCATTCAAATTCATTCCATATGTTTTTCATCGCATTTTCATGCATTTTCCGTGTATTGCATTCCAAGGTCCTAAACCTATGTTTTGCATTAAACATTAGATCATTCCGCCCTAACATCTAAACTTTAATGTTTTCGTTAAAGATCATTTCATTTCGCCCCACCTTTATGAGTCATGTCGTTAGTCAATATCCACCGTCGATCATCACCTCTAGTTATGATCGGACGATCCATTTTCTATTTGCATTCACCATTCTCATCATGTTGCACTGCCATTCTCATAGTCATCCATAGCATCTGACTCCCCATGCATGGATTTCTTAACATGTTTACATGTTTTGCTAGGGTTACAAGTGGGGGAAACTGTCATGGTTCATAGTCACTATTATAGTGGCACAGAACACAGAGAAAGCTGGGTTCAGAACCTGATATTACAGAGAAGAGCCTGAGAAGGTGATTAGAGCATAAGTTTCATTAAAGGATAGATTTCAACTCTGCAAAACCTCTACAGCGCCACTATAGCTCACATTTCATTGACAGAGACAGTCATGAAGCGGAAAAGAGTATCAGTACAGAGTTAAGGAGTTTTAATGCACATTATTGAAGATGTTAAGCCTTAATTCAGTATCTTAAAGACTAAATACCAGATCAAAGACCCCATGACTCACACGGGAGGCCTGATAAGGTCCAATGCGCAGAAAAAAATATCAACAATGTTTCACATTAGCAGAAGTCTCCTCCCGAGAAAGGACACAGTACTCATACCGTTTAGTCTACATTGTGTCCATGAGAAGGTTTCTGCCCTGACAATAGTCCTATGTTTCCAGGAGCATTTGTTACACAGTATGGAAGACCTGAATTATTTTATCTGCCTTTCGTTTATTCACCAGAGTACTACAGAGTACCACAGCCGAGAGTACATCAAAGACATACCTGGAGTACATTTCAGCCTGTCGAAGACCACTCTTTCACCCAAAGAGTACAGAAGCTTGATGCATAGACATTAAAATGGAATGGGCCTATAGCCCCTCTTCCTACTCTATTTTAATTTTTCATTTAGTGTTTCATCTACCTCCTCTGCCTCTCTTTCAGATATAAAAACTCATGAGAAAACATTGTAAGGTTGTTGATTGGATATCTGTGAATCGTAAGCTGTTTCTCTTGAGATATAGTTCTCTGTGTAAAGTTGTGAGATAGGCTAAGGAAGATGTTTTCAGACTGAATATCAAGTTGTTGGCAATGTTGTACATGACTGGTGTTGCTCTTTAATATGACAAGCATATTTCTTTGGATCCTGATTTAAAGCAACGATGATGTTTTTCTATCTTTATCTTTGTTTTCCTTTGTAATTCATCACGTTTCATTTCTTCTGGTACGCATTGGAAATCTGGCATAGGATTTACCCTTGCTTGGTACCCTATGTTTCTTCTCTCCCTACCTTCTATGTTTTCTACTGATTGTGTTATCTGAGCATTGATTCAAGCTAATTTAACTAGTGTAGTGGCTAATATTTACTGCTAGCTGATGTATGAATTAAAAAATCTGTCCGTAGATGTTCTTGTTAGGCTTTAATTGAATGAATTTGGATACTAGGAGTTTAGAACTCTATCTCTGTCTCACTAGGATCCTTTTCAATCAATCGAACCTTTCTGAGTTCCCTTAAGCTGGATGCCGAAGCATTGAGAGTTCAAAGTCTCTCTCTGATCTCAGGTTTTCATTTTTGTGTTTAAATCTTTAATGTTTCCTTGTCTAAAGAGTTAACCTTTTAGTTTTTGGATCACAGGTTGTCCAATGGCATGTCCTGTCCCTGGATCTGATTTTTGAAAGGTCACCTTGGAGGTTTCCTTGCCTTTTACCTTCTTTATTACCATTTCAAGCCACACTATCATCTTTAAGATCCAATGCTTTAGATGACTAGCCCAACTGAAAGCCTGCATATTGAATAGCAAGTAAACCCTTTCCTGACTCCATTTCCCAATGGTCTTGAGTGTTCTCTGAGTTATATCTCTTTCGCCTAAAATCGTCTTTGCTCATCCTTGTCTTATATTGAACCCTTCTTTCTTGATTCCCAACAACCAAACAAAAATCAAACAAACAAACCCTGCACCATAACTAGCCTAATATCTTAACTTTCGAACTTCAAAGACATAAAACCTTTGCCTATATAGAGAAATCCATCTCTGGACCCAGGAGGGCTAGATCATGAGGTCTAAAAGTGGTTCTGATGTTGTCTCATCTTTTGGTATTGCCAAAATTGCCAAAACATGGGAACTCCAACAAGGTGGAAGGATTAGAACACTTCCTCGTGTTTTGCATATTCCTACATTGGCCAGAAATCTAATTTTTGTAAGCAAGATGGATGATGCAGGTGTAAAAACAGTGTTCGAGAAAGATGCCTGCAAGATGGTTCGAGGAGCACTGGTATTAATGCGAGGAGTTCGGACTGGAACTCTATACAAGCTAACAGGTAGCACCGTTATCGATGGGTGTAAGAGTTCTATGGTTCCTGAAAGTGGAGTGGAAAGCCTAGTTGTCTTCGGAGAAAAGACCATGCTATGGCATCAAAGGCTTGGACATATTGGAGAGAAGGGCCTTTGGATACTACATAGAAATGGTATGGTAGAAGGTATGTCTAATTGCTCTCTGAATTTTGATTTCTATGAACATTGTGTATATGGGAAGCAGAATCGGGTGAGTTTTCCTTCTGGTGCTAAGAGGGAAAACAATATATTAGAACTTGTGCACAGTGATGTGTTTGGACTTATCGCTCCATCATTAAAAGTTTGTGTACTATGTTTCATTCATAGATGACTTCTCAAGGAATACATGGATATATTTCTTGAGGAAGAAATCTGAAGTCTTTGACAAATTTAAAGAATTTAAGGCTCTGGTGGAAAACCAGAGAGAGAAGAAGATAAAGGCGCCGAGGACAGATAATGGTGGGGAGTTCTGCAAGAAGGAATTTGAAGAGTTCTGTAAGAAGTGTGGTATAGCACGACAAAAGACTACTCCATACACACCTCAGCAAAACGGAGTTACAAAAAGAATGAACAAAACACTGATGGAAAAGGCAAGAAGCATGCTCAATGGTACCGAGTTAGGACAAGAATTCTGGGCAGAGGTAGTGGAGACTGCATGTTACTTAGTTAACAGATCACCTTCATCAGCGTTGGAGGATAAGAATCCACATGAGGTATGGACTGGTAAGAAACCCTCTCTTTCACATCTAATGGTATTTGGATGTGATGCATATGTACACGTTCCAAAGGAGAAAAGGACCAAGTTGGATAACAAATTCTGTAAAGGTATCTTTATTGGGTATAAGGATGGTTTAAAGGGTTACAAGATTTGGAACCCGTAAAACAAGGAAGGTTGTGTACACCGAGATGTGGTGTTTAGAGAGGTGAAAGATGTTGTTAAACATGAATTCACAATAAAGGAACTCCGAGAAGATAGAGATTGAGCAAGGAGGATCAATCCACTCTACAACAAGAAGACCTTAAGATGAAGAGCCACAAACTCCATCTATTAGAAGATCAATTCAGGAAAGAAGGAAACCATAAAGGTATAGTACATATACTTTATGTTTAGGTTTTTCCTTAACTATAACTAATGATGATCCCAGAACTATCAGGGAGGCAGTAGATTCAGAGGATGGAAAACTCTGGAAGGAGGCCATGGTTGATGAAATGGAATCCTTGCACAAAAATGAGGCATGGGATCTGGTGGAGTTGTCGGCTGGAAGGAAGCCCATCGGGAGAAAATGGGTATTTAAGAAGAAGATGAATGTAGAAGGCAAGGTGGAGAAACACAAAGCTTGGTTGGTAGCAAAAGGTTATTCCCAGGTGCCAGGAATTGATTTTGGTGATATTTTTTCTCTTGTTGCCAAAGTTACTTCTATTAGATTACTTTTATCTGTTGCTGTTGCATTTGATTTTGAGATAGAATAGATGGATGTGAAGACAACATTTCTTCATGGGGATCTAGAAGAGGAGATCTACATGAAGCAACCTGAAGGATTTATGGTGAAAGGTAAGAAAGAACTGGTATGCAGGCTGAAGAAGTCTCTATATGGCTTAAAACAGTCACCAAGGATGTGGTATCAGAAATTTGATACCTATATACGGGGACTTGGCTTCACCAGAAGCAAGGAGGATCATTGTGTGGTTAAACCAAAGGAAGTCGACATCCCCATAATATCACCTGGATACGTTTGATACCGCAGATGTCGACATCCTTTCAAATGTATATTGGTTTTGCTGATGGCGCTTGTCGTAGTACACAGAACATCTCTTCCATAGCTTGGGTTATTTACTCACTCACTGACGAGTTAGTATTGATGCATGGGGTAAGTCTCGGTTAAACAACGAACAATATTGCCGAATATAGTGCAATTATCGAATTATTATTGGAATCCATTTCATTTGGAATTTGGAGTTTGATCGTTAAATTAGATTATGAAATCGTTGTATTACAGTTAAATCGAGTCTATGCCATTAGAAATACAGTATTATTAAGATTATTTTTAAGCGTTCATCTCTTGGAACAAGAGTTCGATTATATTGAGTATCAACACATTCTAAGAAATTTAAATACATTAGCAGATGCAATTGCTTCTAATGTTATAAATAGACATTTGCGATAACAAAGTAACAAATCAAGATTCCATAACATGATTGAACAGGTAAACTGGAAATAATAGTATATCATAGTATAGGTGTAGTGTTCAAAAAATAATACATCGTCTTCGATCATAGGCTCAAAATGCCTTATGATCGGAAAAAAGTGATACAAAAAATGAGTCTACAAGTCAATCATCCACTATCCGTGGTGATGATCACGATAATACACCACTACTCGTGCCACCCTAGTCAAAAACCTCCTGAATGTTCTAGAAACACCTATGACATATCTCTGTAGACGGAGCGGGATATCATCTATAGTAGTCTCAGGAATATCTATAGTAAGCCACTCCAGATGGTGCTCTAAATCAATCAGGATCTTTGTAGTCTGATCCTGTGGGGGTGGTGGTGGTGCTGCTGTATCCCTTTACCTCTGGTCAAAGGGGCGGAGAATGGTCGGTCGACTCAGACCCACATCTACATTTGAAATTTTTTTTATCAGTTTTGGACGATTAAAAAACAAAATAAAAATTAGAAATTAGAACATGTCAAAAAATATTTTTTACCTGACTCGTCCCACTGAGCTCCTAGAGGAAGGGGTATCTCCCGGTCGCCATGAAAATCCATGCCAGCATAAGGAAGATCCTCTATAACAAAAAGTTGGCATTCCAGCCAACGAAAATATGTAGAGGGAAATTGCACAATCTCCCCACCCTCACTGTGGCGGGCCATCAAAGCAACCCAACGAACCATCCTAGGCTCTCGAGGTCGACCAGTGTCAACAGGAATATGTTGCGGGGCTAACATGGGAATCCTCTCTAGAGTAAAGGTGACTACAATGGACCCATATCCAAAGTTTTTTAGCTTCCCATTCTTTGCTCTGGTAAGTTGGCCTTTCACATTTTCCAACACTGCCTTACACCAGTTGCATATGGTGTCTCGAAAGCAATCTACTGCTATGCGCATCTAAGATCTAGTGGCTACATGCAAAGCTGCACTTCCACACAACTTGACAACGGTAAAAGCGATCACTTTTATCTCGGGACGGATGATAGTCTTTATGTCAATCCGTTTGTCTCAGGGGTTGGCTTCATCGTTACAGAACTCTAATTGTAGGATGGAAAAAGACTAACCACTTGGCCTAGCCCCAAATAGAGATAATAGTTCACCTCTCCTGGACAAACCAGTCAAAAAATAGATGTCTTCCAGCTCAATCTCGAGCCGATGACCTCCGATCACAAAACACTGGTCCTGAACATCCCATTTATTCACCAGCCAAGTAAGAAGATCCACTTGAGCTCTCATGCCACTGATAGCCCAAAATTTTTAAAGCCCGCATACTCTTAAAGCTTGCAAAGTAGGTTGATGAATTATTACTACTTCATCTACTTCTTCGTGCTCCCGTTATTGCCAAATAAGCATTGTAGATATCCTACAACAAGCAAAATTAAGGATTAGAATCATTTTCAAGAATTTGTTTTTAGTAATTTAGGAAGAAAATATGTTTTTAAATTTGTTATGGTGCCTCCGCACTTTATGCTCAAGGAAAGTGCGTAGATACGCATGGGCCCTGTGTTAAAATTGTAGGGCCTCGACATTTTTCTTTGTAGAAAAATGTCGGGGTCCGCAGGTACCTAATGTCTTAGGTGCGGACCCCCGAGGGCAAATTTTTCGGTATATTTTCCTTCCAAAAATGAAATTTTGACCCTAAATTAAAAAATTGAACGGATGAAATGCAAGATAAGGAGGTTTTGGATTACCTGAAACAGACGGTTTTCAATTCTGACGGTCGGTTTGCCTAGAATCTTCTCTGAAGCGTTTTTTTCCCAGAGCTCTAAAAACTTCACTCCAAACTCAAACGGTAAAAATGAACTTGAAAAACTCCTTTTTATAAGTTTTTTCGAATAGATGAATTTTAAATTTGTTTATTTTTCACTTTAAAAAGTCGGTTTTTCATACTATTTTTTATTATTGAAACATGTATGTTTAATTTTTCAAGTTTTTGTGCAGAATAATGGATTTTTCAGGCAAAATGGTCATTTTTGACGAAGAGTAAAATTTTATCACTTTTTCGGGCTCTTTAAATTTTACGAAAAAGCGAAACCATGGAGTCCTCTTTTAGGCCCTTTTCAGAGTCTCTAAAAATGAAAAGATCGCCGAGTACTTGACTATTCGAACTCATTAAAGTAAATGAACAGTTGACCCTTCAGTATAAGTTTACACCTTTTCCAGACTGAAATGGACTATTTACGAAAAATGAATACGTTGACTAATCATGGTAAATAGAGTTCTCTCTTGCATTATTTTATCCTTTTTCAGGCCTGAGGGACTAAATTTATGAAAAAGAACACCCATGGAGTTTTCTTAAGTTTTTTCTTCTGACTCCCTAAAAATGAAAAACACCGAGTTTCTCCTATGCTGGACTTGTTAAAATTTAATGGTAAAGGACCTGTTGATTACAAACAGGAATGGACCACTCTTTCTTAGGGTTCGATTTTAAACTAAGTTGGACTCATCCGAAGGATGAGATTATAAACAAGCAAATGTTATCCTCCTCAAGCTTGTCAAAAATAAAGAGGTACTTGCCAGAAATGGTGGGGGAAAAGAGGGAAAAACAGATTCATTTGTTATACTTTTATTTGTAAAAAGCATTACACCACTCTTGAACACGACACTTTTGTCACACTTCCACCTGGGTTGGGAAATCATTTTCCTATCAGCTAATCAAACCACGTTGAAAGTCTTCAGCCAGTTTCTAGATATTAGCTTAGGGCAACTGTCACCAAACCATCTGTAGTGTCGTTATGTGTTCAAGAGGACAGTCAAATAAACCATTCATCTACAAACACTTGTCTCCATTTGCGTTGACCATCCCTGAGTCAGTCCTTGCAAAAAATTTCTTCAAAACTTTATCTATGGTTTCATGTCATGAGCTTGCTCACGACGGATCACTTTCTATCGACGACAGCTCATCATCTAGGAAGTTGATCTAGAATCCATCAGTACCTTGGAATCTGCATGCCTTAATGGCAGGTTTCTTGCCTTCGATGACAGCTTACATAATTGACCTTTTATCGAACGATTCCGTGAAATGTTCGACTTTAGATCACTTATTCGCATTTCGTGGATTGTATTGAGTACTTTGAGAGCCATTGTCATTATTGGTGGTTTCTCTCACACTTGTTAATAGTTCACATCATTGACTGGTAATCAAGTGGTTTCTACCATGTTCGACTTCAACACATTTAATCACATGGATAGAATCGTACTAGTTCGAGAAGCAGAAATCAAGACCCTGGATCTAGTTTCCACCATCCAAGATGCGAGGAGTTTTATTATTCATTATGCAGTAGACGATTCATTACAGATGGTTGCGCCCACGCTGTGTCTACACTATTGATGTAATATTAAAATCATTTATGTATCAGAACAAGTTTAGTTAGTTTTGATCTGAGTGTTTGGTCAATTTAGTGTGTCCTAAATTGCTAACATAAATTATCAACCAGGGATTCGTAAGCTGACGAAGTGTGGCGCACTATATGTGCAAGATAACCTATCTCTTACTTTTTGTCGTTTAAATGTTTGGTCAATTTAGTGTGTCCTAAATTTCTAACATAAATTATCAACCAGGGATTCATAAGCTGACGAAGTGTGGCGCACTATATGTGCAAGATAGCCTATCTCTTACTTTTTGTCGTTTTTGGATTTTTATTGATCTTGGTTGGTTTCCTAATGTGAGATGGAAATTCTAAAAGACATGTATGGTTATGAATATTCAAGGCAATGATGTCCTTTATAATGATTTACCAAACTTCAAACTTAAAAAGGAATTTAAAACATACAATGACAAAACTTGAAAGGAAATGAAAATGTGCTGCTAGCCTAATAAATCAAATAGTGAACTATTGAGCATGAAAACCAAATTATCCTTGCTGCTGTCTAAACACAAAAGAAACTATGCTTAAAGAAATCCAAGAATTGCAACAAAGTAAATCTAAAATCAAATTGCATCAACATATCTGAATCCTCACCATTAGTCCATTGCCAAACACCAAAGGAGAAGCGACCATAGGCACTTGAGCAATCGATATCTAATTTTGCGAGAAAAAGTGTATCCAAACTATACACTCATACTTCAATCCCTCACCATTAGTCTCGCTATGGCTTTCGGAGGTAACTGAAAATGACATGAGCAGTTTAATATCTAACTTGCAGAAAAGTAAACTAATATCAAACTACACACTCATACTTCAATCCCTCACCATTAGTCTCGCTATGGCTTTCGGAGGTAACTGAAAATGACATGAACAGTTTAATATCTAACTTGCAGAAAAGTAAACTAACATCAAACTATACACTCATACTTCAATCCCTCACCATTAGTCTCGCTATGGCTTTCGGAGGTAACTGAAAATGACATGAACAGTTTAATATCTAACTTGCAGAAAAGTAAACTAATATCAAACTACACACTCTTACTTCAATCCCTCACCTTGATCAGTGGCAACTTCCAGTGTTGAAGATGACATGGTAATTTAATATATTTAACTTCTGAGAGAAAGTAAACAAATATCCAAACTACCTCCTTACTTCAATCCCTCACCATCGAGTCCGGATGTGACTTTGAAGGAGGTAGCCCCAGAAAATGACATGACAATTTAATATATCTAAATCTTTTCACGGAAACAAATATGTGAGGCTTGAAATAAACCAAACGATCTTTGGAATTGAGTTTGAGCAAAAAAACTAAGAAAAATAAATTAGCGACGAGAACAATATTGATTCCATGTCATTAGTCAAAAGATATGCAAATGCTAGGGCTGCCATGAAAAATTATGCTAAAAGCGATGATTTCAAGCAAATCTAAATGAGGAAATATGACAAAATAGAATTGAAAGCAACTTATCTAGAAAACATGTAAAAGCCTCCTTGGATAGCAGGGGCCCTCTGATACCAATTTGGTGAAGTCCTTCAGCTCCTTAAAGTTGTAATCAAAACAACATCAAAGAACTGAATTTCTCTATTGAAAAACTCACAAATCTACATCCCATTCCATCTTGAACTTTGTTACAAAGATTACAAGAGACTTCTCTCCTACTTCTTCATTACTTCCTCATTACCCATGATAGGAGAAAGCTTCTCCTATTTATACAAAATATGATGAGACATCTCATTAATGGGAGTTCATGAATCTCTCCCTCCATCTCTAGAGTTACAATCAAAATAGGAAATGATAAGACACATGTCTTTCTAGAGTTTCAACACAACTTTGAGGAATGAGACACATATCCTCTTGGAGTTTCAATATAACAAGGAAGTGAGACACATATCCTCTTGATCCCATAATATTCTCCAACCAAATTCGAATTTGGCCTTAGAGTGCCACATAAGGGTCTTACAGAAGTCTCCTTTTTACCTACACATGTCACAAAATTCATAACACATATATAGATATATGAAACTATGCTAATTTTCTAGTTTATAGTATAAATTCACTTAAAATACATAAAATAAATAACTTTGGAAGACAAGGATCCTAACCATATATTTATGAAAATGGTTATGATGTGAGGTTTTAGGTCAAATGGCTATGAAATAAGAGCTAAATGGTTATGACATAATGGAAATATGTATGAATATGGAGAACACTTTTGAGACTCAACATATCCCCTAACTGAAGTTGTTGCATGTCCTCATACAACTATTGCAATGATTCATTTGTCCTTGAGTTGATCTTTGACTCATATAGATTCGTTCCAAACTTTGCTTCTTGATATTTTCTTTTTGGCAAAGTATAATACATTTGATTGCAACATTTGTTTTTTTTTTTTCAATGGTTGGTTCTTGTGTGACAGCCATTTTTTTTTTTTTTGAACATTGGTTCTTGTGTAACAATGCTTTATTTTCTTTGTTGCATCAAAGTTCATGAAAACATTTAGAATCAATTACTTCATCAATGAATTGATCATTTGCAAGGCATATAATATTTTGGATCTTGTTGCAACAATAGTTGGTTGGGAAGTGTATGTGGATGGAAATGAAATGAAAATGTGTGATGGTGTATGAAATGTGGATATGAAATGATGTCCCTTCCCCTCAACTAAATATATGACAATGTGAAAAAGGGAGTGAGAATTTTTTCCAAAGTTACAATTTTAGCATTCTAATGAATTACATGACTAAAAATTAGAAAACCACATACCTTCATTTACCTTAAATGTGGATGAGTTGTGTATGTGTGGTGGGTTTGCAAAATTCTGATCATATTCTTCTTCAAGTGGTTGAACAAGAGGAGTCATGGATAAAGAGATGAGATGACTTTTTATTGCTTCTACTAAAACTTGTTGAATCTGCTCCAAAATGCTGAAAATAATAGTCTTCATGTCTTCACAACTCATTGGCACAATTCCTACTATGTGAAAAGATGTTCTGATGTCGAACATAGTAGGAAATTTTTTACTTAGTGGCCATTAATGGATGCCACTAGTCAACACGAGAACTCTCACCATTGATGACAATGAGAATCAAGATGCCCAAACACATCTTGCTAGGTACGAATGATTTTGCTGATGTCGAGTCACCTAGAAGATCTGACGAACAAGAGACATTAATGTATTTCCATTGTTTGTCAGCATGAGAACTTGCCATTAAGGCATGCAAGCCTCAAGGTGATTTTACAAAGAACTTAGACTCCAAGGACTATAGACTCAATAATTTGCATTGAAGCAGGGCTTATTTGCGGAATGAAAATGACAAGAAATGGAAAATGAAAATGGAAGATGGCAATGGAAAGTAGAAATGGAAAATGGGCAATAAGCATGTGAATGAGAAATGGCAATGGGAAATAAGCATGTGAATGAGCCTCTTGCTTTTATTTGTGGTTATGAATGGACAAAAAGAAATGGAAAGTGGATGTGAGTGTAAATTGAAAATATGAAGTGAAATGAGGTGAATGGTTTATTATGAGGTATGGATGTGATGGAGACAATAGTATCTGAAAGTTTTTCAAGTGTTTAGATCTGATTTTACATCAACATATTTCCTCTTTGTTGTTGATCATCCTCTTATGAAACAAATTGGTCTCTTAGAGAGACACCATTCTCTTGTAGTCATTTGTCCTTCCTCCTAGAACCTGCAAAAAAACTAATACTTCTTCTGCAATGAAATGTAATATTATCAAAGGAGAGAGGTGATAAATCTCTCTAGTTATGATATTTACACACAAAACTAAGAATTTGTATTAATGAAACAATTTCTCAAAGGAAAAATCAAAAGAATTTATACATGTTTTAGAATTAGTGCCTCAAGTTGAATGTTGCTTCTTTTCAGCAATTTATTTCATTATTTACTATTTCAAAATCTAATGATGGATTTCTCACTATGTCGATCTTGTTGAGACCTTTCCAACGATACTTGAATCATCAAAATCTGATTTTGTATGAGAAAGTTAGGCTGATTTGAACAATGAGGTTTTAATTGAGATGAACAGTACGGAATTGGACTTTAGGTACGGAATTGGAGAAGCAGTGCGGAATGGACTTCAAACTGCGGAATTGGAGAACAAGCTGCGGAATTGGACAATAGGTTTGTAGAATGTAAAGTGGTTTGCAGCAACTAAAAATCTTGAATAAAAAGTTAGCCATTCATCTTTCATCATCAGTCCAAAATTAATCAATACCTTCAGAATAATTTATTCATTTCATTGATTCAAAATTATTGAATTTTTTTTTTTTTTTTTTTTTTTTAATAACAAAATTGAAAAAGAGAAATGCAAATTTTTTTATTTTTATTTTTTTTAAATAACAAAATTGAAAAATACAATTTTTTTTTTTTTTTAATTAATATTATATATGTTATATTTTTTTTTTTTTAAAGTATACGTATATAATTTTATTAAACAAACAATTTATAAAATAAAAAAATAAAAACTAAGAATAAAAACTGAGTACTTTGCAAGTATCTTACATCAGAATTGAATTGCAAGTCCACAACATCACAACAACATTTCTTTCATTTCACGATTGTCAAATGTTTCTGAAACAACTAAAACTGCTGAAAACATATGTCGATTCTTTTGAGATATATGCAATTTTTCCTTTAAAATCCAATCCCAAATGTGGTAAAGATCTTCAGAAAACTGCTGCACTAGATAAAACTGAGAAACATTAAGATAGATATGATTCTTTGATCAATCATGTGATAGGCTTCCTCACGCTTTGTTGGGCAGATGATAAAGGAGATGTAAAATCCAACGAAGTCGAATTGAATTCAAAAATGAGTGAAATGTGGATTGAATGCCACGAGAGAGTTTGATTTTGATTAGAATTCTTTTTATTGGATTTAGAAAACTGGATTATCAATGCAGAGTGCCGTTTTCAAATTCTTCACTCAGAAAAACCGTTTTTCCTCACGCGGAAAGCAAAAATGGCCTTCAAAGAACCGAGAAATTCTCCCAGACCGCCACGAATTTCATAAAACGATTTCTGGGTTATCTAATTGACCACGTTGGAGAAAAAACCCATGTTTTATTTTTTCCAAATTCATATCCGTTTGGCCAAATCATGCTTTCAAAGTTTGACGTTTTTCTCTGTTTTGCGTTTTTCTGTTTTGCTACATTCGGCTGTGTGATTGATTTTGAAATTTTTTTTAGATTCGATCACAGCATAGATAGATGACTGAACAATACAATCATGGCATCCTCCTCTGATTTTAACTTACTATTTTCCATGAGGACATGTGAAGACAATGAAGTGGGAATATCGGGATCAGTGGCTAAGGCTTCTACTACCAGCAAATTCTTTGCGTTTCAATCTGAAAATGTTGTTGATGATCTTGTTTCCTGTAGATGATTATCTCGAGCTTCTGCACGGTTCAATCCAGCCTATGTACATGCACAAGATTCATTGCAATTCGAACGAGCGTTTAATTTTGTGTTTTCATTCGAACTTATGCAATCGGCCTTTTTCAAAATGATGCATTTTTATTTGTTTTATTATGTGAAATGTGTATTTATTTTTTGTTTTGTTTTTTTTTTTTTTTTTTCAATGTTTTTCAAAAGGCCATGATTTTTGTTTATTGATTTTTTTTTTTGTTTTTAAAATTTTTATTTTTTTTAATTATTTTTTTTTTTAATAAAATTTAACATTTTATATTTTTTTTTAAATTGAAAATACACATGTATATTTTACTAAACAAAGCAATTTATTGAAATTTTTTTTAAATGATTTTGTTATTAAAATTATATATATATTTTCAAAAATTTTAAAAATATACATATATCTTAGTAACAAAACAATTTAAATTTTTTTTTTTTAAATTTTTTTTCAATTGATTTGTTTAATAAAATTATGTATGTGATAATTTCAAAAATTTAAAAATACACATATATATTCATTAAACAAAACAATTTTATTGAAATCAAAGTTTTTCATGAAAACAATTTTTTTTTTAAATTGTCGAATCAATTGAAATGATGAAGTTTTATTTTGTCTCTTTATTTTTTTTTTTTTTTTCACATAACAATTCTTTTTCTGATCCTTCAGATCACACAAAGTGCAGGAGGAGAGCATACTTAAGAATTATTAATTTTTTTTTACATAACAATCCTTTTTCTGATCCTCCAGATCACAGAAAGTGCAGGAGGAGAGCATACTCAAGAATTATTAATTTTTTTTTTAGATGTAAGAAATAAGGCTACCTAGTTACACTTCCCCCGCAACGGCGCCAAAATGTTTGGTCAATTTAGTGTGTCCTAAATTGCTAACATAAATTATCAACCGAGGGGATTAGTAATTGCAGCGAAGTGTGGGCGCACTATATATGCAGACATCATAACCTATCTCTTATTTTTTGTAGTTTTTGAATTTTTATTGATCTTGGTTGGTTTCCTAATGTGAGATGGAAATTCTAAAGACAAACATGGTTATGAATATTAAAGGCAATGATGTCACTTTATAATGATTTACCAAACTTTAAACTTAAAAAGAATTTGAAACATACAATGACAAAACTTGAAAGGAAATGAAAATGTGCTGCTAGCCTAATAAATCAAACAGTGAACTATTGAACATGAAAACCAAACTATCCTTGCTGCTGTCTAAACACAAAAGAAACTATGCTTAAAGAAATCCATAATTGCAACAAAGTAAATCTAAATCAAATTACATCAACTTATATTCTGATCCCTCGCCATTAGTCCAGTTATGGCTTTCGGAGGTAACCATAAAAAACTTGAGAAATCTGATATCTAATTTGCAGAAAAAGAAATTAATATCAAACTACACACTCATACTTCAATCCCTCACCATCAGTCCAGCTGTGGCTTTCGGAGGTAACTGAAAATGACATGAGCAATTTATTATATCTAACTTGCAGAAAGTAAACTAATATCAAACTACACACTCATACTTCAATCCCTCACCATCAGTCCATTTGTGGCTTTCGATGTGAAAATGACATAGAAATTTAATATATCTAACTTGGAAAAGTAAACTAATATCCGACTACACACTCATACTTCAATCCCTCACCATCGGTCAAGCTGTGGCTTTCGAGATGGCAGAAATTACATGAAATTTAATATATCTAAATCTTACTACTGGAAACAAATGTGCAGAAATTTGAAATAAACAAAGCGATCTTGAGATTGAACAAAAAACTAAGAAAAATAAATTAGCAAATAGAACAATATTGATTCCATGTCATTGGTCAAAGATATGCAAATGCGAAGTGCCATGAAAAAGTATACTAAAAGCTATGATTTCAAAAAGCAATCTAAATGAAAATATGACAAAATAGAATTGAAAGCTACTTATCTAGAAAACATGTAGAAGCCTCCTTGGATAGCAGGGGCCCTCTGCTACCAATTTGGTGAAGTCCTTCAGCTCCTTAAAGTTGTAATCAAACAGCATCAAAGAAATGAATTTCTCTATTGAAAAAAACTCGCAAATCTACATCCCATTCCATCTTGAACTTTGTTACAAAAGACTCTCTATTCCTTTCTCTCCTTCTCCTAATTTTTCATTACCCATGATAGGAGAAATCTTACCCTATTTATACAAAATATGAGAGGTTATCTCATTAATGGGAGTCCATGAATCTCTCCCTCCATCTCTAGAGTTACAATCAAAATAGGAAATGATAAGACACATGTCTTTCTAGAGTTTTAACACAACTTGAGGAGATAAGACACATATCCTCTTAAAGTTTCAATACAGCAAAGGAAGTGAAGACACATATCCTCTTGATCCCATAATCTTCTCCAGCAAATTCAATTTGGCCTTAGAGTGCCACACAAGGGTCTTCCAAAGTCTCCTTTTGACCTACACATGTCACAAAACTCATAACACATATATAGATATATGAAACTATGTTAATTTTCTAGTTTATAATCATAAATTCACTTAAAATACATAAAATAAATAACTTTGGAAAACAAGGATCCTAACCCATATATTTATGAAAATAGTTACTTGATGTAGGGTTTTAGGTCAAATGACTATGAAATAAGAGCTAAATCGTTATGACATAATGGAAATATGTATGAATATGGAGAACATTTTTGAGACTCAACACTGAGTATGAGAATGCCTACCTCAACAATGATATATATGTATATGTGTCTTGTTGAATGTTTTTACAGGGTTCCGACTGGGCTTTCCACAGAATGATAAAGCACATCACTCTTCAAATATTCTTAGATTTCGCACTTTAGGGGGCAATTTGTTACACTAAAATTTGTCACCATGACATTTTAGTACTCCCTTGGAAGTCTACAATATCAAAGTTCCCAAAGTCAAACTTTGAAACTAATAGAAAAGCTCATAAATGCCTTAAAACTCTAGTACCGCACTTTCTCCTAGTTTTTCTTGCGGTCCCGCACCTTTTGGCTATAAATCATGTGTAGCCAAGCGCACTTTCTATTTATTAAAAGTGTGGACCCCTGTAAAAGGTTAGAAAAGGCACAAGTAAAATCTAGAAGCTCAGTTAAAGTCATTTTTGGAAGCTTCTAGAAACATTCTTGCGGTGGAAAGTCCGCTCCTTTCATGTTCATGCATCCCATTCAATAAGGAGCTAACCCCTTGATGTAAGGAACTAATCCTCTTGAAGGAGGATTCTATCCATTCTTGTATGGAGCTGTAACCTCCTCTTTTCCACTATAAAAAGAGGCATAGGGCAGCCTTAAGGGGTTACAATTGATGATTTGAATTGTTAGTATTGTTGGAGGCAAAGTGCTGTTGAAACTTAGACCCTTTTAGCTGAGATTTCATGTGGGAAGGATTACATACCTGTATGTATCTTAGTTGGGAGAGTGCAAGGCTGATCAGAGTAAAGGAAACGCCTGTTCCGGACCCTAAGAAGGCCTGTATGACATCAAGGCAGACACGGTTGTAAGACTCTTCCTTATTTAAGTTAATACAAATAAATTCGTTTTTCTCATTAAGCTGTCAATTGATTGGTTTATTTTATGGATTCCTTGATCACCATAATGGATATTATTTATGAATATATGCTATGCAGGTGCTATTTGATGTTTTCTTGTTTGTGTTTGCAGATCTTCGAAGGCAACTCTTTCAGGTGATTGAAGGACTACTACTACAAAAAGGCATTGGATCAAAGGTAAGATCATTAAACCTTTATGGCATTTAATTATGAATCGCAATATATCTAGAGAAAGATAGTTTTGTTTGTCCGTTTGTTGCTAGCTATCCATAGGACACTTGGGAGGTCTGTCTTGTCCGCAAGAATGAATTATCCGTTCAACATACCAAGTCCATTACGCCCTAAGGATGCTGCAGGGCCAAGTGGTTTGATGTTATGGTGCGCTGATTGTCGTGTTGTTGGGCTACACGATACTAACCATTGTCCCCATATTGGTGCTTATGTTCCAGAACTGAAGAAACAATGGTGTCGATTTTGATCCTCTATGGGACATGAAGAGCATAACTGTCTGACCTATGACTTGATGATAGATCAAGGAAACCTATACAGGGTACAAGCTGACCCTTCTTCACCACTATCTCCCTCAAGCAGAGGAGGCTCCCCAACAAGAGATGGGGGAGGGGGGGGGATGGAGGCGCAGGTCGGGGAAGAGGGAAATTTATCTGTTACAACTGTGGGGAAATAGGGCACTTCGCAAGGGACTGTCCAAACCCAACGTGACAATATTGCTGATATTGTTAATAATTGGACCATGTGATTGAAGGTTGTCCAGTCTTGATAGCCAAAATGCAGGAAAAATAGTAGACCCCTACGCAAAATGTATAGAGGGTTAAGGTAGAACCATGTGATGAAGGACCAAGTATTAATGTAATAACGCACAGTGGCATGGCTACTGGAGGAGTTGAGGAGAAGGCTGCGGCTGAACCCCTTATCCGGAAGGCTGTTATCAAATAGGAAATCCTGGACCTACAGAAAGAGAAAGAAACCTTTGTCGCAGCCTGCAAGGAATTTTCCAAGAATGAGACATCTACCTCCAAGGCTCCAAGAAACCTAAGAGCAGAGGACGAAGTTAAACCATTCCTCCGAGCATGTATGAAGCTGCTACGCAAATAGAAGGAGGTAGAAAACCTCCCAACACTAACAAATAGCTGCGCAGAAATAACTGACCCTCCTACAGAGGTTAGAGATGTTCACAAGTTGTATAAGCACAAGAAGCGCATTGGGCGGGAGATGCGGCTAACAACGCAGATTGGAAATTATAAAATGGATCAGGTCATTTTGGATCTGGGATCTGATGTGATTCGCGAATGTACTGCCCAAGCAAACATGGCAGAGAATGGGAGAGCCTAAGCTGGAATGGTCTACCATATAGTTGTGCATGGCTAACCAATAAAATATCATACCACTGGGGAGGCTGTCAAAGATTATGGTAGATATCGCAGGAGTTAAGGTATGCGCCGAATTTGAGGTAATTCAGATTGTGGAAGATGCAGACCCTTATCCTGTGCTCCTGGGACTAGATTGGGTGTAGACATGGGAGGCATTATCAACCTGAAGAAAAGGAGCATGGTTTTTGAAAATGAGGGTACGAGGGTGATAGTCCCACTAGATCCTCCAGAAGGAGAGCTGTATACAGAATTGGTGCGTGAAGAAGAGGATGTAGATCACATTTATAAATTAACCGCTTGGGACAAGGATTGGATCAATCCTATAGCTGATGGTGTGCTTTTCTGGGAGAAGGACAATGGATTCCTCTTTGACTTCGATGGGGAGAAAGAAAACTAGAAGAATTGGTTGCATGACGTATCTGCACTACAATGTATTAGAATCACGAAGAGCTTCCGGTGTATCTCCTCAGAGGTAAGAGGACTACCCTACTTTGATGGTTCTGGTGGTATTAGGGAATTTTTGCGAAAATTTGAAGTTGAAGTCCCAAGGGAGCGAAGGATGTGGGCACTTATCTTAGCCATGCGTGCAACCTCTGTGAGGTGGTGGGAAACTCACAAGGGGACGTTCCAAGATTGGGAGGAATGTCGTGAGATGATGGTCCTGCAGTTTGAACCCTTGGGTCACTTGCGTGTGAAAAATATCCTTGGCCCAAGAGACCCGCACAAGCACTTGTCTGCATGGATGGAGGAATGGTGTGCAAAAACTAAGGACGAATAGGTCCACCTGTTCATTCATGCCTTGGGGCCCATCCCCACTGCATGGTATTTGGAAATAGAACTACATCAGCGCACCTGCCACTGGGAAACCTTGAAGGACAACTTTGTAGGTATGTTCAAGTTGATAGGTGGAATGAAGGCACTCGATGAAGCCCTACAGGATATAGATGCCTTAGTATTTGATAAATCACGCCCTCGTGTGGAATACGGGGCACCATTTTGGGATACAAAGATGCAAGATATTGTCAACTGCCATAATCAATGGATGGAGGAATGTGATGAAGACTCGTGAAATGTCACTATCCCGGAATCAGAGGGAGAACACGCAGTCACTGGACCTCTGTTACAGACCGTTGATGTGACCAAGCCTCTTAATCTAAGGGAAGTCAACATTGGAACAAAGGAGCAAACTAAGCTAGCTAAAATTGGGGATTACTGGGATGATGGTACTGGAGGGAAGGTCGCAGAACTCCTCACAAAATACCAAGACCTGTTCCCTACGAATTTCTTGGAACTCAAAGGGATTACAGGGTACCTAGGGGTCACGCGCATCACTTTAAAACTAGATGTGCGCCCTGTTAAGCAGCGGCCTTATCGATTGAACCCCAAGTATAAGCAAAAAGTTAGGGAAGAACTTGAAAAATTGATAGCCGCAGGTATCATCGAACTAGTAGAACAGTCTGATTAGGTAAGTCCTATGGTGGTCCAGGAAAAGAAGACCAAAGGAGAAATAAGAATCTGTGTTGACCTACAAAAACTATATGACGCCTGCGTTCACGATCCCTTCCCTACGCCATTCTCTGATGAGATAATTGATAGTGTGGGAGGCCAGGAAGCATACTCATTCACTGATGGGTTCTCGGGTTGCCATCAGATCCGAATCACACCTGAAGATCGTAACAAAACTAAATTCACCATTGAATGGGGATCCTTCCAGTACACTGTCATGCCATTTGAGTTCAAGAATGCCCCAGCCATGTTTTCATGGGTGGTGGTCGCAGTATTCAAGGAATTAATCCACAAGTTCTTGGAGGTATATTTTGATGATTGGACATTATTTGGTTTGGTAAAGAATCACATCTCGAACCTGCGCATGATGTTAGATGCTTGTAGGAAGCACCGGATCTCCCTGAAGATTAAGAAGTGCATATTTTGTGTACATTTCGGGATCTTTCTAGGCTGCATAGTCTGTCGGCAAGGACTAATGGTCGACCCTGCCAAGGTCGCAGTTATCATCAACTTAGTTGTCCCCAAAACTAAGAAACAACTATGCTCTATGTAATATTCCAAACTTAGCATGTAGCTAATTGGAATATTATTTTTTGTTGTTTACACTTAGGAGATGAATAAATGGGTAAGGAGGCCCATACATTTCAAAAATAAGAATAAAATCCCTCATAATGTGAAAAGGGATCATCATAGGAGCTAGATTTCACACCCTCATATGTGAAAAGGGACATTTGCATGTGGACAAGGTCAAGTTTGACCAAGTCAACAACGCTGGGATAAGAGGTGGAGATCATCTTTGGAGACAACGTAGAGATAGTGGGACGAAGATTCCTTGTTGGAGGAAACCCTAATGAGTGGGACCCATGGTGAGAGGGCTTCCATTTGTATAAAAGGAGGGAAAGGCATCCATAGCAAGACATCTTATGTTATGGATTATTGATATTGTGGTCTGTATGACTTTGTGCTTTCTTCAACTATTTAGTTGAGATTGCTGTGATGCTTAGCACAAGGCATTCCTATTTAGGAATTACTTCTCCTTTCTTGAGAGGCCTCTTGAGGGAGCTTGTACTTCATTTCTCCACATTCAGGCTTCAGTCCAAGCTACCTCCTTCAGCTACAACGTTATTTCTATAGCAGTATAACGTTGTGTTGCAGGGTGTTGCAGTGGAGGGTTCATAACACCACTTCCGGAGCTTATTTTTCGAAGGAGGAATCCTTATTTCCTTTGGGAGATAAGTGAGGAAGCCTTTGGAGCATATTTCAGATCTTGGCACTTGGCCAACACATATTCCATCTCCTACAGCGTAGTCCCTCTCCTTGACTGCACTATTTTTAGTGAGCATTTGTAGTGTTGATTGGAGGGTGAAATCTTCAGTGTTAGGATCAGAATTTCACTTGGAAGATCCAATGGAGGAGGTTCATTTATCTCATGTTTCATCTTCAGCCATATCCATCCAGTTCTTCAGTTGCAGCTGCTATTCAGTCCTAGGACTGCAACTCTGACATTTTTGTATTCAGCATTAAACCCCTTGGTTTTGAGCTAGTTTCCTAAGGAAAGGGTCAATCCTTCTTCTGGAAAGCTAGTAAAGGATATTATCATATATTTATTGTACAATTAAGCTATATTCATATATAGTTGTAGTAATACTGCGTTATTTCAGATCCAGATCTGTAGATCTACTCTTTTTTACTCATGCTTTCAAGAAACCCTTGCCGAGTTATCTTAATATGGTATTAAGGAGGCTAGATCTCTATTTTCTCAAGGATTTGATTAATAAAACTCTAGATATATGGATTCCTATCATATTTTTGTAGAAACCCTCATATAATTACGCTGACACTTGCTTCAGAAATTTTTCATGTCATAAGTCATGGGATTTGGGTGTTTTTAGGCCATATTGGTCTCGGCAGGTCTGTTTAACTTAGACAAAGGGATTTTTTTCTAATACCCTTTTGTATGTGAGGGCCATATTACATATTATAAGGGATCTAAGTGTTATTTATCACTTTTATATCGTAATTTTCTGGAAATGACATTTTTATGGTTTATATTGCTGAATTTTCCAATTTGGGATATTACAGTGGTATCATAGCATAATCTTGGCTCAACCTGTGGATCTTAGCCATTATGCTATCGATAAGAAAAGAAGAAGAAGATTTGGATAGAAGAGACAGAAAGAAGACTCCATTATTTGGAGGGAGGAAGGAGGATAAACTTTCAAAGTTTCTTTCTCAAACTTTGCAGAGCATTCATGGAGATCTTAAGAAGATGAAGGAGATGTGTATAGAATCTCCAAGAGAGTTTGAATTTGAAGCAAAATCTAGATTTTCATATGATGAGTGTGAGAATGCAACCAGACACTATGATGCACAACGCAGTCATATGCCCAGATTTGCTATGAGAGAGAAGGAAGAAGAAGGGATGGCTAGGAGGGAAACTCTTAGTGATTTTCTGCAAGAGTACGAATCTCAAACTCAGAAGTTTAGAGATCATATCACTTTTATAGAGTTTTGAAAGATCAAGGTGAAGAGAATCAAGCAGCATGATATGGGTGTATTTCTTCTATCTACTTTTGATGGTTCACCTACATATTCAACTAGAGCTTGGGTGGAGGAGCTAGAATCCTATTTGCAGCAACACCAAATTTCTGAAGATGAAGACATCAAAGTTGCAGCGCTGAATTTTGGAGGTAAGGCCTATGCATGGTGGATATTTGAGTCTTTTTCTTTGAAAATTGAAAATACTTCTTCTTATGCAAGGTTCACTAAGACACTAGTGGAAATATTTGATGGAAAACTTTCTGAAACACATGTGGTGGGGCTAAAAAATTCTAAACAAACAAAAACCTTGCATGTGATGGAGGAAACTATAAACTTAACTCCACTTCAGAAAACCATTGAGGAGGTTGATATCTTGCATCATGCCTTGCTAGGGGCAAGACCTCTATCTCATATTTTTGAACAAGAGGGCATGGAGATCCATTTTTCAAAAGAGGATCCAATTCTTGGGAGGTTGCCCATTCATATTGTAGAGGAAGAAAAGGTTGAGGGAAACATCGCTATCAAGTCTAGAGCTTATCTAGCACCTCATGCAGAGGAAGAAGGAGCTCTTGCTCCAATAAGAGGGGTTCTTGCATCATTGCAAGGAATTACCCAGGATCTCATATGTGGAGATCAATGCACAAATCATGATCAACATGTACCATTGATGATAGATTGTGGAACCATGCAGAAAAAAGGAGGGAGGATGACCAAAATAATTTGATGAGGAGCACACACCCCTATCTATTTTAGGAGGCTGATGCACATAAGAGGGAGACTGGATTGCGCAGTGAGGGAAAGGACAAGTCTGTCCATCCATATATGCAGTCTACTATTGATCTTGATGTCTCATTGAATGGAGGCATTTCACTGGAGAGACCACCAAATTAGTAGAGGGTGAGGGCTGATTCAAATTTTGAGGCACCACTCATTGATTTCAGAGGAGTAGAGACCTTGGGAGAGCTTGGTACAACGCTGGGAGTCTTAGGTAGACTCAAGGAGGGGAGAGGCATTCTCTCAACATCATCATTACCCACTCTCATTTCAGATTCTATGCTATGGTAGGAGCAGCATGGGAAGGATATCAGCCTTCCAACTTGTATCTTTGGCATGGGAAATGTCAAAGAGGAGGGAAGCCATATGACAGATTCTCTTTATGATAGATCATCAACGCTGTCAATATGGAGGATAGATCCATATTAGAAATCCTAGCTGTTGGTGGATTATTCCAAGGATATTTTTACTTGTATGATATTGGATGACCAGTTGCATGAGGAGGGATATTCAGTCAGAGATGGGGTCATCTCCTATCATGGTAGGATCTTCTTATCTAGAGCTTCAAAGCTCAAGAAGAAGTTACTACAAGCAGCTCATGAAGATTTTCTTTTCAGCCACACTTATTCTATGAGAGCATACTACATCATCATGGAGGGGTATTTTTGGGTAGGCTTTGAGGAGAAGATGTATCGACATATGAGGAGATGCATGGATCATATGGAGATGGAGGAGATACATAACTGTAATGTTCCCAATTTTTATGAAACATTAATTTTCGTATAGAAGATAAATAAAATGGGTAGGAGACCCATTCATTTGATGAATAGGTAATAAAAATCCTCTTGGTATGAAGGAGGATCACTTTTGGAGCTTTATTTCACACCTCCATGTGTGAAAGGGGGCTTATGCAAGAAGGCAAGGCCAGGTTTGACCAAGTCAAACTGCGCATTAGCATGAGGTGGAGAGCACATTGTCAGCCTGCGCAGTGGGATAAGGAGGGAAGCTTCTAGAGGAAGGAAACCCTAATGAGAGGGGTCCATTGAGATGGAGCTCAAATTGTTTAAAAGGAGGGCAAGGTAGCCATTGGAGATCATGTTGAGTATTATTCATCTTTGGTCTGGTGGACTTACAGCAACTTCTTGCTGGTTAGCAAGAATTGCCGGAGTATTTCTTGTTTAGGATTCCTTCCCCTTCTTGAGAGGCCTCTTGAAGGTTTTTCTTCATTCTCCACATTTCATGACTCAAGGCCAAAGCTACTATCTCCAGTGACAACATTATTCTTGTTCAAGAGTGTTGCTGCCTTGAAGAGAGTTGCAGTGGAGGACATATACATCACTTCCAGAGTTGGTTTTCAGAGGAAAGGAGTCCCTATCCATTTGAGGATTTAGTGAGGAATATTTCAGAACATTATTGTAGACTTTGGCACTAAGGCCATCTCATTCCTTTCCCCCACAGTGCAGTTCACCTAGTGACTGCATTATTTTCTTGAGAGCTTTTGTAGTGGGGCTCTTGCAGATTGTTGGAGGGAGAGATCTTTGATGAAGGGATCAACCTTTCATTCAAAAGATCCATTGGAGGAGGCATATTCAGATTGGGCATCATCTACAACCATCTTCATCCAGTTCTATTTTTGAGTTGCAGCTGCTACCCAGCAACTCCAACATTTTGCAGATTTTGGGTTCTATGATCAATCCTTCCAGGATTGATAGGAGGCAGCCTTTGGGAGTTGAAGCCTTCACTCCTAATGTTATTTTGTACCATATCATTGTATATCTATGCATTTGGAATTTGTAGCATGCATTTTCTCTTTAAAACTGCGCTGTCATAGCTAGGGTTTATATGTGCAGCAGAGTTTCTTTCATGATTTATGTAATCTTCTCTTGAGGCTTGGAATTGTACATCTTGAGTATCATTTCCCTCAAGATTTTGTATACAAAAGTTGATGCTATTATTATAATGAGATAGCTATGGATTCCTCTCACATTTTATGAGTATGTGTCACTGGTATTTGTCAATTGGTGTATTTTCTTATTGCTGTAGCTCTATCTTGAGGCATTCTCAATAGAGTAGCTTGTTCCTAATAGGAAATCTCACATAGCTATAGACAGAGTTTGTGAAGGGCCGGGTAGCCTTTGGATCTAACCCTCTCTTTAGAGGTGACATATCAGGAAAATGCCCCCATAGTCTATCTCTGGAATAGACTTGTGACATTTCTAAAAAAAGGAACATTACAATAACTCTTTGGAAGAGTTAACACAACCACCTCTTTTATCTTTGAGGATGAGAGGGGATTCATCTATGAGCCACTCCATTTGCATTAGCAAAACATATGGTAAGGATACTGTTTAGTTGCATAATGATTTATATGTGCATTCCTTAACCATATATGTGCAGTACTTTTCTCAAAGAAGGAGCAATATTCCTTCTAGACCTCATGGTCTACTTGAGGCCATGAGAAGTATTGATGGCCACTCCCTAGGAGGACTTGGGGATGAGATATCTTATGGAGAACATGCTTACTGTGCACCATATATCGTACACTTTCTCAAAACTTATGAGGAGGTTGGGGCAGCAAGAAAGTGGTTGAGAAGCCACACATTATGTCATCCTCTGTTGCAATTGAGAGTCAAACTGCGTTGGTTGCATTTGAGGGACTACTGTCCTTCTCCCTTGCTACATATGACAACTATTATGATTTTCATTGTGGTTCCCTATGTTGTTGTTGTTCTTATATTTGTTGGGAGCATGATTGGGAGAGAGACACATTGGTTGGATATGTCCTTGGGGAAGGAGATTTCCCACACTTTTTGCATTACATGTTCCAAGGGGAGCATGGGAGGTGATATGGCCACCATAGAAAAACACTTTTTTCTTTATGAGGTGGGTCATGGGATTGATTGGATGCCATATGATGATGATTTCCAACTCATCATATATGGGATAGTTTGGGCCAACATGATTCATAACGTTGGAGAGGAAATATTTGGAGATCTAGTCTTCTTCTTGCCACTTGGAGACAACATTATTGCAGCCCAAGATCAGAAAATACTCCACACTTATCATGAGTGGAGAGGAGGACAGTGTGGGGTAGGCTACTTTGTCTACCATGTTCATATTTTCAGCCCACCTACTTTGCAAGAGCCAAAGGTGGAGGAGAGTTTTCAAGAGTTGCCATGTTGGGAGGTAACTCACTTTGTATTGATGATTGCTTGGGGATGGAGGATCCAAAAGGGAATGATGGTTCCCACTACATTTCAGATCCCATTCCTCAAAGGGACCTCTAGGCAACACCTTATTGCCTCCTTGAGTACTCTACTTGTTCATGATGATAGCTATTTAGCTAGATTGCATGCTTGGGAGGGGCAATATGGAGATATATTGATGAGACAACATCTCATTCCTTGGAGGAGCTTATCATATGTGGATGCTAGAGTAGGAGGAGGGGAGAATTCTCAGTTCTATCCTTATAGTTTCTTGAGGACAAGCAACATTTGGGAGGGGAGGACTGTAATATTCCAAACTTAGCATGTAGCTAATTAGAATATTAATTTTTTCTGTTTACACTTAGGAGATGAATAAATGGGTAAGGAGGCCCATACATTTCAAAAATAAGAATAAAATCCCTCATTATGTGAAAAGGGATCATCATAGGAGCTAAATTTCACACTTTCATGTGTGAAAAGGGACATTTTCATGTGGATAAGGTCAAGTTTGACCAAGTCAACAACGCTGGGATAAGAGGTGGAGATCATCTTTGGAGACAACACAAAGATAGTGGGAGGAATATTCATTGGTGGAGGAAACCATAATGAGTGGGACCCATGGTGAGAGGGCTTACATTTCTATAAAAGGAGGTCAAGGCAACCATAGCAAGAAATCTTATGTTATGGATTATTGATATTGTGGTCTATATGACTTTGTGCTTTCTTCAACTATTTAGTTGAGATTGCTGTGCTGCCTAGCACAAGGCATTCATGTTTAGGAATTCATTCTCATTTCTTGAGAGGCCTCTTGAGGGAGCTTGTACTTCATTTCTCCACATTCAAGCTTCAGACCAAGCCACCTCCTTCAGCTACAACGTTATTTCTGTAGCAATATAATGTTGTGTCGTAGGGTGCTGCAATGGAGGGTTCACAACACCACTTCCGGAGCTTATTTTTCAGAGGAGGAATCCTTATTTCCTTTGGGAGATCAATGAGGAAGCCTTTGGAGAATATTTCAGATCTTGGCACTTGGCCAACACATATTCCATCTCCTACAGCGCAATCCCTCTCCTTGATTGCATTATTTTCAGTGAGCATTTGTAGTGTTAATTGGAGGGTGAAATCTTCAGTGTTAGGATTAGCCTTTCACTTGGAAGATCCATTGGAGGAGGTTCATTTATCTCATGTTTCATATTTGGCCATCTCCATCCAGTTCTTGAGTTGTAGCTGCTATTCAATCCTAGGACTGCAACTCCGACATTTTTGTATTCAGCGTTAAACCCCTTGGTTTTGAGCTAGTTTCCTAAGGAAAGGGTCAATCCTTCTTCTTGAAATATAGTAAAGGGGATTATCATCTATTTCTTGTATCATTAAGCTATATGAATATAGAGCCACAATAATACTGCATTATTTCAGATCCAGATCTGTAGATCTACTCTTTTGTACTCATGCTTTCAAGAAACCCTTGCCAGGTTATCTTAATATTGTATTAAGGAGGCTAGATCTCTATTTTCTCAAGGCTTTGATTAATAAAAATCCATATCTATGGATTCCTATCATATTTTTGCAGAAACCCTGATATAATTACACTGGCACTTGCTTCAGAAATTATGCATGTCATAAGTCATGGGATTTGGGTGTTTTTAGGCCATATTGGTCCTAGGAGGTTTGTTTAACTTAGAAAAAGGGATTTGTTTCTAATCCCGTTTTGTATGTGAGGGAAATATTACATATTATAAGGGATATAAGTGTTATTTATTACTGTTATAGCGCAATTTTCTGGAAATAACATTTTTATGGTCTATATTGCTAAATTTTCCAATTTGGAATATTACACTTTATCCTCGGACATACCAGCTACTACAAGAAGTTCATTCAAGGGTACGCACTAATAAAAGCACCCATGGATAATTTTTTAAAGAAGGATGTTTAATTTTTTGGGATGTGGAGTGTCAAAAGAGCTTTGAGTTACTCAAGGAGAAGATGGTCTCTGCACCTATCCTTATATTTCCTGACAGGGCGAAGGTTTTCCATGTACATGTAGATTCTTTAGGGATCGACCTGAGATGTATCCTTATGCAGCTTGGGGAAGGAGACATCGACCATCCAGTTGCATTTTCTAGTATAAAACTCTCTTGTGCAGAGCATAAATACTCCACTACTGAGCGCGAAGGGTTGGCACTTCAAGATGTTTATAGATCACTCGGATTTGAAGTACCTAGAGAATAAGCCTATGTTGGGGGGGAAGATTTGTTGATGGCTGCTATTATTTCAAGAGTATGACTTTGAGATTATCGTGAAGCTGGGGAAACTAAATGCCGGGCCAGACCACTTATCCCAAATCGAAAGTGGCGAAGAAACAACCAACCTAGAAGAAGGACTGCCTAATGCGTAGCTGTTTTATATTAAGGTAGTTGATGTGCACTTCACCGACACCATTCACTTCTTGAATATGGGGACGACACCTATAGAGGATTCAATACAATAGAAGAAAGAGTTAGTAACCCGCGCAGCAGATTTTACCATCCTAGTGGGCCATCTATATAAGATAAGAGTTGACGAGGTGCTGTGAAGATAATTTTTGGAGCATGAAAGACATGCCATCCTAGTAGAATCCCATGGGGGAATAACAGGAGGTCACTACGCAGGGAAATCAACGACACAAAAGATCTTGAGAGCTGGGATATGGTGGCCCCACTGCATAGTGACTCTCACGATTATTGCAAAGCCTGCAACACATGCCAAAGGACAGGAAGGTTGACGCATAGAGATGAAATTCCCTTGCAGCCACAAATGGCCGTGCAAGCATTTGAAAAATGGGCCAACAACTTCGTTGGGCCCATCAACCTGCCAGGGAAGAAGACAGGTGCACGCTACATCATCAATACGACTGATTATGTGACTAGATGGGCTGAAGCCCAAGCTGTGAAGGATTTCACTTTTGATACCGTTGCGCACTTAATTTTTGAACATATTCTAACCAGTTTTGGCCGTCCTAAGATATTTATGACAATAGAGGTATGCATTTTGTTAATGAAACAATACAGGCCTTAACTGGAGAATTTCAGATCCACCACGCGAAAATCACCCCGTATCATTTATAGGAAAATGGAGTTGTATTAGCTTTTAATAAATTTTTGGAACATACACTGACCAAGGTCTGTAATGTTGATCGCAGCGACTGGGACATATGAATCCCATCAGTCCTATGGGCCTATCGAACCACCTGCAAAAAACTGACTGGGAAAACACTGTTTCAAATGGTTTATGGAAAGGAGGCCATTATGCCCATGGAGTATATTATTCCTAGCTTGTGCATCGCAGCCTTTACGAACATGGTGGAGCCTGATATCATGAAAGAATGGTTAGCGCAACTCATGGCCTTGGAGGAAGATTGGTTCATTGCTAAATTCCATTAGCAAGTCTAGAAGGCCCGTGAAAAAGCATGGCACGATTGACATATTCAGAAAAATACCTTTTCGGAAGGAGAATTGATCCTGCCATACGATAGTTAGTTTGCGAAACACCTGGGGAAGTTCCATCAGCACTGGATAGGTCCCTATATGGTCAAGGAAATTATTGATGGAGGAGCGGTCCGGTTAGCCACATTGCGCGGTGATATGGTACCAAGATATGTCAATGGAAGCCGGCTCAAACCATACTGGATCAAATGACTATATGGCTGGAGTAGTTGTATGGGACGGAATACACACAGGCAGGGGGGACAAATGCAGGCAGGACCGTGGTACATGCAGGGATCGATCTCAGGTCTGGAGGCTCTGAGAGGTGCGCTGGGAGCACAAGGGTGCGTTCAGAGTGTAGGAGGTGTGCTGGAAGCATAGGGGTAATATACAACTGTGAAAAATAGCCATTGGAACAGCAAAACTGGGTAAAAAGTAAATTTTACCATTGAAAGGAGTGAGCGACCGACAATTAATGAGGCAATTTCCAAATATTTTTTACCGTTTACTTGATGGTAATTTTTCGATAAGCCTCATCCAACTGTTGGTTGATATCCAAGGCTATAAAAGCAGAAGGATGGCTCCGAAGAGGGTTCTCTGCATCTTGAACAGTTTGTGCTTTGCAAAATTCTATGACGATTACGGTTTTTAATGTTTGGGCATGCTACCCCCTCTGATAGTAGCATCCCTGAGTTCATCTTTCGCGTAAGAATGAGTCTGACTAATCCTACTGAATCTTCTCAGACTATGGCCTCAATGGAAAGAGAATCCGAGGAAGTACAGGAAGTCACCCTCGAAGTTGAGGAGGTCATGTCCACAACGAGCAAGGGAAGGACTGTAGAGAAAAAGAAGGGGAAGGGAAAAGGTCAGGAGCTAGGGCCAGGGAAGACTGGGAAATGGGCTGGGGTTAATCTGCATACCTCCCTTCAAAACGTGAAGTCTCTGCGAACGGTGCCCTAGGCATGTTCGCCTAACCCATCAAAGAGACCTCTGTTTGTGCAGGAAGAGGCCCAGATTACTAAACCAATAAGCTGGCTACCACCCTATGTGCGGCCTCGCAGGCCTTCGGTGCACACACCCAAGAATATCAATGGGATGCGCGCCTATCTGTAGATGCCTCTGATTCTAGGAGAGGTCTCCATCATTGGAGACTCCTTTGATAAGCTCCACATGGTCAAGTCAACTTGGAGGCATTCCCAGAATTGGCACCAGAATTGTATCTGGAGATGGTATTGGAGGATGATGTACTTAAGGTAGTCCCTATGCCGTGGGCAAGTGGATTAGCTGGGTCAGGGTCATTGAACCTACTGCGGATGCCTCACTTCAATCACTATAATATTATCGACAGAATTGTGCGACAACTACTAGATTTGGTCCACGATGGATGCTTGTCGATATAGGATCGCATCCCCATAGATGCGGCGGTCATTCACCATATCACTGGTCTTCCCATGAAAGGGATAAATCCCATGGAGCACGTCGGCAAGAAATATGAGTAGAATATCATTGATAAGGTGCGCGATGATTACCACGTTGAATAGAACACTAGAGTGTTCATGATCAGCACTATCAGTGACCCCGGTGCACGCATGGGCACCTTATTGTTCGCATCAAATATGATGTGCAAATGCCAGGATGCCACGGTCCCCGCATAAGTAATTTAGTTGGCTGGCCACTACGAGAAAGGGGTGTGCTTCAACTGGTCCCAGTTCATGTGCAATGAATTTCTGGAGAACATGTTCCAAGCCCAGGATCATGGAAGGGCATTCTTCTACTCTTGGTTGTTGCTCCTCATCGCGCTGGTCACATGGGAAGCCTCGAAATATTCGTTCCTCCCTGAGCTAGAGCTAGATATGTGCGAAGGAGCATAGTATGCGAATCTGTGGGATTCAAAGGATGAAAAGCACATTGAAGATAATAAGGTCTTTTGGGTCCTATTTCAAAGCGGGCTCGCAGCTGCCATCCACTCTTGGTCTTGCTTGTCACCAGCGATCTATGACAAGTACAAAAGCATCGTAGCATTTCAAGTCATAATGCTCAATGTGCAGATCTAGGGTTGCAAGGATCCAACATGGGTATCACTACCATATATGGTCACTAATGAGGAGATTGACCACCTTATTGCTACATCGCCTCCACACTGGAAACTTGGCTTCAAATCAAGCATGCAAGACACTGCAGGTACGAGCACCAAGAAGGTCAGCCCACCCGACATCGCCAAAGAGACCGAAGGACAGGGCAAGAATGTTGAGAAGGGAAAGGAGCCAAAATCATAGAAGGATTTGCAGTAGGATCTGGGTGTAGAGGGTCTGGATGAGGGAGGTGCTGACTCCCCTCGAGGCAAAAAATATACTGGTGACCCTATTAAAGGCCAAAGGAAGAAAAAACAAGCTACAAGACTGGGGAAGGAGACTGGGATTACTCTGACCGAGGAAGACCTAGAGCAGATCGCAGACACAGTCACCCTCACCTCAGAGGATAAATGGTTGGATTTGGAAGAGCAACAGAAGGCCACGGTCACTACGATTTAGTCAGAGCTTCGAGCTCTGTAGCTCAAAATCAACACTCTGCAGATGAGTATGATTCAGAGAAGGTTGACCCTAGAAAAATGAAGAGAATTGATCATCACAATGGAAATTCATCTCTACCCCCTGCCAGGCGCAACGTTCATCTTGAGCCCACCTACCCTAGGAGCACAAGTCCAGGCCTACGTAGAGGTACAATTGGATTTAGCTTGACTACATCATGAACCACTGCAGGACATCATGAACCACTGCAGGTCCTCCATGCGTCCATTTTTGAATATATTCAACACAGAGATCGCTGGGTGCACCAGCGGCTCAGTACAGCTGAGCATATGATTGTGGAGAAACCACTGAGGTGTCCCAAGCGCAGGCTGCATGCACCCTCACCGCCACGCAACAAAAAGAGTTGGAACGCCTAATCAATAGGATCTGCGTAGATGTCACTAAGGATATCCCAGCTTCTGCCACCCCCAGGCCAAGATTGAGGGGCTTTTTGCAACACTAAGGGCTTCAAGGACTGAAATTCAGGCTGTCAAAACAGAGATGGAACAACAGATTGCTGCCTTAATGGCCAAGTTGCAGCCAGAAACTCCACTCGAGGTAAGAGCTGAGCAAGCCACGCTGGTCACAGAGGCCACCAATATTATTACAACTCAAATTTCTCAGGGGGGCACGCTGTTGGAGACAGTGATGGAGCTATGGTCTAAGGTGCAACGCGACCCTCTCCTACATGATTTTACTCAAGATCTACGCCAGAAGGAGGAAGAGTTTGAACAACTTGAAGCTACTATGTCCACTTTAGTTCCAACTTAGTGCCTGGCACGACTGCACACTAGCCACACACTTAGGGGTGACATTGAAGAGATCTGTCACAAAAACAAGGTTCTTAGCGACCACCTTAAGCCTTGGGCTGATGAAGCCCTCAAGCTCTCTCAGGAATTGGATGCTGCGGTCAAACAACTGAACCAGACATTGGAAAGTGTCACGACTGCTACAGAAGGTCCAACTTCCCAGAAATTGGTGGATATTGCTTAGAATGCTGCTGCACAGAGCGAATGAGTGCTGCCCCCATTGGTTGATGCGATCAAGCAGCTTCAGGTGAAGATGCAAACCCCGTGGTCGCAGTGACTCGGGACGAGTCACAAGATTGTGTTGGGGGCCTATTGGAACAGGGTTCCCTAACTTGCGTTTTTGTATAATTTTGTAATATTCGGTCTTGCGTAGGGGTTTTGGGGTGGATCAAAGCCCCTAATGTTTTGAAATGGGTTAAAGGGTAGCTCTAGGGTCTGCAATCCACAGTTTTCAGACCATAGGATAACGAAGGCTACAATATTATAAATAGATAGATAGTTGGGTCTAGTAAGTAAGTAAGTGATAAGATTGATGCTACTTGTGAATTGTTAGGATATGTTTGGGTTGTTTTGGGTAAGGACTCCTACTTGCTGTGTGCACGAAGATCCTGAGTCCTGCTGTGTGCAGGCCCCGTTAGGTTGTGTGTGCGGGCTGTGTTTGGGTTGTAAGTGGACCTTTGATGCTAATGAATGCGGAGTATAGTTGATGTATTTGTGTGTTATCTAAATTGATTGTGTTTACTATTGAAGTACATCTATGATATTCATTTAAGCTACGAATGTATCTGTGATCTAGAATTAGTACAAATGTTTTTGTGATTATACTGTTCTGTGATGGTATTTGATAATGCGTACATGGATGAAAATGTATTGATTAGATCTGTTGATGATAATAGCTTTGTTCTGGTTATGTGTTTATTCCATTGTTAAAAGAGCTGCAAATAGACTCACTCTGTGTGAACCCAATAAGCTGCGAACTAGATCTGCCTTAAATTACCTACTCTCTCCCAGGGTGGGCAAAACCTGGTTCCAACACCCTACCATAATACTTCGGGTGAGACCTTGGCCTGCGAAAGTAGGTCATTGCCGAAAGGGACAGTCGCATAGGGGTTTGTTGGAAAAACTTAACCTTCAAACCTGGGTCAGGACCCCTCAAGCCAACAAGTCACAAAACAAAGTAAAAAAAAAATTTGACAGAAAGTTCAAAGAAGAAAATTTCCAGATTCAAGATGTAGTTTTGAAGTGGGAAGCCATAATTGAAGAAAAGGGGAAACATGGAAAGTTTGAAAACATCTGGAAGGGACCATTCATAGTAGCTGCATACCATGGCAAAAACACTTATCTACTTCAGGAGATGGATGGACAACCTTGTGCTAGAGGACCTGTCAATGGCAGGTTTCTAAAGCACTATTCCTCTTAAATTTTACTGAATTTTCACTTCATTGTATATATTATGTTTTACTATGATTTTCTGCTAATAAATACAGGCCAATCATCAAAATTGAGCCCGAAGTGAAGGCCATAAGAGTTTGAAGAAGGCTTGGAATTTTTTCAGAAGTTTATTTCCAAAAATATGGATGGCACTAGAACTATAGGTTCTTTGGTGTACCATAGGGGCACACCATCCCAAGTGGAGCCATTATTATCACTCATTAATTTGTGAAAATTTTCTTGATAGGGTCATGCAGGTCATTCACCAAATGGATAAGGTATCCTAAGCCATTTCAATGTGATATACGAAATTTTTTGCATTTTTTAAGCCTATCCTAAGTTTTATGATCACCTCCATTCATGCCACTTCAGTAAAATCAGTCTTATATCATGTCAGTTGTCATTCCCCACGCATTAAAACTCAAAATTTCACACCTGTCATTTTTTCAGATTTTTGTAGCGATTTACAAAGGAAATCCACAGATTTCGCTAGGAAATTTCCTAATAGTTTCTTAGAAAATCTATCAGAATCCTAACTGTTTTCACTGCAAAACTGTATTTTTCAGTCAGGGTTGTTAGGGTTATATGAGGTGTCATTTTATGATTATATAATTAAAGTTGGAGGTCATTCAAGGTCATTATGGTAAAATTCAAATGTACACATCCGTGTTTGATGCAATCAGCATCCTTTTTTCTTGCATGTGCTATGATTAAAACCCAAGCTATCAGTTAACCTTTTAAACCTCACCCCAAACAACATTTTGTCATATTATTGTGTACCCTTTCATGTGAGTCAATCCTTGGAGAGACACTTCATCAATCCAAGAAGGTTGCTGTCAAATTCAAATTCTGTAGGTGTCATCAACAAGCAAGGCAGTGAAGACTATAAAGCATCCATGGCTGCAAGAAAGAAAATGAACAAGGGTGGCCATTTTCATAGGTATGAACCCATGGATTTGAAATTACTCAATGAAGACCCTAGTTCTATGGAGTTTTTCATGAGGACTGGCTGCTTGCGATTCTACCAGAGATTGTAGGGCTTTCATGCACAAGTTTCAAAGGATTTTTCCACCAACTTCACAGGAACAACATCAAAATTTGAAATTCTGAACCTTATAGTGACAACAGAGAGCATATCAATAGATACAAGAATCCCTAAATGTGGTGAAGTGTGGTTTAAAGGTACCAAATTCACAATGCCGGATTGTAAAGAGTTTCTCAAGCAAGAACACAATGAAGTTGATTTGACCAATGCCATCCCTAGGAGTTTTATGAAGGACAATTATGAAAAACTACTGATGGTCATTCAAAAATATTTCACCCGTGAAGGAATATTTCACATGGTTTACTCATATCATATCAGAATTCTTTTGCATTTTATAGGTAATATATTAGTTGAATTACCTTTCTATTTATACAAAAGTTTAGGGAAAATGTCAGATAAGGTCAAATAAAGATAGAAGGCAATGGGACATCTCTTTTTCATCATGGTCTAATAAAGCTGTTAGTTTTGGAGGAATTGAGAAGGTTAGACAGATATTGTATTTATTTCTTGTTTATGATTGGTTATGAAACTGAGGTGGTCACTCCAAAGAAAACCTCAAAACCTAGAACTACATCACCAGCTGTGGCAGAAGAAGTTGAAGAAGAAAAAAGATCATCCCCTGCAGAAACAGTGGACATAAGAGCATAACCTCCACAAGAGTCTGACACCCCTCAAGCAACACCTATAAAACATAAATATACAATTATTAAACAAGGTAGCAAGAGGATCACTAGAAGCCAGACAGTGGCCAAAGGCAATCTGGAGGATATCCTTCATGCAATTGACATTGAAGAGTCACCAATAGTGAAAGCTGAAGATATTGAAGATGGTGGAAGAAAAATGAAGAAAGGTAAGACTGCTAAGAAATTAGATTTTGTAGGTGATGATGCTGGCTTTATTTTTCAGCCAAGGAAGCCAATGACCAGACATGCAAAGAAGGCCATGGAGAGAAAAAAGACAGAGAAAAATGTACAGCCTTTAAGCATTAGAGATTTTTCTCCATCAATAGAGGAAGAGATTGTTATCAGGCAGAGAAAGGGAAAAGAGAAAGTAAGTGAAAAATCAGAAAATATAATCCCTCAAAGAAAAGTTGAAGGAAGGAGGTAAATATATATTAAATTTGAAGTCTGAGGCAGAAAAGCACAAATCTGAGAAGGTTTAATTTGAACAAATGATGAAAATATGGGAAGGTCAAATCTCAACTTTCTCAAAGTCTATGGACAATGCCAAGAAATTGTTGAAGAGGACTCAACCATTAAGGGGGGTGGTCAAACACACCAGGAGGATGAAATTATTCTTGCAAGCTAAAAATAGAGCATTAAAGGATCAAGTGGAAGACCTTTAGGAGCAGATGGACTTGATCCAAGTTGAGCTAGAGAAGAAAGGGCTAAAGATGAGAGTGGTTGAAGAACCCATTAGCCAATTAATTGTAAATGAAAAATAAACTCCTAAAGAGTGAAAAATTTTGCTGAAACATGTTTGATACGGTTCATGGCTTGAAAATAACCTAAATTTTGCGTTAGGAGATCAATTTTTGAATACAGTCACAAAAACAAAAAATTCTAGTTTTTAATCAGTTTCGTGGCATGCTTCAGGCTTGAAGCTAGAAAAACGCTACGAAATTCTGAAGATGCAATTTTTCTTTGGAATTCAGCTTTGTGAGGGATTAGGGAGGGGAGTTGGTTGTTTTCAAGATGTTTTGACATAGTAAAGATTTTTGACTAGCAAAGGTGGCAAGGAGATGGATGAAAGGGAAAAATTTCATATGCTACAAAAACTCGCTACGAAACTGCCTAAAGTGCCCTGTTTCGTAGCGAGGGTTTTTTTTGAATATTTTCAAGGGTTCCAACAGAACACCAGCCATCTAAAGACCTCCAACATGTTAGTGGGCCATCCAACAGAGACTCATTACTCAAAATGAGTGTCACAGATCCATCTCAACAGGCAGAAAAATGATTAAAGTGAAGATTATCCATTCCTGAAAAGTAGGATCGTGTTCCCTAGATCTATGGGTATTTTAAATATGTTAAGTGATGGTGAATTGTCTCTTGAATATGTAACTTTTTTACTGTTAGAAAAACCGAATGTAATAAATAGGAGGTAAAGTCCTATTAGGAGTATGACTTCTTAAAGGATAACTGTCCTTTTTGTATTCCAAGTAAGTAGTTTTAGTTATGTTAGGTGTTAGAGTTAGAGTTCCAAGATCTAGCCAGCTGGGTAGATCATTTACATTGTAAATAATGCCTATTTATAGATGGAACATCGAAGAGAAAGGGGTTGGAGAATATTGCACCAAATTGCTACTTTTATGTTTTTTCCATTATCAGTAATATATATATACAATGACATTCTTCTTCCAGACTTGAGATTCTTATGAGGTTTTTAATGTTTTGTTGCTCTATATATTTATGCCTAATCACTTTCAGTGAATTTTATCTCTAATTACTCAGAATTCATGTTGTGATGCTCTGACTTCCTTTAAGGGTGAAATTGTTGTGTTTTCCTTATGTTGTGTGTATGAATTGTCCTTATTAAAAACCTCTATTTGCCTCAGCTTCCATGTGAAGAATTACTATCACTAAGTACATTGATGTTGACTCCATAGCCAAATGGTAGCTAGCCTTCATTTTTGAACATGCAGCCAAACAAAACCAAGTCACAGTTCATAGAGTTAGCCATATAGTATTATTTCTATTTAAAATCATAAATCCCCTTTGATAGAGCCTTGTAAAACTGAAGAGGCTAATATTTAGTTACAAGTGGTTTGAAAGATTTACATTGGATTGATTGATGAGCAACCTATCAAGATCAATTTGGTGATAAGAGGTTTCATGAATAAGGAGTTTTTATTATAAGTCAAAGTCTTCTTCTTGATGTCTTTAGGGGTCATCTTGTCATAAATATGTAATTTAGAAGTCATGTATATGAAGTGTTGTTACACTCGTAAATACAAATTATTGATGTAAAAATTACGCATGAAGACCTTTTCAAGGATGCTCCTTGAAGTCACCCTACTAGCTAGAGGTCATGTCGGCCTAAAGAGTGAAATACTATCCCTATAAATAGACAGGTCTATGGCCTAATTGTACACCAACAAATTTGCATCAAGCTCTGTAATGAAGTGCGGATTAAGGTTTCTAATGGATGCATAATTAGGGTCTGAGATTTGGTGTGTAAATAAGAGGCATTCCAATGAAGGACAAAGGAAGCATAACACAAAAATAAGGTGTCTTGGTTTTGGGTTTAAGACTGTAATAAAGTGCGGATTAAAATGCGAGAAATATACCACATAAAGGTGACCATCTAATGATTAAATAAAGAGGCATTCCAACATAAGAAAATGTTAATACATCTCTATTTTGGGTTAGTATCTACCTCGCACTTTTGAGGTAGTCTCAAGGTCTCTTCAGGACTATGATCTAGTGCATAGAAAGAAGTAAATCCAACGAGGATAAGAAGGCTTACAAGGTGTGCAAGGGATATCAATCTATGGTATCTTGGGTATAATAAGAAGACCGGGGAAGAGTTTCTTGGAAGTTGAGCTCAGACTATAGAAAAATAAAAAATAAGCATATCAGTTAGGGCTACTAAAATAGGGATCGAGTTTCCCTAGTGCTGGTGCAGTATGGTGCATAAAAAGGAGGTAAGCATAAGGAGCCTAGAAAGAGAATTGAAAAGATCTTGGAAGAATACTGGTGTCAAGGGTCTATTTTAGGTTATGGTACTCAGCAATTGAAGATATATAAGGATAATTACTTTCGAGTTTTCCTCTCCAAGAGGGAGAGGTTTTTTCCTTGCTTTGAAGAGCCTAAACTTTGTGTCTCTTGTGTTTCGATAATTGACATGATGAAAGAAATAAAAAGCTAACAAAGATAATATATAAGTAAAATAACCATAGTAAGTTCACAAGTAATTTATCAAGAAGAGAAATTGAATTAAACACCTTAATTTATCAACATGGTATTAGAGCTAAGGTGCTGAAGACAAGAAAGGTCTATTTGGAAAGAAGACACACAAGTATCAAGAGATCAATGATCAGTTTTCAAGAAGACATCAAGGAAAATAAAGGGATCTACATTATATCTAAGAATAATGATATTTTCATTCATTCAAGAATCAACAGTTTGCAGGAAGTTAGAAAAACTCTCAAGTCATCAAAGACCTTACTCAAAGGACTTAGACATAAAGGTCCTTTCAAAAGGAAAAACAAGAGCAAGGAGGTAATATTTATTATCAAGGAATATAAACCTATCTCGTGATTAAAACCAAGTTAATTGGAGACTTCATCAAATCATCATTTTTGCGAAATTTATCATCAAGCCATCCTTGATCATCATCATCATCAAGGATCCAAGGTGATCTACTGCTTTACACCACTCTTGAAGAAGTCTATCTAAGAGGGAGCTCCTGCTGCTATATACATCATCATCAACACGGAAACTGGTAGAAGAAGAAAAGAAACTACACAAGTAAGTATATTTATGAATTCATTTGAATCTGTCAAAATTTCTTTTTTCAAAGAAAGCAACAAACTAGTTGGTGTTTCAAACTTTCATGCATGGAAGAAAAGGAAAGATCTAATTTTTTTTTTTCCACAAGAAATATCGTAGCTTTTATTAATGTAAATAAAAGTTACATTTGGTATATGCTAATTGCATATGTGGATCAACAATGAAGTTGTCAAATAGATAGCTGTAGTGTAGCAAAAATAAATACATCCGTTATGTGCCACATAAAAACATGTTGTAGAACAACACAAAACCTCCAAAATAGTAGTCTGAGAATATATATACAATAGTAACTGTAAGAAAAAATGATAAAAAATAGTTGCTACCTCTAATGGGGGCTATCCCCCCTCTAATGATCAGGTACAAATGGTCGGTGGAAATACTGATAGTATGGATGATCATTCTGCTCCTGTATCTCCATGTGAGCAGTCAATAGGTGCGTCGCCTCCTTGGATGGGAGATCGGAAATTGTGTTCCTCTCCCTATAAATGTGCCGACATGAAATATGATCAAAATGTGTTTTGAGTTGTAGAACTTCATCCAAAATATTCTACAGTGTGTGTATGTGACAGGTTGTTTGTAGGTTAAACTAGTCAATGACAATTTTGGAGTCACCAAATATCTGTAGAGCATGAAAATTTTTTGTGATGGAAAATTGAAGGAGATATAGAAGACATGAGAGTTCTGCAAAATTATTGGTGCCTCGTCCAAGTCCAATCTTGACTTTATAAAAATGGAGTGATGTATGATGAAGTATGAATCCACCACCACAGCCATGAGTCTAAGCATATCCATCAAAATAAGCCCAATAGAGAGTGAAGTCAATAATATAAGGGGAGATAATTCAGGGCTGTGGAGGGGGTGGATCATCTAGTATTAAGTGGTAAATGGAGATAATGTGGGCAACAGATGATGGCTAGTGATGAGGTATGTTGTGTAAGATGGTTTGATTGCGGGCCATCCAGATGCTCCAACAGATTAAAATAGGCAAATTTCGCAGCTTATGGGGAACAATAGAAATCCACCAATGCTCCCATGCTTCTGTAAGAGTATTCCCCTCCCAATGAAGATTATGATTGATGGAGGAGTGGATAAGTAACCAAATTTCAAGAGTAGCATGACAATGAAGGAAAAGGTGGACAATATCTTCAACATCCGCATTACAAAGTGGACATCTATGGAGACCAATAAGTGTTATTTTATGGAGATTTTCCCCCATAGGAATTTTATCAGTAAGAATACACCAAATGAGGAGCCTAGCTTTTGCGGGTCCCTTTAATTTCTAGATATTGCGCCACCATGAAGCAAGGATTCAGGTCTGTGTGCTCGATAAATATGAATATAACCCTTTTTGGGTGTATATAAACTCTGTTTAGAAACATTCCATATAAGTTCATCCTCCAGATTAAGTATTCTGATGCGGGTATCTCTTAAGGAATCCAGATAAGCATACCAAATCTCAATCCAATGCGGTTGTATCTGCAGTTCATGATGTCCAAGCCAACATTGAGTAAATAGGGTGGTTCAGTTCTTGTCTACAGTATGATTGAGTGTAAAAAATACAACACGATTGAGAGAGTCAATAAGTGCATTCGGGAGGAGGTGGGCATTGCCACAACCCACCCAAGAATCATAACCAATACGAATCCTGGATCCATTACCAATTTTCCATGCCAAATCATCACTGATATGTCGAATTGAGGCAAGGACAGTGCACCAGATCGTTGAACAGCAGGGATAGTGGACCGGAATGAGACGAAGCCATTCAATATGATTAAGTGGATGGATATTTTTCTGAATGATCACCTTGGTCGATAAATTATTGCCAGTGAGAATCTGCCATCCAAGTTTAGTAGCTAGTGGCAAAGAAAAGGTCGGTAAATCTTTGATACCCAAACCTCCCCATCGCTTAGGTAAAGAAATATGGGTTCATTTGGTCCATGCGAATGCGTGACCTTATTTAGCACCAAGCCATAAGAATTTCCTGCAGATTTGCTGTACCTTGTGAAGTATTCCTTTAGGAATACAGGCCAGAGACATCCATTATACTGTAATGGCCTCTAAGATAGATTTGATCAGTGTCAGTCATCCATCCCTTGATAGCGAACGATGACACCAATTGTTTAATCATTTTTCGATATTGGTAATAAGCCAATTCCAATCAACAATTTTATAGCTCACCAATTTGAGGTAAAATCCCATTTACTTCAAGCCGCCCTCAAATCTAGTGAGGATGAATGGGAATCGCTGCTAAGCATAATGAATTTCATGTGGTGTGCATCCGTTACAAGTCAAAGTATATTTGTTGTTATTACATTGCATACCAGTAGTAGTACAAAATAGTAGTAGGATGGATCTAACCACTCTCGAGTCACCAAGAGTGCCATTGAGAAAGAGTATGTTGTCATCCACAAATAACAGGTGTGTGAGTACACAGTTTTCCGATATGCAGATACCTTTCATTCTGCCACGGCCTCTTTCATCAATTATACATCTACTAAGGCCCTTCATAAAAAGGAGAAATAAGAGGGGGGGATAATGGGCACCCCTGTCAAAGTTCCCACTCAGCATGAAAAAAGTTGGTTGCAGCCCCATTAATGAGAATGATAAAATAAACATACGTAATACAACACATTATCCAATTAATAATCTGTAAGGGGAATCCCAGATGTGTAAGAAGCATGCAGATATAGAGCCAGATAGCTTGATCAAAATATTTTGCCAAATCAATCTTGAGAATCATCCCTTTGATCTTCTTAGTGTGCATAGAATGTAATCCTTCTTGTGAAATGCCTATTGCAGCATGGATCTGTCTATTTTCAAGAAAAGCGAACTGTTCAGGTGAAATAAAATTAGATAAAATGGGTTTCATCCTGTTTGCAAGGATCTTGGCCATAATCTTGTAGATACAGTTGCATAAATAAATCAGGCGAAAACCTTTGAAAGAAGAGGGATGATCAGATTTGGGAATAGGGGAAATGAAGGTAGCATTAAAGGCCTCACAGATGCGCCCAGTTTATCGAGTCTCTTCCACCACCTCCAGAAGATCATGACCCAGAAGATCAAAGAAAGCCAAATAAAATTCCACGGACCATCCATCAGGACCAGGGCTTTTGTCCTTTTTGAAAAATTTAAGAACATATTCTAATTCCTCCATCGATACAAGTGAAAGGAGGTCTTCCTTTGCTGCAAGATCCACATATCTAGGAGAAAAGGAGGCCACCTTAATGATTTCGACCAATGAGGGTTGCTAAGGTTCCTTATAAATCTCACGAAAATTATTGATACCCTTCTGTGCAAGTTGAGTAAAGGTAGAAGCTGTATAATCATCCTCATTGTCAAGTTCCCAAATGGTATTGATGGTATTTCTGCCCTTGGAAAAATGATGGAAGAATTTGGAGTTTTCATCACCTGCTTTGATCCAAGTAGCACTAATTTTAAGTCTCCAAACTTCATCCCTCACTTGTAGGATATTTAAATGGTCATATTCTAGTTTAATAAGTTGTAATTTCTCATATTCAGTTGCAAAACCTCCCCCTATAGAGATTTCCAGTTTATGAATATTATGTTTAATTTTGGTGAGCTCTAGGTCCTCCATTATTTTCTTATTCCTAGCCCAAGTAATGGACTCATTCTTAATAGAGATTAGTTTATGTGAAAAAATGGAGGATGGTGATTGAAGGTTTGGTGGTGGAGAGAGTCTCCACTGTGTGTCCACTAAATTGATGTAGTCTGTGTCTTGTAACCACACAGAGCAGAATTTTGAAGGAGAAACTGGCTTATTAAAGGCCCCAGTGAGTTCCAGATAAATCGGAGAGTGGTCTGAGATTCCACTAGAGCCAATCCATTTAATGAACGAGCCAAGAGTTTGTAGTAGACCTTCCTTGATGAGGAAGTGATCAAGCCTGCAAGCAACCAAATCAACCCTAGTGCGCCTGTTGTGCTAGGTGGGAGAGGGAGTGGTTATGAGGGGACTATATCAAAGGGTCAACAACTAGACCTTCAAAAGAAGATACTCAAGCACATGCTAAATAAATTAAGGGAGACATAAGATCCCAAATTTTTCTTATAAAATCCATAAAGGACTCTCTCATCCCCTATGTATCAAAACTAGAATCTTCAAAATAAATATATGAAAAATTGGTGGATCTATTCTCGGTGAGTACTATAGGGGAAGTTAGATATTTGAGAGAAGAAATATACAAGTTGAATATGTCAAGAGAGGAATGAATCACTTCAAATTTTATGAAGATTTTTGAGATTCAAGATTAACTATATGAATTGGTTGAAGTAATGTCTGATAGAGAAATGACTACAATGGTGCTGAATGCTCTACTGGAGTGATGGGGAAAATTCAATTCAAACATCTATGGGAATAAAAAAATAACACCATTCCAAGATCTATGGTCTCTATGTAAGATAGAAGATACTAGATTAAAAGATAAAATTGATATAGGATCAAATGAAGAGAATCAAGCCTATTTTTCCATGTCAAGAAGAAAGGGAAGATTTGGTAAGTTTGGTCCTTATAAGAAAAGAAAAAACATGGATAAGATATGATGCTATGGATGTAATGAACTTGGGAACTATAAAAAGGATTGTCCCAAATCTAATAAGGACTAGAGGAAAAAGGAAAAATCCCATGTCACCGAAGAAATGGAAGAACTAGATTCAAAGAAACCTAAGAAAGAAGAAGTGAAATATATCTATTAAGATTAGGATCATATTCCTCTTCAAGAGGTATTTGTCGGTTGTAAAATAGTATGTCAGGAAGAATTGTATATTATATAGATACATCACTTTAGAATTGGAATCATGATGGAAGCATTGAAGAAGGAGCACTCATCATAGGAGGATGCCTGTAGCACATTGACGTGACAACCATGCTATGAAAATAGTGGCTCCTTGGAACCTCACAAAAAACAACATTCATAGAAAGAAGTCATCAATATCATGGGTCATCATTCAATAATCAATATGGAAACAGGTGCCGACATTTTCTAATGGAATCCTCTTTGGATCCACTAATTAGAAAGTAAGCAAAATGTTTCATCGAGAATTCTAACTTGCAGAATTATGGGATTAGGATATGATGAAATATTTATGAAGCACATAAAGGGAATGAAACTCTTCATTCTAAGGAAACTTGCTATAGGATGACTCAAAGGGAAAAGGACGAGGTACATATACGCTGACACTAGATGCTATGAAGTCATGCCATTGCAGGTAGTATACTTCTATCTTTAGAAGTATGATCAAAATAGAAATTAGAAACTCTTCCGATTCATAGGTTGCCAAAATGCATGATCTACACTAGATGAAATCAACATAATATGTCCTCATATGGAATATGAGGTGATTGTACATGATTAAGGAACTACACAATGGAAGTTCCTAGGAATGGAATAAAATTGTGTGGAGAAACAAAAAGGAAGAGATCATGATAAGTGTAACCATGGAAAGAAGAAGTCAACATCCAAGGAAGCCAAGAAGACTTGACTAGAAAATCTCCTAGGAAGATATGTAGACTTTGATAAAATCCTAGAAAATATGGAGACCCTTGACAATACATATCTTTAGGAGATGTGTCAATATGTAAACAAAGGATGCCGATGCCTATAAGAAGATATCATGGTGAAAGATCATCACTAAGGTAGCTTTTGATTTAAAATTTCATATTTATAATTAATTAATATCTTATGAGCTTATCCAGGGTTGCCAAAGGGAATCATATGTCTTCCACAAGTTGAAAACCATATGGCAAGATGAAATATCCTTGAAACAAGTATGGTTTGAAGGAAAGAAACATGGTATGAAGCTATATCATATGAGAATATTGATGGATCACTTTTTGATAGAAGACATGAATATTAAATAAAAGTGATGCATGATTTTTTCCCTATGTAGAGATCCCAAAGATGAAGAATTCTCAATGAATTCATGACATTGAAAGGGGTTCTTCATGACCAAATGGGTGTTTTCATCATTGCTGCTGCAGGTCCTTGATTAAGAGGGAGCTTGGTAATAAGTTTCTTACTTGGAAGAAACTTGGTAATTCCTAAGCTAAGAGGGAGCTTAGGTACATTCCTTGTATAGGAATGAGTGCATTCCTTTGTGGAATATGTGCTACTTAGTTGAGAGGGATAGATAGACACGTCATTCTAGTCTTCACATGGGAAGACAAAATGAAGGATTGGGTAATCATCTGGCATCTGATACTATTTTGGGGATGTATTAGGGCATCCAAGGAAATATTAGTCGTGGAAGGACATGTATTCTTTGAGGACCCAAAATCCAATAGTAAGAATAGTCCTAGTGAACATATCCTGAATGAACCCAGGTGGGATATTGTCCAAGAGAGACAATGATGAGGGTGTCTACTCATCACTGGTCTCGCCAGCATCGTAGCTCAAAGTTCTCGCAGAGAGATGGACCTGTTAGTGAAGGAATTGCACTATGAAAATGCTGATTAATGTGATGCTACATAGATGGGATTACCAATTAGATTCTTCTTATGAGATTCTTTAGATTGAGAGTGACCATGTACCATTATGAATACCTCCCTAATTAAGAAGGAGTGTTGAAAAGTGTAACTAGGTATGGTCTTCATAATGACTTGTAATTATGAATTTATGTATTGAAGAAGAAAAATATAATAAAATATATATTTTGTAATGCTTGTCTCATGGATTTCATGAGCTAGGAGTTTTTATTATAGGTTAAAGACTTCTTATTGATGTCTTTAGGGGTTTGTCATCTTGTCATAAATATGTAATTTAGAAGTCATGTATATGAAGTGTTGTTACACTCGTAAAGACAAATTATTGATGTAAAAAGTATGCCTCGAGACCTTGTCAAGGATTCTCCTTGAAGTCAACCTACTAGTTAGAGGTCATTTCGGCCTAGAGAGTGAAAGACTGTCCCTAAAAATAGACACGTCTGCAACCTCATTGTACACCAACAAGTTTGGATCAATATTTTTAATGAAGTGTAGATTAAGGTATGTAATGGATGCGTAATTAGGGTGTGAGATTTGGTGTGTAAAGAAGAATCATTCCAGCGAAGGACAAAGGAAGCACAATGCAAAAATAATGTCTCTTCGTTTGGGTCGAATACTGTAATAAAGTGTGGATTACGGTGCAAGAAAGGTGACCATCCAATGGAGAAATGAAGAGGAATTCCAACGTAATAAAAGGATAATACATCTATGTTTTGGGTTCGTATCTACCTCACACATCTCGGGTAGTCCGAAGGTCTCTTTATGACTGTGATCTAGTGCATAGAAGTAAGTCAAGCCAACAAGGATAAGAAGGATTGCAAGGTGTGAAAGGGATCTCAGTCTAGGGTATCTTGGGTATAATATGAAGACCAAGGAAGAGTTTGTTGGAAGCCAAGCTATGACTATAGAATAATCAAAGATAATAACAATAGTTAGGGCTAATAAAATAGGGACTGAGTTTCCCTAGTGTTGTTGCAGTACGGTGCATAAAAGGAGGTCAGCATAAGGAGCCTATAATGAGCAATGACAAGGTCTCGGAGGCATACTTGTGTTAAGGGACTGTTTCATGGTTATGGTACTCGTCAATTGAATATCTATAAGGAGAATTACTTTCAGTTTTTCCTCTCAAAGAGGGAGAGATTTTGGCCCTGGCTTGAAGAGCCTAAAATTTGTGTCTCTTATGTTTCGATAATTGACTTGATGAAAGACATAATAAGCATAAAAGATAAGATATAAGTAAAATAAGCATAGTAATTTCACAAGTAATTATCAAGAAGATAAATTGAATTAAATGCCCTAATTTCTCAACATGGTATCAGAGCTAAGGTGCTGAAGACAAGAAAGGGATATTCGGTAAGAAGACACACAAGTATCAAGAGAACAAGGATCAATTTTCAAGAAGAAATCAAGGTAAAGAAATGGATCTACATTAGATCTAAGAATATCTTCTTTCATTCAAGAAGGAGCAGTTTGCAGGAAGTTAGAAAAACCCTCAAGCCATCAAAGACCTTGCTCAAAGGACTTATACATCAAGGTCCTTTCAAAAGGAAAATCAAGAGAAAGGAGGCAATATTTATCTTCAAGGAATATAAAGATATCTCGTGATTGAATCCAAGTCATTTGGAGACTTCACCAAATCATCATTTTGCTGAATTTATCATCAATCCAAACTTAATCATCTTCATCATCAAGGATCCAAGGTGATCTACCGCATTAAACCACTCTTTAAGAAGTCTATCTAAGAGGGAGCTCCTATTACTATCTACATCATCATCAACAAGGAAGCTGGGAGAATAAGAAAAACATATTTTCAAGTAAGTATGTTTATGACTTCATCAGAATCTGTCAAAATATATTTTTGCAAATAAAGCAACAATCTGGTTGGGGTTTCAAACTTTCTTGCATGGAAGAAAAGTACATATCTAAATCTTATTGAGAATGAAGTCATGGGCTATATCAAAGGGTCAAAAAATATACCTTCAAAACAAGATACTCAAGAAAATTACAAATACATGAATGGAGACACAAGAGGCTAGAGGATTCTTATAAAATTCATAGAGGAATTTCTCATGCCCTATGTATCAAAACTATAATCTTCAAAAGAAATATATGAAAAATTGGTGGAGTTGTTCTTGGTGAGTACTGCAGGGGAAGTAATATCTCTGAGACAAGAACTATACAATTTGAATATTTCAAGAGAGGGAGAAATCACTTCATATTTTATGAAGATTTATGAAATGCAAGACCAACTGCAGGGATTGGGAGAAGCATTGTCTGATAGAGAAATGACTATAGTGGTGCTGAATGCTCTACTAGAGGGACGGGGAAACTTCGCTTCAAGCATCTATGGGAAGAAATAAGCAAAACCATTCTAGGATATATGGTCTCTATGTAATATAGAAGAGACTAGATTCAAAGCTAAAATTGATATAGGATCAAATGTAGAGAATCAAGCCTATGCTGCCTTGTCAAGAAGAAAGGGAATATTTTGTAAGTTTGGTCCTAAGAAGAAAAGAAGAAACATGGCTAAGATATGATGCTATGGATGTAATGAACTTGGGAAATATAAAAATGATTGTCCCAAATCTAATAAGGACAAGAGGAAAAAGGAAGAAGCCCATGTTGCCAAAGAAATGGAAGAACAAAATTCAAAGAAACCTAAGAAATAAGAAGTGAAAGATATCTATTATGATTAAGATCATATTCCTCTTTAAGAGGTATCTGTTAGTTGTAAAATAGTATGTTAGGAATCATTCTATATTATATATATACATCAATTTAGAATAAGCATCATGATGGAAGCACTGAAGAAGGAGCATTCATAATAGAAGGATGTCTATAGCAAATTGATGTGACAACCATGCTATGAAAATAGTGGCTCCTAGGAACCTCACTAAAAACAACATTCTTAGAAGGTAGTAATCAATATAAGGGGTCATCATTCAATAATAAATATGGAAATAGGTGCTAACATTTTCTAATGGAATCCTCTTTGGATTCACTAATTATAAAGTGAGCAAAAGGTTTCATCGAGAATTCTAACTTGCAAAATTCTAGGATTAGGATATGATGACATATTGATGAAGTAGGTAAAAGGAATGAAACTCTTCGTTCTAAGGAAAATTTCTGCAGGATGACTCAAAGGGAAAATGGTGATGACATATATGTTGACACTGGATGTTGTGAATTCATGTCATTGCAGGTAGTATACTTCTATCTTTAGAAGTATGATCAAACTAGAAAGCAGAAACTCTTCTGATGCACAGGTTTCCAAAAGGAATTATCTACACTAGATGAAATCAACATAATATTTCCTCATATGGAATATGAGGTGAATGTACATGATAAAGGAACTGGATAGTGGAAGTTCATGGGAATGAAATAAAATTGTGTGGAGAAACTAAAAGGAAGAGATCGTGAGAAGTGCAACCATGGAAAGAAGCAGTCAACATGCAAGGAATCCAAGAAGACTTGACTAGAAAATCTCCTAGGAAGATATGTAGACTCTGATAGAAGTCTAAAAAATATGGATACCTTTGATAACACATATCTTTAGGATATGTGTCAATCTGTAAATAAAGGATGTCGATTCCTACAAGAAGATGTCATGGTGAAAGATCATCACTAAGGTAAATTTTGATTTAAAAGTTCATATTTATAATTTATTAATATCTGATGAGCTTATGCAGGGTTTCCAAAGGGAAGAATATGTATTCCACAAGCTGATAACCATATCACATGATGAAATATACATGAAAAAATTATGGTTCGAAGGAAAGCAACAGGGTATGAAGCTAGATCAGATGAGAAGATTGGTGGATCACTTTTTGATAGAAGACATGACTCTTGGATAAAAGTGATGGATGACATGTGCCCTATGTAGAGATCCCAAAGATGAAGACTCCTCAACAAATTCATGACATTGAAGGAAGGAGTTATTCATGAGCGGCTAGGTGTTTTCATCATTCTACATGGAATTTTAAATTTAAGAGGGAGCTTGGTAATAAGTTTCTTACTTGGAAGAAACTTCATAATTCTTAATCCGAGCGGGAGATTAGGTACATTCCTTTTATATGAATGCGTACATTACTTTGTTTAATATGTCCTCCCTATTTGAGAGGTAGAGATAGACACGTCATTCTGATGTTCAAATGGGAAGACAGAATGAAGGATTGGGTAATCATCTGGCATCCAATACTCTTTTGGTGATGTATTAGGGAATCAAAAGAAAGAGTAGTCATGGAAGAAAATATATTATTTGAGGATTGTGAATCCAATAGTAAGAATAGTCCTAGTGGACATATCTTGAATGAACCTGGGTGGGATATGATCCAAGAGAGACAACGATGAGGGTGTCTACTCATCATTGGTCTCGCCAATGTTTTAGCTCAAATATCTCATGGAGAGATGGAGTTGTTATTCAAGGTCTTGCACTATGACAATGATGGTTAATATGATGTTATACATATGGGATTACCAATCAGATTCTTATTATGATATTCTTCTGATTGAGAGTGACCATGTACCATTATGAATACCTCCCTAGTTAATAGGGAATGTTGAAAAGTGTAACTAGGTTTGGTATTCATAATGCCTTGTAATTATGAATTTACGTATTGAAGAAGACAAAGATAATAACATATATATTTTGTAATGCTTGTCTCATGTGTTTCATGAGCAATGAGTTTTTATTATAGGTCAAATACTTACTTATTCTTGATGTCTTTAGGGGTTTGTCATCTTGTCATAAATAAGTAATTTAGAAGTCATGTATATGAAGTGTCATTAGACTCGTAAAAAAAAATTATTTATGTAAAAAATATGCCTCAAGACCTTGTCAAGGATGCTCCTTGAATTTGGCCTACTAGCTATAGGTCATGTAAGCCTAGAGAGTGAAAGACTGTCCCTATAAATAGACAAGTCTGCGGCCTCATTGTACACCAATAATTTCAAATCAAGCTCTCTAATCAAGTGCCGATTAAGGTCTGTAATGGATGCGTAATTGGGGTATGAGATTTGGTTTGTAAATAAGAGGCATTCCAGTGAAGAACAAAGGAAGAAAAACACAGAAATAAGGTCTCTTGGTTTTGGGTTAAAGAATATAATATAGTGCAGATTATAGTGCGAGAAATATACCATAGAAAGGTGACCATCCAACGAAGAAATGAAGAGGAAGTCTAACATAAGAAAATGGTAATACATCTCTATTTTGGGTTAGTATCTACCTCGCACATCTCAGGTAGTCTGAAGGTCTCTTCAGGATTGTGATCTAGTGTGTAGAAGGAAGTCAAGATAGCAAGGATAAGAAGGCTTACAAGGTGTGCAAGGGATCTCGATCTAGGGTATATTGGGTATAAGAAGAAGGCCAAGGAAGATTTTGCTGGAAGCTAAGCTCAAACTATAGAAGAATTAAAGAGAAGAACATCAGTTAGGGTTGCTAAAATAGGGACCGAGTTTCCCTAGTGCTGGTGCAGTTTGGTGCAGAAAAGGAGGTCAACATAAGGGGTCTAAAAAGAGTAGTGACAAGTTCTTGGAGGCATACTAGTGTCAAGGGTCTATATCATGGTTATGGTACTCATCAATTGAAGATCTATAAGGAGAATTACTTTCGAGTTTTACTCTCCAAGAGGAAGAGGTTTTGGCCCTGGCTTGAAGTGCCTAAACTTTGTGTCTCTTGTGTTTTGATAATTGACTTGATGAAAGACACAATAAGCTAACAAAGATAATATCTAAGTAAAATAAGCATAGTAAGTTCACAAGTAATTATCAAGAAGAGAAATGGAAATAAATGCCCTAATTTCTCAACAACCCAAACAAACATAACCTTTGTAACATTTTGATGGTCAATATTATGCCAATAAACTACCTCTTGTTGAAATGGTCAACAATTATTTGGGAAATTTCATTCTGTTTTGGTGCCTTCTTCTCCCCAATACAATAGTGTCACTGTAGATAATATAATGAAAATGAGTTCAAAGAAAACACCCACAATTTAAAGAAAACAAAAAATCATATAGAGATAAGTCAAAACAAGGGGAGCCATTGTGAAATGATTTTGTCATCACTATTTCAAAGGAAAATAAAATCATCATTAAAATCAACAACATAAAGCAATGCCAACTAGACCTTGCTTCACTGGTGACATCAATGGAGTTTGAAGCTATTGACTAAAGTCCATGACCATTGTGATTTGTGCCATATGAATGACATGTTTTTAACGAGGATAAGGCCTTGCATAAATCTCAGTTGATTATGGTGGACTAATTACCACTCCATATCTGGTGTCTAAGCCAAAGAAAGTTTATGTCATGCATTGTAGTCCCTAATATTAGGATGCGTTACAAAAATAATATCATATGAAGCATGACTGTAAAGCTTCTCACTTGTCATAAGGTATGCAACGAAAGTCTCATTATAACTAAAAATCAAAGCCAAAAATAAAAGTATATGGACAAGAGAAGAAATTGAAACCAACATAGTGGTAGACATCATATATCAATATAGAGCATTCCTTTAATAATTCTATGGATTTATCTCAGAAAGCGACGTCACTTTTTCATGACAAATTGGGTATAAAATATGTTAGGGTCCTATAGTTCATAGGATCAAATGGTGATTGAAATTATTTATTTATTTATTTATTTAAGTTCATGAAAAATTGTAAATAATATTTCATTTTGCAAATGGTTTACAAAAATAGAAAAAAAAAATGAAAGAAAGAAAAAGAAATAAAAAATATAAAAAAAATTGTAGGGGACAGAAAAAATATAGAAAAAAGAAAAAGAAATCAAAGAAAATACAAAAATAAAGGAAAAAGAAAATACAAAAAGAAAAATTATATGAGTAATGTCCCCCTAGGTGAGCTAGTCCAAATTCCACCACAAAAATAAAAAATTTAGATGATGAGTTTCATTTACAATGTTGCAAATAAGTGTGCAGATTGTTTAAATGCCACTTAGCATTGACTGTTATTTTGTCAAATAGATTAGGTTAGGATAATAAATCAACCAGCTAGTTTAATCTTGGTTGAAATGCGCCCTTATATTAAGTTAATTTATTTTAGGTGCAAAAAAAAAAAAAGCCATTAAGTTTGGCCCGATTATGCTTTAGAGCACATGTAACAAAGCATGGATTATGAAATTTTTCATAAAGTTGAAATTTTGGTTAGATAATTGATGGTCCAGATTAAATTCCGCCTGGATCAACAACGGTAAACTCATTTCGCCCCCCCCCCCCCCCGAGCTCCACAACGCTTCGCTCTCGAGGGGAGGTCCGAAATAGGCAGACCCACAAGGTAATGTGGCGCCCTCACAACAATTTGCACACCCCTCTTCTCATTTCACTCATCGCACCACCCCCCCCCCACATATTCGTTACACCTTAAATTAAACGTGACCATCTGGCACTCCTTTACCACATCAACCAACCATTTCTACCATTAATAACTCCTCCTATGCAATGGATCCGTTCCCCTCGCAATGATAAACGGGTAACGACACACCAAACTAATATTCTTTTTAATCTTGGTACGGATCCATTTTCCTCGCTAATTATTTCTCCTACCAGTTAATTGCTACATGTTTTAGACTGTGACAAGAACCAGTAGATCTCTCTGTCATTGTAATTCAAGCACAAACCCTGAATTAGCTCCATATTATAGGAAACATTGTAGAAATTATACAATATGCATGTATATCTTGGATTCACCTAATCTAAAAATTTGCTAAAGTTAAATACTGAATTGCTTCTACAAATATTTGCGGAATTAAAAACACAATCGCCAATCACATAAGCATGAGGAAATATCAATCACACACAACATAGATACCTTCCCGGGCAAATATTACAGCTAAAAACCCCACTATCTTCTATTGTATATGATATCCTGAATCATGAAACAATTACATATAAAACTATTCTCACAAGAGCCCTCAGTACATCAGCTAATTGTCTCACATTGTCATACAAAAATTGGCAAATCCCTTAGCCAATTTACTGTCTCCAGACAACCTGCCTTCATTGCGCAATCCCTGCTGAATGCAATCCCTGAATTGATGCAATCCTTCCTGCCTTGACTGCACAAGTATCATGGGAAAATCCAATGTGTGTTTTCTTGCATGTGTGCAAGCGGATAATGTTACAACTGATAGTCAACTTCCCTTTCACCTAGAACTCAACTTGGTATCCACTGGATTTGACATGCATGCAGCTAATATTAGTAAATCTTCAGTTGCATGTGAGATCAATACATGTGAATTAATTAATATTTAATTCAATTGATCTCTCACTACTTGTATCTTCAGTGACAACTATCACAACTAATTTTAACTCACTTAACTAAGTTAAACTATTTACAACTTGCAAAAACTCATGCACCACTGCAGTTCGAACTCTGTTACAACTAGAATTACTCTGCATGCCCCACAAACTAACCTATAACTCAAAATTCACTTAGCTAACTAATTTTTCCACTTCAGTTAACTATTTCAAGTTCACATTGAGAATAGATTATAGTTTAATGTCCATCTAAATTAAGGGATACTAAAAATAGACATGCACCTAAAAATAGCATGTGGGCCCCACCCTAGTGTAGATGCTTAATTTTCACTAGGATCATGGGTGCCAAAAATTTCTTGTTGAATCTCAACACTCCCTCTTAACAAGAAAGGGATTATCCTTCACCCCAATCTTGTCTCTATAGTATTCGAATTTGCTCCTGGTGAGCACCTTCATCAGAATATCTGCATTCGGATCTTTCGTGGGAATGCACTAAAGCAACATGATTCTCTTTTGCACACAATTATGCTGAGATGATGCTATAGGGTAAAATTCTTGGGTTGTTGGTTTTCTAATATCCCTCTCAGGAATTTCCGGTGCCTGAGGCAGACAGTAAGATTAGCTGTATAGTTCACAAAGAAGGCATATCCATGTTCATATCAACTTAAATAAATTGATAGAATAAGATGGAAGATTACCTCTTTAATGATCTTGAAGTCTTTGGAGAGCGCTAAGCGGCGAAGCAGGGATCCTTATTCACCAGCTCCAAATCTCGACCCTACAATCAATCAAAGCACCCGTGTAATCTCTACCACAACATACATTTCCTATCAATTAAGTTAATATATGATAAACATTTAAACAATGCACATCTAAGCCATTCATCTCATGCTATGTAAATGATCAGATAACAATGACAATATCAACGTATATAATGGACAAAACAGATACAGTTCTATTAATTTGTAAAAAGGAGGATTAAAACCGTCGATTGTACCAAGCCCTCCTCAGCCTTCCAATATCTCTAGCTTTCAATGTGGTGATGTCTTGATCAACAAGTTCTCAATGAACCTCTTTGACTTTTGACCTTCACACTACAAAAATAATTCTCTACTTCACAAGTATTCAAAATTTTGACAATCCTTCAACCTTGAACCAAGAGCCTTCAGCTCCATTTTATAGGAGATGGAGAGAGCAATCATTGCCTTTCTCCTTCCACCAGTTCTAAATAGAAAAAACCAAGATTTTTCCTCAAATTCCATGCTTTTGCCTTCTTTGAGAGTTCAGTTGTTTTTGGCAAGGCCCAATAAGAGATTAGTGCTTTTCAGTTTCTGTTTTGTACTGACTCTCTTGTGAGAAAAAGCTGGAAATTCAAATCATTCTCCGCGGCTTTTTCCCATTCCAAACTCAAAACACGGGTAACGCTGCCCTCTAGTGTAAACATAGTGTTTCCCTAGCCACTAACGCGGCCTATTCATTCATCAGGTGCGTTATAATGCTCTTGTGTTGTTATAGTGGTGCGTTACCTTGGAAGAAGTAGGTTTAGTTTAGGTCTTTGTATTCCTTCCATATTTATCTTCTCCTCTGAGCTGATGAGGAGGTTTTTTGACCTGTAACAGACGCCCCCTAAAGTGTGAGGTTAGAGATGAAGACGATAGCCAAAATAATTTATAATGTGTGTAGTAGAGATAAAGAGATTGAAAGACTAAGGAAACCTTGAAACAACAACATATGTCAGAAAATATAGTATCTGCCTTGAGTCGGGCATTCCCATGCTCAGTAGCTTAATTAACGTGATTTCTCTAGAATAGAGATATGAAGAATCTATCCACCGATGAGCACAATGTGGAAGTGTCTGTCATAACAAGATCAGGCTGAAGAAGTTGTCTCCATAAACAATATCACAACTTGGGGAAGGGAACATAGCTTTAATGATGTAACCGTTGCCCCAAGGTCTTCACCGCCGCTTCACTTAAACTGCATATTTCTCAACATGTGAATGAAGGAGTTGTCGTCAAACATGTGATAAATTTTCTGATTACCAGTTGATAATGAAAACTGTTAACAGACGCGAAGGTGGCCACCGATAATGATGATGGTCCCTAAGATGCACGGTATGATCTAGCAGTGCGAATAAAAAGAGATGAAGTCGAACACTCATAGAATCATTCGATTAGAGACGATTATGAAGACTCCTAATCAGAAACACAGACTAACACCCTTGATGTTTGCAAGTATTCAGGTACTGATGGGTTTCTGGATCAACTTCCTAGATAAGATGTTGAAGTCGATAGGAAGAGATCTGTTGAAAGGTAGGCACTGAGGCATCCTACATCAGTCAACATGAAACGGAAACCAAATGATTTTGTTTGTGATGGAAATAATGAAGAGAAAATGGGGATGTATGACGACAAATAATTTCTAGCATAATGAGCAGTTTGGTTGATAAGAGGAGCAGTAGATAGTGAGATCTGCTTGAACAATAGAAGGCACTGTAACATGGTACTAGGCAGCTGAGGCTTAATGAACACCAAAAAGTGTGTTAGGATTTTACCGTTGTAGGGACACTGGGAGATGAAGGCTAATATTCATAGATGGTAGGGTTCGGCTAACTGTGAAAGAGTTTTCTGGGAAGTGCCATGTTCAAGATTTTTGCTGCCAAATCGACCTTTCTGAAATGTAACAGAGGAAGTATCCATTTTGTCCAATTTTTTCCCCGTCTGATTAGGTTTAACGAGTCTAGACGAGTAAACTCGGTGAATTTTTCATATTTAGAGAGTTTGAAAAATATCGTAAAAGACAACTCCGTGCCCCGTCTGGTTAGGTTTAATGAGTCTAGACGAGTAAACTCGGTGATTTTTTCATGTTTAGAGAGTTTGAAAAATTGTCATAAAAGACAACTCCATTGGGGTACCTTTGTCATGTCTTGATAACCAGGCACGACAAAGGGAGAATAGTAAGATCGAAACAGTTCATTTTCCGTGAGTTATTCCATCGAAGCCAGAAAAGTGAGAAATCTATGTTCGATGGACATCTGCCTCATTTTGTTATGAGTACGAGGAGACGAAGTAAAATCAGTACTATTTGTGAAATTTTAACGAGTCTAACAAAGAAAAACTCAGTGCTCTTCGTGAAATTTTAACGAGTCACGTGGAGAAAACTCGGTGCTCTCCATGAAATTTTAACGAGTCACGCAGAGAAAAATTGATCACTTTTTCTGTTTAAAGAGCTTTGTAAAAGAGGAAAAGAATGGCTCCTTACTATCTGTCATGGTAGTTTAGCGAGCCTGACAAAGGCAACTCAGGGTTTTTTCAGTTTTATGAGCTAGAAAAAGGTCCCTAAAAAGAAAGCTCAGTGCTTCTTCATGTCAGTTTTAACGAGTTTGAAGAAGAGAACTCCAGGTTTTCGGATTAACGAGAAAGAAAAAGACCATAAAAAGAATGCTTGAAATCGATTTCGTATAAGTTTAACGAGTCCGAAGAAGAGAACTCGAGGTTTTTTGGATTAACGAGCAAGAAAAATACTGTAAAAAGAATGCTCGAAATTTCTTGATCTCTTTCTCGTCAATAGAAGGATCTATGTCAGGAATTTTCTTGTAAGACCAAGCAAACACATCGTGGAATACCTTGAAAAGGGATGTGAAGCGTGCAATTTCCTCAGGAGTGCAATCTGCTCCAATCTAAATATTTTCCACGATACCCGTTTTTACCGAGATATAAATGAGCATTGTCTTAGAAATACTACCCATGTTCCCTTCTGAATCGATAGTTTGAACAGTCATGTAAGCAGAGGGACCCATCTCAGGTGGGTCAAAGGATGGGATTTTAGTTTTTATCATGTCCGAGTCGATCATTAAAGCGCAATGGTGAAACTCTCCCAAAGTTTGTTCTTCTAGAGACATGATCTCTCGAATAGCTTCGTCTGTAGGAAATACTTCATTGAGGAGATCCTTAGAGAGAACTATGATGGGTGGGAGGTTTGTACCTTTGGTCAAAACCATAGTAGTGGAGGGTTCATATGTAACTTGGATCGCTTGGTAGGCCAACTCGGCTAGTGAGAGCATCATCTGATCTCCATAGGAATCAATGTCTGAAGGTGCTGGGAGGATCCATGGGTTGATAGAGCCATCCAAAGTGGTGGATATCATTGCAACCGTATTTGGGATCTCTGGCGGCGAGAGAGGAAAACAATTCAGTAGGGAAGATGCCTTCAGAAGATTGGTACCAATACTGACGTAAGGGTCAGGAAAGCCTCCCATTAGGGGTACAGTGCTACTTGGTAATGTGGAATAATCAAGGGTGCAGAAGGATAACTGATCCACTATGACTATTTTCCCATCCAATGGAAATAGGATGAGTCAGAAGACCAGAGAAACAATGGCAGTCATGGCATAAGACCAACTTCAACTGAGAAATATATTATAGTCAAGATGGCGATCTACGACTTCAACGTCCACGGTTACCATTTTCCCACTCAGAGTGATGGGAAAGCTAGCAAGGTATCCTTTTGGGAGGAACGTGTGGCCATCGAAAGCTTTGAGGGAATTCGACGACGGTGACAAGGTAGGAGAACCTAAAGCGAGCCAACAATCTTGTGACATAACACAGGTCGAAGCACCTTCGTCTATGACAATGCGATGGATTGGTCTCCCTTTCGACACAACCTACACTTGGAATGCGAGTTGGTGTGAGAGGCGAGTCTGAAATTTTGCTGTATCAAAGATATCTAGCATGGAATCCTGGGGGTCTATTCCACCAATGGCCGAAAGCAAGGCTTTCCTTTGTGTTGGACAAGTTTGTAATACTTCGAGAGCAGACATAGCTGATGGTGCCTGCGCCAAATCTTCTACAATGTTGTAGTTTTTGGCTGCACGTGCAGAGGTGTTATGAGTCATGGGTCGAAGTGTCCCTTTGGGGGGATGAATCACGGGGTTAGCAGTAGGCCGTTCGATATGCAAATCATTAGGTGGCGATGGATTTGAACTAGTACCAGGTTCTTGAGTGTCTATGGTAGGATTTCCATAAAGCTTGGCTTGTGTTTGAAGTTCAACACTCTCAATTCCATAAATGGCAGATGATCCTTCACCAGAAGGATGTGAACCACCATTTCCCCGTTGCTGGGGTTGTGGCGGGTTGTCAACCATGTGTTGGTGTTGCTGCTGTTGATTAGGGAAAGGATTATGAAGAAAGACAGGTGTTTGCCCAGAATCCTTTTTTGTGATAAAATCAGTGCATTCCTGTAGCCGAGGACATTTGTATGTCAAGTGGTCCTCTGCACAGATCTTGCAAGGAAATTTCATGGGTTTATCCTTCCCTTTGTCATTTTTGGCATCGTTTTTCTGATTAGGATTATTCTGATTGTCCGACTGCTCTTCCAAAGAAGATGTCTTTTTCTTGTTCTTCTTGTTCTTTCCACTAGGTTTTTGTGAAGTTTGCATAGAATTTACCTCAGCGGTAGGAAGAGTAGTCGTTTGGTTAGGGGCGGTGGCAGCCGAGGATGGCTGGGAGGTTTGCCCTGAGACTGTTTTGTGGCTACACCAGAGATTGTGCCAATGAGACCATCGATGTAAGCTCCCGTTTTTTTAGTAGCTGGAGGATTTGGGTTACCAGGGGCATTGGGGGGTAAATCAAATAGCGGGCCAGATTGTGAATATATTAAATCCAAATGATGGGCATGACGAATGCATTGATCTTCTGTAACCACACCAGAAAGGCCAATGTATTTAGAGATGTGGGGTAAGAGAGACTTAAAAAACCAATTAGATAAGAGATGATCCGGGATTGGCGCTTTGACTAGACTCCTCCTACGTCTCCATTCATGAATGTGATTGGAGATGTGGGTGGTGATGTCTTGGCGCAACGAGGTTAACAGTTCTGTTCTGGTTTCAAATCTGATTGGTAATTGGAATTTCTTTAGAAACTCCATTGCTAAAGCGCCAAAAGTGTTTATGGTGGCGCGTGGAAATTCAATATACCACTTGGCGGCATTACCTGTAAGGGTGTGGGGAAACAGTCGAAGCCGGACACTATCATCCACCATGGAATTAGATATAGACCATAAATGAAAGGTGGTGATGTGTGAGGATAGGTCTTCCCCTTGTTTCCCATTGAACTTTGGGATGTCAGAAGGAATCTTGTGCGGTATTGGAGGCCAGAGCGGGTTGTGATTAATGGGGTCATTAGTCAATTTATAGTTGTCAGGAATGTCTAGAGCTGCCAAAAATGGAAATTGCGGGTTTGCCCCCGAATTTAACCAAGGAAGTATTGGTTGACTATGTGGACCATAGGGTTTTCCCATTAATGTGTTACCATTAGGATAAGTAGGACTTTGATAAAAATTTCCTATAGGTGGAGGGGTAGGGATATATGGTTGTTGTCCATAGGGCATATTGTATTGTGGGGAAAATGGTTGGTTTCCCCTAGTGTGAAAGTGCCCTCCCATTCAAGATGGAGGTTGGGGTGGGTTAGTCCATATGGATGCAATCGAGCTTCTCGAAGGCATGCTACTACTTGCATAGTTCGGCAATGGCATAGACCCTACCTCGATATTTAAACCACTTAAGGGAATATTATTAACAATAGGTTTTCTAGTTTGTCCTAACTATTTTAGGGGTAGTGAAATGCTCCTTGTTATCTGCGTGATGGTGACACTGCCCCCTGGTGTGGTGGCCAAGGGGTTTGAACTCAGCAAAGGGTTCCAATCGAAAGGGTTGCTAAAAGGAACCGAAGTAGTCACACTCGTGGGAGGAGCAACCGTAGGTCCTGTTGAAGCCCCGAAAATTGGGTCTACAACAAGGGGGATACCCACCTGGTCCAGACCTTGGTTAGCAGCTCCTTTTCCATTTGGTATAGTGGGTCCGACTGGGGATATGGGACCAGTTTCCCAATATGTGTGTGTGTGTGTTGAGAATTGATATTTCCTTTCTAAAAGTTCCTAAGTGAAATGCTTTTATTCTAACTCTAATCTAATAACATGCAATTGTATTCTAATAAACAGAAATATCTAATTCTATACTAACCCGAGATGTAATCTTTCCGTTATGCGATCTAAAATGATTTCAAATAACAATTGGTAATAAATATCATTCAACTGTTATGAGAAAAGAATTCAATGGAGATAAACCACTTCGTATAAAATGTTAGACGAAACAGTTGTAAAAAACATATCGCATAATAAGCTACTCATATATTAAGCATAAATAAATAGCTATCACCGTACAGAAGTGCCAAATGATAACTCAAGCATTCACGCATCAATATATAAACAACTGAACATGAATATCACTTTTACACAAAGGCAGAAATAGTTAAGAGATAAAAGTACCATTTATAACTAGTTCTACTCATGAGCTTCAAGCAATAATGATTTATCTCTTCTTAATCCAACATCCACTAAGAGTACAAAAGTGCAACATCAGTAGTAGATATTAAATGCAGATATCAATAAATCCTATTCCATTCATTCATCAAAACCTCCTCGGAGGGTGCAAAAGTGCATGTTCTGAGGACAGGTTTTTGAAAAATTTCAAGACCCTTCTCTAAATGCATGAGAAGGGTTTAAATACTACTAACTAAATCTAAAAATAATTTATTACAAAAATGTAGGATACGGTTTAAATGACCGTCCTCATTTTAGGAAAAAATAAAGAAAAATTAATACTAAATATAAAATTAAAACTAATCAACTAACTATTTGTGGATCTGTTCTTTGAAATTGCAAGCGTTCAGCATTTGTTTGAGAAGAGTAGGCTGGTCGACTTCAGACTTTAACTGTCCTGTGAAAACGGAATCGGCAAGAGCTGGCGCCATTTTCTCGGCAGAATTGATGATACATTTGAGAGTCATGCACTCGCTATGTGGTTTTACCAAATACACCCAGTAAGAATCCCAATTCAACTTAGTTAATCTTTTAATTGATTCTGACTTTTCTTGAGCCTTCTGTCTCCAGTTTTTGTACTTTCGGTAGATACCCTGGAGTGGTTTCTGAGATCATATTTTCCTTGTGCAAATTTTCATTTATGCAATCAATAGCATTGTTTGCTGTTGTGGCTGCTTCTTCTGTCGCTTGCTCTGCTTTCCTGATTTGTGCATCCCAATTGTTAAAGAGCATTTCTTTATGATTGTCATTGATTATTGGTGCACCTGCTCTTTCCCCCTCCTCTGTTTCTTGCCAAGCCAAATATTCAGTAACTCTTTTATCAATTAAATCATAATCATGTCGTAATTCTACGACTTGATTAGTGATTTTATCGCTTATTTCACAATAAGAGTTCCACTGTGATATTCTTTGGCACAATATTTCCTGTTGCTGCAGTAGTTGATTATTTAAGGAAATGGATTCTGTGATGAATTTTGTAAGCCTGGGATCATCCTTTTGCATCTCTTGCATAACATGTAGCTATTTTTGTTTTTCAGCCAAACTGTTCTGGTACCCTATCTGCATTTGTTGGAAGTCCTGTTGTAATTTTTCAAGCTGTTTCTGTGCTTCATTGTTGGCGTTGGTTTTTTGCAGCTGTTGTTGCAAAACCTGTACTTGATCTTCTTTCTCATTCAGTAATTTTCGTACCTCAGATGCTTTATCAATGGCCGCAGAGGCATATGCTCCTGTGATCTGAGATAATTTAGTGAGATTTTCAGTGGGATCAGTGGTAGGATCTTGCCATAGGATGTCTAATTGCTTTGCATCATGAGAGAGCACGTTTTCCAATTTCCTTTTCTTTCTTTGTCTTCTTACCACTGCCTTGTGTTGTGGACTATAAAATACATCAAGAGGAGGAATTTCCTCTATTTTGAGCATAAGTTCAAAGGATGGAGTAATAGGAATATGTTCCATTTCTGAGACATTGCTAGTTATTCCTGTGATTATATATTTTGTTGCCTATACATTACTCAAAGGTGTCTGTGTGTTCTGTCCTTCAATATTGATTAAATCATTGAATGTCTCCCATTCTTTATCTAACTCAGTTCTGACTAATGATTGTTGTACGATGAGAGGGGGAAGATTTAGCTGTGGAGAAATCAAAACCTGTTGCTGTGGGAGCTCCTTTGACTGGGCAGTATCCCTTACTAACCCTTTGCTTTTATCATGGTCATTTTCAGACCTCTTAGAGTGTTCATACGTTTCTCTCCCGGACTTAGATTTAGATCTGTCTGTGCCTGAACTTGTACTGAGGCTAATACTGGGAGTTGGTTCCCTTATGGGTTCCAAGCGTAATTTATCCAAAGGGATACTAGCTAACCTCTTTTCTATGTACATCTTGAACTCTTGAAATTCTGCTGGAGGAAATCGCATTTGGGCCGAATGTAGAACCTTTTTAAGTGTTCCTTTCTCCTGGAACATGTCATCAAAAATATCATCTTCTTTAGAAAACACCCTTATTTTAACCGCAGTAGTGAAATTTTTAGCAATGTCATAAGGGTCGAACGGTCTTCTTGGAAATTTGAACAAACGTAAACATGTTATGTTGTTTACTTCTTTGAATGCATGGCCTACATAAAATAGTGAAAAGGCCCCATAGGCCACAGGAAATTGTGGCCAAATAGCCTTCTTTTTGTCCTTCAAATCTTTAGTCAAACCTCCTTCTCCGCAGGTTTGATAAGCAATTTCTCGAGCCATGAGTTTATTAGGAACATACAAAGGTAAGACATGAGGGGAAGCGAGAATTCCAAATACCCTGACATATGTAAATAGTTCTTCTTCAAACCATCTTGCGACAGGGAGAATATCTACCTTTGCTTTGGGAGAAAATATTGGAGCGTCTTTATCATATAACATTTTGTACAGGGGCAACATAATTCCATGACAAATCTTGTAAAAATATGGAGTGAACTTTGATTCCCACAATTCTTTATGATAAATATGAATAGGTAAGGGGTCTTGAGTTGTCCATTTCAAACCCATTAAAGGAAACTTGGAAATATAACAGATTGAATCCATCACATATGCAGATAAGTAAAAAGGGGGATAAATTCTATGAGAAACAGTTCTTTTAGACCGGTAATTCAAAATGGCCATGGCTAAGTTATCAGATAATATCTTAGCCCAATCCACAACAGTAGCATTAATAGCAGCATTCAATAATGGTAGCCATTCAGATGAAAATTTATTAATGTCTGGCTTTCCAAAAAGTCTACAGAGCATAGCAGCAGCAAAGCAATACGGGGAAGTGAGAGAACCAGTACTATACATACCATGCTTATCCTTTTTAAGTGGTTTGTTCCTCCTTGACCAGTCCTTGGTGCATTCTGCTAGGTTTTCATTTTCTTTAGCAAACTTCTCCATGAACTGTTTGTTATAAGTCATCTGTGGCTCCGGTAAATGATACATGAGTCTCAAATCTTGTGGAGTGAATGAGCCAATGAGTTCTTGACCCTGAGTCTTAAATTGTCTGTTTGTGATATCAGTGCTTTCCAGTACCCATTTAACCATGTCTGTGTATGGAAGAATTTTGGGCCTCACCGCTATCCGATGCAAGAACGAGAAAGCTAGCTCTATAATAGATGCCTCAGAAGACCCATGTGAGCCTGCAGTAGCTGTAACCTCCATTACTCTGGGGTTATCTTCCTCAAGTAGATTGTACATGCCTTCCCAAGTAGTAATACCAGCATCTTTGTTACAGGCAGTGTCTGTATACAAGGGCATCATTTCTTTGTCCTCAGAATTCAGAGCTTTGTCTTTCTTTCCCATAATATCCTGAATATTGCTTTGTATAGTTCTCTGTTCTTCGTTCCTGCAGTTTACGAATGAAGTGAGAATAATGATAGGTAAAAGGTGACGGGAAAGCTTTAAATGCCGAAGACATATAAAATATACCACCTTACGTGAAATGGCTCTTCGATCATAACAAAACCATATTTCATTAATGATTGACAACCAATTCATTGATTAACCTTAAAGCGCATAACCAGGCCTCGGTTTATGGAAAAACGTTTTCGTACAATGATCCCTAAAGATCTATGATAAGGCGATCTGTGATATGCTTCAAAATATCGCAGATCGCAGTATCACAGATCGCAATCTCGTGAAATTGCAATATCACAATACCGCAATATCGTAGAATCCCAAAATCACTGGATCACAATATCGCAAAATCGCTAGAGCGTAGCATATGACAAACCACTGCTAATGTGTTTTTCTGCAAAACACGATTTGCGATTTGTGCCATCGCATATCGGCGGTTTTGAGATTTTTCAGCGTAACATATGACATTTGAAGCATGCGATGCGATAAATGTTTTTTAGTGCGTAGTTTCACATCACGATCTCACAATCTTAGAATTCCACTTGTAAGGAGATATTCATTACCTTTTTTGCGATGCGATATTCCTTTAAGGAATGATTTTATTCTATCTTATCATAAAACTTAATTTTTTTTAGATTTTTCAAGGGGTATTCTCCTAAGTCTACGATAATAAGTTTTATTGAAAAAAAAAAAGGAAATACAAGCACTAATCAATTTTTAAATTTTTTTTGACTAAGGGTCCCCACTTATTTAATAGTAGTGATAATACTAAATAAGAAGGGGAGTTGTTGCTGGCCACAACAATTGACGATTCACTTGGAAGAACCAGTTATCTCTGCTTTTCTTTTGCATTTTCTAAACTTCCAAAACAGAAATTTTTTCAGAAAATCGAACTTTATTATAGAAAAACAAAGTAGATCATGATTTTATCTATCAATGATATTTCATTTCCTCTATATTCAAATTTGATTATTTACTTCCTCAAGCTAGTCCTTGTATCTACATCAGTCATTACTTGGTTTATAAAGATAAAAACAAAGGCTTCTCTGTAAATCAGTTTTTAAATATGCTCATTTGTCATAGGTAGAGCCTCTGCTGCAAGCAGGCGTTTATAGCCTTGACAGGGTTACCTGTTACCCAGCAATGATCTTGTATCCTACTTAGAGAAATATACAATTTTCAAAGAGAAATCCATATCCACACTTATTGCTTTCATTTTCTTTTTTACCCTTAAAGAACAATGTCTTGGTTTGGTAGCCAATTTATGACAGTGCCATTCACTTGATTTATAACTTTGCTGAACAAGCTGGCTCGTGATGAGACCCCTTGTCTTTTGATTGCAACAATCTTGAGTCATTGCCCTGTTGTGGTATGCAGTATTGGAAAAGTCAGCAAGCTATAATATCTATGATCATGATAAGTCGGCTCGTGATGAGACCTCTTACTCTTTAAGTTAAAGTGTATCATTGGATTATTCCCTGAACGTTGTAATTTCCTAGGTGGGGAGGAAGTCATTGTTTCCTTAAGATAGCTCTAGACGACAATGGTAGAGTTTTTGGAAAGAGATTTTCTACAGAGAATCTTCGTTTTGTTATTGATACCTTTTATTGGACTGATATAAAACAATTTCCCACTAAAGGTCGCTTTTTATCAAAATTTACAAGGTTGAAACTAGTATCATTTCAAGGCCTAAAGCCTTTAACTATATCTTTCAATAATAATGATCAATTTTCTAGAAGAATTCTATTTATACAAGTGAAAAAACAAAATCTAAAAGAGAATTTGTGTCTTTTTCGTGAATTCCAAATGTAACCATTTACAACTAGTTTTATTATGAAATAAAGAAAACTAATCTACAAAATAGAAGAATGATCTCCTATGGAAAATATTTGTTGAGGATCTGTCCGTTAATAGGTAAAGACTCTCTTTTTCTTGTTAAATCCTGTAACATAAAAGTAGATGGACCTATGACTTCTGCAATTTGGAAAGGGCCAAGCCACATTCGTTGAAATTGCGTATGTTTCCCTTTTTCCTCATGAGCCTTGTCCCATTTTAAAACTAGATCTCCCATCTGAAAGTCCTTTCTGGATATCATGTTTGAATCAAAAGAAGCTTTTACTAATGCTTGGTGATGAGCATGAGTTATTTTGGCCTATTCTCGTTGCTCTTCTAGCTTAATTATTTCCAGCTGCCTTAGTTGTAAGGAAGAAGTTGGTGCTTCATCAATATATTGAACTAAGGCCAAAGAGGGAATTGCTAGATGAGTTGGAAGAACCACTTCTTTCCCATAAACTAAATTAAAGGGAGAAGTGCCAATGGAGGCTTTCTGTGTTATTCGATCTGCCCATAAAGCATATATTAAAGACTTATGCCAATTTTTGTGATTTTGATCAATGGTTCGCTTAATGATTCTGATTAAGTTTTTATTTGTAGATTCAGCTAACCCATTCCCCTGTGGGTAATAATTGGCAGAGTATTTGAGTTTGAAACCCCTTTTGAGTGCAAATTCAGTCATAGCATTACCAGAAAAATACGATGCATTATCAAACATTAAAGCAGAAGGTAAACCAAACCTGGTGATTATGAACTGATCTATGAACTCGATGATATGCTCGGCATTAGCCGTCTTGAGAGGAACTGCTTCTACCCATTTAGTAAAATAATCAGTTGTTGTAAGGATATACCTATGTTGTTTAGAAGAGTGAGGAACGATCTCACCTATTATGTCCAATCCCCATTGATCAAAAGGCTGCTCAATGTTGACTGGTTGCAGCGGCAATGATGGTTTCTTTTGTCTCCCAGCAGCAGTTTGACAAACTTGACATTTCCTTACGTAGCTATGTGAGTCTTTGAATAATGTGGGCCAGTAATAGCCTGCGCGGAGGATTTTATGTGCAGTAGCGTCTCCAGCATAATGTCCGCCTGCTGGCCCATCGTGGAGTTCCTGCAAGAATTTTTCAGCTTCAGATTTCTCAAGACATCTAAGGAGAACAGAATCATAATTCATTCTAAAAAGAACATCATTCACGAGCTGATATTGTTTAGCCTTCAACCTTAGAGCTCTTTTCTTGGTGTAATCGAGATTTGGAGGAGCATATCCATTCTTTAGATAAAATTTGATATCAACATATAATGATTCAACATCGTTTAGGCTTACCTCATACATTTGTATCTCTGCAGATGGTATTTCGGAAATAAGCGATGCTCCAGCTAGCATTTTGCAAAAGCCTTGACCTCTTACAATATTCGCTGGTTTGATTTCTACGTCATATTCTTGTAAGGCAGTAACCCAATTGGCTCTTTTCTCACCCACATCTTTCTGTACTAAGAGATTTCTTACCGCTAGAAACGGTACTATGATTTTTGTATGGGTTTTAAGTAGAAAGGGTCTGAAATATTTAATTGCTTTGAAAACAACATAAGCTTGTTTCTCTACATCTGAATAATTTAACTCAGCCCCCTGTAAATTTGAACTGAAAAAAGCAATTGGGGCTTCTGCCTTGTCTTGATTTGCTTGAGTGATTATCGCAGCATATGATCTATCAGAGGCAAATGTATATAAAATAAAAGGATCGGAAAAATTTGGAGTTGCTAAAGATGGAGTGTTAACAATTTCTTTTTTGATCAGATTGAATGCCTCATATTCGTCTTGGCCCCATTTGAAGTTTGAGTTCTTTTTAATCATTGCTTGTAAAGGAGATACAATTCTTGAAAAATCTGGCACAAATCTCTTTACAAAATTAATCTGGCCAAGGAAAGATTGCATAGCTTTCTTGTTGTGAGGTAGGGTATTTCGGAAATCTCCTTGATTATGTCAGGATCAATATGAATTCCAAATTTTGACACTATGAATCCAAGAAGTTTTCCTCCACTTAATGCAAAAAAGGATTTTTTCGGGTTAAGTGAAATTCCATACCTTTGAAAATGTTGGAAGATCTTTTTTAAATCTCTAAGATGATTGCCTCGTTTCTTGGAATATACAGTTATATCATCCAAGTAAATTACCACTGATTTGTTAACTAATCCCTTGAATGCGATGTCCATGGCTCTCTGAAATGTGGCACCAGCGTTGATCAGACCAAAGGGCATCTTTTGATATGTGTAAGTGCCCCATTTGGTTCTGAATGTGGTTTTCAATTGATCATCGGGATGGACCAACACTTGGTTGTATCCAGATAAACCATCCAAGAAGGACATTAATTCTGATCCTATGACTGCCTGTAATATTTGCTTCATAGGAGGCAAAGGAAAATTATCTTTTTGGCAGGCTTTGTTAAGATTTCAAAATTCAATGCAAATTCTAATGTCTCCGTTCCTCTTTCTAACGGGAACCATATTGGAAAACCATTTAGAATGTCGAACGAGAAAAATGATTTTGGCTTTCAATAACTTATTGAGTTCAGATTTGATCTGGTTTTCTAGATTGGGATGGATCTTTCTCAGCTTTTGCTGGACAGGTTTTTCATCGTTTATCATTGGGATAGTATGTTGGATGATAGAAGTGTCATAAGTTTTGAGTTCATCGTAGTTCCAAGCAAAGACACTTTTGTATTTTTTCAAGAGACGAACATACGCTAATTTTTCTTCAGGAGCTAGGCCAAGGCCTAGGTTGATATTATGTGGTTTGGTATCAGTTCCTAGATTTACTAATTCATAGTTCAAAGTTGAACTTTGCAGTTTTGAATTGGTAGATCTTTTGAATCGATCTTTCAAATCATAAAGGTCTTCTAACTTGACTACTGACTTTGGCATAGCATTATTAGTGCTATCGTGTTGCAATTGTCTGTCATGTTGGTCCTCATCAATTATCTGATTGGTGTAAGATCCTTCAGATGTGAGGAAGCTTACAATATCGGGATCATCGTTGAAAATCCTCCAATTGGTAATGTTATCAGGAATCGAGGGTCTAAAGATTAATTCGATTGAAAATCGATCAGGGCTATAGTCTTCTGAAGGAATGAGCTTGGAAGCTACGTTAGCTAGGAGGTCTGCACTAGCATTCTGGAGTCTGGGGATTGATGAAATATTAAATGCTATAAAGTGTTCAGTCAGATCTTGAACTAAAGATTGATAATGCTTTAAATGACCTGATAAACAATGTATAGTATTGCGTACCTGTTTGATTACAATTTCAGAATCTCCGAAAACTTGTAGATATTTGATGTCTAATCTGATTGCTTTGTATAATCCTTGGACTAAAGCCTCGTATTCTGCGGTATTATTGGTGCAATCGAACTCGAGTCTGCAAGTTAGCATAGTTTTGTTTCCCTCTGGACTAATCAACACGCATCCTGCTCCTGCTCCTTCATTAGACTTAGAACCATCAAAAAATAACTTCCAAAATAAAGATTTATTTACAGGAGCATCTATAAAATTAATACATTTAGAACTATCTGTTTGAGAAAAAAATTCTACTTGAGATAAAACAGAATGTTCTAAGTAAGGTGAAGTATGAGCACTAAAATTTCCTAAGAAAGAATCAACTGAGTAGTTTCCAATGATATTATCGCTGTATGCTACCGGTTCATTTTCTCCTTCCAGTTCTGTTACTATGTATTTTTGATGTTTTTCTCGCTCAACCTTTATCTGATTTGGTTACCATTGTAAGGAATCCACATGTACGACCAATCAGTTGCAAAATGTCATAAAGATGTTACCTTTGCCATTTCTTAATGTCAATCGTTTTGTTGGACATGGTTTTCAGAACTTTCTGCAATCCTTCTAAATCAAATGGATCTTTCGATTGTTTTTTCTTGGGGTCTTCCTTAAAAGTAACCTTCTTGGATTTTCGTTCCTCTATCACGTTTTTCTTTTCTAGGGCTATGATACGTTTCTCTACCGCTATTTCTTCTTTCATATTGTCAGCTAAAGTTGTTTTGTTAGCCCTATCAACGAATATTTCTATGTTTGATCGTAAAGCATAGATGTACCATTCACTTCGCACTTCTTCGCTAGGCTTGGAAGTAGTAGGAATTTTATTTAATAGTTTATTGAAACGTGAATTAAAATCTTTGATAGGTTCTTTTGACTCAGCCCTAAGGTTAGACAGGTCATTGATTAGTGTCGTTGTAGACCTGTCATCACCGAACTTAGTCAAAAATTGATCTTGGAAGATATCCCAACTAGTGATAGATCCAAATGGTAATGAGAAATACCATGAGCCGGCTGCTCCTTGTAGAGTATAGGGAAAAAGTCAGACAACAACGTCTTCATTGGTAACTCCATTGAGATTTATGGAAAACATAAAGTTATTTATATGTTCTTCCGCTAGCATGCCTACTTCAAGATTAAACTTAGGCAGCCCATTTTCAGGATGGGCTGGTATTTGACTCAAGGGCGTAGGCATTAAGACTGCCCCTGGGTTATTCCATGGAGATTGGGCCATCGCTAAACTACTAACAGAGGAAAGTGCAGAAGATGATCCTTGCGGTTGGGAAGATGAGGATATTACAATTCCAGATGTTTGAGAAGGAGATGTGGAAGTTCTAGTGGACTAACGGACAATAATCTGAAGTGGAGGGGTTGATGGTTGAATTTGTGGTGAAGAGGTTGAGATGGATGATGATGATGAAAGAGTCTCGCTATCAGACCCTTTAGGTGATTTCCTTGCTCTCTTCCTTGTAGGTAGAGGTAACTCGGTTGGCTAAACACCAAACTTTTTGCTCTTTAATCTAGTGAGAGGATGAGCAGGGTTATATTGCGAAGTCACACTGCCTTGAGATTTATTAGATCTTTGAGGTGATATTGAAAATCACTGAAGTTTATGGATCAAAGATTCAACTTCAGGAGGTTCAATAGCAAATTCTTCTGAAAATTCAGGGTTTGTGGCAGTGGTTGTTGTTCTTTCGACTTTTGGCTCTAGATTTAAAGATTCTAAGTGCGATGGGGAAGTCGGGGGAGATGGTGAGGGCGATTTTCTCTCAGAATGGTATTTATATTTTGACTTACTAGCCATTCATAGTTCGAGGCCCTCCTTCTAGTGCCAAATATGTTGAAGCCCCGAAAATCGGGTCTACAACAAGGGGGATACCCACCCGATCTGGACCTTGGTTAGTAGCTCCTTTTCCGTTTGGTATAGTGGGTCCGACTGGGGATATGGGACCAATTTCCCAATATGTGTGTGTGTGTGTGTTGAGAATTGATATTTCCTTTCTAAAAGTTCCTAAGTGAAATGTTTTTATTCTAACTCTAATCTAATAACATGCAATTGTATTCTAATAAACAGAAATATCTCAATTATGCACTAACCCAGGATGTAATATTTCTGTTATGGGATCTAAAATTATTTCAAATAACAATTGGTAATAAATATCATTCAACTGTTATAAGAAAATAATTCAATAGAGATAAACCACTTCGTACAAAAATTTAGATGAAACAATTGTGAAAAACATATCGCATAATAAGTTACCCATATATTAAGCATAAATAAATAGCTATCACCATACAGAAGTGCCAAATGATAACTCAAGCATTCACGCATCAATATATAAACAACTGAACATGAATATCACTTTAACACAAAGGCAGAAATAGTTAAGAGATAAAAGTACCATTTATAACTAGTTCTACTCATGAGCTTCAAGCAATAATGATTTATCTCTTCTTAATCCAACATCCACTAAGAGTACAAAAGTGAAACATCAGTAGTAGATATTAAATGCAGATATCAATAAATCATGTTCCATTCATTCATCAAAACCTCCTCAGAGGGTACAAAAGTGCATGTTCTGAGGACAAGTTTTTGACAAATTTCAGGACCCTTCTCTAAATGCATGAGAAGGGTTTAAATACTACTAACTAAATCTAAAAATAATTTATTACAAAAATGTAGGATACGGTTTAAATTATCGTCTTCATTTCAAGAAAAAATAAAGAAAAATTAATACTAACACTGAATCTAAAATTAAAACTAACAACTAACTATTTGTGTATCTGTTCCTTGAAATCGCAAGCGTTCAGCATTTGTTTGAGAAGAGTTGGCTAGCCGACTTCCGACTTTAACTGTCCTTTGAAAATGGAATCGGCAAGAGCTGGCACCATCTTCTCGACAGAATTGATGATACATTTAAGAGTCATGCACCGGCTGTGTGGTTTTACCAAATACGCCCAGTAAGAATCCCAATTCAACTTAGTTAATATTTTAATTGATTCTACCTTTTCTTGAGCCTTCTATCTCCAGCCTGTCTATAGTTGTTGTACTTTCAGTAGATACCCTAGAGTGGTTTCTGAGATCAGATTTGCCTTGTGAAAAATTTCATTTATGCAGTCAATAAATCTGTTTACTGTTGTGGCTGCTTCTTCTACCGCTTGCTCTGCTTTCCTGATTTGTGCATCCCAATTGGTAAAGAGAATTTCTTTGTGATTGTCATTGATTATTGGTGCACCTGCTATTTTCCCCTCCTCTGTTTCTTGCCAAGCCAAATATTCGGTAACTCTTTTATCAATTAAATCGTAATCATGTCGTAAGTCTACAACTTGATTAGTGATTTTATCGCTTATTTCGCAATAAGAGTTCCACTGTGATATTCTTTGGCACAATATTTCATGTTTCTACAGTAGTTGATCATTTAAGGAAATGGATTCTGTGATGAATTATGTAAGCTTAGGATCATCCTTGTGCATCTCTTGCATAACCTGTAACTGTTTTTCTCTTTCAGCCAAACTGTTCTGGTACCCTATCTGCATTTGTTGGAAGTCCTGTTGTAATCTTTCAAGTTGTTTCTGTGCTTCGTTGTTGGCGTTGGCTTGTTGCAGTTGTTGTTGTAAAACCTGTACTTGTTCTTCTTTCTCTTTCAGTAATTGTCGTACCTCAGATGCTTTATCAATGGCCGCAGAGGCATATGCTCCTGTGATCTGAGATAATTTGGTGAGGTTTTTAGTGGGATCGGTGGTAGGATCTTGCCATAGGATGTCTAATTGTTCTGCATCATGAGAGAGCACATTTTCCAATTTCCTTTTCTTTCTTTGTCTTCTCACTACTGCCTTGTGTTGTGGACTATAAAATACATCAAGAGGAGGAATTTCCTCTATTTTGAGCATAAGTTTAGAGGATGGGGTAATGGGAATATGTTCCATTTCTGAGACATTGCTAATTGTTCCTGTGACTATATCTTTTGTTGCTCGTACATTACTCACAGGTGTCTTTGTGCTCTGTCCTTCAATATTGATTAAATCATTGAATGTCTCCCATTCTTTATCTAGCTCGGTTCTGACTGATGGTGGCTGGACGATGAGAGGGGGAGGATCTAGCTGTGGAGAGGTCAAAACCTGTTGTTGTGGGAGCTCCTTTGACTGGGCAGTATCCCTTACTGACCCTTCACTTTTATCATGGTCACTTTCAGACCTCTTAGAGTGTTCTGACGTTTCTCTCCCGGACTTAGATTTAGATCTATCTGTGCCTGAACTTCCACTGAGACTAATACTGGGAGTTGGTTCCCTTATGGGTTCCAAGCGTAATTTATCCAAAGGGATATTAGCTAACCTCCTTTCCCTGTATATCTTGAACTCTTGAAATTCTGCTGGAGGAAATCGCATTTGGGCCGAATGTAGAACCTCTTTAAGTGTACCTTTCTCTTGGAACATGTCATCAAAAAGATCATCTTCTTTAGAAAACACCTTTATTTTGACTGCAGTAGTGAAATTTTTAGCAATATCATAAGGGTCGAACGGTCTTCCCAGAAATTTGAACAATCGTAGACATGTTATGTTGTTTACTTCTTTGAATGCATGGCCTACATCAAATAATGAAAAGGCCCCACAGGCCACAGGAAATTGTGGCCAAATAGCCTTCTTTTTTTCCTTCAAATCTTTAGTCAAACCTCCTTCTCCGCAGGTTTGATAAGCAATTTCTCGTGCCATGAGTTTATTAGCAACATACAAAGTTAAGACATAAGGGGAAGAGAGACTTCCAAATACCCTAACATATGTAAACAGTTCTTCTCCGAACCATCTCGCGATAGGGATTATATCTACCTCTGCTTCGGGAGAAAATCTTGGAGCGTATTTATCATGTAACATTTTGTACAGGGGCAACATGATTCCATGACAAATCTTATCAAAATATGGAATGAACTTGGAATCCCACAATTATTTATGATAAATATGAATGGGTAAGGGGTCTTGAGTCGTCCATTTCCAACCCATTAAAGGAAACTTGGAAATATAATATATTGCATCCATCACATATGAAAATACGTAGAAAGGGGGATAAATTCTCTAAGAAACAGTTCTTTTAGACCAGTAATTTAAAATGGCCATGGCTAAGTTATCCGATAATATCTTAGCCCAATCCACAATAGTAGCATTAATGGCGGCATTCAATAATGGAAGCCATCAGATGAAAATTTATTAATGTCTGGCTTCCCAAAAATTCTACAGAGCATAGCAGTAGCAAAGAAATATGGGGAGGTGAGAGAACTAGTACTATACATACCATGTTTATCCTTTTTTAGTTGTTCGCCCCTCCTTGACCAATCCTTGGTGCATTCTTCCAGGTTTTCATTTTCTTTAGCAAACTTCTCCATGAACTGTTTTTTATAAGTTGCCTGTGGCTATGGTAAATGATACATGAGCCTCAAATCTTGTGGAGTGAATGAGCCAATGAGTTCTTGACCCTGACTCTTAAATTTGCTGTTTGTGATGTTAGTGTTTTCCAGTGCCCATTTAACCATGTCTGTGTATGGAAGAATTTTGGGCCTCGTTACTATCCGGTGCAAGAACGAGCAAGCTAGCTCTGTAATATATGCCTCAGAAGACCCATGTGAGCCTACAGTAGCTGTAACCTCCATTATTCTGGGATTATCTTCCTCAAGTAGAATGTACATGCCTTCCAAAGTAGTAATACCAACATCTTTATTGCAGGCGGTGTCTGTATACAAGGGCGTCATTTCTTTGTCTTCAGAACTCGGAGCTTTGTCTTTCTTTCCCATAATATCCTGAATACTGCTTTGTATAGTTTTTTGTTCTTCATTCCTGTAGTTTAAAAATGAGGTGAAAATAATGATAAGAAAAAGGTGACGGGAAAGCTTTTAAATGTCGAAGACATATAAAATATACCACCTTACGTGAAATGGCACTTCGATCAGAACAAAACCATATTTCATTAATGATTTACAACTAACTCATTGATTAACATTAAAGCGCATAACCAAGACTTAGTTTATGGAAAAAAAAAAATTCTTACAATTAGCTCTAAAGATCTATGATAAGGCGATCTGCTATTTGCTTCGCAATATCGCAGATCGTAGTATCGCTACGTAATCTCGTTGTATCAGCAATATCGCAATATCGCAAAATCGTTGTATCGCAATATATGAAAATCATCCGTTAATGTTTTTTCTACGAAATTTGATTTGCGATATGCGCCATCGCATATCGGCGGTTTGAGGTTTTTCAGCGTAAGTGATATTTGAGGCATGCGATGCGATGAATGTTTTTAGTGTGTAGTTTCACATCGCGATCTTGCAATCTTAGAATTCGCTTTCAGAAGGGAGGTATTCATTACCTTTTTTGCGATGCGATATTTCTTCAAGGAATGATTTTATCCTACCTTATCATAAAACTTAAGCTTTTTAAGATTCTTCAAGGGGTATTCTCCTAAGTTTATGATATTAAGTTTTATTGAAAAAGGAAATACACTAATCGATTTTTAAATTTTTTTGACTAAGGGCCCCCACTTATTTAGTAGTAGTGAAAATACTAAATAAGAAGGGGGATTCATTCTTATTACTTGAGTCCCAATGTGGTCACGGTAGGAGTAGATCTCGAAGGATTCGGCGAGCTACTAACAGTTGTGATGACCGTAGGGTTGGGATTAGTTATATGTTGACTACTGGGGTTACCAAGTGATGGCATAGAGCTGACAACCGGCGGGGAGGATGGTGGCGAACCTGGGATGGTTTCCATTGGCATCGACCTTGTGGATGTCAGTGGTGAAATGGATGTTTGTGTGGCTGAAGACATATCTTGGCGTGGTGGAATCTGAACTATCACAGGCCCCAACGGATCAGTGAGTGGAGGATTGTAATGAGGTACAGCCCCTTTCATGAAAGGGTCCTCCGGAAATTCCATATGATATGAGGCTATGTGAAAATCAAGATTTTTCAATGGAGATTTCTCTTCCGCAGAAGGCATGGGTTCACCAAGGTTCAGTTCTTCCTCAATATTCAGAGGAGGTAGACCTTGCTATCGTCGAGACAGACAGCGTGGGTCGGGTGACACCACAGTGACCTGTTTAGTTTTAACAAATTTTAATAAATTGTGATGTATTATAAAGTCTCAATGACAGTAACCACACACCTAAAAAAGAAAAAAAGACTCTCTAAAATCAATCAGCAAGCAGCCAGAATAGGGTGCCCTGTCTGAGTACTACCGTTTGCTGGTGATGAAATCCAGTGTCACAATAGTATACAGAGAGGGTTGGTCGAAAGTACAGTTATGATCACTCTAGAGCTTCGCCCAAACCTCAGACGATAGGTATAAGCACTCTCGTGAAGACGAGTACCCTCCTAAAGACCGAAGACAGAGCGGGTCTGTCTATTTCAGGTACCAGGACAGCCCGTCCCAGTCACCTTGTGTAAGTCCCTAAAAATTATGGCCACTAAAGATACCTCAAATCACACACATCATCAGGGGGGTCCACGGTCAAGGACAGCATGCTATATGGGCAGAATACCTAGATCCCTGATCTAGTTTCGACATCCCCGAAGGGAACCCCAATATATAACACACCCACCGGATGCATTCGAAGGCGGGCTACCTTCTTGTGCACCCAATTTTTGTCTTGCGCTGAGCTCCAGTAAAGGAACGGTCCCGATAATATGAGTGCAGTAGGATTTCGCTCGTTAATGACTCTAGTTTCAAGTTTTGAGATCTTGGGTGATTTTCTCACTTTTCCTAACCCAAGATCCTAGCCTGAACTACTGTTTGTGTGAGCTCAAAAAAGAGTAATGTGATTGATTTTATTATCGCTTGATTCTTAGTGTACTTGATTATTAGTCTTGCGGAGGGGGAGTGGACGTATGAAATGTAATGATACTCTGACTCAAGAAACCATGCAAAACATGCTCTACATATTTAATTCAATGAAGAGTATTTCTACAAGGAGAGGTTTATGTTCAACATCCATGCACTAACATTCAAATAGCAAAGTTACCCACAGGTGTCTTTGTGCTCTGTCCTTCAATATTGATTAAATCATTGAATGCTCCCATTCTTTATCTAGCTCGATTCTGACTGATGGTGGCTGGACAATGAGAGGGGGAGGATCTAGCTGTGGAGAGGTCAAAACCTGTTGCTGTGGGAGCTCTTTTGACTGGGCAGTATCCTTACTGACCCTTTACTTTTATCATGGTCACTTTCAAACCTCTTAGAGTGTTCTGATGTTTCTTTCCCGGACTTAGATTTAGATCTGTCTGTGCCTGAACTTCCACTGAGACTAATACTGGGAGTTGGTTCCCTTATGGGTTCCAAGCGTAATTTATCCAAAGGGATATTAGCTAACCTCATTTCCCTGTATATCTTGAACTCTTGAAATTTTGTTGGAGGAAATCGCATTTGGGCCGAATGTAGAACCTCTTTAAGTGTACCTTTCTCTTGGAACATGTCATCAAAAATATCATCTTCTTTAGAAAACACCTTTATTTTGACTGCAGTAGTGAAATTTTTAGCAATATCATAAGGGTTGAACGATCTTCTTGTAAATTTGAACAATTGTAGACATGTTATGTTGTTTACTTCTTTGAATGCATGGCCTACATCAAATAGTGAAAAGGCCCCACAGGCCACAGGAAATTGTGGCCAAATAGCCTTCTTTTTGTCCTTCAAATCTTTAGTCAAACCTCCTTCTCCGCAGGTTTGATAAGCAATTTTTCGTGCCATGAGTTTATCAGGAACATAAAAAGGTAAGACATGAGGGGAAGCGAGACTTCCAAATACCCTGACATATGTAAACAGTTCTTCTCCGTACCATCTTGCGATAGGGAGTATATCTACCTCTACTTCGGGAGAAAATCTTGGAGCGTCTTTATCATATAACATTTTGTACAGGGGCAACATGATTCCATGAAAAATATTATAAAAATATGGAGTGAACTTGCAGTCCCACAATTATTTATGATAAATATGAATGGGTAAGGGGTCTTGAGTCATCCATTTCCAACCCATTAAAGGAAACTTGTAAATATAACAGATTGCATCCATCACATATGCAGATAAGTAGAAAGGGGGATAAATTCGCTGAGAAATAGTTCTTTTAGACCGGTAATTTAAAATCATTGTGGCTAAGTTATCAGATAATATCTTAGCCCAATCCAAAACAGTAGAATTAATGGCAGCATTCAATAATGGTAGCCATTCAGATGAAAATTTATTAATGTCTGGCTTCCCAAAAAGTCTACAGAGCATAGCAGCAGCAAAGCAATATGGGGAGGTGAGAGAACCAGTACTATACATACCATGTTTATCCTTTTTTAGTGGTTCGTCCCTCCTTGACTAGTCCTTGGTGCATTCTTCCAGGTTTTCATTTTCTTTAGCAAACTTCTTCATGAACTGTTTGTTATAAGTCGCTTGTGGCTCTGGTAAATGATACATGAGTCTCAAATCTTGTGGAGTGAATGAGCCAATGAGTTCTTGACCCTGAGTCTTAAATTGTCTGTTTCTGATGTTAGTGTTGTCTAGTACCCATTTAACCATGTCTGTGTATGGAAGAATTTTGGGCCTCGCCGCTATCCAGTGCAAGAATGAGCAAGCTAGCTCTGTAATAGATGCCTCAGAAGACCCATGTCAGCCTGCAGTAGCTGTAACCTCCATTATTCTGGGATTCTCTTCCTCAAGTAGACTGTACATGCCTTCCCAAGTAGTAATACCAACATCTTTATTACAGGCGGTGTCTGTATACAAGGGCGTCATTTCTTTGTCTTCAGAACTCAGAGCTTTGTCTCTCTTTCCCATAATATCCTGAATACTGCTTTGTATAGTTTTTTGTTCTTCGTTCTCGCAGTTTACAAATGAGGTGAGAATAATGATAAGAAAAAGGTGACGGGAAAGATTTTAAATGCCGAAGACATATAAAATATACCACCTTATGTGAAATGTCTCTTCAATCAGAACAAAACCATATTTTATTAATGATTGACAATTAACTCATTGATTAACATTAAAGCGCATAACCAGGGCTCCATTTATGGAAAAAAAAATTTCGTACAATGAGCCCTAAATATCTGCGATAAAGAAGGCGATGCGATTTCTTAATATCACCGTCTGATACTCGCGAATCCGCAATCTTTCACTTGAGAATCGCAATCTACTTAAAATCACAAAATGGAATTGTATCACAATATATGACAATCATCCGTTAATGTTTTTCTACGAGAAATGCGATTTGCGATATACTCACTCATATATCGACGGTTTGAGGTTTTAGGCCATAAGTGATATTTGAGGCATGTGATGCGAATGAATTTTTAGTGCGTAGTTTAGCATCGCGATCTCATAATCTTAAATTACTACTTGTAGAGGAGGTATTCATTGCTTTGCGATGTGATATTTCTTCAAGGAATGATTTTATCCTACCTTATCATAAAACTTAAGCTTTAAGATTCTTCAAGGGAGTATTCTCTAAGTTTATGATAGTAAGTTTTATTGAAAAAGGAAATACAAGCACTAATAGATTTTAATTTTTTTTTGACTAAGGGTCCCCACTTATTTAGTATTAGTGATAATAATAAATAAGAAGGGGGGTTGTTGCTAGCCACAAGGGGTCCCAACGTGGTCATGGTAGGAGTAGATCCCGAAGGACTCGGAGAGCTACTGACAGTTGTGATGACTGTAGGGTTAGGATTAGGTATGTGTTGACTACCGGGGTTACCTAGTGATGGCATAGAACTAACAACCGGCAGGGAGGATGGTGTCGAACCTGGGATGGTTGCCATTGGCATCGACCCTGTGGATGCCGGTGTTGAAATGGATGTTTGTGTGGCCGAAGACATATGTTGGCGTGGTGGAATCTGAACTATCACAGGCCCCAACGGATCAGTGAATGGAGGATTGTAATGAGGTACAACCTCTTCCGTGAAAGGGTTCTCTGGAAATTTCGTATGATATGAGGCTATGTGAAAATCAGGATTTGTCAATGGAGACTGCTCTTTCGTAGAAGGCATGGGTTCACCAAGGTTCAGTTCTTCCTCAATAGTTAGAGGAGGTAGACCTTGCTGTTGTCAAGACAGATGGTGTGGGTTGGATGATGCCACGGTGACTTGTTTAGTTTTAACAAATTTTAATAAATTGTGATGTATTATAAAGTCTCAATGACAGTAACCACACACCTAAAAAATAAAAAAGGACTCTCTAAAATCAATCAGCAAGCAGCCAGAATAGGGTGCCCTGTCTGAGTACTACCGTTTTCTGGTGATGAAATCTAGTATCACAATAGTATACAGAGAGGGTTGGTCGAAAGTACAGTTACGGTCACTCTAGAGCTTCGCCCGAACCTCAGACGATAGGTGTAAGCACTCTCGTGAAGACGAGTACCCTCCTAAAGACCGAAGACAGAGTGTGTTCGTCTATTTCAGGTACCAGGGCACCCCGTCCCAGTCACCTTGTGTAAGTCCCTAAAAAGTATGGCCACTAAAGATACCTCAAATCACATACATCATCAGGGGGGTCCACGGTCAAGGATAGTGTGCTATATGGGCAGAATACCTAGATCCCCGATCTAGTTTCGACATCCCCGAAGGGAACCCCAATATATAACACACCCACAGGATGCAGTTGAAGGTGGGCTACCTTCTTGTGCACCCAAGTGTTGTCTCGCGCTGAGCTCCGGTAAAGGAACGGTCCCGATAATATGAGTGCAGTAGGATTTCGCTCGTTAATGACTCTAGTTTCAAGTTTTGAGATCTTGGGTGATTTTCTCACTTTCATAACCCAAGATCCTAGCCTAAACTACTGTTTGTGTGAGCTCAAAAAAGAGTAATGTGATTGATTTTATTATCGTTTGATTCTTAGTGTACTTGATTATTAGTCTTGCGGAGGGGGAGTGGACGTATGAAATGTAATGAGACTCTGACTCAAGAAACCATGCAAAAATATGCTCTAAATATTCAATTCGATGAAGAGTATTTCTACAAGGTGAGGTTTCTTTTAAACATCCATGCACTAACATTCAAATAGCACAGTTACTCACACGTGTCTTTGTGCTCTATCCTTCAATATTTATTAAATCATTGAATGTCTCCCATTCTTTATCTAGCTCGGTTCTGACTGATGGTGGTTGGACGATGAGAGGTGGAGGATCTAGCTGTGGAGAGGTCAAAACCTGTTGCTTTGGGAGCTCCTTTGACTAGGCAGTATCCCTTACTGCCCCTTCACTTTTATCATGGTCACTTTCAGACCTCTTGGAGTGTTCTGAAGTTTCTCTCCTGGACTTAGATTTAGATCTATCTGTGCCTGAACTTCCACTGAGACTAATACTGGGAGTTGATTCCCTTATGGGTTCCAAGCGTAATTTATCCAAAGGGATATTAGCTAACCTCCTTTCCCTATATATCTTGAACTCTTGAAATTCTGCTAGAGGAAATCGCATCTGGGCTGAATGTAGAACCTCTCTAAGTGTACCTTTCTGTTGGAACATGTCATCAAAAAGATCATATTCTTTAGAAAACACCTTTATTTTGACAGCAATAGTGAAATTTTTAGCAATATCATAAGGGTTGAACGGTCTTCCTAGAAATTTGAAAAATCGTAGACATGTTATGTTGTTTACTTCTTTGAATGCATGGCCTACATAAAATAGTGAAAAGGCCCCACAGGCCACAGGAAATTGTGGCCAAATAGCCTTCTTTTTGTCCTTCAAATCTTTAGTCAAACCTCCTTCTTCGCAGGTTTTATAAGAAATTTCTCGTGCCATGAGTTTATCAGGAACATATAAAGGTAAGACATGAGGGGAAGCGAGACTTTCGAATACCCTGACATATGTAAACAGTTCTTCTCCGAACCATCTCGCGACAGGGAGTATATCTACCTCCGCTTCGGGAGAAAATCTTGGAGCGTATTTATCATATAACATTTTTTACAGGGGCAACATGATTCCATGAAAAATATTGTAAAAATACGGAGTGAACTTGGAATCCCACAATTCTTTGTGATAAATATGAATGGGTAAGGGGTCTTGAGTCGTCCATTTCCAACCCATTAAAGGAAACTTGGAAATATAACAGATTGCATCCATCACATATGCAGATAAGTAGAAAGGGGGATAAATTCTCTAAGAAATAGTTCTTTTAGACCGGTAATTTAAAATGGATATGGCTAAGTTGTCAGATAATATCTTAGCCCAATCTACAACAGTAGCATTAATGGCGGCATCCAATAATGGTATCCATTCAGATGAAAATTTATTAATGTTTGGCTTCCCAAAAAGTCTACAGAGCATAGCAGTAGCAAAGCAATACGGGGAGGTGAGAGAACCAGTACTATACATACCATGTTTATCCTTTTTTAGGGTTCATCCCTCCTTGACCAGTCCTTGGTGAATTTTTCCAGGTCTTCATTTTCTTTAGCAAAATTCTCTATGAACTATTTGTTATAAGTCGCATGTGGCTCTGGTAAATGATACATGAGTCTCAAATCTTGTGGAGTGAATGAGCGAATGAGTCCTTGACCCTGAGTCTTAAATTGTCTGTTTGTGATGTCAGCGTTGTCCAGTACCCATTTAACCATGTCTGCGTATGGAAGAATTTTGGGCCTCGCCGCTATCCAGTGCAAGAACGAGCAAGCTAGCTCTGTAATAGACACCTCAGAAGACTCATGTGAGCCTGCAGTAGCTGTAACCTCCATCATTTTGGGATTCTCTTCCTCAAGTAGACTGTACATGCCTTCCCAAGTAGTAATACCAGAATCTTTATTACATGCGGTGTCTGTATACAAGGGCATCATTTCTTTGTCTTTAGAGCTCAGTTTTTTGCCTTTCTTTCCCATAATATCCTGAATACTGCTCTGTATAGTTTTCTGTTCTTCGTTCCTGCAGTTTACAAATGAGGTGAGAATAATGATAAGAAAAAGGTGACAGGAAAGCTTTAAATGCCGAAGACATATAAAATATACCACCTTACGTGAAATGGCTCTTCGATCAGAACAAAACCATATTTCATTAATGATTGGCAACTAACTCAATGATTAACATTAAAGTGCATAACCAGGTCTCAGTTTAGGGAAAAATATTTTTCGTACAACGAGCCCTAAAGATCTGTGATAAGGCGATCTGTGATTTTCTTCGCAATACTGCAAATCGTAGTATCGCAATCTCGTGGAATCGCAAAATCGCAATACAGCAATATCACAGAATCGCAATATCGCAATATCGTAAAATCGCTAGAGCGTAGCATATGATAATCATCCGTTAATGTGTTTTCTGCAAAATTCGATTTGCGATATGTGCCATCGCATATTGGTGGTTTGAGGTTTTTCAGCGTAAGTGATATTTGAGGCATGTGATGCGATGAATGTTTTTAGTGCATAGTTTCGCATCGCGATCTCGCAATCTTAGAATTCCGCTTGTAAGGAGGTATCCATTACCTTTTTTGCGATGCGATATTTCTTAAGGAATGATTTTATCCTACCTTATCATAAAAATTAAGATTTTTTATATTTTTCAAGGGGTATTCTCCTAAGTTTATGATAGTAAGTTTTATTGAAAAAAAGGAAATACAAGCACTAATTGATTTTTTAAATTTTTTTACTAAGGGCCCCCACTTATTTAGTAGTAGTGGATAATACCAAATAAGAAGGGGTTGTTTCTGGGCTCAACAGTCCCAACATGGTCACTTGTGGTAGGAGTAGATCCCGAAGGATTCGGTGAGCTACTGATAGTTGTGATGACCGTAGGGTTGGGATTAGGTATATGTTGACTACTGGGGTTACCTAGTGATGGCATAGAACTGACGACCGGCGGGGAGGATGGTGGCGAACCTGGGAGGGTTTCCATTGGCATCGACCCTGTGGATGCCGGTTGTGAAATGGATGTTTTTGCAGCCGAAGACATGTCTTGGCATGGTGGAATATAAACTATCACAGGCCCCAAAGGATCAGTGAGTGGAGGATTGTAATGAGGTACAACCCCTTCCGTGAAAGGGTCCTCTGAAAATTCCGTATGATATGAGGCTATGTGAAAATCAAGGTTTTTCAATGGATACTGCTCTTCTGCAGAAGGCACGGGTTCACCAAGGTTCAGTTCTTCCTCAATAGTCAGAGGAGGTAGACCTTGTTTTCGTCAAGATAGGCGGCGTGGATAAGATGACGCCACGGTAACCTGTTTATTTTTAACAAATTTTAATAAATTGTGATGTATTATAAAGTCTCAATGACAGTAACCACACATCTAAAAAATAAAAAAGGACTCTCTAAAATCAATCAGCAAGCAGCCAAAATAGGGTTCCCTGTCTGAGTACTACCATTTGCTAGTGATGAAATCTAGTATCACAATAGTATACAGAGAGGGTTGGTCGAAAGTACAGTTACGGTCACTCTAGAGCTTCGCTCAAACCTCAGACGATAGGTGTAAGCACTCTCATGAATACCAGAACAACCCATCCTAGTCACCTTGTGTAAGTCCCTAAAAAGTATGGCGACTAAAGATACCTCAAATCACAGACATCATCAGGGGGGTCCACAGTCATGGATAGCATGCTATATGGGCAGAATACCTAGATCCCCGATCTAGTTTCGACATCCCTGAAGGGAACCCCAATATATAACACACCCACCGAATGCAGTCAAAAGGCTAGCTACCTTCTTGTGCACCCAAGTTTTGTCTCGCGCTGAGCTCTGGTAAAGGAACAGTCCCGATAATATGAGTGCAGTAGGATTTTGCTCGTTAATGACTCTAGTTTCAAGTTTTGAGATCTTGGGTGATTTTCTCACTTTTCCTAACCCAAGATCCTAGCCTGAACTACTGTTGGTGTGAGCTCAAAAAGAGTAATGTGATTGATTTTATTATCTCTTGATTCTTAGTGTACTTGATTATTAGTCTTGCAGAGGGGGAGTGGACGTATGAAATGTAATGAGACTCTGACTCAAGAAACCATGCAAAAATATGCTATAAATATTCAATTCAATGAAGAATATTTCTACAAGGAGAGGTTTCTTTTCAACATCCATGCACTAACATTCAAATAGCAAAGTTCAACCTTAAAGATTCAGACATCTATCTACATCATCTTAACAGTCTTTTAACTAAAATTTTTAGAATTAATTTAGCTAGATGCAGAAAAACTAAAAAAAAAATTCTTCTCTAAAAATTAAATGTTTTTTACACTAAATTTTCAAACAAGACCAAACAAACAAAAATTCCAGCTTAGTAAACAAGCAGAGGGATTCAGTCAGGGAGGGATACTAATGGCCGAAAAACTCTACAACCAAAACATAATCACAGGGGTGAACAACAAATTTTGGCTAAGTAACGCACTGTCTTTGAGTAAAGACAACGTTAATCTAGAGACTAATGTACTATATTTAAGCAGATCCTGCGTTATAACGCACTGGAACACCAACAGAGGTAGCGTTAGCCAGCGTAAAGTTCTTCATATGGTCAAACAGAAACATGATTGAACTCTGTGAGCTTTTGAAATGTCTACTAGGCATAAATACTGGTCTGAATTAGGGTCTGTGAACAGAGGAAAGAAGAAAGGGGGAAAGAGATAGTCCGAAAACTATGGGGAAATCCCCAGTGGAGTCGCCAATTCTGCTAGAGGGTAAAATGCTTGGGTTGTTTGTTTTCTAATACCCCTCTCAGGGCTTTCCAGTGCTCGAGGCAGACATTAAGATTAGCTGTATATTTCACAAAGAAGGCATATCCATGTTCATATCAACTTAAATAACTCGATGGAATAAGGTGGTATATCACCTCTTTAATGATCTTGAAGTCTTTGGAGAGTGCTAAGAAGCGAAGCAGGGTTCCTTCTTCACCAGCTCCAAATGTCGACCCTGCAATCAATCAAATCACCCGTGTAATCTCTACCACAACATACATTTCCTATCAATTAAGTTAATATATGATAAAAATTTAAACAATGCACATCTAAGCCATTCATCTCATGCTATGTAAATAATCAGATAACAAGGACAATATTAACTCATAGAATGGACAAAACAGATGCAGTTCTATTAATTTGTAAAAATGAGGATTACAACCGTCGGTTGTACCAAGCCCTCCTCAGCCTTCCAATATCTCTATCTCTCAATGTGGTGATGTCTTGATCAACAAGTTCTCAATGAACCTCTTTGAATTTTGACCTTCACACTACAAAAATAATGCTCTACTTCGCAAGTATTCAAAACTTTGACAATCCTTCGACCTTGAACCAAGAGCCTTCAGCTCCATTTTATAGGATATGGAGAGAGCAATCATTGCCCTTCTCCTTCCACCAGTTCTAAATAGAAAAAACCAAGATGTTTCCTCAACTTCCATGCTTTTGCCTTCTTTTAGAGTTTAGTTGTTTTTGGCAAGGCCCAATAAGAGATTAGTGCTTTGCAGTTTCCTTTTTGTACTGAATCTCTTGTGAGAAAAAGTTGGAAATTCAAATCATTCTCCGCGGGTTTTTCTCGTTTCAAACTAAAAACACGGGTAATGTTGCCCTCTAGTGTGAACATAGCATTTCCCTAGCCACTAACGTGGCCTATTAATTGATCAGGTGCGTTATAACCCTCTTGTGCTGTTATAGTGGTGTGTTACCTTGGCAGAAGTAGGTTTAGTTTAGGTCTTTGTATTCCTTCCATATTTATCTTCTCCTCTGAGCTAATGAGGAAGTATTTTGACCTGTAACAGATGATTGTACAAGAAATATATATGCTTGGACCTGTCATGAAACACATGATTAATCGAGAGTTTAATGCAACTCTTATTATCACAATGAATCATTGTCAGATCCATCTGAGAACCAAACAAACCAACCAAGATCTTTCTCATCCAGATAGCCTCACATGCAGCTTAAATTGCTGCCATGTATTTCGCTTCCGCTAAACTGAGTGCCACAGATATCTACTTCCTAATATACCAAGAAAAAACTATAGATCGAATTCTGAAGATCCCCCCTGATGTGCTCTTTCTTTCCGATGGATTGCCAACCCAATCTGCATCCGTGAAGCCATGCAACTTCACTCCATCCGCCTGTCTGTACAATAGACCATACTCTGATGTGCCCCTCAGGTATCTCAAGACATGCTTCCCTGCCTTCCAAAATAGCTTGGTAGGCTTAACCATAGCTTGACTCAGCTGGTTAATCACATAGAAAATGTCCTATCTCGTGTTCACTAGATACATTAGAAAACCTTCTAACTGTCGATAGACAGTAGCATCCACGACCTCTCCAGAAGTAGCATCATCTTTCCTATAGTATATTGGAAGAGGAGTATCCATGGGTTTTCAAATTTCCATGTTAAACTTACCCAGTATCTCATTTGCATACTTGCCTTGAGACACAAAAATTTCACCATCCCGCTATCATATTTCCAATCCAAGGAAATAATGAAGGAGGCCCATATCCTTCATTTCAAACTCCCTTGCAAGATCCTCCTTGCATGAGTGTATCAGCTGCTCATCACTAGTGAAAATTAAATCATCAACATAAAGAAAAATGATCAATAGCTTACCCTCAACCACAATCTAGTACAAGTTTACATCTACTTCAATTTTGGTGAAGCCTGGTCCGGTGAAATAGCTGTCTATCCGAGTGTACGAAGCACAGGGTGCTTGCTTCAACCCATACAACGCTCTTTTTGGCTTGCACACATGCGACTCATTGTTGAAGATATTGAAGCCTTCAGGATTCTCTATGTACACCTCTTCCTCAATGATCCCATTGAGAAACACAATTTTCACATCCATCTGATGAATGCGCCAGCCCATCTGTGCTGAGAGTGCAAGGATGGTCCTTATGGAAGAGTACCTTGCGAAAGGTGCAAACGTCTCATCATAATCTATCCCCTCGATTTGTGAGAAACCTTGGACCATAAATCTAGCCTTTTATTTCATCACACTCCCATTAGCAACTTGCTTTACCTTGTAGATCCATCTCGAGCTACCACTCATTTTTCAACCAGTCTTGGGAAAATTTCCCATTCATTGTTTTTGATAATGGAGTCATACTCCTACACCATTTCATCAACCCAAGTAGGCTGCTGCACTGCTTCCTGAAAGGAATATGGTTTTGTCCCAATACATTTTCTGATGAGAGCCATGTATCTGGTAAATCAATCAAGAGAATGTCTTTGTCTACACTGTGAAGTAGGGGCTCCTACATTCTGTGCAACATCAAGTCTCAGCCTATCAGCTTTTGTGGTACGCCTTCTACCATTTCTAATGGATGGATCTGCATGAGTGGCTTCCTCCACTCCATGAACCTCCTCATGTGGCTGATCCAAATCTTGAGACTCATCTTTGGGAACCAACAGTTCCTCCTCCGCATGCAAGTCCATCTCCCTCTCAAGGGACAAGCACATGGCTTCCCCTCATCAAATTTTATATCCTCTCACACAACAGTCATTCTACTATTTGAAAAATACATACAATAATTATGGGGTGTTTCTGTGTACCCTACAAAAATCCCAACTTCAGTAGTCGGTTCCAGCTTCTTCTTGGCATCCTTGGTCACATGCACATAAACAAATGAGCCAAAAATCTTAAAGTGTGAAACATCAGGTTTATTACTAGTGAAAGCCTCTTTAGGTGTACTCATGCCAAGTACTCTATGAGGACAATGGTTCTGCACATAAACCGCAGTGTTGCATGCTTCCTCTCACAAATGAATTGGTAGGACTTGATTATGCAACATTTCTTGTGTTGCACCTGTTAGCCACCTATAAATTCTGTCATACTCAATGGTGGCTAATTTTGTCTTTTAAACCTTCAAGAGATAGTTCCCTTTGAAAACCTATCATCTTTTGAAGTTTTATGATGATTATTACCCTTTGAGTTAATCTTCATTGTTGTTTCACTATTAGTCCTAAAGTACCTGCTGTTTGCCAAGAGAAATACTGCTTAAAACTCCATTTTCCATCCTTTCAATTATCCATTTTCACCCATTTTTCCCTTTCATAAAAACCCTCAAAATACCTTCATTGAGCTTCTAAACCATTCCAAAATCCTCTTTAAACCTTATATCTCCCTTTGATTTGGTTTAAATCCCTTCATTTCACCTACCAGAACCCTTACTTGGCCTTAAAAATCCTTGTTTTTGGCTTAAAAACACCCTTTTACACTATATGTTATTTAGCCCTCGAGGGCTTATTACCTTTTAACCCTCCACCTCATATGGCCGAAGTCCTGCAATCGGGCGCTTAAAGGCCTAAAACCCTCTTCCGAACCCTTCTTTCCTTTTATTTTTTTTTTCATTACCCTGACGTTATAATTCAAAACAAATATGGACCGTTGATCTCTGCAGATCAACGGCCATCGGGCCCTATCCTTCCTCCCATTCACCCTGCCTTAACTTTTCCTGCATCCATCTATCTGCTCATCCTTTTAAATCTTGACCGTCCATCTGAGAAATCTGACGATCGGGACTTAACCTGATCTAACCATTGAACCTGCTCCGCGACAAATAAGAACACGTCATCGCCGGGCCCACTGCTTCTTCTGCCCAAGCAACTTTTCATCCATCACGCTTCTCCTCCACCATACGATCTGTGACCCCAGATCCGACGGTTTCCAATGCATATCACACGATTTTAGCCCAGCACCTGTCGACTACGCGACAAAACCGACGTCATCATAGACCCAACCCATTTTTCCAACCTCACAGCTTTCCGTTCGTCACGTGTGATCCGCACCGTCAGATCTGTCGCCCATCATCCAACGGCTCAAACTCAATATCGTGTAATTTTTGGCCTCCCTTCTCAGTGCGCTACTTTCGCGCGATATGGGCAGTTTTCATTTTCCACGTGTCCATTGATGAGTGGAATCGCGTTCCAAAAGCGAATACTGCCTACCCCCTCAAATGTTGCACGAAAACCATTTCTGGTTTTCCGAAACCGCTTTTTCCCAATTCGCGCCGTAATTCAAATTTAAAACCCTGTTTCACTTCCACCAAGGGTTTTTTCCTCCTATCACTGCATTTTCCCATTTGTACAACTTCAGAACATTCCCACAAACCTTCCAAAGCAGTTTAAACCATAAATCGCAGGATTTGAATAATGTTTGTTTGGTTTTATGCAAGTTTTGTAAGTTAAAGGGTAAAACCCTTCCGCAGATGTTTGTAGTGTTATGGGCTGAGGATGACGATCCTCATGGCCCAAAATAAAATTTCAAAGGGTTTGGGAGTTCTAATTACATGATTGTAGGGAATCGATAAGTCACGATTATCAGTTTTCTAAGAAAAAACTCCAATAAACCCTCTGCGCACCTGCAAACAGCAAAACATAGTCAACATCAATTAATGAAAGGGTATCAATGTCAAAGATGAAGATTATGGCTTAATCAAGCCTAAACACAAATCCGAAGATAAATCACTGTGTTTATGAAACAGATAAATATCGGTCGAAGGACACCTCAGAGCCACAACAAAGGGGCTAATTGATTCCCCAGCTACTATGTTGCCACCTTGCAGCTTTTTGCCTCAAAGGCGTACCCAGATCAAATCTCAGTCCAAAACATTAAGACTAAAGGCAGTTGACAGTTATTACAAACAAAGGAAGATATTTCAAACTATTGGTAAAGTTATTGAAAAGATAAGAAAATGCTTTAAAGTCCATCTTTTTACCCACTAAGCCTAAAAAGCAGAAACAAATTAAAAAAAACAGAGTTGTAATTCGATGCTTTCCTGCCTTATGCCTTGCATGGTTTTCAAGGCTAGGAGTTGCATTTAGTATAGAATTAATGATACTCAACCCTAGAACTCTCCCACCTCCTCATTTCTTCTATAAATACTTCTGAAGAAGATGAGAAGTTGTTGGTTGGTTGGTCACTAGTTGTAATACTGAAAGTCTCTGAAATAATACATATTCTGTTTGAAGTTGAAGAAGAAATTGAAGTCTTGGAAGCTAGATTATGTGTTGACATGCTTGTTCTTGAGAAGGCTCTATCATTGGATCCATGAGCTTGGCTGTTGGTGATGTATTCTGAACTGTCTTTTGTTTTTCCTGTTTTCATTTTGTTCCATAAATTCTTACTACATTAGGATGAAAATTTTAGGCTAAGAAATGACTCCTGGAAGCACCTTAGACCTGTTTATCCTTCACTGTTTTATGTTTTCTTTTGCTGAGGTATTTTAGAGTCTTTAATCTTTCTCTTTAGTCCCTATGCTTGTTTATTTCTCTAATAGTTCAAATAGTTGGTTCCAGCATGATTTATGGTTTTCCTTGCTTGTCTGCTACCACTTGAAAGCTATTTTTGAAGTCCCCCTTTGAAGTACCATTGTTTATAGTTTTCCAAAGAGGTCTATTTTGATCATACCCTTTGTTCCTGCTTAAATAGTTGTTTCAAAGGTCTTTATAGCTGTAATCATGGATGTTTAGGCATTCCCTCTTCTATGACTGCAATTATCAGTGAATCTTTCATGTTTTCTAATTCATTTGAAATAAAGTCTTTGAGGAAATAGGATGTGCTCCCGAATCTTAGATTTCATTTTGAAGTTTGTCTTGAAGTCATTATTTGATTAAAGTATGGTTTGTAGAATTCATGGTTAGCCCTGTCTATCAAATACCTCTTTATGTTCAAGTTATGTTTTTAAGTTCCCTTTGTTGAGAATTCAATTTCTCTTTCCAAATCATTAATGCCCATATCATTCACAAAACTAAAGGATCCTGTGGCCAAGGAAGATTTTCCCTTTGATATTCCATATCCATTGATGAGCTTGTCATAAACCTCTTCTTGACTACATTGCCTAATGAACCTGATACTGCTTCTTTCTATCTATACTGCCTAGACCTTTCATGTGTTGTTGTACCAATTCAACCAAACAAACAAATCAAACAAACACTTGCACTTAATAACTAGTCTAAAATCAATACTTAAAAGAAAAAAAGACATATCTTTACAAACAATTTGAGAAATCCCTCTCTGAGAACAGGAGGACTAGATCCTGGAACTCCAAATATTGGTTCTGATGTTGCCTTGTATTTTGGTTGGCCAATCTATCAAAACATAGGACTCCAACAGCGCCCACGATCATTATGTTCTTCCTCTCTGCGACCCCATTTTTCTATGGGTTATGAGGCGCTATGAGTTCTCTTCGAATTCATTCTTTGTTGTAGAAGTTCTTGAATTCGTTCGAGATGTATTCTCCACCATTATCGCTCATAAGAGCCTTCACTTGCTTCCCCGACTCTTTAACCACTAATGCCTTAAACTCACAGAACTTAGAGAATGTTTGATATTTCTTCTGCAAGAAGAAGATCCAACATTTACGAGAAAAATCATCAACAAATATTACATAGTACTTATGTTTTGTTGTTGAAGCAACTGAGAATGGCCCACACATGTCTGTGTGAACTCTCTCAAGGATCCCCAAAGCATGGTTATCCGTCTCATGAAAAGAAGAATTTATATACTTCCCCATGGTGCAACCCTTGCACTGATCTAACTGAGCAAGTGGTCCCATTGGAATTCTAGTAGATATTTGTTGCATGAATTTCAAGGCTCCAAGATGAAGATGGACCAATCGCATATGCCATAATTCATCATCATCCCTGCTCACCACTTTTTTTTTCCTTTCCCATCATGGAAGCACAACCATCTACCTCCAGCTTGTATATATTCTTAACTCGAATCCCTATCCTCTTGGCTTGACCCATTGTTTTATGTCGCAGGAAATATTTTCCATCACTAAAAACAACGTCATAGCCTATGTCCTCCAACATTGAGACTGAGACCAAATTTTTCTTCAGACTTGGTACGTGCATTGCAACTTTTAATTGAAATGGTTTACCTGCCTCCATTTGAAAGGTAATGGTACCAATCCCAGTAGCACTATACCATCCATCATCACCCATCTCAATATGCATTTGGAGATCTTTCTCCTCCAAGTTACTGAAAAGTTTCTTATTTCCCGTCATGTGAAAGGAAGAGCCACTATCCAAATAACACACCGATCCAAATGCACTTGACACCATGAATGCAATAAAGGAGAAGTCAAACTCAAATTGTGAGGCAAGGGCCTTACCAGCTGCTAATCCAACAACCTTCTTGTTCTTATTCTTTTGTGGAAAGTTAGTAGCAAAATGCCCATGTTCATGACAATGAAAACACTTCACCTTGGACATGTCCTGCTTCTTTCCTTTAGACTTGGATTTAGAATGGAATTTCTTCCCCTTTTCCTTCTTTGCCTTGGAAGCCAAAGAAAAATCCTCTTCATCATCATGCTTTGATGAAGAGCCATCTCTGGTGTTCCGTCTGAACTCCTCCTGCACCAAATCCGACCATAGTCATTCCCAATCTGGAAATTTTTCCCGTTTGTTGATAGAGTCTTCATAACCATGACAACTCTTAGGAAGTCCAAGGAGAGCCTAAATCACCAAATCATCGTCAATGACTATTATTCCCACACTCCTGAGTTCATCCTGACATTGGAAAAACTTTGTGAGATACTTTGGAATGGTGTCGACCTTTTCCATCTTGATCTTCTTGAGTTTATCTTTGAGCGCCAAATTCCTATGGTTGTTGTTGTTTTGGAATAGATCAGTCAAAGCCTTCCACATAGCATATGGTGTGGCTTTCCCATGGAGGCTTGAGACAATGTGGTCTCGTACTTCCTCCAACAGGATCATCCTCACCTTTTCCACTTCCTTTTGCCATGCATCAAGATTGGCAGCATCTGGCTTAGGAACATCTTTTTCAATGAATTCCTTCAAGCCATTGTCTTTGAGTATTGCCTCCATCTTGTACTTCCAAGAAATATATTTCGATCTGCCCTCGAGTGCATACTCTAACCTCAAGCCATTGAAAGTCATTTCGATCTTGAATCAGCTGTAGCACCAAGAAAGTATTTCTGCAAATTCGAATTCTATCTAGTCACAAACTCAGCTCCTGCTTCACTTCTGTAGTTTCTTGTGCTTTGATACCATGTAGAAATTATACAATATGCATGTATATCTTAGATTCACTTGATCTAACAATTTACTAAAGTTAAATACTGAATCGCTTCTACAAATATTTGTGGAATTAAAAAAACAATCGCCAATCACATGAACATGAAGAAAGATCAATCAAACACAACACAAATAATTTCCCGGGGAAATATTATAGCTAAAATGTAATATTCCAAATTAGGAAAGACAACAATATTGAACACCAAACTAAAATTTACAACAAATAATGATGAAAAACACATGAGAAAATCATAGTTCCATTAGATTATGTATTACAACATCAAAATATACAATGTTTTGAGGAACCAATCACTCAAACTAGGAAAACAAGCCTCCAAAGCCCAGAAACACTAGAATCCCAAAGGATGCTATAATACAAAAATGCCAGAATACATGATAGCACAGTCCCAGTGAGGGTTACTGCTACAGGAAAATGGAAACAAATGGATATACTGATATATTACTCAAAAGGAGCTGAAAATGGAGAACTAATCTCTTAAACACAATCCCAATATAAATCAGCAAGGGTTTCTTGAAAATCACAAGATGGAAAAAAGTGCAGACTGCAAATCTATGGATGAATCATGCTGTATCACTGAATCTCTACTGGAATATGGATGAAATGACAAAGATATGACTGTAACTTCTCCTCCCTAGCTTTCCGGGTGAAAGGCTGCTCCTTTCACTAGGAAACTAGCTCATAAACAGGGTTTCACAACCCTATTATGCGGATAAATCCTTCTTGCGAAAAAGAACAATCTCCCTAGTATCCTAAGGATATCCAAAAACAAACAACCAAATGAAAACCATTTTCTCTAGATCATTTGTGATTTAGAATTATTAATTAACAAAGTATGAGGACATGCCCCTACTTGAAGTCCAATGCTTGCTGTAATATTTATATCTTGTCATTCAAAAAGAGGTCACTTCAGAATGTGAGACTTGCAATCAAAGACAAAAAAAAGGATTAAAATCACCTGCAAGATATAATAATTCAGAAAACAATAATTAATCTCAGTGATCAAGGAATCCAAGAATTACATTACTCAAATAGATACATGAACAATTTAATGAGAAAATAGAATCCATTTGTATTAACTTGTATAATAAGAAGTAGCCTTACAACCTTGTTGCCTTGATGTTATACACATTCTTCCGGGGTCCTGAACAACCATTTTCCTTTGGTTTGAAAAGCCTTCTGCTCTCTGAACTAGCATGAAACTATGGATATGAGTATGTGATCATTCTCATACTAATGATGCCAAGTATAGAGAGTATGATTTCTTCAGCAATTTTCCTTAAAAACTACTAAGTTCTAAGTACCCTTGAGACTGAAACATGAGTTCAATTTATAGGAAAATGGAGGTGGTTTCAGTTCCATAAAGAGGGGGATAAATTCCTCTCATGAAGGGATTTGAGCTCCAAATACCAAGGGATAAACTCCATTAATGAAGGGATAGAGGTCCATGAATGAAGGGATGAAGCTCTACCTGATTACGCTTTTAGAAGCCTCCAGTTGGGAGAATATTCGACCAGCTAGACTTCTAGAACTCACTTTTTCTTTTATTTTACCTTTTACTGGGGTCCGCAGGTTTAATAAATAGAACATATGGGATGTGCCTCAGATTATAGAGAAAAAAGTTGTGGGTCTGCAGGCAAGGACTAGGAAAAGTGCAGAGTTAGGATTTTGAAGGTTTTAATGAGATTTTCTCCAATTCCAAGACTTGGTTTAGGAAATTTGGGGTTTTGACCTCTAAGGGAGCATAATATAGGTAATTATGAACCCATTTAGACAGTTGAATGTCATGGTGACAAAATAACGCGTAACAAATTTCCCCTTAAAGTGCGAAGTCTGAGGTAGTTCTGAAGAGTGAAGTGCTTTATCATTCTGAGGATTGGATTACGGACATACCAGTTGGAACATGGAAAAAAATTCAATGCAAACATATTTATGTATATCATTGCTGAGGTGGGCATTCCCATACTCAGATCAAAACTAACTAAATGTTCTGATATAGAAATTATTTTAATATTACATCAATAGTAGACACAGCATGGACGAAACCATATGTCATAATTATTCTATTGTATCATGAAAAATAAAACTCCTCGTAGCTTGGATGGTGGAAACTAGATCTAGGGTCTTGATTCCTGCTTCTCGAACTAGTACAATTCTATCTATGCAATTGATTGTGTCGAAGTCGAACATCGTAGAAACCACTTGATTACCAGTCAATGATGTGAACTGTTAACAAGTGTGAGAGAAACCACCAATAATGAAATGGCTCTCAAAGTACTCAATACAATCCATGAAGTGTGAATAAATCATTTGAAGTCAAACACTTTACAGAATCATTCGATTGAAGGTCAATGATGCAACCTGTAGTCGAAGGTGAGGAACCTGCCATTAGGGCATGAAGATCCCAAGGTACTGACAGGATTCTAGATCAACTTTGTAAATGATGTGCTATTTTCGATAGAAAGTGACCCGTCATAGGAAAGCCCATGACACAATCAGATCAAGTTTTGAAGAAATATTTGCAAGGACTAACTCAGGGATGGTCAACGCGAATGGAGAAAAATGTTTTCAATGAATGGTTTATTTGAACTGTCTCTTGAACATATAACAACATTACAGATGGTTTGGTAACAAATAACTTAAAGCTAATACCGAGAAACCGACTAAAGACTTTCAATTTGGTTTGATTAACTGTCAGACAAAGATTTTTCCCAACCCACGTATGAGTGTGACAAAAGTGTCGTGTTCAAGAGTGGTATACTGCTTTTTGAAACAAAGTGTGACAAGTGGATTCAGTTTCTCTCTTTTCCCCCACCATTTCTCGCAAGTACCTCTTTATTTTTGACAAGCTTGAGGAGGATAACATTTTCTTGTTTGTGTAAGATCATCCTTCGGATGAGTCCAAAGTAGTATTAAATCAAACCCTAAGAAGGAGTGATTCGTTCCTATTTGTAATCGACAAGTCCTTTACAGTTAAGTTTTAACAAGTTCAGTATAGGAGAAACTCGGTGTTTTTCAGTTTTTGGGAGTCAGAAGAAAAAATATAAGAAAACTTTGTGGGTTTATTTTTTCATAAATTTAGTCTCTCAAGCCCGAAAAAGGATAAAATAATACAGGAGAGAACTCTGTTGACCATGATTAGTCAATGTATACCTTTTTTGTAAATTTAGTCTATTTTAGTTCAGAAAAGGGGTAAAATTTTACTGAAAAGATGACTGTTCATTTCCTTTAACAAGTTCGAATAGTCAAGTAATCGAAAATCTTTTCATGTTTAGAGAGTTTGAAAAGGGCTTAAAAGAGAACTCCAGGGTTTCAATTTTTCGTAATATTCAAGAGCCCGAAAAAGTGATAAAAGTGTACTCATCATCAAAATAATTCTTTTTACCAGAGAAATATGTTTTCTACACAAAAACTCGAAAGATTAAACACACCTATTTCCAATAAGTAAAAACATTTGAAAAATAAATTTTTAAAGTGGAAAATAAATGAAATAATATTTTATTCATTCAAAAAATCTTATAAAAAGGAGTTTAACAATGTCATTTTCACCTTTTATCTTTAGAATTGTAATTTGAGAGCTCTTGGCAGAAAAAGTTTCGGAGGTGATAATGGGAGAACCGACTGCTCAAATTGAAAATCATCAGAACCAGGTAATCCATAACACTCTTCTCTTCATTTCATCCAATTAAATTCTCTTTTTAGACTTTAAAATCATTTTTTGAGGAGAAAATATGTTTAAAATTCCGCCCTCAGGGTTTGTGGGTCATACATGTGTTACCTGCGGACTACCGCGGTTTTCATGAAGAGTGTGTGCAGAGGTCCATGTTGTCTCTACAAGAAAACTATGGAGGTGCCATGAGAAAAGGAAAATTGTTAAATTCTCTAAAAAGAGGTTAAAAATTCCCACTCTAAAAGTTTCTAATCTTCAAATGCGTCCATTTGCAGACTATTCCACAATGATGGAGTGGAGAGAACATGAGCACGAAGAAGTAGACGATGCGAATATGAATAATCTGACCACAATGCATGTGTTAAGAGATTGTGGATCGTATAAATTCAGGGCAATTCAGGGCATGACGGCACAAGTGGAGCTAAGGACATGGTTGGTGAAAAAATGGGATGTCCAAGAACAATGTTTTATCATTGGCGATCACCGGATAGAACTTGAGCTCGAAGATATTTACTTTCTCACCAGTTTATCCAAAAGAGGGGAACATATCTCTTTTTTTGCAGCTAGGCAAGGTGGCCTGCCTATTGCTAGCTATAAACAAGAGTTTTGTAGTGAATAATCTGATCCCAAAGATAACCGTATAGATATAAATACTATCTTATGTCTTGATATTAAAGTGGTTGCATTCACGGTAACCAGGTTGTGTGGAAGCGCAACTCCACATGTGGCTACCAAGTCCCAGATGCAAACGGTAGTCGAATGTTTTAGAGCCACCATTTTCAATTGGCGTGAAGAGGTATTGGCCAATATGAAAGGCCAATTGACCAGAGAAAAAAAATCAAAGTTAAAAAACTTTGGGTAGGGTGCCATCTTGGTTTCTTTTGCTTTGGAAAGGATTCCATTCCTCGTCCCTCAGCTTATCCTGTTGATCGTGGTGAACTTAGAGAACCTCGTATGGTACGCTGGGTTGCACTGATGGCCTACCATGGAGGCGGCGACTGTGTGGTAGTTCAATTCACTTCGACATATTTTCATTGGCTACAGAACCGAATCTTCACTATTGAAGATTTCCCGTATGCTAGCACATTTGGCCCAATTTCCGACGGCCAAAATGTCTCTCTTGTGACACATAGGTGTCCCACGAGTGACACTTTGAGGTGGGGCAAAACGTGGTTAGCCATTACGTCGAAATTCCGACACTTCAATAAAGTGTTGGAAGAGCGACACATTTTCCGACGTTTCTAGACGGTTGTCGCTCTTTTGACGTTAGCCCGACCATCGCTATTCCAACGTTATCAAAAGCGTCGCTATTCTGACGTTTGCTAAACCTTCGCTCTACTGACGTTCCAAAATGTCTCTCTGCCGATGTTCCAAAATGTCGCTCTACCGACGATCCATAACTGTCGGTCTTCCAACGTTTTGCAGGATTTAAAAATAATGTCGACAGTCCGATGATTATGACTGTTTGTTGCTATTCCAACGTGTGTGACTTTCCGTCGCTATACTGACTTCTTACAAACTTTTTTGGAAGTCTGATGTCCTGTAGTGTTTGTTGCAAGTCCGATGGGCGAGACTTCGTCTAACATTCGTCGCTATTCTGACATGTGTGACTTGCCGTCACTCTACCGACGTCTTGCAGACCATGTCAGAAATCCGACGTCTTGTAGTTGTTGTCACAATTCCGATGGTTGGAAGAGGATTGAAAGCGTCAGAAGACTGACGGAAAAAATGTATATGGAAAAAAAAATGGGTGCAGTCTTCCAGCTATAGGAATATGTCCAATGATATGAGAGCACCTCAAGGAATGTGTATTGTGATGGAAGATGACCTCGATAGGTACTGTTAGTATGAATCTTAATTCCACGTGTATAAAAAAATACCACTTTAGCTGTGCATAACAAACAACCCTAACATCAAAAATGACTGCTAATATCTTCAGATCTGCAATTAGGTGATCAAGATAAATGCTGCAAAAATATAGATCTATGCATTAGAAGACATTAAACAGTAGAAAAGACAAGATTTACTCCATGTATCCAATGGAAAAGAAAATAATATATCAAATGAATTTTGTATTAATGGCACTTGGGAGGAAAACACAAGAGGGTGTTCCCTGTTCTCCTCAATGGGATGGGTTCTTGTAAGTCCTCAACACTTTAGATCTAGAATTCCTCTCTCTTGATGGTGTAGAAAATCCAAACAAAAATATTAGCAAAATATGACTATGATAGTGGATCAATAGTCAGACCAAAAGTTTAGATCCAGAGTGATCTTTAGGCAACAAGAGGTGGTAAATGAATGGGAAAACCCTTCTATTTATAACAAAATATTGAGTTAATCTTGATATTGGTGCATAGTTAAAATATTATTAACCAAATCAAGATCCAAATTTTGTGGAATATTTTATTATATTTGTTGGAGGGAAAAGGAATTTGACTTGGGTCAAATCCCTTTATTTGTAAATAATAAATAAATAAATGATTTATTTATCATTTTAAGGATGTGGTTGAGTCATAATCAAATAAATAATGATTTATTTAATTATTTAAGGGTGAATTAGTCATATTTAACAAAGAATATTATTTAAATAAGGTTTAAATAATTATTATTAGAAAATAATAAGATAAATAATGATTTATCTGATTAATTTCCTTGTTTTGGGTTAAATATAACCAGGAATATTAATTAAACTCCTATTTAACTAATTATTCCTTGGGGAAAATTAAACAAATGTATATTTATTTAATATTTCCTCATGGGGTTTCCCGTTTAGACCATAAACAACTTAATAAAGGTGGTTTACTAAGTTATTTTCATAGTGACAAAAATTTTACTTAGGGTAAAATTGGTCTTACATGGTGTACTTGGGTCCATCTAATGATAATAGGTTAGATGACCAAAAAATGGTGTAACATATTTCCCCCAAGCGTGCGAGCATTAGGAGCTAATCATATGACCAAAGTACGTTGTAAGAACTCAATCAATAGACATCGAAGGGAAGTCAAAGAGAGAGAAGTATAAGGTAGACCAAAGTGCTGAAAGAACTAGACCCTGAGGAGGCGAGACTTACAGGTGCGATAAGTCTCTTTGATGAGGAATACCTATGCTATAGGCAGTGGGGGAGGCATATCTATGCCCACCGAGGCAAAATAAAAACAATAAGGCGTTCGGAAAACCATGAGACTGGCCAATATAGAACATGCTAGCATAGACATGAGCTAGATAAACAACACGATAATGAATCCCACATACATATTGTGCCTGGATAATAACCAGGACTTGTACAATGATATCTGAGTACATGACATATAAATGCAACCCAGATGCCCCTGAAAACAGGAAAGGGCTCTAAAAATCTGACTGATACATGCAAACAAAAAGGTGCTGCAAGCGGCTGAGGCAGACATAATCAAATGTATGGAGCTGCTTCGAAGGCTGTAATGAAGAGGTCATCAGAGTTTGTGTGGGGCTACCTGTAGGGCCACCCCCTCATGAGAGCTAAGACATCTCACACACACCCAGGAATCACCGATGTTAGTTGCTACATCATTTAACCATCGAGTATATAGATCTCGATCATGCTGAAAGGAGCTGGAGCTGAGAAAAAATCAAGTTAAAGGGTAATAAGGAGTCCCTTTGCCTGATCTGAGGCACCAAACAAGAGTGGAAGCTGGAACCAAGGTACACTGCCCTCTAGACCTGTCTTCTGGAATGAATGAGCTGATGTCGAGAGAAGGAGGCCCACCATAGGTGAGGCAATAAGGGATCCTCAACTAAGGCACGAGAGAAAATAGTAGAGCGACTGACAGATTGACACCAATGATGATGATAAAATGGGGGGTACTGAGTAGCGAACGGATGAATTCCCTTGTTAGAGCATAAATAGCATGGATGATCTGGCAGTGACTAACACAATATCATGAGGGACAGGGGACAGTGGGACCGAAGGCCATAGTGTGCGACACGAGAGAGGGACCAAGAAATGAAGGATGGAGGACTATAGCGGGATGCAAAGGGACTCAGGATAGATTCCATGAATGCAATGGTGACTCAACTCAGATGCTCTAAACAAGGGTGAATCGATGGTGCTGCCACACAGAAAAGGTCTAATGGGGACCATAAAAACATGATTACAAGATGGTAACTCATGACGGAAGTCGACACGAGTGTGGACAAGTATGGAGGCAAAGTGGAGCCCCCAGTACGAGTGTTGCAAGTGAAGAAATTCGATTTTGAGGAAGGGTGAAGTGACGCTTTTTGGGAAAAATGTGTCCTGATGGAGTATCAAGTCACTAAAAACTAACAGATACCTATTTGACAGCTCCGTGAGAGCTTTCTAACGGTATAGATGGTTCATCAAACTAGGCTACAGTTTGGCCGTAACATGCGACAAAAAAATAAGGGGTTTTCTTTTAGTAAGATAGTTTCCATCAAAATTCACTCATTTGCAGGTGGAGCTGTGGTGAATGTAGTGGGGAGAGAAGGCCCTAAATCTTGTGGTGATTATAGCAGACAAACTGACCATTGGAATTGAGATCCATCAATTGCAGGGAAGAGGCCTAATCCTACTCTTTCATTTCAGTGGATGAAAGTTAAGTTTAGGTAACCAGAGCTCATGAACAGGACAGGTCGCACCTTTTGGGGTCTGTTCTACGACCTGGGTAGCAGGTACTGCGCAGTAAACTGGGACTTGTCCTAGGAAATGACTTGAAAAGTGCGACCTATCAGAGAAAGGGGGTTTCAGTGTTGTTTTTGGCTGAGCTCTGGGATTTGTATGGTTGATGGGTATAGGTGCCCCCAAGCATGTTGTGGTCATGTCGACATGTATTTAGAAAAGGGGAATCTAAAAACATTTGAATGATGTGGTGCACCATTTTTTTTCGTTATGGTTATGCAGTTTGAGAAAGGGAATGGAGGATTACCAATCTCTTTTGGTACTACATATATGAATAAAATGGACTTTAAGTTTCCATATTGGCATACATGGTGTCATTATCCCAAAGAGAGGATTTGGAGATAATGAACTGGTGCTCTCCTAGAAAACTCACAGGTTGGTCAACAACAATGTCAAAGGGACTAGGTTGTTTATGTAGTATGAAGGAATGATGAGGAGTATCGTCCCTAGAGTGATATGAAGTGGTATGGGACTCTAGAGGTTCTTCTAAATATGGAAGAATAATGGTACTAGAGTCGACACGACCAGATACACTAAGAGAGTTGTGGAGAATTTCTTCTCATGGCCTTTCAAATATGGGTGCCCCCTTACCCAAACATTGGGTGTCAATGTAATGGCCACAAGGTGTATGTGGTTCGAATGCATGGGTTCGATGTAAGGGGGGATAGATAAAGTCAAGGGTGGTGACTACTTCCATAATGTCGTTATCGTAGTAGAAGATGGGGTGACTGGTGGAAGAAATACCACCTGACGCGGCGAAGCTACCTGACTCATCACCATGAGAAGAGAGGTTCACATGTGGTGACAAAAGAGTAAGCAGATAAAGGATCTACCGATGTTGAGCCCAGGGTGATTGCTGAAGGGAGGTCATGCGAAATATCAAGGGGAGTCTCCAAGGGGGCTTCCACCGAGGGTTTCATGGATGATGATAGGTAGTAAATGGTGGATGAAGGCTCCTTCATCTTGACATCATAAGGGGGAATGTCAATAGCAGCATTCATGTCCTCTGGTTTTGCTGAAGCAAGATGCACAAATAAGGGAGCAATGGACTCCTTGCGCTTGACCTCGAATTGGCATAAGGCTTCTAAAGAGGAATGATACTCTTCGAGGTGAGGATAGAGGTGAATGTAGTGGCCATGGAAATCACACAAAGCACAAGGGTGATTTGTGCACAATGGTTTGAGTTTCAGGATTGAATCGGGTATAGTGACATATACCTCTGGGATATCAGATTTCAGAAACGTCTCATTGACCATGGACTTTAGGTAAGGAAACTCTGGACAAGTACGGGTGGCGTGGCCAACAACATCACACAAATCACACTGGATGGTACTCTTTGGAGGCCGAGAAGGGGTAGGGTTTGTCGGGGTAACCTCGTCTTTTGTTCCCCCCTTCCAAGCTTTGCCCTTATTACTCGAAATGGTTTCAAAGGAAAGTGGTTCCTGTTGAGGTGACTGAGGCACTGTTGTAGCGAGAGAAGTCATCGGGACTGGTTGAACTGGGGTCAAAGCAAGATAAGGTTTGGGTTGACCAGGCAGGGTAGCGGCTGGAGGATCAAGGTACCAGACGGTAATCCCAAGGGTTAGGTTAGGAAGAGAGAGGGTGGCCATAATAGGTACCACGTACACTCCTGGTGGGGGAGCTAGGAATAGTATTTGACCAGAGGGGTAATGACCAGGCAGAACGGCTCCAAGATGGTTAAGGCTTGGAGGAACCATTCCAGGAGGATAAAGGTTCTCATGAGTACCAGCTAAAGGTGAAGGGCCAAGAGAAGAAGGTTCAGAAGGCTGATCAGAGGACATCATGAGAATTTGGTAATCGGGGAAACCAGATGGAAGAGGTTGAGTGGCCCCCTGACCTTCAGGTGGTTAGGTAGCCATAAATCCTTATTGAGGGAAAGGATCAGTAAGCATAGCCAGTTGACTAGGTGCAGGACTAGGAGGAACAGAAGGGACAACTTGATGTCCTCTCAATGTTTCTTGAGACTCCCATAACTATTGCATCTATGGCAAAAGAGGACAATCATGCGTATAATGACCATAAACACCACAAAAATAACAGGGCTTGTTCGTATGAATAGGCCTATCTTGCTTGGGCTGAGTGCCTTGTTGCTGGTTTGTAGTGTTAGGAGCATTACCTTGATTAGGTCCAGGATTACTAGGGGAAGCTTGATTTTGAGTGCCTTTCCTTTTCCTTTTTGAGGGAGGAGGATTAGTCATGCCCTACTGTGCGTACACCTACCCCTGAGGGGGAGGTGGTTGCTGTTGCAGGGGTTGAGAAGGCAAGGGAGGAGGAGGTGCTAATGCTGGAGGAGCTAGAGCACCAGGCTGTGGATACAGATAATAAGGAGGTTGGGTAAAAAGAAGAGGCATGTTGTATCCTGGATATGTGTTACCGAGAGGGGGAAAAGTGCCGGAGGTGCTGGTCCCTGCCTGAGGAAAACCATAACCCATAGGAGGTTGAGCATACGGATTAAAGAGAGCTCCAACGATACCGTCGGAGGCATGAGATACCCCCGGTGCGTTGGCACCACCGGGTCTAGGAAGATCAGGTAGAATGGTATAAACATAACCTGACTGAGCGTAGATCAGGTTATATTTTAACGTAATTTGGAGAGCGGCTTCTTCGGTTTGAGGAAAGTGTGATGCGACATCTTTTCCTATATGCGGCAAGAGAGACCTAAGGAACTAGTCCATGTAGACACGGTCTTCGAAGGTATGGGCTCGACATAGGCTCTTTATTCTCCACCATTCCTGAAAATGGTCGGATAGGCGGGTCGTAGACAATTGACGGAAAGAGGTCAAGAGTTCAGTACCAGTGTCGTAACGAAGGGGAAGCTGAAAATAAGACAAAAAAGCCTGAGCAAGAGTCACAAAGGTGGTATGAGAGGATGGGGCCTGATCAACATACCACTTAGAAGCTTCACCTGTAAGTGTTCATTGGAACAACCAAAGACGGATAGAGTCATCAGTAATGGAGTTAGATGAACATCACATGTGGAAAGATCGAATATGATTTGAAGGATCTTCTCCAACAAGGCCTTCAAACTTTGGGATGTCTGAAGGGAGCTTTGTTGGCATAGAAGGCCAACTAGCGTCATGGTGTATAGGGTCATTTATCAACTGGTCAAAATCTGGGAGGCTAAGGCCTGCCATGAAGGGGAGCAAGGGCGCAACCGGGGTAGTGTCCGTTGCGGTCCCACTAGTGGTATTCCGACGGGAGGGCCGGGGTTACCACCAGCATTAGGTCCTGCGCTAGACATAGTGAAGGTGTCAGGGGGAGAACCGAAGGTGGAACAAGAAGGAGAACCCAAAGGTTTGAGGAAAGTGTGATGCAACATCTTTTCCTATAGGCGGCAAGAGAGACCTAAGGAAATAGTCCATGTAGACACGGTCTTCGAAGGTATGGGCTTGACATAGGCTCTTTCTTCTTCGCCATTCCTGAACATGGTCGGATAGGTGGGTCGCAGACACTAGTGGTATTCTGACAGGAGGGTCGGGGTTACCACCAGCATTAGGTCCTACACCAGACATAGTGAAGGTGTCAGGGGGAGAACCGAAGGCAAAACGAGAAGGAGAACCCAGAGGACCAGAAGAAGAGTCGGTGTGCGAACTTGGTGGAGGACTAACTCGAACCCTACGCGGAGGAGTAAGTCTTCCTACTGGAAACTGAAGATGAAGGCCAAGAAGTCTCTATGATAAATGCCTTGGTGGTGCAATGGTGTCGACACAAACACGACACAAAGGAAAAAGAGACCGACAAGGGCAGGGAGGTGCAGGATCAACTGGTTACAATGTCGAAACAAGGGCAGGGAGGTGCAGGATCAATTGATTTCAATTTTTTTAGAGTCTTTGCTTGGAGGTGTTAACTAAGCCCTTTTTCGCTTAGGGTGTGTGCGTAAAAGTGTGTAAATTTTAATTTTTAAACCCAGACGTTTGTAGAGAAAAAGAAAAAGTATGGTGTATAGCTGTAAATAAACCTGCAAATGACAGTATATAGGCCTGCAAAAACAGAAAATAAATAGCTAATAATGCACTAATATAAACCAAAGGAGGCGGGTCTCTCAACAACTAGTCTATAGGTGAGTAAAAAACTAATCAAAACACACAAAAAAAGCTAATAGATATAAGGTCAAAAGGGACAGGGATCTAAAAGACAAAATCTTTTGGAAAGTGGTGTAGAAAGCAACAACAAATCAGAGGAAAATTTTCTGTAAAAAAGGTGGCGAAAGGCTATCTCCTGAAGGGAAATGGAGTGAACCCTAGAGGAAAACCAAAACAAAGCTAGATGAGGTGATTTGGATGGATAACATGCCTATCTGAAGTGGATCTGAAGGTGAGGTATCCGATCTAAAAAAATGGCTGAAGACTGTGAAATTTCAGACAACCTGCAACAACAAAAACTCTTCCACAAAAGGTGGAGGGTATTGAAGCCCTAGGGGGATAGGTTCCCACTTTGTTGAGTGAAACAAAACAAGTACATGTCCAAAATGGGAGGAGACAGAGGTCATACAACCCTGAAAAAAGGCTCAGACAAACCTAAAAAACTTTCAGAAAAATCCCTGAAAAAAGTCCAGGTCACAGTTTCTGACCTGTTTTCAGTAGAGGTCGCAGTTTTTGGGCTGAAAAGTGTGCCCTGAAGGTACAGGTTGCATTTTTTGGGCCAAAAATTGTGACCTGCACTTTTGGCACTCTCGGCGGCAGGTTTCCGAAAAATTTGTCGTTTTAGCTGCGGCTGATGTGACATCTTTTCCTATAGGCGGCAAGAGAGACCTAAGGAACTAGTCCATGTAGACACAGTCTTCGAAGGTATGGGCTCGACAGAGGCTCTTTCTTCTCTGCCATTCCTGAACATGGTCGGATAGGCGGGTTGCAAACAATTGACGGAAAGAGGTCAAGAGTTCAGTACCAGTGTCGTAACGAAGGGGAACCTGGAAATAAGACAAAAAAATCCCGAGAAAGAGTCGCAAAGGTGGTATGAGAGGATGGGGCTTGATCAAAATACCACTTATAAGCTTCACCTATAAGCGTTCATTGGAACAACCAAAGATGGATAGAGTCATCAGTAATGGAGTTAGATGAACATCACATGTGGAAAGATCGAATATGATTTGAAGGATCTTCTCCAACAAGGCCTTCAAACTTTGGGATGTCTGAAGGGAGCTTTGTTGGCATAGAAGGCCAGCTAGCATCATGGTGTATAGGGTCATTTATCAATTGGTCAAAATCTGGGAGGCTAAGGCCTTCCATGAAGGGGAGCAAGGGCGCAGCTGGGGTAGTGTCCGTTGCGGTCCCACTAGTGGTATTATGACAAGAGGGCTGGGGTTACCACCAGCATTAGGTCCTACACCAGACATAGTGAAGGTGTCAGGGGGAGAACCGAAGGCGGAATGAGAAGGAGAACCCAACGAACTAGAAGAAGAGTCGGTGTGCGAACTTGGTGGAGGACTAACACGAACCCTACGCGGAGGAGTAAGTCTTCCTACAGGAAACTGAAGATGAAGGCCAAGAAGTCTCTAGGATAAATGCCTTGGTAGCGCAATGGTGTCGACACAAACATGACACAAAGGAAAAAGAGACTGACAAGGGCAGGGAGGTGCAGGATCAACTGGTTACAATGTCGAAACAAGGGCAGGGAGGTGCAGGATCAATTGATTTCAATGTTTTTAGAGTCTTTTCTTGGAGGTGTTAACTAAGCCCTTTTTCGCTTAGGGTGTGTGTGTAAAAGTGTGTAAATTTTAATTTTTAAACCCAAACGTTTGTAGAGAAAAAGAAAAAGTGTGTTGTATAGCTGTAAATAAACCTGCAAATGACAATATATAGGCCTGCAAAAATAGAAAATAAAAAGCTAATAATGCACTAATATAAACCAAAGGAGGTGGGTCTATCAACAACTAGTCTATAGGTGAGTAAAAAAATAATCAAAACACAACAAAAAAACCTAATATATATAAGGTCAAAAGGGACAGGGATCTAAAAGACAAAATCTGCTGGAAAGTGGTGTAGAAAACAACAACAAATCAGAGGAAAATTTTCTGTAAAAAAGGTGGCGAAAGGCTATCTCCTGAAGGGAAATGGAGTGAACCCTAGAGGAAAACCAAAACAAAGCTAGATGAGGTGATTTTGATGGATAACAAGCCAATCTGAAGTGGATCTGAAGGTGAGGTATCCGATCTGAAAAAATGGCTGAAGACTCTGAAATTTCAGACAACCTGCAACAACAAAAACTGTTCCACAAAAGGTGGAGGGTATTGAAGCCCTAGGGGGGATAGGTTCCCACTTAGTTGAGTGAAACAGAAAAATTACAGGTTGAAAATGGGAGGAGACGGAGGTCATACAGCCCTGAAAAAAGGCTTAGACAAACCCAAAAAACTTTCAGAAAAATCCTTGAAAAACGTCCAGGTCGCAGTTTTTGACCTGTTTTCAGCAGAGGTCACAATTTTTGGGCTGAAAAGTGTGCCCTGAAGGTACAGGTTGCATTTTTTGGGCCAAAAAGTGTGACCTGCACTTCCGGCACTCTCAGCGGCAGGTTTCAGAAAAAGTTGTCGTCTTAGCTGCGGCTGATGTCTGTCACCTGCGCAATAGGTCTGAAAACACACGAAAGTCAGAATTTTTATCGTTTTAGGGTTTTATAGGTTAAAAAAACATCAAGAAAAGAAAAAACAAGGGGCTGAAGAGAAATACAAGGGTTTGAAGTAGCTGGATATCCAAGGATTAGAAAAATGACAGCGATCGTAATTGTAAACCCGTGTGGAGTCACCAGTTGTTAGTATGATTCTTAATTCCAAGCATACGGAAAAAAAACCACTTTAGCTGAGCATAACAAACAACCCTAACAGCATAAATTACTGCTAATATCTTCAGATCTGCAGTTAGGTGATCAAGATAAATGATGCAAAAATCTAGAACTATGCATTAGAAGACATTAAACAGTAGAAAAAACAAGATTTACTCCATGTATCCAATGGACAAGACAAGAATATATCAAATGAATTTTGTATTAATGGCACCTGGGAGGAAAAAAAAAGAGGGTGTTCCCTATTCTCCTCAATGGGATGGGTTCTTGTAAGTCCTCAGCACTTCAGATCTAGAATTCCTCTCTCTTGATGGTGTAGAAAATCTAGACAAAAATAGTAGCAAAATATGACTATGATAGTGGATCAATAGTCAGACCAAAAATTTAGATCCATAGTGATCTTTAGGCAACAAGAGGTGGCAAATGAATGGGAAAACCCTTCTATTTATAACAAAATATTGAGTTAATCTAGATATTGGTGCATAATTAAAATATTATTAACCAAATCAATATCCAACTTTTGTGGAATATTTTATTATATTTGTTGGAGGGAAAAGGAATTTGACTTGGGTCAAATCCCTTTATTTGTAAATAATAAATAAAGAAATGATTTATTTATCATTTTAAGGATGTGGTTGAGTAATAATCAAATAAATAATGATTTATTTAATTATTTAAGGGTGAACTAGTCATATTTAACAAAGAATATTATTTAAATAAGGTTTAAATAATTATTCTTAGAAAATAATAAGATAAATAATGATTTATCTGATTAATTTCCTTGTTTTGGGTTAAATATAACCAGGAATATTAATTAAACTATTGTTTAACTAATTATTCCTTTGGGAAAATCAAACAAATGTATATTTCTTTAATATTTCCTCATGGGGTTTCCTGTTTAGACCATAAACAACTTAATAAAGGTGGTTCACTAAGTTATTTTCATAGTGACAACAATTTTACTTAGGGTAAAATTGGTCTTACACGGTGTACTTGGGTCCATCTAATGATAATAGGTTAGATGACCAAAAAATGGTGTAACAAGTACTGTGATGGCTTACTCTTCTCAACAAGAGTGAAATTTTCAAAACCTTTCATGTAAAAGTTGTTGTAAAAAAAACCAATGTTGCAAACAATGGCATTATTCTTCACAAAAATATCAGCAGTGCCAAGTACATCCTCAGTAAGGGCTTCCATAAGAGGTTGCACGGCACAGAATGGATTTCCAACATCTACATATCCACACACAACAACAACCTTACCAGCAATCATGACATCTGTGGCTCGCATAAGACCATCTATGGGAGAGGATCTACATCCATACAAGTTATCAAACTGCAAGAAAAGAGAATAAATACGCAATCAAATTCATGAAAACCTACAAATCAAATAGTATAAAAACTATAACAGAAACACTATCCAGCCCTTGACCTAATTTCACAGCGGTTCAAAGCACACAAAACAACCTTCCAAACAGGCCCAAACAACTTAGCACCCCTATGATCTTGATGAATCACAAGGCATAAAAAACAATGCAATCTATATAGTCTAAAATAAATTCATTGTAGCCAGCCCAAAAATACACATAATGCAACCAAAAACATAAATGAAACTCAATTTTTAAAATACAAGATCTCAATCCGACCTTCACAAATTACCCTTCACTAAGATATCTCATGTAAACCCACACTGTTCCACTAAAACTGATTTCTACCACATCATATTTCCAACCTCATCACTTGAGATTAGTGATCTAAAACTCCCATAAACAATTTTCTGAAATAAAACAAAGCATTCTTAATATGAAGAGTGGCTTGGAGCAACACACCAAGAACTAAACTGTCTATGATGCGGACATGAAACTTGCAGCAAGTTTGAGCATCCTTGACATAGTAGTTACCCATCAGATCTGGCCCCTAGCATTTAATATAGATGAGCACCATAATTTGTAGCTCATAAACTGCCGACATCATAGACACAGATATGATATGAATCTAAATTTATGGAAGAGGATCACTTATGGAAGAGGATTCTACATTTTTTGTTTTCTTAATATTGTCACCATATTAAGAAGGGACTACTAGTTTTATTTACTCTTTTTGTTAGGGCGGTAGAGCCTCATTAATGTGCACTAGTGTTATATGTTTCCAAAGATTGACGAATCTCAGTTTATGAAAACAAGTGCAAGGTAGGGGACAGAGTGAAGAGCTAGTTCAACGAAGGAAGTTAGGAGCTTCTAAATTGGATATTGGATATTAGGTGATTTGAGGAGTGAAATGTATTGTTATATGAGCAGAAATTCTTGGAGCATTCATAGAAGACCTTGTTTGAAGCATTGAATAAGATCTTGCTAAATACTTGAAGCCCTGTTGAAGAAGCCTCATTTAAGCATAGTTGAAATCCATTGAAGTAGCCTCTTGGTAACAGATCTTGATAACCCTTTTTGGAGTAGTAAAATGTATCTATGATAAATCTCTTGATGATGAGAAACCTGACTACGACAATCTGAGACAGAATGTGGGATATGATCTATAACGAATCTTGTTTTTTTTTGGAGCAGACTTTGGAGACTAATTGAAATAGATTAGATTATTTACCTAAGTACATTGGAAGATATGTCAAACATACCATTGAATAATTCTGAATAAATCCATTGAAGCTTATTTAAAGTATCTTGGAGGAAATGTATACCACCTATAAAAGAATTTGTTGAAGTAAATCTTACCTGTAGTGAGGTTTCCACTTGGATCCAACATTATGTATAGAACCATAACACCTTTGACATTCCAAACAAAAGGATTATCAAGAAAAATTAAGGAAATTTGTAACTTGTTTTGAATGAAAATTTGTACAAAGACTTAAAGAGACGTTGTTGAAACATAAAAGTATATTTTGGATGCACTATAACCATATTTTATCAAAGTGTTTGTTATAAATACCAACACATTGCTTGGAGCTCACATATGTCAACAAATAAAAAATGTGGAATGTGACGGAAAATGAATTCATTAGGTACTTTTTTCCACCTAATGGTTTACTTACTCTTACAATTTGTGAAGGATGGAATAAGCCAGATCAAAGAACCAAATTTGAAGCCTATTTCAGACCTATATAGGTTAGATCCAACATAGACAGGTTGGCTCCTCCACTAAAGATATATTTTCCTCCTAAAAAATACATGATAGTTCAATAGGTTCGAACGAGTATAAATAGAGGTTGAACTTTCCTCCATTTCAGCCTTCACTCGTCCAAAAATTAAGAAGAAGATAGGAAAATAAAGTGAAAAGAAGACCATGAATAAGGACTAAGATTAGAAACAAGATTATTTTGTGGCATAACTCCTAAAGGATCAAAATTATCTGTGATCCATCTCTATACTAAAAACACTGAAGTCTTTGTGATTCATCTCTCAGGCATAAGACCAAAATTATGAAGTAATTTCTGTGAAAATTAAGCGAAACAATTTTTTGCATGGAGGTAAAGGTATCTCTAAGGGGCCAAGACCCTGTGGATTATCTTTGAGAAAGTAGACCAAAAATTTGTGAGAAATAGCTCAGATCCTAAGGTTGAATTTACGTGTGAAAAAGTATTGCATCAATTGTGGAAGAGGGAGACAAAATTATTTGTTTTCTTAAGATTTTCATGATGTTGAGAAGGGACTATTATTTCTATTTATTCTTTTTTTTAGGGCAGCATAGCCTCAATAATTCACACTGGTATTATATTATCCCAAAGAGGGTCGAGTCTTAGCTTATGAGCATGAGTTCTAGATAGGGGATACAGTGAAGAACTATTTCAACAAAGGATTTTACGAGTTGCTACATTGGAGATTGGATACTAAGTGATTTGACGAGTGAAATATATTTTTGTAAGAGCAAACATTCTTGGAGCATTCATAGAAGACCTTGTTTGAAGAATTGTTGAAGATCTTGTTGAAGACTTGAAGCGCTATTGAAGAAGCCTCATTTGAGCAAACTTGAAATCCCTTGAATTAGCCTCCTGGTAGTAGATATTGACAATCGTTTTTGGATTAGTAAAATGTATATATGATAAATCCCATGATGATGAGAAAAATAACCTATGGAAATCTTTTTAAGAATTTGGGATATGATCTATGACAGATCTTAAAATAGACTTGATCCTTGACTTAAGTACGTTGGAAGATATGTCAAGAATACCATTGAAGACTTTGTAACTAATCCATTAAAGCTTATTTGAATTATCTTGGAGGCCATTTGTGGCACCTCTAGAAAAAATTGTTGAAGTAAATCTTAGAGTGGTATGTGATGCATTGTTGGAGAAGTATTGGATACATTCTTTAAGAATTGGTAAAGTATTATTGAAGAGATAGTTCAAGTATTGTTGTTAAATCACTTTCTGGAGTTGAAAGATAGCATTATGATCCAACCTCCATACACAAGGACTAGATACATGACCTTGGTTTCAAGTTGGCTCTCAAAGACTCTGGATTGACACAAATCACCACATCCTGCAGCAAAACAATATTTTCCACTTACACCATTGACATAGCATCCCACCTTTCAATGCCCAATCTCAAGAGATAGATTCACCTATTCATGACTTGGAAAGCTCCCTTTCCAATTTTTTCTACTACCCTAATGAAAGAGAAATAGAATCACACATTCATGACTTGGGATGCTCCCTTTCCACCTTTTCTACAACACTGAAAAATGATGCCTTTCTCTCCTCATAAGGGAAGTATTCAGACACAAAAATCAATGTGTACTTGTATCAACCTAACCACATGCCCTCAAGAGGATCACTTCATACTTCTCAATTGTTGCATCTATTTGGGACAACAAGCAACAATCAAAGAACCATCATTCTTCAAATTTTTCCCTAAACAGAAGCCCTAAAGAGAAACACCTCATACTTCTAGATTGTCCCACCTAATTGGGGAAAGAAGTGACAAGGAAATATTTATGATTTTTCAAATTCTAGATGGATGTAAGCACTTTGTAATGCAGTGACAAGAAAAAAATTTAATTCTTTGAATTCTAGATGGATGCAATGACTTTGTAATGCCAAGTTGAGAACCTTACTCTACTTGTAATATCCTCTATCAGGAGCAACCTTTACACCTCTACCTTATGTCAACACTGACGAAGTTAGAAATCCCATTGGCCCATCCTATTTATCTGTCAAGACTCGAGTTTGAAGCATAAGGAAAAAGACTGGACACTGTTATTATACAATAAGCTGAAACATAAAATGAACTACAAGACAATGATATTTATCCTCAGTGGGGAGGATTAACCAAATTCTACCAATCCTATCAAAGAGTTGTCCCTACAGAGAGTTTTCCTACAGAGAATTGTCCATACATATTTGGAGCCCAACAATCTGAGATCCATATATCTACTGCAATCAGACTATTATGCAACCTAGTGAATTTACATATCAATGCTCATCCTATGAGGATGGACAATTTCCATCAAGTTTCTAAGGTCTAGATCTTCAGATATGGGATCACCTTCACAAATTGGCTTGTTGGGGGCATTTTCACAGGCATCAATAAGGTGGCTAACAAATTTTCAAGAAATGTATTTGGATGATGAAAAGAAAGGTTGGAAAAATTAGTAGACACACTCTAGACATCCATTAAAAACATACTCTCTATTCGTAAAATACTAATGGTGCCAATTTTAGACTTGAGTATTAGCCCAACAAGGATTCCCTCCTTTCCAAAACATCAAAACATTCATTGATTTTTTCCTTAGGTGTAACATTCAAGATAGGGATAAGATGGCAGACTTTTATATGGATAATTTAATACTTCTTGCTATGAATGTGTGGGACCCCAACTCTCAGCTAGGTGATGTGAAATTTATTTCTTTAGCCTCCTAAGCGATAGTCACGAACTATCATAGGGAAAAGACAGTAGAGATCCTTGTACAATGCAGAGGAAATAGACCCAATAGCCTCTCTAAATACAGATTCCTCTATCCAACATTGAGATAGAGAACATATTTACAACTTCCACAATGAATCTGTGTTGGTAAGTGGATTACAAGTCCATTTATGGATCATAAATTATAGGACTAGCTGCATCCTTGACTATGACTCAACTGCTAAAACTATGAAGGGAACATTGCAGGCCTGAACATGGGCAAAGCAGGCAGAGAAAGATTGGAAGGCTTAAGAGACAACGATGTTGAGACTCGAGAAGAGAAAAAACACTTGAAAGAGAAGGTTCAAATGTTCAACCGGATGATGGAAAAGATGGAGAAGCACTTTGAGACCTCTACTAATCTATTTCCATTACTAAAGAAGAATTTTTTATGAATGTCAAGATTCTCTCATTACAGTCATTGTCGATTGGGATAAGCACAGAGTGAAGCTTGTATGCCTTGGTGAGGTGGTCATATAGATGGATAGTTGGCAAGAAAGTGGGTTCACTCAAATGATGGTACAACTGCAACAAGAGTTAGTGGAGAAGGAGGTGGCCTTGGAAAGGCTCCAAGCAGCTGTCCAAGAATACGAGGATGCAATACCACCTTCCTTGCCATTGCTAAAGCCAACACCATAACTAAAACCACATTTTTAAGCTCACTTTCCGTAGAAATTTATCTAGTGCAGATTGGTGACTTTGAAAAAGCATACCAGAGGCATTAGTTCCAAGATCCTAAAGAAAATGGGCTATGATGAACAAGGATTAGGAAATTCAAGGAATTCTAAAATCCATTATAGCTACACAGAGGCCAAGCATAATGGACTAGAATTTGATGGAAAAATGGAAAGGCCCATCACCATCAAGACCATTCTGTAAAAGCAGAGACGTGTTGGTGTTGGCCTATTCATCAGGAGAAGTAGCAACAACAAATAAAGGTAGTAGTCCACTATCATCTTAGCTTTCTTGTCCAAGAATCTTACCATGTCAAGAATGGAATGTATTTGTACTAGTGCTTAGCATGGTTACACACTCAAGTGATGGAAATATCTCTTATAAATACCAACTATATATGATACTCACACAAATTATACCAATTAGTCTTATGCTACCATTATAGTGTAAAAGAATCCATGACTCAACTATATTTTGAAAAATTTTAAAGGAAAAATGCACAACTAATTTTAGTTGGTTAACTGAAATTGAGAACAATGCTACATTCACTTATCTACAAATTCAGTGAATTTTCAGACCTCATACTAACTGCAATAATGGAAAATATCACACCTCAGCAACTTTCAAATTTTTTGAGACTCTACTATCGTTGGGTATTTTGAAGGTCACACCATTGCATTCAACTTCTAGGATTGGATTGCCTACATCTTGATGTTCCTGCATGCCAAGTTCAAGAAAAATTTAATTCTCAGGAAGATTTTTAAGAAAATTTTGTTTATATTACACACACAGTAATATGCACAAGAGTAGCAAAGAATAAAAAATCATATTGCAGCTAAAGCTACAATAATTTGAATATGTAGAAACAAAAACATTTTTGGCATTTATAATAGGAAAACTCATGCCAACAATTAATTGTAATATTTATAAGCATCTTCAAGAATATTTATCATCAATTTTCTGGGGTAAAAATAGACTTTTTTCAACTATTATAAAGTATATTTTATTGCCAAAATAAATTTATGTGTTTTAACCCTAGGGTAAATCAATCGTTTTCCATTGTAACTAGTTTTCAGATTGTTGATAACGGAGATTTAGATAACATTAAGGGGATCAATACATTTCTTGATGTCTATTGATACAGCTTCACAGGCATCAATAATTCGGCTAACAAATGTTCAAGAAATGTATTTGGATGATGAAAAGCAAGGTTGGAGAAATTAGTAGGCACACTCTAGACATCCATTAAAAACATACTCTCTATTCACCAAATACTAATGGTGCCAATTTTAGACTAGAGTATTAGTCCAACAAGGATCCCTCCTTTCCAAAACATCAAAAAATTCATTGATTTTTTCCTTAGGTGTAACATTCAAGATAGGGATAAGATGGCAGAATTTTATATGGATAATTTAATACTACTTGCTATGAATGTGTGGGACCCCAACTCTCAGCTAGGTGATGTGAAATTTATTTCTTTAGCCTCCTATATGATAATCACTAACTATCAGAGGGAAAAGATAGTATATATCCTTGTAAAATGCAGAGGGAAAAGACCCAATGGCCTCTCTAAATACAGAGTCCTCTATCCAACATTGATATAGAGAACATATTTACAACTTCCACAATGAATCTGTGTTGGTAAGTGGACTACAAGTCCATTTATGGATCATAAAGTATAGGAGCAGCTGCATCCTTTACTGTGACTCAACTGCAAAAACTATGAAGAGAACATTGCAGGTCTGAACATGGGCAAAGCAGGCAGAGAAAGATTGAAAGATTTAAGAGACAACGATGTTGAGACTCGAGAAGAGAACAAACACTTGAAAGAGAAGGTCCAAATGTTCAACCAGAGGATGGAAAAGATGGAGAAGCACTTTGAGACCTCTACCAAACTATTTATATTACTAAAGAAGAAGTTTTGATGAATTTCATATTCTCTCATTACAGTCATTGTCGATTGGGATAAGCATAGAGGGAAGCTTGTATGCCTTGGTGAGGTGGTCATCTAGATGGATAGTTGGCAATAAAGTGGGTTCACTCAGATGATGGTACAATTGCAACAAGAGTTAGTGGAGAAGGAGGTGGCCTTGGAAAGGCTCCAAGCAGCTATCCAAGACTACAAGGAAGCAACACCACCTTCCTTGCCATTGCTAAAGCCAACACCATGACTAAAACCAAATTTTTAAGCTCACTTTCCGTAGACATTTCTCTAGTGCAGATTGGTGACTTTTAAAAAGCATACCAGAGGCATTAGTTCCAAGATCCTAAAGAAAATGGGCTATGATGAACAAGGATTAGGAAATTCAAGGAATTCTAAAGTCCATTATAGCTACACAGAGGCAAAGCATAATGGACTAGATTTTGATGGAAAAATGGAAAGGCCCATCACCATCAAGATCATTCTGTAAAACCAAAGACATGTTGGTGTTGGCCTATTCATCAAGAGAAGTAGCAACAACAAATGAAGGTAGTATTCCACTATCATCTTAGCCTTCTTTTCCAAGAATCTTACCATATCAAGAATGGAATGTCTTTGTACTAGTGCATAGCATGGTTACACACTCAAGTGATGGAAATATCTCATATAAAGACCAAATATATATGATAATCACACAAATTATACCAATTAGTCTTATGCTACCATTACAGTGTAAAAGACTCCATGACTCAACTATCTTTTGCAAAATTTTAAAGGAAAAATGCACAACTAATTTCAGTTGCTTAACTAAAATTGAGAACAATGCTACATTCACTTATCTACAGATTCAATGAATTTTTAGACCTCATACTAATTGCAATAATGGAAAATATCACATCTCAGCAGCTTTCAAATTTTTTGAGACTCTACTATCATTGGGTATTTTGAAGGTCACACCATTGCATTCAACTTCTAGGACTAGATTGCCTGGATCTTGATGTTCCTCCATGCCAAGGTCAAGACAAATTTAATTCTCAGGCAGATTTTTAAGAAAACTCTATTTATATTACACACACAGTAATATGCACAAGAGTAGCAAAGAATAAACAATCATATTGCAGTTAAACTGCAATACTTTGAATATGTAGAAACAAAAACATTTTTGGCATTTATAATAGGAAAACTCATGCCAACAATTAATCGTAATATTTTATAAGCATCTTTAGGAATCTTTATCATCAGTTTTTTGGGGTAAAAATAGACATTTTTCAACTATTATAAAGTATATTTTATTGAAGAAATAAATTTCTGGGTTTTAACCCTACGGTAAATCAATCATTTTCCATTGCAAGTAGTTTCCAGATCATTGATAACAGAGAGGTAGATAACATTAAGGGGATCAATACATTTCTTGATGTCTATTGATGCAGCTTCATAGGCATCAATAAGGTGGCTAACAAATTTTCAAGAAATGTATTTGGATGATGAAAAGCAAGGTTGGAAAAATTAGTAGACACACTCTAGACTTCCATTAAAAACATACTCTCTATTCGTCAATTACTAATGGTGCCAATTTTAGACTAGAGTATTAGCCCAACAAGGATCCCCTCCTTTCCAAAACATCAAAACATTCATTGATTTTTTCCTTAGGTGTAACATTCAAGATAGGGATAAGATGGCATAATTTTATATGGATAATTTAATACTACTTGCTATGAATGTGTGGGACCCCAACTCTCAGCTAGGTGATGTGAAATTTATTTCTTTAGCCTCCTGGATGATAGTCACTAACTATCAGAGGGAAAAGACAGTAGAGATTCTTGTACAATGCACAGGGAAAAGACCCAATGGCTTCTCTAAATACAAAGTCCTCTATCCAACATTGAGATAGAGAACATATTTACAACTTCCATAATGAATCTGTGTTGGTAAGTGGAATACATGTCCATTTATGGATCATAAAGTATAGGAGCAGCTGCATCCTTGACTGTGACTCAACTGCTAAAACTATGAAGAGAACATTGCAGGCCTGAACATGGGAAAAGCAGGTAGAGAAAGATTGGAATACTTAAGAGACAATGATGTTGAGACTCGAGAAGAGAACAAAAACTTGAAAGAGAAGGTCCAAATGTTCAACCGAAGGATGGAAAATATGGAGAAGCACTTTGAGACCTCTACCAAACTATTTCCATTACTAAAGAATAATTTTTGATGAATGCCAAGATTCTCTCATTACAGTCATTGTCAATTGGGATAAGCACAGAGTGAAGCTTGTATGCCTTGGTGAGGTGGTCATCTAGATGGATAGTTGGCAAGAAAGTGGGTTCAATCAAATGATGGTACAACTGCAAAAAGAGTTAGTGGAGAAGGAGATGGCCTTGGAAAGGCTCCAAGAAGTTGTCCAAGACTACAAGGAAGAAATACCACCTTCCTTGCCATTGCTAAAGCCAACACCATGACTAAAACCACCTTTTTAAGCTCACTTTCCGTAGACATTTCTCTAGTGCAGATTGGTGACTTTGAAAAAGCATACCAGAGGCATTAGTTCCAAGATCCTAAAGCAAATGGGCTATGATGAACATGGCTACAAGTGAATAGTTCGGTCGTGCGCACCGTGTTCATTCACTTATGACGAACACTTATCACTGAGTTTGGCTACAATTCATATATCTTCAAAGAGAATGTATGATGCCATTCTCTATTGTAGATCTCAGTGCTAATTGAAGCTTAGAACCTGGGAAAATTTTCGACATCACTGTGGAATATCCTCACTGTTTCAGCACTATAACATAGTGAAGTTTTCTTGGTATAGTTCGGATGGGTTAATACAGATCGAATTCCCTAAATTTTTAGAGATCAATTATAGTTGTAAGAACACAGTTCAGAAATTTCATTCTCGGGGATACATACTCGGATCAATTACATACAGCTCAAACATCATTTTAGATTCGGTGCAATTGCAGTAACTGAAGATTTAAAACAAAAGTCTCTATGTCCCGATGGTATCTCTATTGTTTTTAAGTGCACACACAGTTCGAACAAAAGATACATCAAGATACAATTTGGTGATATGATGAAGACCACAGTTCGGTAAAAACGATTCACTCTCAATGCTATTACAACTAAAGGTACTGTCATTATGTTCAAATATTATAAGACAAGTTTCCTCTCATTGAAACAAGAACTACTTCTTTATCCTTGAAGAAGATCATCCAAAAGGAGAGCACTGATACATCTTTTCTCAACCACCATTAAAGAAATCAAGCTGAAGACTCTTCACTTGTCAAGTAAGTATCTTTTATTCTATAATCAAATTTGGTAACATGACTTTTTTTTGCAGGGAGATCTATAAGCTGGTTGGGTTACCAAGATTCCTTGCATAAGGAGGATAGTCATAGTCCTTGAAGAAATTAAAGTCATTAAAATTCGTTGAAGGTCAAAATATTAAATCCTATTATTCTTTAGATATGAACAAGAAATAAAAATACACCTCTTCAAAGTGCAAAAACAGAGAGTTGTCCCTACATATTTGGAGCCCAACAATATGAGATCCATATATCTACTGCAATCAGACTATGACGCAACCTAGTGAATTTACATATCAATGCTCATCCTATGAGGATGGAAACTTTCCATCAAGTTTTTGAGGTCTATATCAACAAATATGGGATCATTACCTTCTTCACAAATTGGCTTGTTGGGGGCAGCTTCACAGGCATCAATAAGGTGGCTAAAATTTTTTCAAGAAATGTATTTGGATGATCAAAAGCAAGGTTGGACAAATTAGTAGACACACTCTAGACATACATTAAAAACATACTCTCTATTCGTCAAATACTAATGGTGCCAATTTTAGACTAGAGTATTAGCCCAACAAGGATCCCCTCCTTTCCAAAACATCAAAACATTCATTGATTTTTTCCTTAGGTGTAACATAGCTTGCCACATAGTTTGCGAATAAAGGAATATCATTCACCAAAGAGGTTGAAGAGTGTTTTCGATAGAGGAAATATTAATGAAAGAAATTTTAATGAGCCAGAACAGATGTAAATCATTCTAAAATATCTCTTGTTTGATTTAATATTCCACCACAAGGCCGAGAGTAGTAATTTCAGAGAATCATTTATGCCAAAGAAATTATTTACTAGTTAGGTTGAGCCTATAAGTTAAATCATTGTGATGTGATGTACCTTTCTTTATTGATATAGATCATAATGCTAAAGAAGACTTTGCAAATCTGATAGATGGTTATGGAAAGGATATTGGACTAAATAATGTTGGATAAATGCAATCCTTCTATCGTCTGATGTGGCATTGCTCCAGGGTAATAACTGATACTCAACAGAGTATCAGACATCAGTGATATGTCACTTGGTATTAATTGATGGTTGTGATATTTAGTTGTGCTTGATGGGTGCTAGATACTTTTTCATATGTCAAAGAACTTATTTTATCACCTCAAGTTTGATCTACCTACAATGGCACCCTACTCAGCGATAACATAAGGATCCGGGATTTATGCATGCATGAATAATACAAATCCTTATAATTATTTTTCAACCCAATGAAAAGGACCACATCATTTTTCTATTAGATGTGTTCTATAGGTTTGAAACTTGCTGGTTGCATTTACAAGACTAGAAGGCTATGCTTGAAATTCCTCCAAGGGAGCCAACACAAGAGGATTGTAAAGAGGGAAATGAAACCTACAACTATCATTTCATATTGCTACCTCTAAAGAAGCCCTATTTTTTTCCTCAAAGGGAGGCCTCTATACGTTTCTATACCTGCATTCATTTAATACGTGGTGCATGTGGTAATGGTCATCAAGTGTATACCCAATTATAAACCATTAAATAGAGTGATTACTCTTGTAGTACATACAAGAGAGGTATTATGATAGAACAAAAACAATAACATGACAATATTAATCTCATATCTGAGTGTACACATAATTGACATTCCTATTATGATCTACCATCCATGAATCTTTCCTTGTGAAATAAACATCAAAAGCACCATGGAAATGCCAAGTCACAAAGGAATTAACATGTCCAAGAATCTTACCATATCAATAATGGAATGTATTTGCACTAGTGCTTAGCATGGTTACACACTCAAGTGATGGAAATATCTCATATAAAGACCAAATATATATGATAATCACACAAATTACACCAATTAGTCTTATGCTACCATTACAGTGTAAAAGACTCCATGACTCAACTATCTTTTGCAAAATTTTAAAGGAAAAGTGCACAACTAATTTTAGTTGGTTAACACAAACACCAAATTTGGATGAGTCCACTAGTTTGGTGGTCAATGGGAAATAAGTTAGTGATGGTAATAGTGTTGAGCCACTAGATGTGAATTTTAGCCCTTGTCTCTACACTAGTACATTTGGGGGAAATTCTGACACTTTTGACCAAGTGTCAGAAATTTCCCCAAATTTTTTCAATCCCGCCCGAAACCGTCACTATACCAACGTTTAGAGAAAATTGTCGCAATACCGACACTTAGACAAAGTGTCACAATTGTGACGTTTGGAGGAATATGTCGCAATTGCGACACTATGCCCCAAAGCATCACTATTGCGATGGCTGCCTCCAAACGTCGCAAGTGCGACACAATGTCTAAGTGTCGTAATTGCGATGTTTGGAGGCATCCGTCGCAATAGCGACGCTTTGGCCGCCGTCGGTATAATGACACTTATATGCCTTTGCAAAATCCGTGTCACTTATGGTTTATTTTTTATTTTCTTTTGCTTGAACTAAGTCTTATTTCCATGTGGATTGTGTAATTTCACTTTTATTGCATATTATAGAATGTGTTTTTTTATAATATTATATGATACATGTGAGATAAAGGTTTATTATTTATCATAGATAAATAAATTTTATCAATATTGTACATTTACACTTTTATGAGGTGATGTTATAAGTAAATTCATAAATATCTCTTTTTAATCCTCATTTTACTCCATGAATATGTTTGGAAATGAAATTTCAATAGATTAATTTTCTCCTAACCTATGTATCATCATTATTGTACATTTACATTCTTAATTATGAGGTGATATTATAGGTAAATCCATTGACATCTCCTTTCAATCTTCATTTTACTCCATGAATATGTTTGGAAATGAAATTTCAATAGATTAATTTTCTTGCTATTATATGTTTTACGAAGATATGGTAAGGAATTCTCTCTTGTTCTTCTTAGAAATAATTATATATAATTTTTTTTTTTCAAAATAGATTTAAAAAATTATATGAGAAAAATTATTAATTCATCAATATGTGTGTGTGTGTTGTGATGAATAATTTCATAGTTCAACTTAATGGTTCATTATATAATCATGTAACCATCACCAATGATATATCTTAAAAAGCAACTGAAAATCCATGTGTACAAAATAGATGTATACTCTAGAGAGTGGTTCTCATATCACTATGTAAATTGTTGTATGCTACTTCAACAAAATTATAAGATAAACTGTAATACACATCATATATGCACCATAACAATTTCCATACAACTAATTTGTTTTAGGATACATGTGGCATTCTAGGGGTAAATTCCATATGATGTGTATATCAATCTATTAGGTGTTGGTAAGTTGTGAGAATATAAGAAATGATAAGGAATATCCATACATCATGATCTTGTAATGTGATTATAAATTGTGTCTATAATTTCCATAAAATGTATAAATGATTTGTTTAAAAAAAATCAACACAATCAACCCTAAACAAGGCATATGATGTGGAATGTCATTGGCGAAACCAAAATGATGGTCACATGTCCCATTTCTATGGTAATGGTGATCATATATATGTTGTAGCGACACTTGATGAGTAATTAAATAAATCTCAGAGTGTGGCTCATTGTGCCATATTTTTTTAAAGCATGATTTGTTTTCCTAGTTTTTACTAATTTGTTAACATATTTTATTCATTTGGAAAGCTAATTAATGATGCTTTAAGTAATTAGGACCTAATGAGAGATCATCTTCACATCTTCACTGAAATATATTTGGTAATTGTAGTCACTATGTGAACCGCACATGCATGCTACTTAAGAAAAATTGAAATATAAACTATAATACACATCTTATATCTGCCATAACAATTGTCATACAACTTATTTACTTCTAGATGCATATGAAATAATTTAGGTAAATGCCATATTATGTGTATACCAATATAGTAGGTGTTGGTAAGTTATGAGGATCTAAGAAATGATAGGGTATCAACACATTAGTGCCCTAGTGAATTTTTTGCATAATTTTCTATTTGTTGTAATTTTGTTGCTTGGATTTGTTATAGATTTCAAATAATACAATTATCTACCAATTGTTCTTTATAAAGAAGAAGTACAATAAGTAGTGACCTAAAAGTGAGCCATGTGAAAATATTGGTAACATGAGTAACCTGGTAAGCTGTAAATGAAAAGTGAATAATCTCCACTCACCAACAGGTGGCAGGCAGGGTTGGAATTTGGATTTCTCTTTACATGTCACACAATTTTTTTTGACGTTTTGGTCATTATTTTTCTAGTCAATAAACGTTATGTTTAAAATTTTTCACTTCAGTAATGACGTTCTCGTAATAAATTAACCCTTCACCAATAAAATTTTGATTAAAAAAATTGAACGCTCTTCCATTTTCTTTAGATTTTGGAGTGTGATATATCTGTGTCATGGAATTTTAATACCTAAAGTTTCAAGAGAAATAACTGATTCTTGTCAAACTAATATTTCCTCAATATATGCTATGATCTACTAAAAATTACTTCAAAAAGAAAGTAACCTTCCAATATAAAGAAAAAAACATGAACGAGCTTTCCCTAAATTGCAATAAATTTATGTTTATTATTAATATTTCATAATCTGTCTTATAAAAATTGCATAATCGGATTAATAAAAAATCCTCAGTGCATTTTTTATTGTTGTTGTGATTAAAATAATGAGCCAAAGAACGCTAAGGCACTCAGAGAAATCAATCTATGTATTATTTCTCACAAAATCATGTTGAGTAGTGGAGACTAAGTGGTAGATTTTTTTTTTCGTCCTCAATCTCTCTATTAATTATGTCTATGTAGTTATAAGAATAAAAAGCCAAAGAAATCTCAGGCTTCCAGAGAAATTAGTCTCTGTGTGCAGAAATTAATGATTATTGTTGACTAAATGTTATACCATTTGAAATTGCTGAGTGAAATTAATCAGGCCATGATGTACCATTTGTCAGTATCTATTTTCTCATGTATGAAAGTTGATGTACCATTGAAAGTTTAATAATTCTTTTGAAAGTTTAATAACTATAATAACTATATATATATATATATATATATATATATATATATATATATATATCTATTTTAAATTTAATGATTAATAATAATTAAATTAAAATTCTTAAAAGAAAAAATAAAAGCCTAATAATCATGAACTATTATGATAATTTAAAAATATAGAACTCAGGCTGAACATAGTTACAAAGATACCAAGAAAAGAAGAGTGCATGTGCATGATAACCTCTTTCTTGACAACCTATGAATGACATTCTCAATGAAGACTCAAGACTCAACTGGATTGGATTGTGTATCAAAACAGTAGGAATGAATCAAAGTTCAATGAATGAATAACATGATCGAGAAAATTTATAGGGAAAGGTAACTTGAATATCAATCTACTAAACCTCACTTCCATGATTAAAAAAACACCCCCACCTTCTCAGTGGTCCCATCATGGTCCACCTATTGAAAAACAACGAACAAATATTATTTTTTTATATATTTTTGCATGGCCATTGGACAATGATTTACTATGGTTTTCCTACTAAATTCCAATGGATGATTATTCAAAAATATTGAGAATTAGTTTAGTCTCAAGGAATAGCCAAGAGTCTTACTGGATAATTATATATTACCTCTCCATTGGATGATTGTACATTTTTCATCTACTTTTTCACGTGAGTTTCAGTTGATGATAGATCTTTGCCTTCTATTTCTTTAGTGAAGCTAAGAGTTAACTTTGATCTTACATTAATAACTATACTTGCATAAATATCCATTCTTTTATACTTCCCCACTGTGGTCAATGTTGATGTATGGCCTTGGCCCATTGATCTTACAATTAACTCACTATTCATATTCAATTTTCCCCAGTTCAGCCCAATAAAATAAGGAAAACAGAAAATGAAGTCTTGATTTTTCTTTCCAGTGCTCCTACATAATACAAATACTCTTAAAAACCAATTAATATATAAATTGTCATCATTCATGCTAAAATTAGTTTCAATTTTTTTAATGAATTTGGTTATAATTAATAGATTACATTGCTCACAGAATAAGAGATAATTTAGAACTATGATTTCACAATAATAAATTACCCTAGTAGTTCAAACTTCGAACATACCTTATGAAATTAAAATATGGCAGGTTAATGAGCCAATCTAGTTTCCTCGGAGCCAATCTTGAGCTCGGCCTAAGTCTGAATGCCTTGAGAGTGCGAGTGTAAGGAACTAGATGCCTAAAGCTTTTATTTTGTGCTTGTGTAATTCATTGTTTGACCATCAAGCCAAGCCACCAGCTATATTAACACTACTTCATGTTGGGGCAGATTGGCATTCTAATTTTTTAGTGCTATAGCCGTACTTTTTCACTGCTTCACTAATCACAACCTTGGAAGTTTGCAGGGAAACAGGCTTTATTCTTTCTTTGGTGTTTTATGTAAAAGAAAGGATTTGTGAACTTTCTGTAATAGGAAGGGGAAAACTAAATTGATTCTAATTTTAAAATATCAATAATGATAAGTGGTAATTCCTTTATTAAATTTTTAATTTTGAGTGAGCCAAAAAAGTAACTTTCCTTACTTTTTGAGTACAGCCTTGAAATTGCGAAGAGGACTAGTGTTGCAAAATTATTGGTAAGTGGAAATTAAAGGGCGTAAGAACGTTTTTGAAAAAATTTCAAACGTCAAAATTAAGTCTTCTATCCTTCCTTGCACGTCACGGAAAACGGGAATCCATAAATTCTAGTCGTCAAATACGTGAAAAATGCCTTATGACGGGAAAAATGGAGGACTGGTCCTATGCTGCTACATGAGTTAGGGTTTCATGTGGCAGCAGGTAACCTTGTATACTTTTTCAAGGATAGGAAAGGAGAATATTTTCAGTTAATCATCACATGAAACTTCATCACCATTTTAAAATTGTGTCCTAATTTGAAACAATAAGACTAACCAACTATTTCATTATTTAATTTAGATTGTGTAATACAAAAAAATATCCTAGATAACTTAAATAATGTAAGCACTTTTGCAAAAATTTAGTGGGGAGAACCTTCAATTACATTTATTTTGAAGATCCACTTGCATTTTAAGCCATTTTAATTAGTCTTTCATGGTTATTCTAGTAAAAATTTCAACCTCTTGTAGAAATTTGTTTGTCACTTGTATTAGAAATGCAAAAATCAAATGTATATAAAAATGATTTGAAATGCAAAAATCAAATGCGCGCTACATAAAAATGATTTTATTAAAAACTACATTAACGTCTGATATCATGCGCACATTCGTCCTCAGCTCTTGCAGAACAACATTTTCCCTCAGCATTCGCCCTCAGCTCTTGCAGAACAGCATTCGCCCTTAGCATTCGCCCTCAGCTCTTGCAGAACAGCATTCGCCCTCAGCTCTTGCAGAACAACATTCACCCTCAGCTCTTGCAGAACAACATTCACCCTCAGCATTCACCCTCAGCTCTTGCAGAACAGCATTCGCCCTCAGCTCTTGCAGAACGGCATTCGCCCTCAGCTCTTGCAGAACAGCATTTGCCCTCAGCTCTTGCAGAACATCATTCGCCCTCAGAATTTGCCCTCAACTCTTGCAGAACAAAATTCTCCCTCAACTCTTGCAAAATGGTAAGTTCTTACTACAGGCCCTTCCTCCTATGGTAGGGTTGACTCTATTTGGGTTTTTTTGGTCAATTCCATTGGATTGTGTTAGGCTATAGGGTTCTCTCTAGATGTCTTCCAATGTTCTTTTGGATGAGTTTCAAAGAGGATGTGTAAGATGTGTTTGTGCTTGCATGAATTTGACTCCACCAGTTTCATGAAGTTTAAGCTATGGATTTTAGTTCGACAAACTCATCCATCTCAACACCCAGTAACAAATTGCCCTTGGTCTGATCTATATTGAAGGTGAAGTGAAAAGAAGTAGAGAATGGGAGATCGAAAGTCATCAACTTTATCACAGGGGTACTACTCCAGATCGAAAGTGATGAGCTTTAATTCCCCAGATTTGGGGATTTTCTGATGACATACCAAAGGTCACATGCATACAACCATATCAAGGTCAATGTTGAGATCATTCTCATATAGATATAGGTCACTTATATATAGGGTTAATATCATCATCACTATCCATGAAACCGAATGGTTACAAAATCTGTGATTGTGGTTGGCTCATTTATAATTATTACCCATTTACAGTAGAGCACAAAAACACTAAATATGGCCTGAGCAGAGCCTTTACAACAGGCAATGGAATTGCAACTTCTTCATCAATAACCAATAGCTCCACTTGAGAAAAAAATTCATAATCTTGGGGCTGGATATACTGCAAAGCAAACAATTGTAGTTATCATTCGTGCTCCAATATATTAATATACTTTTTACATTGAACTGAAGAAAGGGAAACAGGAAAATGCTAGCCATCATACAATGCTTTGACATAAGAGTTTTGAGTGACATACTTGAAGAAAAGAACTCATCCACTGATATTTATAATCATTTGAGTTATTCAAGTTAAACACAATGTTAAGAATCAAGATTCAATACCCTCTATTATCTTCATCACCCAATACAAGATTTAAATTTTTCCCAAAGAAACGCTTATTAAATTGGCAGCCATTATTTCTCCCTGCTTTAAAAACCCTACATTTAAATGAAAACAAGCATTGAATTTCAACTACAAAAATCTTTTAGTGTTCAAATGTACATGTGTGCATCACTTGTGTAGGGTATTCCTTTTCCACTTTCACATTATCCAAGAATGTGTGTTGTATAGTTCATATTTTTTGTGATTTAGATTATCTTGAAAAAGGAAAGGTAAATTATTTCCCATGGAAAAAGAAGGTTTTCCCTTTTTACTATTGGAAATGGTACAAAAAAGTTCCATTTCTACCCGAAACTCCTATGAAACAGGAACCAAATAAAGGCCATGTCCTCAATGGACATCATTTGGATTTGAAAATGGCCATTACACCGTGTTGTTTCTTATATTACATCACGATAGTTTCTTAGGTCATTTCTTGTTTCTTGAGATGAAAAACAACCAAAGAAATTGTGAAGATCCTTTCAGGAAATAAATGACCATTTCTCAATCATATCTCAACTATTTTTTATTTTATTCAGTGGTTGCTTACTTTGAGAGAAATTTGACACTTTTATAAGGAATATAACATAAAAACACAAAGTGGGAAGGAATTGATGAGGTAGATGACCTTTAGTTGTTGTCAATTAAGAATTGATAATACACGATGCATGTTCCGTACTACAAACTAGATTCCTTCCTGGAGTTAGGACACAGAGTATTGAATCAAATTTGTAGTTTCTAACTTCTTGTATTGGTTCATCAATCTTGAAATTCAGACATTGCATGTCTTCATTGCTTCATGTTTGAATAATTTGCATTATATCATACAATAGGAAATTAGGAATTGTGATTATTATTACTTTATGGATCTGTTAAGTTACTTTTAAGTTTGCATGGTTTAGTGTGAAATTATTCTTGTGTGCCCCTAGGCCCAGGTGAAGGAATGCCAAGGACTGAGAACCCTAGTTTTTAAATGGTATTGTTTCTTATACCAAAAACCCCTCAACATCACTTCTTATTAGTTCTTAACAATAGTGTTGTAAACAATTTGATAATTGATATAGCAAAATATCGCACTTCTCAAGATAAAGTCCTAAAGCTAAAGTGTGATACCATGTGTAATTCAATAGCCCCATTGTCACCTCACCAACCTCTTTTCACTTTGGGCTAGCTCTCCTCCAACTCAAGGGGGGTTCTCCCTAGTAGATGTTAGGGATCTAATGGCCCAACCAAACCAAGTCAAGAGCCCCATAACTCTCTATGTTTACTACTATCAATGAAAATATTGAACAATAGGGTCAGACATGCATCCTGAAGATAAAATTGCCAGGGTATTTTTGGGTAATTTCAAAGGGAAAGTCCCCAAACACATATAATCAAGGAATTATAATGTGATTTCAAACATTAAATATCAACAAAATCGTTTAAAGGATATTGAAAGGAAAAAAGTGATGGAAGATAGAAAGTGCCTTACTTAAATGCTCTAAGGATTTTTCAATAGTTGCTCCAAAAGCTTCACTTCAAGGCCCTTCAAGATCGTCTCCAACAATGCTATACCATCAACTTCAACAATGTTGCTCCAAAAATGTCCTCAAGGTCTTCACAACAAGTTTAATAGAAGTTTCTCCAACAATATATTCAATAAGGTCTTCATTGTCAACTCGTCTCTTGTTTGGGTGCCTTAATGTGCAATGACATGTTTCCAGGACTGAATTCAATGCAAGGCATATTTGAAACTCTAACTCTGTCTTCCGGTGTCTTCTTAGAAATTATTTCATTTTTCATTTGGTGTTTTCAAGTTAGATATTGGTTTCAAGTTTTTACATTTATAATTTTATTGTAATGTGGCAAACTGATCAGGGCAGTATAGGAACAACCCCGAGACGGGATGATTGCGGAAAGAGGCTAGCGAAAGAATATGTAAAGTGCCAGCATTGCTCTATCTTCAGGTATTTTAGTTATTTACATAATTGAAATAATATTAATTTTGTTCAAATATGCAGACACCTAGCCATGGTACGCCTGATGATTCCCTCTATGAGGAAGAGCTTTCTTCATCCCTATCTCTAGCGCTCTTGTTGCGAAAAAAGGCACAATATGCAAGGTCAGAATTTAACACTTTGATAGACACGCCTCAAACACCTGAAACAGAAGAGAGGATAAAACAACTTATGACCCAGCTAGAAACATATCGGGTAATAATAAAAAGTCAAAAGGATATTTTTTTTGTTCTGCATGAGATGAATTGTGATAGTTTGATTTTTAATTTTTACATTGACTAAACTAACAAAAATTTCTTTTGTATGTAGCGTTTTATGGCACTTGCTGAATCCGGTGTTGGTGGTAGTGGGACACAAGGGCAAGAGATTTCCCAACAACCCTCTCGTACACCTTCTACTCCTTTAGGTGCCAGCCAAGAAACACACCCTGCCCAAGCAGACACCCAGCCAACCGCTGAACGTGTTGGCAATGATGAGGCTGATATGGCCAACTACATTATTGCGTTTCCTGGAGCTACACATGTCAGCTCCACAGGGACCATTAATGGCACATTGTTGGTGAACGATGAAGGTGTCCCTATAAAGCACATACAACTCCCAGGTAAATTTTAATATTTTAACTATTTCATGTACTCTATCTAAAACATATTTATCATGATTTTTATTTTTAAATTAATGATAATATATTTTTTTTTCTGTGTAGGAAACAATGAGTTCTATAGGTTTTTGGAGAGCCATGCGTTGGTAATTTTTGGCCCAACCATACACACAAGGTGGAATTCCCAGAATTCCAACCTGAAAAAATAACTTCTAGATTATCTAGAAGCCCTTTTTGGGGTCGGCACATTTGACAGAACAACGATGGCTCGGGTAGCCGGCAAATATTTGAAATATACCAGGGACACCTATAGGACGCAATTGAAATTTAACCTTAGATATGAGTGTCCTCTCACAGTTCCAAAGAGTGAGTGGAGAGCACTCATCCATGACGGAAAAGAGAAAAGGGCAAAGAAAGAAGGAAAAATGCCAACTGGACCCGCAAGGTAAATTACAACTTTAATTCAATAGCTTTAATTTTCTCTATGTCTAAAATAAAAGTGTGCTACGCCATATCTGACTTCAATATTTTAATGATAGGTTTCTTGACACCTCGAAGGCAACCAAAGCTAGGATTGAAAAAAAGGGCCATCACAAGCTAGGCTAGGGTGGCTACTTGAAATTAGCCGCAAGAATTGTAATTAAGTAGCTAAACATATTACAATTAATTGTATCGCCTTCCAACATTTTTGTAATCCTATCAAATATGATTAAAAATACACAATCATATGTAATGTAGGGTGATGACTTCGGAACAGAAACTACAGAGGAAGATAAAAATATCGCTTTCCATTTCGGCTATCAAGTCGTAATTGAACGTCGCAGAAGCTTGGGGCAGGTCCCAAGATCTAGAATGCCTGATAAGGTAAAACATTAACCTTCCATAAATTTAATGTCTAACAACTTTTTTTAAATCAGGGGAGAAGCACTACCGACGAGGCAAATAACCCAGTTTTAGAGCCATATGTAGATGCTCCTCACGAGCAACCTGATCATTGTAGTGGGGACCATGCCGACAATGCTACTATCAGTGAGGGCCATGATGGTAATTAATTTCCACTTATAATTTTTTCTAATTATACCTTGATGGTTGTCCTTATAACTTTTTTTGTTTAAATGAAAGAGAATGTTTCCCTTGAGGATCTTACCACCAGAGAGGAAGACAGAGCAATAGTCCCAACGGCGACAACTGGTGCACCAGGTAAATAATCTCATTGCAATTTTTTTTATTAATATTACCGAACTAGTTCAATGATATTTAAAAAATAACAATTAAAATTTAATATTATCTGTTTTTGTATGCGATGCCCTATCACTGAATGAGACCAGACATCATGACTATGCAACTAGGTCAGCAGTGTGGGTCGAAAGGCACGAAATAGGAGCAGAGCACGATGATATTGATGATGTAATTAGGAGCTTTAGAAATAGGAAGAAGAAAAATAAAATTTGATAATGTAAAATATTGTATTATTATAAGACAAACGTTACCATACTTGGAACGTTTTTTGCGTTGTATAAAAAACTCATTTATCATACTATTTTTATGTCAAGCATTAATTTCAATGTTTCCTTGCGTACTTTTTGTTAAAAAAAAATTTTATTAGTTATTGAATATTTTTTTTTATGCTCATGAAAGTAAAAATGAAATATAGATTGGGTATTGGGGAATTGAGAGTGATGTGAGGGGGGGGGGGGCATAAGAGCTTCCACCTTCACATGTATGGCCCTGTTTAGTAGAGAATAATTTATTGGAGCGATTTAATCTTGGAGCAAACCTCCCTCGATCCAGCGTAGCAACAAAAAAGTTACTGTTAACTTAGTTGCTACTCTTTCAGATCATGGGAGGCTTGTTCCAAGTTCATGCGACTCCAATAAATTGTTCTTGAAATGAAGAGGAGCTTATTCAGGTATGTTTTGAAATTTTCAACATATGTTCTAACATTATCATAAGAATGCATCTTAGAGTGAAAAATACTACATCAATTACTTGTATTTATTGTATAGATAATGATGGATTTTGATTGACTTGGCAGTGCAGGTACAAATCCTCTTGCATCATGAGCAATACAACTTGTCAACCAGGGTCATGTCCAGGATATTTTTGCTTGTGCACTTGACCAGGTTCGTAATGTCACATTTTGTAAGTTCATTTACAGTTCGTAATTCAATATTAAGCTTGTTCATGATTATTATCTAGGTTTTTTGTATGTGTTTTTTCATCTATTTGATTTTTAGCAACTCTGCATGTTTCCTGTTGTTCACTATGATTTCTCCCATTACCTCTCCCAGGATGAATCCGAATTTATTGTTACATAGGTTACTTTATTGTTACCATGATTTCTCCATTTACGATTTCATAGTTTACATCATGTAAAGTTGTCAATCTCAGGTTGGTGATGAGCTTTAGTTCTCCAGATTTGGGGATTTTCTAATATTTTCTCCCTCATGTCATTCCTGCATCACCTCGTTGTTTGAGCATGCCAATTGTCTACCACTTGTACAAATTTGCACATGTCAATCTCTGAGTGGTGCCACATTTCACCTATTTTCGGCCCACTTGACCACCTGAAAAACTCAAATCCACACACCATGTGTCTTTATCATGGAGTGCCACATGTCTTAGATATTTAGGCCGATAGGCCTTCTGTTATGAAAGAGAACAATTCTTTTTCTTCAACACTTCTTATCTAGGCACGACACCTGTTACTTGTTTAATCTTGTTAGTATGAATCTTTTGTCGAAGCGTACGAAAAAAGACCACTTTAGCTACGCATAACTTATAGCCCTAACATCAAATATGGCTGCCAATATCTTCAGATCTGCAGTTAGTTGATCAAGACAAGCGCTGCAAAAAACCAGATCTATGCATAGAAAGACATTAAGCAGTAAAATCAAGAGTTTTCTCCATACATCCAATAGAAAAGACAAGAACAATGTTTTTTGAAAGAATTTTTTGTATTAAGGGCACCTGGGAGGAAAACAAGAAGGTGTATCCAATTCTCCTCAATGGGATGGGTTCTTGGAAGTCCTCAGCACTTGAGATCTAGAATCTCTCTCTCTTGTTGGTGTAGAAAACCCAGACAAAGATAGAACTCAAAGGGAGCTCACACAACAAATAATGAAGAATGTGACCAAGTGTATAGATCCAGAGTGATCTAATAGGCAACAAAAGGTGAAGAATGGTAGGAAAAACCCTCCTATTTATAACAAAATATTGGGTCATTCTAGATCTTGGTGCATGATTAAAATAACATTAACCAAATCTAGATCCACATTTTATGGAATATTTTATTATATTTATTGGAGGGAAAAGGTATTTGACTTGGGTCAAATCCCTTTATTTGTGAATAATAAATAAATAAATGATTTATTTATCATTTTAAGGAAGTAGTTGAAGGATAATCAAATAAATAATGATTTATTTAATTATTTATGGGTGATTTAGTCATATTTAACAAGGAATATTATTTAAATAAGATTTAAATAATTATTCCTAGAAAATAATAAGATAAATATAGATTTATCTAATTAATTTCTTTGTTTTGGGTTAAACATGACCAGGAATAATAATTGAATTATTGTTTAATTAATTATTCCTTGAGGAAAATCAAACAAATATAGGTTTGTTTAATATTTCATTTTGGGGTTTCCTGTTTAGACCATAAACAACCTAATAAATGTGTTTTATTAAGTTATTTTACATAGTGAAAGAAATTTTACTTAGGGTAAAATTGGTCTTACATGGTGTACTTGGGTCCATCTAATGATAGTAGGTTAGATGACCAAAAAATGGTGTAACAAATCTGACGGTCACAGTCTCTTGGGTTACCTTCTAGGTTTGACATACCACTGGTTTTTGGTATATTTTCATGGAATCGGTCTGAAAATATCAGCAATAATCCACACAACTACAACCGTCGATAGACCTGCCGTTTCAGTAGCTGCATTTTTGCAACTGCCAATAAACCTGCCATTTTAGTTGCTACATTTCGGAAACTTCCAATACACCTGCCATTTCATTCTCCTGGACTCTATGTATGCATATTTTTCAAATAATTTTATCACGAAGTTGGCTGCAGTGCTTTGACATGCCTTTGAATATTTTTGCAGGTTAGAAGACATTTCAGGCCAGAGCTATTGAATAGACTTGATGAGATAGTTGTATTTGATCCTCTTTCTTGTGATGAGCTTAGAAAATTTGCTAGACTACATATGAAAGGTGTAGCGATTCATCTTGCAGAGAGAGGTGTTGCTTTAGGGGTTACAGATGCTGCTCTGGATCTTGTTCTTCAGGAAGCCTATGATCCTATAAGTAATCACTTTGTTTTTCTTTCTTTCTTATTCAGAGTCTATCTTGCCAGGGGATGTGCCCGTTATGGTTTGTTATGAGACCGTTGTCAATTTCATCACCATCCCTCATAATATGTTTGATTGTGTTTATAAATAATAAACAATTATTACACCAAACAATAAACAATTAGCTGTACTATGAGTAATATGATATCTTGAAATAATTCTCATTATAATTTCATAACCTCTGCTCTCACTTGGTGGTGTCTATATCACTAAGTGTGTCTTCTTTAAAATTATAGTTACAATAGACAATGAACAATCAACTGCACTATGAGTGATATCTTGTAATAATTCTTATTATAATTTCCTAACCTCTACTCTCACTAGGTGTCTATATCACTAGGTGTATCTATTTTAAAATTATAGTTTTAATGGTAGATAAATTGTTATCTTAAAATTATAGCTTTGATGGTGATACCTTGTGATTGATAATGCAGTTTGAAGCAGCTTTGGCTTTGACTAATATAGTCTCAGGAACCTCTAAGAATACAAAGGTTGTGATTGATTACGGGGCACTGCCTATATTTGTGGAACTTCTTACCTCTGGGAATGATAATGTTCGAGAACAGGTAGCACGTTTATTTTAGAGGCATAAAATTATTCTTCCCAACTATATTTATATGTCTGTAATTTTGGAATTTGATTTAAAAAATTAGTACCCAACTTTGAGTTCAACTGGTGTGCGTGTAAGGCTGTTTGGGCTTTGGGAAATATTGTTGGAGGCTCTGCAACATTTAGGGATCTTGCCCTCAGTCATGGAGCTCTGAGGCAGGTGCTTGCCTAGTTGAATGATACTGCTAGAATTTCAATGATAAGAAATTCTACATGGGCTCTGTCAAATTTTTCCGGTGGTAAACCCCAACCACTATTCGAACAGGTAAGCAGAATACATTTTTTGCCTCTTCTTCTTAGTTCGCAGATACTGTGGATTTTTTTTATAGATCTTGGTGCTTGGTAGATTTGGACGTAATATGGACCTAGGCGCTTGTTCATTACAATGACTCTGTCATCAGGTTTTAGAAAATGCTCAGAAATTTGGGTTTGACAAGGGGTTACCCTTGCTTGCAATTATCGATTATCAATCACATTCAAAAAAAGTCTTTTGTAGCATTGCTGAGCTCTTTGTAGGTGAATTTTCGAGGCAATTTCACAATATCTGAACTAAATTTGTCTATCCTTTTCAATACTCTGCGCTTGTAACAGAACCAGACAAACAATCTAGTGGCCAATGCAACAACAACAACACCTCTTGTTGCAATGCCTGCAATTCACCCTATTTGCACGCATGAATGACTATGGCACCCTCTTTTGTGAACATGTACTGGAGCTGAAGGTACTAGTTTCCATTAGGATCGTCTAATTCAACATCCAAAATAGTATCAAATTCCACTGCAATAGTATTCCCTGGCGAGGGCAACAGTTCATTGAGACCTATTGGACTCATCACCCCCAAATAGCCTCCAGGGCTACCCAGAGTGTGATCATTTGGAGCAATAACAAATGCTGATCCATCTCCAATTGAAACAAGAACAGGACCCACATTGGTTACAGAAAACGAGAAACACGTTTTGAAAGAAGAAGAAACTTTTGTATTAGGGTCCAGAAATGTAACTGGTCTATTGTACAATGCCCTACCTGCACTTCAAATTGGTACTCCAAAATCCATGCTAAGGCTCACTGTGGCATTCTTCAGATGAGCATCTTAACCTGAAGTTTGATTCCAAAAAAGCCAAGTCCCTTGTTCTATGCCCAAGACCTCTGTTACAATGAGTAGAGTTCTGAGCGAAATACTTCACAATAGGAAGCAAAAGAAACATCGCAAAATTGCTCACTTTAGACTGATAATTTTCTGTGCAAAAATTCAACTGTGGACAGTAAAAACATAATATCAAACACAACCAATCCACAATGGAATTTGAACATGAGGATTTATAACCAGAGAAAACCCTCTCCAGGTTAAAAGAATTCTAGAATGGCTTTAAGATTCTACTAATGAGTGCTTACAACACCATATCAATTACTGTCACAATGAAATCTGCTGGAAGCAAAGCCCTTGTACAGTTTCTACATTTCCACAGTGGAAGAAAGAATCTTGCTATCTCTCATGATCTGGTTCTGTGGTCAGATCCTTTGCTATGGTTGTCTTGTTCTGCTAAACGTGAATCTATCTTAGCTTTGGCTTTGGTTCTCATTTAGGATCGTGGCTATCTAATCTTGCTGTGGCTTTGACTATACAAACTTGTTCAATAGGAAAATGTTGACTTTGCTATATACAAGAGCTTCAATGGGTGCTCTCAAACTACTCTACTATAGTAGTTGCACTCTCAATGGACTTCTACAGCAATTGGCACCATCAATCTGCTTTGTTACAATGATGGCTCACGTCAACAAACTGTGCTACAACCATTGGCACCATGAATCTTCTCTCTGCTTCGTCAAATGGTTGGCACCATCAACTAACTTTGCGCTCCTCGGGGTGATGACAGTGGCAAACACTTTTTTGGGCAGCTTTGTTTTGTCTCTGATTCAAGGCAGAACTATGTTGGCCTTGTTTTTTAGTCCTTGGAACTTAGTTCTCTCATATTTTCCATCCTATCCCCAGTTTGCTACCGAGAAAGACATAACTTCACGATATCAAAATTGACTATTTTTGGCCATTTATCTTTAGTAATGGTACAACTTTAATTTGGTGCATTCGTACAGTATCTGAAGAGCACTCTCAAGTTGTTATTCAGTATTTTAGCATAAATACTACATTTAACTACCATGCTCTAATATTTATATCAACCATAAGAATTCTTAAGGTAGTTCCATGTTTGTGAAGCAGAAGGAATGCTTCTGACAACTTCTTATCATAGTGGTACAATTCTGTTCACAGTTTATCTTTTATAAACCTCCAATTTTCCAAACGTAGTAGAGACTACTGTTTGCATCTCAAATTTTGGACAAATTTGTTTAGTGTTCTATAGAAAATGCATTAATAATATAGTGTTGTGTCTACTAAGCACAAATAATTGTTGTATTGAGTCATCTAAACATCTTGAAATCCTCGTTTTATATTCCTTTTATGTTTTCGCAAAGTTTCCTCTACTACAGAAAATGTAATTATATTAATTTTTTTCCATCGATATACAGATTGGATCTAATTAGATGTAAACCCTTGCTACAGTGGTTATTCGAATGGGTTAGAATGTGCATTGTTATTTGTTTCTTTTGAAATACATGCATTACCACTACGCGAGATCTTTGCATTAATTTTGAAATGTTGAGATCTTTGCATTGATGTTGCCTCTGCTTGGTGGTGTCTCTGGGATTGAGCTAATCCAAAGGCAATGGATGTGCATCAGCGGTTGATTGCTCTTTGCTAGTACTGTAATCCAAATCCTCTAGCATGCAAACAGGTGCTGCAGCAATTATATCTAGGATTGATTTTTTTTTTCTCACCTTCCCTTTAGGCTTGGAAAACTTTGTTCCAGATTTTTTAGCATTTGACTCACCTGATAGAAAGTGATCTATGTGGGCATTTAAGGCTATATTGGATGTAGATGAGAAATATCTACAAACAGGACAAGCCTTTGGTATCATGGCCTCTGGAAGAGATCCCGGATTTCCAAATTCTTCGTTCTTCTCAGGATCTACCTTGCTCTTCTCCAAAGTTTGGATCGGCCTTGTAGGCTCCTGCCTCTTCTACACTGCTTGAATTGGAGCACCTCCATTATGATATCAAATCATCCGCTACTATGAAATGACACAGGTCGCAAATGCTTTGATAGACTTGCCTTTTGGGCACTTCACTGCGAACCAAGTTTTAAAATGTCACAACCCACTTGATATTTATCCCTAGCAAAAGTGTCACATGTGAAGATCAGGCTTTTTATGAAGCGAATAACTTGGTAAAGAGAATTTTTGATTACTTATGTTTTCGTCCCAACAATATAGATTTTGATGCACTATCATTTTTAACCATGTGCTGAAAAACATATAAAAAACTATGTTTTTAGTGAAATTTGAGTTCACGAGAATCGATGCCAGTCAAAATCTAGACCTTGCTCCCAGCTTACTGGTAAAAGGAGGTACTCAGATTTCATGCAAGTAATGGAATGCCTTTTTCATTTTTTTATCTCGTCTTATTCGAACTTCCAAGTCTAGCATCAATGATTGTCTTATGCTTCAGAAAAAAGGTATTATGCTTTAGAGAAGTGTATTTACTTCTTATTATACTTCTTAACTTTCAAGTCTAGCATCAATGATTATTTTATGCTTCACACATAATCTAGTTTTCATTATACTCCTTGAAATTTTTTTTATTAGTTGAATGAGACAAACTTAAAAGGAGTAAGCTAATATATTAGCAAAAGGATTTCTGTCACAAATCTAAGATTCTTATAGGAATTCAATGGAAATTGTAGGCATCACCTGAGTAATCTTCAGTGTCTACAAATTTTGACATCCAGAGAGAAGTTTGTTACAAAATTAGGCAGCTCCTACTTGAAAACATGTTGATGTTGATGCATAGCAATCTCCTTCATTTATAGCCATGTGTTGGAATATTTGAAAATTCCAGAATAACAATGGAGAGAGTAATAATCTCCTCTTCTAACACACAGAAAATATTGAAATTTATTCACTGGAAACAGAGTTCAACACTTTGAAAAATTTCTATTCCTTCAAAAAATAAACTATTACAAATTCTTCCTCACTAAGAGGGATTACAAAATGTGACTACTGTAAAACGTAGTGCACTCAAAATTCTTCTCTGTCTCTAAAACTACGCACTATTGTGCTCTTCAAAACACTTACATTGCTATTGTGTGTAATAATAAACTTTACAACTACATTCTGAAACAGGCTCATAGCCCTTTTCTTTTATATGCAACACATATATTAAAAGCATAACAAAACTATGCAAATAAAAAATCTATTAAAATGCTCCTGGGATCCACAATTTATAAATGTTTTAATATATATATGAAATATATATATATATATAAAACATATATACATCGCATTTAAAAGAAAATATTACCAAAACCAGTGTGGGACCTTTCGCCGCGCATTATATAAAACATATAACAAAACCTTTGTCAAAACTTCAAACGAACCCTTTAGCTGTGGAGCCCGCTGGACTTCAAACAACGATAAACCATAATTCAAACCAAATTCGCATTCCAAAATAGCCTGCTGACGTCGGCCAATTTTGTGACGCGAAAACCAAATGAATTCCACCCTAATCTTTTTCGAGTCCGAATTTGGGCTGGCGTACGGAGAGAGAGTTGTGACACGAATTTCTTATCAAATTTTCCCTAATCTTTTTCAGGTCCGGATTTCCACTGCGCGAGCGGCCCAAACAAAGATCCGCTCCAATCAATTTCTGCCACGTGTCCTCAATCAAAATTTTCCCTATTCTCGGATGCGGGTGCATTCAATGGCATTTAAGGCGATGGGACATGGATGTGGCGATTTCATATCAATCGCATTAAGTTTTAACGCTGTTCAATCAGCCGATATTTAAGTTCGAAGGTTTTCACATCAATCACATTTAGTTTTAACGCTGTTCAAGATTGGACCTCCACTCCTGTTAGCGATTCCGCATGCTCGAATATGCTCCGGCCTTCGGTGCTCATCAATGAGAGATTTATGACAGGCGTTCTTTGATGCCATTGCAGTCAGGTCGATAAAATGGCGTTTCGCTATGGTTTTTCAGATGAGCCGCAACCTTTGAATTGCAGATGCTCTCCGGTTGTTGGGTTACACTGCCTGCTCACTATGACGAGAAGGAGAAGCCAACTGAACTGCTGCTTAGACCTTGGTGCAAATCTGCATTTCTCTCGGTCTGGTCTGTTTCTGTCTTCCTCGGTTTCTTGGAATCCTGCCTCTCTGTCTCGTCTTGTGCCCACTGCTGAGACTGCACCCATGCCTCGCCTGCGTCAAAGGATGCGTTGCCGCAGGGGTAGCACTAGAGGTCAACCCCTGCACGCTCCCTCCAGCCCCTCAACCGAGTCGTCTTCCCAGTCCAGTGATTATTACGCAGGTCGTTATCCAAACACTAGAAATGGGCGGGGTCGGGTTCTAGGATCTGGCCACCATATGGGCTCCCCTACTCCTCATTTCCCCACAGCTTCACCTTCTCCCACGACACGCACTGCACTTTTTTCCTTTAATTTCTCTCTAAACCGCCCACGAATCACAACTTCAATCATCGTGGTTTTCTGTGAAGAGGCCCAAGTGGAGGAACAATGCACCCGTCCGGCGGGTTTGAGCTCAGAAAAATCCCATCTTTTGGGCCTTCAGGAGGGGAGCAGTGGCGTGAATGTGGAGATAGTTCCTGGAGATCCTGGACCTTCCGAAGGATGGTGCCGAATTGTTGAAGAACCACCGGATGAGTAGCTGCTTCTCTTTGGTTCGGTTTTCTTACTTCACAACCCACTTAATTGGGCATGTTTTTGCTCATTACTGTGCTAGACCTCTGTTTTATTTTTGAATTCTGTAAACACTGTAATCGTCAAAGATATCAAACGATGGTTCCCCTACGTGGGAAATGCAACGACCTAAAAAATGTTCAAGACTGGTTTCCCCATATGAGGGAAGTCTTCTTTTTTGATTTTTTGATGAAAAATTTGCCATAAGTCTGGGAAATGTTTTTTACTTTGTTCATGTTGTAATTTTATTCCCACTGTTAATAGATTAACTTTACTTAGAAAAAAAAAATGTTGCCCTATTTCTATTTTAAACCTGTTTTTTGAAATACAGAGCCATGTTTATATGATTGTTTATAGTCGAAGCACTGTGGGGTGGTTTATTATATTAATATTTCACGGTCGAATTATGTTCATAACAATTGGAAAAAAAAAATGTTTCCCTGTTTCTATTTTAAACCTGTTTTTTGAAATACAGTGCCATGTTTATATGATTGTTTATAGTCGAAGTGCTGTGGGGTGGTTTATTTTATTAATATTTCACGGTCGAATTATGTTCATAACAATTGGAACACCCACAATTCATAACAAATATTGGAGATTTACTGTCCTGTTTTAAAGTTTCATTCTTATGTTTGCCAAAGGATGGTGCCGAATTGTCGAAGAACCACCAGATGAGTAGCTGCTTCTCTTTAGTTTGGTTTTCTTGCTTTGCGGCCCACTTAATTGGGCATGTTTTTGCTTATATTATTGTGTTGGACCTCTATTTTATTTTTGAATTTTGTAAACACTGTAATTTTCAAAGATATCAAATGATGGTTCCCCTGCGTGGGAAATGCAACAACCTGAAAAACGTTCAAGACTGGTTTCCCTGTAAGAGGGAAGTCTTCTTTTTTGATTTTTTGATGACAAATTTGCCATAAGTATGGGCAATGTTTTTGACTTCAGTCATGCTGTAATTTTATTCCCACTGTTAATAGATTAACTTTACTTAGAAAAAAAAATGTTGCCCTGTTTCTATTTTAAACCTGTTTTTTGAAATACAGAGCCATGTTTATATGATTGTTTATAGTCGAAGCGTTGCGGGGTGGTTTATTATATTAATATTTCATGGTCGAATTATGTTCATAACAATTGGAAAAAAAAATGTTGCCCTGTTTCTATTTTAAACCTATTTTTTGAAATACAGAGCCATGTTTATATGATTGTTTATAGTCGAAGCGCTGCGGGGTGGTTTATTATATTAATATTTCACGGTCGAATTATGTTCATAACAATTGGAAAAAAAAAATGTTTCCCTGTTTCTATTTTAAACTTGTTTCTTGAAATACAGAGCCATGTTTATATGATTGTTTATAGTCGAAGCGCTGCAGGGTGGTTTATTATATTAATATTTCATAGTCGAATTATGTTCATAACAATTGGAACGCCCACAGTTCATAACAAATATTGGAGATTTACTGTCCTGTTTTAAAGTTTCATTTTTTTTTTTTAAATTGAACCCGTCGTTGGTATACTGACGCTTTGTAAGCGTTGGTCTTCCGACGTCTTGAACAATTTCCATTTTCGTTGGTCTTGTGACGTCCGTCGATATTGCGACAGTTCTTCCTAGGGTCAGTATTGCGATGCATTTGGAATGCGTCGGTATTGCGACGCTTCTGGAAAGTGTCGGTCTTGCGACACTTTTTCAATGCGTCGGTCTTGTGACACTTATGTACGGCGTTGGAATTGCAATAGCTTAAAAACGTTAGAAGAGCGAGAGTATACAAACGTCGGAAGAGCGACGTTCAAAAAGTCGGACCACATTTCGTCAGAATTGCGACGGTATAAAAACGTCAGAAGAGCGATGGTATAAAAACGTCGGAAGAGAAAAGTTCAAAACATCAGACCACATTTTGTCGGAATTGCAACAGTTTACAAACGTTGGAAGAGCGATGGTTTGGGAAATTTCGGAAGAGTGACACTTGTTTGGAAGCGACGGAAAAAGTGTCGGTAGTGCGACACTTTGTTAAGGCATCGGAATTGCCACATAATGGAAAACCATGTTTTTCCCATCCTCGAACTGTCGCTCTTGCGACGACTATGTGTCGGAATAGCGACGAAGTGGCCATCGGAAATTGGGCCAAATTTTCTAGTGCTAGTGACTACGTTAAGCCCTATTCAAAGGTTCAAGGTTGAGCTGGATCTACTTTAGAAGTTAACAAATGGAAGAAGAAGTCCTACAGAGTATGGCATATCTAAGAGGGCTTCAAATATCTAAAGAAATAGGCTCCAAACCTGTTGATTTGAGAAGAAGGAAATTTTGAAGCTAATAGCTTGAAACATTGTAGCGGCATCTAAATTCATATTCAAAACAAGCTACAGTTAGTCACCTTGAGAATATCTCTTGAATCATTCTACACTTGAAGCATTCTTGGGAACCTTGCTTTTTCATCATATCAAGAAGAAGAGATCAGGATTAATTTTTTGGGTTGTAATTCCTCTGATTCAAGAAGAATCTAGGGTATCCACCAAATATTTATGTCCATTAAAAAATACACCGTGTTTAATGTTAAATTTAGACTAATACTTGACATCATGCCCAAGCATGATTACACCATGGCAACACCTTGAAATCATGCCCAATTGGGATAGCCTATGACCTAACAGAATATACTTATACTAGGATAGTTTATGGCCTAACAGAATATAATTTCAGAAAATGGTGGTAGGGAGAAATTGTGGCTGCAAATACTCTAGGTCCACTCCTAGGCTAATATAACATATATACAATTACCAGAATAGGGGCGCTAATTCTACTACAAAAGGGGTCATTGGGCTGGGGAACCCACATATATTAAATTTAGGTTGTTGGCCAAGAGGAATGTGTGGGAATTGGAACTATTTGGGGTTCCTTTGAACCTAACTACAACCCAAGGGAATGCGATAAGAAGGATACGATACAATGGTGGTTATATCACCATAAATAGAACAAGTAAGTATAAAAATAGTATAAAAAAAAAAGTTTCAATGTTTAAAAACATGTTCAAAATTACAATCAAATAGATGAAAAAAAACATACAAAAAGTCAGATAATAATCATGAACAAGCTTCATATTGAATTATGAACTATAAAGGAACTTACAAAATGTGACACTACGAACCTGGTCAAGCACACAAGAAAAAAGATCCTGGACATGACCTTGGTTGACAAGTTGTATTGCTCATGATGTAAGAGGATTTGTACCTCTATTGCCAAGTCATTCAAAATCCATAATTATCTATACAATAAATACAAGTAATTGATGTAGTATTTTTTAATCTAAGATGCATTCTTATGATAATGTTAGAAAATATGTTGAGAATGTCAAAACATACCTGAATAAGATCCTCTTCGTTTCAAGAACAATTTATTGGAGTCGCTTGAACTTGGAACAAGCCTCCCACAATATGAAAGATTAGCAACTAAGTCAACAGTTAATTTTTTGTTGCTACGTTGGATCGAGGGAGGTTTGCTCCAAGATTAAATCACTCCAATAAATTATTCTCTAGTAAACAGGGCAAACCACGTGAAGGTGGAAGCTCTTATGGCCCCTCCCCCCGCTCACATCACTCTCAATTCCCCAATACCCAATCTATATTTAATTTTTTACTTTCATGAGCAGAAAAAAATATATTCAATAACCAATAAAAAAGAAATGCAACAAAAAGTACGCAACAAAATATTGAAAGTGCTTGACATAAAAATAGCATGATAAATTAGTTTTTAATATAACGCAAAAAATGTTCCAAGTATAGTAACATTTGTCTTATAATAATACAATATTTTACATTATCAAATTTTATTTTTCTTATTTCTACTTCTAAAGCTCTAACTACATCATCAACATCATTGTGCTTTACTCCTGTTTTGTGCCTTTCCCACAGAGCTGACCTAGTTTCATACTCACGATGTCTGGTCTCATGCAGTGATAGGGCATCGCCTACAAAAACATATAATATTAAATTTTAATTGTCATTTTTTAAATATCATTGAACTAGTTTGGTAATATTAATAAAAAAAAATTACAATGAAATTATTTACCTAGTGCACCAGTTGTCACCATTGGAACCGTTGCCCTTTGTTCCTCTCTGGTGGTAGGATGCTCAAGTACAACATTCTCTGTCATTTAAACAAAAAACATTATAAGGACACAACCCTCAAGGTATAATTATAAATAATTATAAGTGGAAATTAATTACCGTCATGGCCCTCACTGATAGTAGCATTTTCGACCTGGTCCCCACTACAATGATTAGGTTGCATGTGAGGACCATGTACTTCTAGCAATATTTCACTCTGAACACACTGATCGACAACTGGGTTATTTGGCTCATTGAGAGTGTTGCTCCCCTGATTTAAACAAAGTGTTTAGACATTAAATTTATGAACGAAAACAAACATATTGAAAAGTTAACATTTTACCTTATCAGACATTCTGGATCTTGGGACCTGTCCCAAGCTTCTACGATGTTCAACTACGACTTGATAGTCAGAACGGAAAGTGATCTCTCTGTCTTCCTTTTTGGTTTTCGTTCTGAATTCATCACCCTACATTACATATTATTGTGTATTTTTAATGTTATTTTATGGGATTACAAAAATTTTGGAAGGTGATACAATTAATTATAATATGTTTAGCTACTTACAATTCTTGCGGCTAATTTCAAGTAGTTGCCCTGGCCTAGCTTGTGATGGCCTTTTTTTTCAATCCTATCTTTGTTTGCCTTCGAGGTTTCAGGAAACCTATCATCAAAAGCTTGAAGTTAGATATAACGCAACACACTTTTATTTTAGACATAGAGAAAATTAGAGCTATTGAATTAAAGTTGTAATTTTCCTTGTGGGTCTAGTTAGCATTTTTCCTTATTTCTTGGCCCTTTTATCTTTTCCTTCATTGATGAGTGCTCTCCACTGCCCCTCTAGAACTGTGATAGGATGCTCATATCTATATTTAATTTTCAATTGTGTCCTATAGGTGTCCCTGGTATATTTCAGATATTTGCCAACTACTTGAGGCACCGTTGTTCTATCAAATGTGCCCACCCCAAAAAGGGCTTCTAGATAATCTAGAAGTTCTTTTTTCAGGTTGGAATTCTAGGAATTGCACCTTGTGTGTATGTTTAGGCCAAAAATTATCAACGCCTTGCTCTCCAAAAACCTGTAGAACTCATTTTTTCCTACACAGAAAAAAGATATTATCATTAATTTAAAAATAAAAATCATGTTAACCATCATATTTTACATAGAGTACATGAAATAGTTAAAATATTAAAACTTACCTGGGAGTTGTACGTGATTTATAGTAACACCTTCATCATTCACCAAAAAAATGCCATCAATGGTCCCCGTGGAGGTGACACATGTAGCTCTAGGAAACGCAATAATATAGTTTGCCATACCAGCCTCATCACTGCCAACATGTTCACCAGTTGGCTAGGTGTCTTCTTGGGCAGGGTGTGTTTCTTGGCTTCCACCTAAAGGCGTAGAAGGTGTACGAGAGGGTCTCTCAGCAATATCTTGCCTTTGTGTCCCACTACCACCAACACCGGGGGAAACGGGTGTCAGATAACACTACATACAAAATAATTTTTTTGTTAGTTTAGTTAATGTAAAAATTTAAAATCAAACTATCACAATTGATCTCATGCAGAAACAAAAAAAATATCCTTTCGATTTTTTATTATTACCTTATATGTTTCTAGTTGGGTCATAAGTTGCGTTATCTTCATTTCTAATTCAGGGGTTTGAGGCGTAATGCCTACCAAACGCTCAAGTTCCAATGCCTTTTTTGCAGCAAAAAAAATGGACATGGGAATGAATAAAACTCTTCCTCATTGAGGGAATCATCAAGCACACCATGGCAAAGCGTCTGCATATTTGAAAAAAATTAACATTATTTTAATTATGTAAATAACTAAAATACCTGAAGCTAGAGCAATGTTGGCACTTTACATGTTCTTTGGCTGGCCCCTTTTCCCGATCATCTTGTCTCGGGGTTGTTCTTGTATTGCCACGATCAGTCTGTCACATTGAAATAAAATTAGAAATGTGAAAACTTGAAAACAATATCTAACTTGAAAAAACAAAATGAAAACTAAAATAATTTCTAAATTTACAGTGAAGTGCTTGAATTCAGTTGAACTTTTTTTAATTGAATTTTTATCCTTAGATGCTTTTAGTGCATGTTTAGAAGATTTGGTTCTTTCTCTGTGTGATTATCAAATAAATATACTTATGAATGAGCTAGGAAATCATAGTGGAAATGCAAGATCCGCTAAGAAAGTGGTTCAACAGCTTTCCTTCTTAGGGCTTGAAATGTTTCAAGGGATGAAAACTTTTCCTAGAGATTAGCTTAAATAGATTGGCATGATAAGGATTTTGTTTTGATTAATGGTCCTCCAAGTGTCCACAAACATTCATTACATGGATTATAATAATACATACATATGGGTTCTATGATTATTAACCCTCTAATATGGCAGCCACTTGGTGCAGATTTTGATGGGGATTTCATTCATGTTTTATATCCCCAATATTTAGGATCTCAAGCTGAGCTTTCTCAGCTTCTAAGTGTGGATCAAAAAATGTTTAGTTCCAATTTTGGGGAGGCAAGAATAGCACTAAGTTTTGATACTTGATACATTGTTGTATGCCAATCTTTATCCATTCACATGATGTAGAATCATACCATCGGGGTTGGAACAAAGACCTTGGGCTTTGGAGGCATGTCACTCATGCTACCCCTCCTAAGTTGTGATGAAGTATATCACTATCTTATGATTACTAGGTCTTCCCATTGGTATTAGTTGTCTTCTTGATGTATATTATGACATATCCACATTGCATTTGCTCATGGCTATGATAATTTTCATGACATGGACCCACTGTGTACTTTTTTCATGGCCATGGTCTTGCATATTATTACATGGATTCATAGTTTATTATGTTGGCAGCCATGCATTTTTTCTCTTCTAAGCATATGTATGCCTATCTATTTGTTGACAATCTATTACAAGTACTCACTAGTTCCTTGATCTTTATCTCTTTCCTTGGAATTACTAATAACTTATTTTTATTAGAATGTGTTTCGACCATTGGTTCCTCTTATTACCTTACACATTAGGGGGTGTTGTTACAAATCTATTTGCCACCCTTGAATCTCACTAACAACCCATTGCATATACCAACATTGAATGAGTTGAGGAAATCAACACTAAATGAAACGGTTCTCTTGCACTATGAGATGTTGAACTTATTACTGATTCAAGTTCCTTAAGTTCGAGAGATCTACAACCATCCTCTAGGCTCCTCCATGAATCTATTTAAGGAAGGTCTCTAAAGGAATAAAGGAGGAAGAATCATTTGCAAACATGTGTTGTTCATTTTAAAAGGGACTATTCAACCTTCAGATATCAAACTTTTCAAGTTGTGTGAGGGCCAAGGAAGTGTTAGACGAGGGACTAGGGACAAAAAATATGATAGCATTTCCCATTACATTTGGAAAATGAATTAAGAATATTTTGATAAACTCCATATATTCAAACAAAAGACACAAATATTTTTTATAACTTCAACTTTGACCCAAAAGTGTCTCAAGACTAAAACATGTTAACCATCATATATTGTTAAAAAACATGCTCATAGATACATACATAAATGCACAAAAACACATAAATATATACATATATTATTATATATTTTTTAAAAAAATAAAAATTAATCTTGATGATGTTTTCACAAATTTTATATAAAAAACTGCTTGGCTGATTTAATTTTCCGTTAAATTCACTAGTGCATGAGATCCAATGAATTTCATTTTTTTAATCCACCCCCCCCACCCCTCTCCAAAATAAAAACAAATGCAGTGACTAAGAACACAATCAACATCATATCAAACCTGAACCATAATTATTTTGTTAATAACATTTGTATGGGGAAGATAAGATACAGTAAACAGTAAGCCAATGGGACTAGAAAATACTATGAGACATATAAATACTGTGGAAGTGCCGAGACTACTCTTGATTCTTGAAAGCTAAAAGATAAAGAGATACAATTGATACTGAAAGAAAAGGTGAATCTAGAAGGAAAAATTTTAATTGTAGAAATCAATAGTCCATACCAGATATAGAGGTAAGATGTAGAGGAGGGAGCAGAGCCATCCTCATCTCCATCACTAAGGTATATATGCAAAGAAAAACAAGAATGCCTGACACTGAAGATTTAGCCAGGGCATCATGGAAGGAGAAATGTGGTGGTGATCAGCTGAACCCCTCCTAACATTTGAGGCCAGAGAGAAAAATCTAGTGATGGACATTTGGTTGCTTGATATGGGCACAACTCTGCACTAAAAGCAGATACATTTTTGTTGCCTCGTGAATGTAGTTGCATACCAATAGAAGGGGCAATGTGGATATATGAATAGCTTAATATCATATATGTTTGGGGCTTGGGCATATATATAGTGTTTAGCACCTCCAATTACTGAGATAGGCTAGAAGGAGGAGATCAATTTGGTGAAACAAGATCTACATAAATATTGTAAGGTCAATTGTCTATTGTAATGCCTCACATATATAGAAAGGCAAACATTTCTGATCTTAGGAGGTGGACTTAATTAAAATCAGTGTCACAAGTATCTTTGATTTTCCAAATATTTTCCAATCCACTGGGAACACTAGGAAGAAAGATATAATCCTCTAAGGAAGGTCCAATTGAATGGATAAAAGGGAAGAGAAGAAAATTAGAAAGGAAATGCAAGATTATGTCTTGCTAATTAGAAGCCCTAAAAACAAATTTCATAAGCAAAGAGAAAATCTGGAATTCTCGACAATAAAACATCTCATAGATGCCACTGGATATTTCTAGTAGCAAAGAAGACAAATATGCCCCAAGTATTTGGTAGGGGCATAGGTCACAGTGACTACTCAAGATCTTGTTAACCTCTCAAGCTATCAAACTACTGCTACAAACTCAGAAAACTAGTAGGAGAAAAACAAGAAAGCTTAGAAGTTGAAGAAGAGTGAATAATCAAATTTTAACTTTGCTCTTGCCAAACATAACAATAGACCAAATGGAAAAAATATGTGTTATGTAAAATCACCTCATCATGATAAGATAACCCCTAGAACAAACTAAATATAGGTGGTATAATCCTCACCCAACCACAACATAAGCTCTTATCACCTTGCTTGCATATCAATCCAACTCCTGCACGTAAATTTTCTTGCATCTCAAGAAAATCTTGAAGTGAACTGGATATGATGTCCTTATCAAAAAAATTGAATCAAAAAATTCTCCAAAGACAAAGACTATTCCAAAAAAGGGGACAAGTATGACGAAAAATACTGGCAATCATACATTCACTTATGATGTTAACTCAATTTTCAAGGTGTGGGTTCTTATTCTCATTGAGGGCATACATATGATAGCAGGGGTGCAACTGTGTAATCCCCAACCAATCAGGACTTCCTTATTATGTCCATTTAACCAACAAGAGGACACAAATTCCATAACCAAGAAAATATCACCAAAGAAATAGACACAAAATAGAGGAAGTAAAGGGTTTGTTGTATAAGTTTGAAGTCCAAACCATAGTACTTTGAAGTTCTGTAGTGATTTAATCCTCTATAATTGTATCATTATGTGACCAATTAAGGAACAATTTTTGTATCAATTTAACATCATTCTTGGAAATTTTTCCAAGGTTAAATTTTGAGTCTCTTGGTGTGTTTTAATCATATTGCAATTGTGCCATTAATTTCTCCTTGTTTATTGCATAATTTTTTGCTAAAATGAAGAGAAAAGTCACTAGAGGGCTGATAAATTTCACTTGAAGGCTAATAATTGTGTTGCAGGTGTTTGATAGAGTCCTCGTCCATTTGAAGATCAACTAGCCATCAAACTAGGCCTCTAGGCCTAAGGGTTTGCTCTCTTTCCTCATACTCTCCTCACTGTTTTTACAATCAGATCTTAAGCATCTCATTTACAGTAGCACAAATTTGATCCAAACACCTTAGTAAGCTCTAAAATACATTGGCATAATTCTATACTCATTTCGTACTTAGTCTCAAGTAACTAGAAATAATTGTGTCATTTCTCTTAAGGCATTAGTAGTGCTCACTGCCTTTTTGATGTTTTTGTATTTTTGGATGGTGCTTATGGTAAAGATCATGTTAAAATTTGGGACATCATGTTGTTTTAGTAATATTGGTTGGTGAATTTGGCACAGTGAAGATTCCAATTTGGCACAAAATTTATGGACTGATAAGAGAGCCATGGAAAGTAATCATCCATAGGAATTTATTTCTCAATACACAAAATAATATTAAACCCATAAGTTTTACACATTCTTGATTTAAGGAAATATGAATAGTTCCAAGTCATAAATAGTCAATTTCCTAGATTGAAATCAGCATATACAGTGAGCGAATAAGGGTAATTGAACCTGGTTTGGAGGCTTATGAATAAGTGAAAAATATTAGTTCTTAAGGCTGAAATCGACCAGCATTGACCCCTTGAATTATGAGCTTAATTTCTAGAGTACGACCAACTCTTACTCCTTGTACAAACCCAACAAAATTTATGGCTCCCTTTTTCTCCTAAATGACACCCTCTGCACACATGTAATTAAGGCATCTTCATAACCCACACACAGATATTGTGATAGCATCCGGAAGAGGTTAAATCAACCCACAATAATGCTACATCCAGCAAGGAAATTTGTCTAGCAACTCGTTCTTAAACACAATGTCTCTCTTAGGAGGTACAAACTTTAGCAAATGAGAAAAATATCAATCCTTCCTTCCAAAAACACGCCCATAAGACAAAGACAAAATTCGAGCTCCCTTGTGATTGGTTATTGTACTTCCTTTGTTACAGAATTTTACCAGCTAAGTGTAAGAGTGAATATGGACCTCTTGAGTGGATAATTCGACCCCTTGGAAAAACTAAACTTGACCCATGGAACAAAGGATTTCAGCCTCTTTCACAATACTAAACTTGTTCTTCCATTAGGGGAATTTTATGGTCTAAAATGGGCCTCCTAATAAAAATGTACAACAAAAATAAACTTTATAAGAACCAATCTGATTCAAGATGATGATGTCAACCATGGGGGATGATTCACCATTTTTTAAGTAAAAGGGTAAAAATATTAAAAACAATAAAATAATAAAACTACTTTTTCAAATCGTATTTTCAACTTATCTCCCAAATTTTTTACTCAAATTTCGAGCGGGAGTACTCATTGGATGTAAAATTTAATTCCTCATCCAAAGAGTACCCATGTTGCATAATTTCGATGGACCCAACTACACAAAAAATGAGAAATACATAAAAAAGCGTGATTACAATCATGTTTTTCAAATATTTCTCATTTTTTGTGTAGCAAGACCCATCAAAAGTATGCAACATGGACTCATTGGATGTAGAATTAAGTTGTGCATCAAACGAGTACTCCCACTTGAAATTTGAGTAAAAACTTTGGGAGATATGTTGAAAATATGAGTTGAGAAAGTACTTTTTCTTTTTTCCCTCTAAAATTTGATGATGTAATCAAATATTATTTTATTATTTCCACTATTATTTTATAATTTCCTTAGAAGGTCCATTTTAGACCTCAAAATTCCCCTAATTCTTGTGAATAACTTGACCAACAATGAATAAGAATGAACTCAACCCTAAATGCAATGTTCACTTCCTTTCTAAGAATTATTGAGAGGTTGGAGACTTAGAGGTTGATGTCGACAATCCCAGCTACATTGATCCACACTTGATGCTAATTCCCAATGATAGCCTTTCCAGCAACAACGAAGCTCTTTGTACATAGAATTGTCAAATAAAGCACAAATTAGCATATATGGTCATTGATAATGGAAACCAAAATAACCTTCCCTTGCTTCAATTGGAAAAGGAACAAAATTCACCAACTTCAAATCATCCCAACTCCAATTAGCTTGGATTGGTCATAAATGCACATTATCTTGTGCTAATCACTTGACAATAGATTAGAATGTTGCTAGGGGATGGCAAGATTTTTCCCAATATCTTATATGTTCTTACAAAAAAATATGAGAAGACTTACGAAAATAAGATGATGATAAAAAGTGAAACTAAGTGCGTAAAGCAGGGGCTTCAAGGTTCAACCTTAGGCATGTTCCCTCTTTCAATCCTAATATTACTTGGAGTTATTTCTATGGTGCATGTCAAATGTTGGGTGATTATGTTGCTGGCATTGTTGTTCATTACAATTATGATCATTAATTCTAACTCAAGATTGGAACTAGTAGTGGTACTAATATTCGTGAAAGGTAAGTAGCCTTTTGGGCCCTATTAAAATTTGTTATGGTTAAAGGTGTTTAGAATCTTCAGGTTGTTGGAGACTCAAAAATGGTAATTAGAGTTTTAAAGTATATGTGACATTGGATAGTCTGGTTCTCTCTCACTGGCAGCACTAAGTTAAGGAACTTCAGGAAGCTTTTCATTCAGTTTCTATTCAGCATGTTCATAGAGAATTTAAATCTTTGGCACATCATCTTTCAAAGGATCCCATTGCAATCAGAAAATGGATTACGCATGGAGAATCAAAGGGAGGGTTTTGGTTTCAACTTTCCTAGAAATATTTTTTTAAAAGAATTTTACAGGAAGTTTTAAGATATTATTTTGGGTTGTCCACAATGTTAGCACTATAGGTGGAAATCTTCTTTTGATGTTCAACGTTTATAAGAAATCTGTTTTGCAGAATCTGATGATAATCTAGAAATTTTCTGAAAGGAGCTCTTATGCGTAGGCACAATCAATGTATAATTTAATTTCTACTTGAAATAACAAATGCCAAAAACACATTTGTTTTCTTGGAAGAAAAAAGACATAGAAATGAGGAAAATATTATGTGGAAGAAGATATGAAATTTTCTATTGCTTTGAAGATATAAATTGGTGTATCCTTACCATTTTGTGGGTTTATAAGCCGATTGCACCTGATTTCCTAGTCGGGCTAGTAGTTGTCTTTTCTTAGTGGTTGGTGGTCGAACCAATGGGTCCCTTGCTAAACCCCCAAACCAACGGGTCCCCTGCTAAACCCTTGAACCAATGGGTCCCCTGCTAAACCCCTAAACCAACGGGTCCCCTGCTATTTGTCCCTCTATTTTGTCCAATGTAGGTGGAACTCATTCGTTCCTTAGCTAGGTTTTTGAAGGAATCACAAAGCATGGGCCAAACATCCAGAGAAACTAATTTTCTTTGAATTGACCGATTGAACAAAAAATCCAAATCTCCTTTCTGGGATCTACTCTCGGCATACATGCATAGACCGTTGAGATAATGAAATTGATTAGGTAAGAATTTTTGGAAAAAGGGTGCATGGGTAAGGTAATTAGGCTAATTAGCATTGTTGGAATTAAAAAAAAGGGTGGTATTTAGGCTAAGCTAGGGGTCTTTAATCATGTATTAATGTTAAGTTAAAGAATAATGTTTTAAAATAATTAATGTCAATTGATTAATTATGAATTAGTAAACTTAATTAAAAATTACTAATTAGACTACAATGTTAATTGATTAATTACTTAATTTTTTTATGTTATATTTATCAACATACACATAATAAAAAATTTAAGCGACTCTTAAAAACCCAAGGAAGAGCCACACATGTTAGAGTTTGAGCAATTAGCCATTAATGCATGGCAGTGTCATCTATGTTTCGTTACCTAAAAGGATAACTTGTTGGGTAATGAAATGCAAGGGAGGGGTATGAGTGCCCTCTCAATCACATTTGGAGGCAACACTAAACAACATTAAATACAAGAGATGAGGAGAGCAGGGGGTCCCTTAATGGTTAAGGGCTTCAAGGGTAAAGGGTTAAGTTCCAAGAGATTTAGGGTCAAAGGATTTAGTGGTTAAGGACTTAAGATTTAGGGGATTTAGGTGTTTAAGGGTGAAGGATTAGGGGTTAAGGGTCACAGGTTAAGAGGATAAGGAGTTATGGCTTACAAGGTTCATGGATTATATCTGGTTAGGGGTTATTTTCTTAATATTTAATGAGTCAAGGGGTTTATGGGTTATGAGTTATGAGTGTAGGGGTTAAGGGATTATGGATTGGGGGTTAAGGGGATATGGAATTCAATGGCTATGGGTTAAGGGCTTATGGTTTGTGATCATTGGACTCCTAATCCCTAACTTATCACCACTATTGGGGGTTCCCCTATGATCGATTTCTCTCGCTACCTTCCCTCTAGGTCCCCTAGCCCCTTATATGAAATTAGGTCCTAAGCCCCCTTCTCATTCTCTAATGCTAGGATTATAGGTCATAGTACTAATCCATGCTTGAACCTATAAATTATACCCATACATGAAACCCTAGTTGTGTCCCCTTGACCCATTATTTCACATTCCCCAAGGCACAAATCAAATATTTGGATGCATCTTGGATGACTTGTCACATTCCATGACTAGCTTTACTCATATTGAATAGGAATTCCCATCATTTAAGAATTTTTTGGAGGGTTTTTATGGCATAGTCAAGGGTCACATTTACAAAAAAGGAGAATTTTGTAAGTATATGTTAGATGGATTGAGGACTATAGGGTTGTTGACAGGGAAAAAATTCAACCATGCCAACAAGGGGTAATTAATCACCCGATCGTAGGTCCCAACTAGACCTGCTCTCGTTTTGAATGGCCAATCCCAACGGTTTTAAGGACTATTATAAGGGTTAGGGGAATAATTATTTATTGGTTAGGGGATTAGGGATTAGGGGCTTAGGGTTTTTATGAATATGATATTAGGGTTTAGAGGTTTAGGGTTTAGGGGTTAGGAGTTATGACTAGAATAATAAGTTAGTGGTTAAGGGGTTAGGGATTGGGGGCTTAGGGGTTAGGGGATTTAGGTACATTTAGGGGTTAGGGGAGTAATGATTTAGTAGTGGTTAAGGGATTAGAGATTTGGGTTAGGGAGATAATAATGAGTTATTGGTTAAGGGTTTAGGGATTGGGGGTTAGGGGATAGGGGATTTAGGTGCATTTAGGGGCTAGGGGTCGAATAATGAGTTAGTAGTTAAGGGATTATGGATTGGGGGCTTAGGGGTTAGGGGATTTAGGCGCATTTAGGAGTTAGGTACCTAAATAATGAGTTAGTGGTTAAGGTATTAGGGAGGGGAAACTCCCGTTAATAAGTCTGCCTGATATTATGTTTCAATAAATGTGCACAATCTGCAATAATTATACAACCAAGCCTGCATAAACCATTTATGCTTCTTTCCAAATGTGCTTGTATAACCTTGGTCTAGCCTTAAAAGCTCCCCAACAGTGCAAAAAATCCAAAGGAGCCCCAAAATTCCCTTTTAGAACATTTTTTTGAAGCCTGCACGAATTCTGGTTCAAGTGGGTCACTCGGGTCATATACGCCCTTGGCACCTTGAACGCGTTTCTACACGCGGGTCACCGGGGTCACAGTTTGCATGCGGGTCACTGGGGTCACGGCTTACACGCGTCTCCTGAACGCGTTTGGGTCACGTTCGACCCGACCCGACCCTGATGAACGACCTTCACACCTTCAAACATTGTTCTGCACATCCTGAACATGGATGCGCTGCATGAACCCGACTCGACCTGAACTCGCCCGCCTTGAACACTGTTCTGCACACGTCCTACAGAAGGAACCCAACTTGACCTTGCCCTGAACACTATTCTGCATGTGCCCTATGGAAGGAACCTAACTTCACCTGAGGGTGGACGATGAACGTATTTTCCTGACTCGACCTAGACTCCATTTCCTTGTTGCGGCTTCACCCCGACCCAAACGCATTTGGACGAGCGCCCTCACATGGCGTGCTCGACCAAAAAAATTAGGCACAAAGGAGAAACTGGGAAATGGTTCGCACGAATGTGCATAGGGCACTCGTGTGGTCACAACTTAGCAAATTTGATACGGGCGCTCTTAACCGAAACAACCCGACCGAACGAATTTGGGCAGGCGCCCTTAAACGAAACAACACGGCGTGCCCGACTAAACGAAGGTACAAGGGAGTAAACGGAAAATGAGCCTCACAAACGTGCACAAGGAAACTGTGTGGTCACAACTTAGCAAATTTAATATGGCCACCCTTAAACGAAACAACCCAAACACATTTGAGAGGGCGCGCTCAATACATGGCTCGACACGACACACACGACCGAATGAAGGCACAAGGGAGAAACCGGAAAATGGGCCACACGAACGTTCACAGGGCACCCATGCGGTCACAACTTAGAAAATTTGATATGGGTGCCCTCAAATGAAACAACACGGCATGCCCGACCGAACAAAGGCATAAGGGAGCAAATGGAAAATGGGTCGCACGAACGTGCATAAGGCACCTGTGAGGTCACAACTTAGAAAATCTGATACAGCCACCCTCAAATGAAATAACCTAACCTGAACGTGTTTGGGAGGGTGCCCTCACACGGCTAGACACAACGCGCATGACCGAACGAAGGCACAAGGGAGCAACTGACAAACGGGCCGCATGAACGTGCATAGGGCACCTGTGCAGTCACAACTTAAAAAATTTGATACGGGTGCCCTCAATAGAAACGACCTAACCCAAATGCGTTTGGGTGGGTGCCCTCAACCAAAATGACCCGATCTGAACACGTTTGGGCAGGCGCCATCAACCGAAATGACCCAACCCAAACGGGTTTGGGTGGGCGCCCTCAACCTAAATGACATGGGACACCCGACCGAATGAAGGCACAAGGGAGAAAACGACAAATGGGCCGCACGAACGTGAACAAGGCACTCATGTGGTCACAAATTAGAAAATTTGATACGGCCGCCCTTAAACGAAAGGACCTGACCCGAATGCATTTGGGCGAGCACCCTCACACGGTGCGACACGAAACGCATGATCGAACGAAGGCACAAGGGAGAAAATGACAAACGGGCCACACAAACGTGCACAAGGCACCCGTGGAGTCACAACTTAAAAAATTTTATACAAGCATCCTCAACCGAAATGACTCGACCCAAACGTGTTTGGGTGGGTGCCCTCAACCGAAACAACCCAACACAAACACGTTTGGGTGGGGGCCCTCAACTGAAACGACCCGACTCGAATGGGTTTGGGTAGGTGCCCTCAAATGAAACAACACAACAGGCTGTCAAATGAAGGTGCAAGGGAGCAAAAGGAAAATGGGTTGCACGAATGTGCAAAAGGCACCCGTGCAGTCACAACTTAGCAAATTTGATACGGCCACCCTCAGACAAAACGACCCAACCTGAACACGTTTTGGCAGGCGCGACATGGCTCGCATGACCAAACGAAGGTACAAGGGAGCAGCCAACAAACGGGTCACACGAACATACACAGGGCACTCGTACGGTCACAACTTAGAAAATTTGATACGGGCACCCTCAACTGAAACGACCTGACCCAAATGCATTTGGGCGAGCACCGTCAACCGAAATGACCAGATCCAAACACATTTTGGCGGGCGCCCTCAATCGAAACGACCCGACCTGAATAGGTTTGGGCGGGTGCCCTCAAACGAAATGACATGGTGGGCTACTGAATGAAGGCACAAGGGAGAAAATGGCAAACAGGCCGCAAAAACATGCACAAGGCACCCGTGTGGTCACAACTTAGAAAATTTGATATGGTCACCCTTAAACGAAACGACTCGACCCGAAAGCGTGTGGGCGGGCGCCCTCACACGGCACGACATGGCGTGCATGCTGAAATGAAGGCACAAGGGAGAAACCGAAAAACGGGCTGCACGAATGTGCACAGGGCACTCGTGTGGTCACAACTTAGTAAATTTGATACGAGCACCCTCAACCAAAATGACCTGACCTAAACGCATTTGGGCAGGCGCCCTCAACCAAAAAACCCCGACTCGAACATGTTTGGGCAGGTGCCCTCAACCAAAAATAACCGACCTGAACGGGTTTGGGTGGGCACCCTCAAACGAAATAACACGGCACACCCGACTCAACAAAGGGACAAGGGAGCAAACGGAAATGGGCTACATGAACATGCACAAGGCACCTGTGTGGTCACAACTTAGCAAATTTAATACGACCTCCCTCAAACAAAATGACCCGACTCGAACGCGTTTGGGTGGGCTCCCTCACACAGTGCGACACGGTGCACAAGACTGAACGAAGGCACAAGGGAGAAACCGACAAACAGGACACACAATTGTGCACAGGGCATCCGTGTGGTCACAAATTAGCAAATTTGATATGGGCGCCCTCAACCGAAATGACCTGACCCAAATGCGTTTGGGCAGGTGCCCTCAACCGAAAAGACTCGACTCGAACGCGTTTGGGCAGGCGCCCTCAACTGAAATGACCCAACCCGAACGGGTTTGGGCGGGCACCCTCAAACGAAATGACACGGTGGGCTACCGAACGAAGGCACAAGGGAGTAAATGGCAAACAGGCCACACGAACATGCACAAGGCACCCATACGGTCACAACTTAGCAAATTTGATACAGTTTCCCTAAAAAAAATGACTGACCCAAATGCGTTTGGGCGGACGCCCTCACATGACGCGACACAGTGTGCACGACCAAATGAAAGCATAAGGGAGCAACCGGAAAATGAGCCGCATGAACGTGCACGGGGCACCCGTGCAGTCACAACTTAGAAAATTTGATACAGGCACCCTCAACCGAAATGACCCGACCCAAACGCGTTTGGGCGAGCGCTGTCAACCAAAACGACCTGACCCGAACGCTTTTGGGAGGGCGCCCTCAAACGAAATGACACAACGCACACGAAGGGGATCAACAAATGGAAAACGGGCCTCACGAACATGCGCAAGGCACCCATGCGGTCATAACTTAGCAAATTTGATACGACCGCCCTCAAACGAAACGACTCGACTCAAATGCGTTTGGGTGGGCACCCTCACATGGTGCGACACGACGCGCACTACCGAACGAAGGCACAAGGGAGCAAACGTAAAATGGGCTACACAAATGTGCACAAGGCACCCTTGCGGTCACAACTTATCAAATTTGATACAACCGCCCTCAAACGAAACGACCTGGCTCAAACACGTTTGGGCGGGTGCCCTCACATGGCGCGACACGATGCGCACGACCGAACAAAGGTACAAGGGAGCAACAGGCAAACGGGTCGCACGAATGTGCATAGGGCACTCGTGCGGTCACAACTGAGCAAATTTGATACGGGCGCCCTCAACTAAAACGACCTGACCCAAATGTGTTTGGGCAGGCACCCTCAACTAAAACAAACTGACCCAAACGCGTTTGGGCGCCAAGCGCCCTCAACCGAAATGACTCGACCCAAACGCGTTTGGTCAAGCGCCTTCAAACGAAACGACACGACACACTCAACTGAACAAAGGCAGAAGGGAGAAAATGACAAATAAGTTGGAAGGGGGATTTGGCACAACAGCATCCCCGCAACCACATGAAGACATGACCATCGCGATTAAGTTAAAGGAGATGGGTGATAAGAGTGTTATCCCATGCAACAAAATTGGTTGCAACATGTTAGCAGGAATAATCATGGATGGAGGAACATTCTTGACACATGGAGCATTTCCTCTAATTTAATTCTCATGCAAAAAGGGGGATTTTGCACAACAACATCCCCGCAACCACATGAAGACATGACCATTGCGATAAAGTTAAAGGACATGGGTGATAAGAGTGTTATCCCATGCAATAAAATTGGTTGCAACATGTTAGTGGGAAGACTCATGGATGGAGGAACATTCTTGACACATGGAGCATTTCCTCTAATTTAATTCTCATGCAAAAAGGGGGAAAATAGGAGATAATTTATAGATAAGAACAAGATAATAAATGACTACACGATAGAGGAAATAAAAACCATAATGTAGGAATGGAAATAAGGGGGATTTGGCACAACAACATCCCCGCAACCACATGAAGAAATGACCATCGGGATCAAGTTAAAGGACATGGGTGATAAGAGTGTTATCCCATGTAATAAAATTGGTTGCAACATGTTAGTGGGAAGTTTCAAGGATGGAGGAACATTCTTGACACATGGAGAATTTTCTCTAATTTAATTTTCATGCAAAAAGGGGGAAAATAGGAGAGAATTTATAGATAAGAACAAGATAATAAATGACTACACGATAGAGGAAAAAAAAACCATAATGGAGGAATCGAAATAAGGATAATCATCGCAATACCAACAGTTATCCTTTGATCATCACAATACTGATGGTTAAGCCAAATACGTCTCACTATCGAAAATTTCTTTAAACGTCGAAATAGTAATGTTTTCCCCAAAACATTGTCGCACTACCGACACAAGTCATAGAAACGTCGCATGTACGACGTTGCATCCCTAGACGTTGGTGTTCTGACGACGCCCCTAAATGTCAGAAGATCGATGATGTCCCTAAACGTCAGTATAACGATGGCTGTCGGTGGGATTTGAAAAATTCATAAAAATTGGGGAAATTTCCGACAATACGTCAAAAGTGTTGGAACTAAAGTGTCGGAATTTTGACCAAATGTACTAGTGTTACCTCCAAGGGCACAATGGGACGAATCAGGTAAATGAATAATTTTGATGTGTTTTAACTCTAATTTTTATTTTGTTTTTAATCGTCCAATACTGATGAAAAATTTTTAAATGCAAATGTTGGTCCATGAAGGCCAGCTACACTCCGCCGTTTTGAAAGGCGGCAAATAGATCCTGTCTCACAACCACAAAATCAGGTGGCAGAAATCCTTACTGACATGGAGCAGAACCTAGAGAGGTTGACTATAGATATCTCAGAGACATGGATGGATGACATTTCTCTCCATCTCTAGAGACATGTTAACGGTGTTCTAGGCCAGTTTAGGAGATTCCCGCGTAAGATGGCAAGTGTGATATTTTACTACCATGATCATCACCACGGATAGTGGATGATCATCATGAATTGTTGTATTTTTTTTTTGTATCACTATCTTTCAGATCATAAGGTGTTTTAAACCTATGATTGCAAATGCTGTAATATTTTTTGAAAACACAACTTCTATCTATGATATTACTACTTTCTCTGGCTATCTTGTTCAACATATATCGAATGTCGTTTTGGTTTACTGTTTTAACGTTGCAAATGTCTATTTATAACAATATTAGCTAATGCATCAGCCAATGTGTTTAAATTTCTTGAAATGTGTTGATATTCGATGTAATCAAAATGTCTTTCCAAGAGACAAACCTTAAAAAAATAATCTTAATAACATTGGATTTTTAATTGCGTATACTCTATTTAAATGTAATACAATGAGTTCTGAATCTAACCTAATGATAAAACGATGAATACCAAATGAAATGGCATCAGATAATAACTCAATCACTGCGCAATATTCTGCAATATTATTCGTTGTTTGACCAAGGCTTACCCCATGCATAGAAAATAACTCATCAGTGGGTGAGTAAATAACCTAGGTTTCGGAATAAATATTACATGTACTACGATAGGCACCATAAGAAAAACCAATGTATGTTTGAAGGGATGTCGACATCTGCATTGTGCAATATCAAGAGTAATCAAGATAAGTAGTGATAGTAGTAAAAGAAAACTTAAACTAAACACACTCATGTAATCTAAGGCATCTAACTAGAAAAATAACTAATATAAAAGTGAGATCTTCACACAAAAATCAAGCATAATATCTCTTCAGATAAATTCCATTTCTAGGTTTACCTAAAGAGACCTCGTCATAATCAGTCAATTCATAAGCCCCTTTTGCAAGCACTCACTTGACAATGTAAGGACCATGCCACATTGGTTCGAATTTCCCAACTCCTAGCTTGTCGTTATCTTGATCATATACTAAGACTAGGTCACCTTCTGAAAAAACACGAGGTGTCACGCTACGATCATACTGAGCTTTAATACATTTATTATGAGCTTCGACTGCTAATGCAGTGGTGCGCCAAGTCTCATCTAATTGTGCTAAGTAAAAAAAGCATTTTTCCTCTTTAGAGGTAGTTTTTACTAACTCTATGGCTAATTGGAGTGACGGTATTTCGCATTCAATGGGTAACACAACTTCTAAACCGTAAACCAGTTGAAAAGGAGTGAACCCTGTTGCAATTTTTGCTGAGGTTCGGTATGCCCATAGCACCGAAAAAAGCATGGTATGCCAATTTGATTTGTGAGTTCCGATTATCCTTTTGATCATAGTGGTTAAAACTTTATTAACGGCTTCAACCTGACCATTTTCCTGCAGGTAATATGGAGTAGAGTTATCATGGTGCAGGCAAAGTTGATCAGAAAGTTCAGTCATCATTGTATTTCTAAAATGACTTCCATGATCAGTGATAATAGCTTGGAGTACACCAAAACAAGCAATCACATGATTGAATACGAACGTAGCTGCATTTTTTCCATCTGTCGCGAATGTAGGCATCACCTCGGCCCATTTGGTAAAGTAATCTACAGCAAGAATAATATACCCATGCCCTCCGACTGAGTGAGGGTTACATGTAATGAAATCAATGCCCCATTTTGCAAAATTACTGATAGAAATTATGGGTTAAAGAGGAGCTGGTGGTGCACGCATCTTTCGATAAAAAATCTGACAGTTGTGGCATTTTTGGACCGCGAGAATGCAATACTTGAATAATGACGACCAAAAATAGCTAGCGTGAAATATCTTTTGGACTGTGGCATACCCAAACATATGACCACCACACGCTCCAGAGTGGCAGTCATTCAAAACCTTTTCAGCCTCTTCATGAGTTAGGCAATGTCGAAAAACAAAATCCGCTCCACGACGATAAAGTGTGTCTCCAAAAATATTGTATTGTTGTGACTGGTAATGGATCTTTCGTTGATTTTAACATGAGAGTTTAGGCCAAAAATTTTGGGTTTGAAGATAAATGAGGATATCTCCATACCATGGATCTAAGGTACTGATAAGAAACAGAGATTCATCTGCAATCAAATGCTCTACCACAGTTTCCGTCTCAGTATTTGGGAAGTCACACATAAGTTCTACAAACACGAGTGATTTATTTAATTTAGAATTTTCGAATTCCAAATCAAACTCCTAAAGGATAAAAATCCATTTAGAGTATTTTCCCTTGAGTAATTTTTTGGTCAAAATGTACATCATCAGTTACAATTAGATATCACAGTCGTTTTTCGTAACAATATGTAATGACGAAATATTTAGACAACTTGAATTGTTGCCAAGGCCAATTTCTCCACATGTGAATATTTAATCTCGGTCGGATTGAGATTCTGAATTATATATTAAATCACATGCTCATTGTGAAATTCATCCTCTTGAACAAATACCATTCCAATGGTGGAATCAGAGGCTGCTAGGTATAAAAATTAGTTCTGGTTGTAATTGGGTGGATGCAATAACGGTGCATGGGTTAACACATGTTTCAAAGCATCAAAATATCGATTAGCAATCTCATTCCAGATAAAAGGAACATTATATTTCAACAACCTAGTAAAACCTTTTGTTAACTTGGCATAGTTCGGGATAAATCTATGCAAAAAGTTTTCTTTCCCTTGCAAACTTTGGAGTTGGAGAAGTGTGGAAGGAGGAGGTAAACTAATGATGGCCTCAGCCTTCAAGGAGTCGACATGAATGTTGGATTTGGAAACAACAAATCCTAGTAATTGTCCAGATTGCACACAAAAAACACATTTGTGTGGATTCAAATGAATCTTATAATGCCTACATCTCATAAAAATTGCTCGTAAATGAGTAGGATGATCTTCCCTCTGTAATGAATGAGAAGGTAAATCATCGAGATAAGGTTGTATAGTGCGTTTAATGTCCTGAAAAGCATAATACATTTCCCTTTGAAAAGTTGCACCAAAATTCTTTAATCCAAAAGGTAGTTTACAATAAGCAAAAGTTTCCCAAGGACAAATGAATGTTGTTTTTGGTTGATCAGCAGGGAGTATGTTTATTTTATTATAGCCGGAAAATCCATCCATAAATGAAAAAATTTCATTTTCAGCACAATCATCAATGATCTGGTCAATATAGGGGGTTGAATAACTGTCCTTTGGACAGGCTTTGTTAATATCCCTATAATCGACACATACTCGTATAGTCCCTTGTTTCTTGGTAAAAGGAACTATGTTAGATACCCAATCTGTTAAAGGAATTGGATAAATAAATCCTGATCGTAGTAGTTTCTCAACCTCGGTTTTAATAGCAACAACTTTTCGTGGATGTATCAGACGTAATCTTTTCCTGATAGGTTTAGCATCCGGGTATGTTTTTATTTCATGAACGACAATCTTGGGATCAATTCCTGGCATCTCTTCATAGGACCAGGAAAATATGTCATAGAATTATTAAAATAGGGCTTTATATGTAGTAATTTCATCTAATGTACAAGAAGCACCTATATGAATGTTTTCAACAATTCTTGTTTTAACTGATATGTCAGTAGGAACTGTTGAGGAAATATTTCCCAAATTAATTTCAGAATCCGAATTTGTAATCGATATTGGACTCTGGGGTTCCTTAACGTAGTCAATTGTAAAAATACATAAGTTTTTTTTTCAAATCTATCAAGCTCAGGTAAAAATGATGACCTATGATGTAGATCATCCCAAGGTAATTAATCTATGGACAAGAATTCACGAATGCTTTCATCAATATAAAAAACTCGTTGAAAGGGATCAAGAATTGATGTTATAGCTGAGCTTGATGGTGAAAATTATTCCTCATTGATCACATTCATTGGATTAGAATCAGTTGATAAAGAATTGGAAAATGACTGTACTGCTTGATATGCTATCCCAAAAGGACTCAAAGGCATCTCGCCACTGAAAGAATCCAGTTCTGACTCTAAAGACACTACCCAAGGATCATCAAATGGAATAGTGCTTGAGGTAATCATATTGATATTAGCAATAGTACACAGTATGTTAGGTGGAGGCATAGAAAAAGTTCCCATTAAAGCGGAATCCTTGATTAAATCTACTTCGACATCTTCATAAGGGATAGTCGATTTTCCAACATGTTGGATACTATCTGTAGAAGCTGGGTTAAACGAATAATATGAGAGCTGATCGTTTTTAACAATATTTCTTTGGTGAGGAAACATGATTAATAGAAAGATGGATGACACGAAAACAGTCATAGCATAAGACCGACTTCTACCTAGAAGAAGGTTGTAATCTAGAGGGGAATCAACGACTTCCACATCTAAATTAACAGTTTTACCTTTGACCTCTATAGGTAGATCCTACGAAATTCCATATGGATGGAATCCTCTTCCACCAAAATCTTTAAGGATTGTCGGAGATTGGTTTAGTGTCGAAGAACCAAGTGATTTCCAACAGTTTAACGACATAATGCACATGTATGTTCCCTCATCAATTATAGTACGAAAGCAACGTCTTTTTTTGACTAATACCGGAATTTGAAAATCCATTTGATGAGGGAGTCTTGGTGTAAAATTTTCTAAATCGAAGACCATAAGGTTCGAATCCTGAATATATATAGCTCCAATAGCTGATAAAAGTAATTTCCTTTTTGCCAAACATGATTGTAGCACTTCTAAGGCTGACTTTGTTGAATGGTAAATCGGTATGTCCTCAACAATGTTGTATGTAACGTTCCCAAATCAGGAACAACTACACTATTGGTAATAATCTGAGTTATTACCAATGTGGAGCTTTAGAAAACCATGAGCATGGAAATGAAGAGAATCTCATTAGATGTCAAATAACATCACACTAGCAGATGAAATATCCTCAACAAGGTATTGGCCTATATTCTTCTTCCCGGGTGGGGAAATGCAACAATACAGGGCATAAAACTGTTGTCTTCAAAAAATAACGCTATGAAAGTGATAAATGGGACTTGGATCCCTTAGAAGATATGGTATGAAACTCACATGCATAATTAGAGGTGAAATAAATCACTCTATCTCATATATACAGATCTCCCAAGTCTATGCAGCTAAAATAAGCCCAAAACCCCATAGTCTAGCTCATGCAGCAACTACTGAAGCAATGACTGCATTATTATAATGAGGGTTTCTACAGAAAATGAAGAAATGAGTCTTATATGAAACTTATATTAATAAAAAAATAGAGAAATGGAGGTTTACACTCTTATACAGCAAAAACAAGACACCTGGCAAAGGTTTTCAACAAAATGCATATACAAAGCAGCACTGTAGAAAATAACGCAGTTTACTGCATATATATATTATACAAGGCTAAATATGACATGAGATAACATAATAATACAATAAATGGCCCTAGGCCTCTTATTAGCACTCCTGGAGGGAAATAAGCACCTCCTCCTCAAAGATTAGCATACAATCAAAGGATGCAGCTCTGTTGTTGTTGCTCCTGCATAAAGGATGTAGTTTAATGAAGGAGACTGTGCTATGGCTGAGTATGAATGAATGGACCCAAGAAAAATACTGAAATGAAGCTCAAATCACTCCCCTTTTATCCCTTAAGCAAGCTGATCTCTAGAGAGGATGGAATTCCCACACAGGAATTCCTTTCACTAAGCAGTGCAACAACTCCGGCTAAACAGTTGAAGCATGCAATTGGTCTCAAGACCAAAATAGCTGAATACATGAATGAACTCCCTTTGATTCTATGCCTCCCTTTTATCTTTGGTGAACCTCCTCACCCCGGACCCCACACAATGTTGAGGTCACTTCTTCATGAAGCTTCCTCTTTCAAAACTGCGCTGCCGTAGCTAGCTTCCCTCCTCTTTGTGACAACGCTAATGACTTGGTCAACTATAACCAATCCACCTGCAATGCCTCTGTTCACACCAAGGGATCTTCAATTTGGTTCTCATATGTGTGTTTAGGCTGATCCTTGTTCACATTGAGCTAGTATCTTTGAGTGATTTCTTCCTCCTCAAGAATGCATGTTGACTTAGTCAAACTTGACTATGTCCCCATCCAATTTGTCCTTGTTCACACTTGGAAGTGTAAAACTAGCCCCTAAGGTGATCTCCTTCCTTAATAAGGTGGAATTTATTTATATTTTTATTGTTCATGGGACTTCTTACCCATTTATTCCTCTCCTAGGTGTAAGTATCAAAATCTAATATTCCAAAGTTGCTATGTGCAAATTTTGGAACATTACAGTCCTCCCCTCCGAAATGTTGCTTGTCCTCAAGCAAATGCAAGGATAAGACTGAAGAGCATCCTCTCCTCCCATGTATCAACCTCTTCTGATTCAATCCCCCAAGGATCAAGGTGTTGTATCATCAATATATCTCCAAGTTGCTCCTCCCAAGTGTGCAAGCCATCTATTGGGGAACATCCCAAATAGCTAACATGATGTGAAAATGAAACATCCATGGGGGCAACAATGGGCTATTTGAAGGTCCTCTTGAAGCATGAGGGATGATATAGATTGGGATTCATCATCCCCATTTGAATCTCTCATCCCCAAGCTATCAACCAAACAAAATGAGTCACCCTCCAGTATGGCAACTCATGAAGGATCGCTTCCACCTTGAGCTCCTACAAAGAAGGTGGGCTGCATATCTGACTATGTGGAGTTAAAATGTACATCTCTTGGTGCTTCTCTCTCCACTTATGATATATATGGGGTTTCTGCTGATATATGGCTGAAATATAATGGTCTTCAAGAAAGACCCATGCCACCCCATCAAATCTAACACCCATGAGGTGTCTCCTCAAAGAACTCAAACCTCCCAAATGAGTCTTCTCACTCGAAGGCAAGGTATATAACATGGAAATCAAGGTCTGCCCACTGCTCTTTCTAAAATATGCAGCTTTTATAATGTGAATAATCATATTTTCATTGGGCCTCTTCACCTTTTGTGCTACTCCTCCAATGGTGCTTCCTACAATCAATGTTTTAGCAGCATAATATGGAAGCATAAACATATGAAAACAAGGAGGTTGAACATAGTCCCAAACATGGAACCAATGCAGGGCATTCTTTACCTACCTCAATACATAGTGCAACAAGTGTTTGTTTAGCCACTTTTTTTCTGCCACATTCCTTTTACAAAAGGGAATCATGAAAGCATAATTTGGTGCCAATGATGCACACCGAAAACCTTGTGGCATTCCCCCACAATCCACAAATAGAATGGCCATCATAAATGTTGCAAGTGGCCTCAAGTACATAACAATATAAGATGCAAGGAGGAAAGATCCTTCTTGGTATGATATGATGTTCATATAGATAAGGAAGTGTAAAATACAAAACAAAATTTTACCTCCTCCATCATGTACTTCGGTCATTGAGCTGAAATGGCTCAAGTGCAAATTCTCCCTTGCATCAGGTGAGTAGGGAGGTGGTTGTGCCAACCTTTCCTTCATATTCTAGGCTATGCATCTCTCCATATGCTGATATACATTCAATTGAATTCCCTCCCAATTGAACTCATCCATTGAGGGATAGTATGCATCAAAATGCATGGAAGGAAAGTCCACAAATGTTGCATGTAGATATTTCTCCTCGTGCTTGTGAATCCAGGCCAAGAAGGTCAAAACATAGTAAGGGATACTCTCATCCATTAATTTTTCATGCCCATATTCTGCATGCTTCCATTGTGCATTACTTGTGAAGTGGTCTTGGGAACACTTTAGCAAGCAATCCAAGCTTCTAAGTGACAGCGCTGCTAGCCTTTGGAGTAGGGATACTGTCATCTCAAAGCTCAATTATTTGACATAGATTGTGTCAAAGACTCTTCCCAAAATGATATTGTACATGTATAGATCCTCCCAAGATGGAGGTGCTACTCTTTGAACTGTGCTATTGCCATTCCTTACTCCTGCAGCATCATGCCAAGTGTGAGAGCAAATCTGCCCTTACTCTCTCCCGATCCTCCAAAGCAACAAATGACTTTGCTGCCTCACCATACCTCCATAATACAACCTATGTGGTGAAAACATAATGATCTCATAACCATGATGCATCCACACTCCTTGCTGCCCCATGATGAAATTATCCTACCAATCTTCCTTCCTCTTCTCACCCCATGGGAAAATACATGTCATAGGGTGACCAAACTCTCTCAAGAGTAGCCAACGTAGCATTTCCTCTTGCTACCCGGTTTCATATACTTGCAAGAGTCTTATCGATCTCTTGCCTCCCATCCACATCCACTCAACTCCATGTGGATTCCTCATAGCTTTATTCATCTTGACATTCCTCCAATGAGGTCTACCATCCTCCCATTTCTCCTTGCATTTCATAAGATGCTGAAATGCAACTCCTTGGAGACATCCAAGAAAAGATCTCTCATCAATGATTATCTTGGACCCATAAGGATCCAAAGGGACTGAAAGAAAAGTCTCCTTGCTGCTACTTCTTGACAGCGTTGTAACCCTCCTCCAGGGTGTTCTAGCTATCTCATGTGCCCACTCCCGGATGAACATTTGCTTCTGCATGAATTTGTTTGGAGCAAGGTTCACTCCATCCTCTAAGAATTCATACTCCAACCTCAAGGGCTGTGTGTAACTCGTCATTGATACATGAGGTTGATGGTTCAAACCTCTCTTGAGCCCTCCAAGCTTGCACAACATAGTGAAATCCTGCTGCTCTATCTCAGCAATACAATTTGATCCTGGGCCATATGCAAGAAAATATCCAAAAATCTCCATAGAATTGTCTGAAATGTTAAGACATGGAAATTTATGCATACCTTGGTGAGCCTTTGGAAAAACTTCTGTGGCTGCAATAGTTCCTCTTTTCAATGTGTTGGCTAATCCAACTGCTGGTGTAGAAGGTTGCTTCCTCAAGGCTATGACAACACTGGTACTTGCCTCTTCTCATGGTGGTGTGGACCCTCTCTCCTCTGATATCTCTCCATCAAAAGTTCTGATCAGCTCTTGAGTGAACTCAGAAAAGGTATTCATTCTGGTTTGGCTTAAGTGATTGCACCACCAAATATTGGCTTCACCCTCCAGGTGCAGCACTGCAACTTCTGCTGCCTCCCTCTCTTCCACTAGATGGAGTAGGAAGAATGCCTCAAGATTTTTTGCCCAAGATCTTGCTGTAGTTGACCCATCAAAGTTGGACAATAGGAATCTATTGCCTTTGATCTCTCTTTTACTGCAAGGTCTTTTCTCTTCTCTCAGTTGAATAAACTGAGGAAAATCTAGGGTCTCTTTGAAAGCCCTAGGTTGGCACTTGTATTCTGCCAAGTATCCACTCAGGATTTCATGCTCTAAATGGTCTCTTTGCTCTCCACTTCCTCTATAAGAACAGGAAGTGCATGCATCTTATTCTGCTTCTTGAAACCCTCTAGAGTTCTCTCTGCAAATCTCTCTTCCTTGAAACCCTCTTGGAGTTTCAATGCGTTTCTCTTCTTCTCTCTTCTTAGATTTGAAAATGGATGAGAGTAAGCTAATCCTATCCATAATTCTATTCTCCTCTCCTTATTATCTTCTGAGTGGATCTGAAATCCACAAGATGAGCCAAGATGGAAGCTCTGATACCACTGTAATGTTTCCAAATCGAGAACAGCTACACTATTGGGAATAATTTGAGTTATTACCAATGTGGAGCTTCAGCAAACCATGAGCATGGAAATGAATAGCAGCTCATTAGATGTCAAATAAAATCAAACCAACATATGAAAGACCCTTAGAAAGATATTGGCCTATATTCTCCTTCCCGGGTGGGGAAATGCAGCAATACAAGGCATAAAACTGTTGTCTTCAGAAAATAACGCTATGCAAGTGATAAATGGGACTTGGATCCCTTATAAGACATGGTATAAAACTCACATGCATAATTAGAGGTGAAATAAATCACTCTAGCTCATATAGACATATCTCTCGAGTCTATGCAGCTAAAATAAGCCCAAAACCCCATAGTCTAGCTCATGCAGCAACTACTGAAGGAAGGAATGCATTATTCTAATGAGGGTTTCTACAGAAAATTAAGAAAGGAGTCTGATATGAAACTTATATTAATCAAGAAATAGAGAAATGGAGGTTTACACTCTTATACAGCAAAAACAAGACACCCGATAAAGGTTTCCGGCAAAATGCATATACAAAGCAGCATTGCAGAAAATAACGCAGTTTACTACATATATGTATTATACAAGGCTGAATATGACATGGGGTAACATAATAATACAATAAATGGCCCTAGGCCTCTTATTAGCACTCTCGGAGGGAAATAAGCACCTCCTCCTCAAAGATTAGCATACAATCAAAGGATGCAGCTCTGCTGCTGTTGCTCCTGCATAAAGGACGCAATTTAATGAAGGAGACTATGCTATGGCTGAGCTAGTCTCTTTGAGTGATTTATTCCTCCTCAAGAATGCATGTTGACTTAGTCAAACTTGACTATGTCCCCATCCAATTTGTCCTTGTTCACACTTGGAAGTGTAAAACCAGCTCCTAAGGTGATCTCCTCTTTTCAATGTGTTGGCTGATCCAACTACTGGTGTAGAAGGCTGCTTCCTCAAGGATATGACAGTGCTGGTACTTGCCTCTTCTCGTGGTGGTGTGGACCCTCTCTCCTCTGATATCTCTCCATCAAAATTTCTGATCAGCTCTTGAGTGAACTCAGAAAAGGTAGTCATTCTGGTGTGGCTTAAGTGATTTCACCACCAAGTATTGGCTTCACCCTCCAGGTGCAGTGCTGCAACTTCTGCTGCCTCCCTCTCTTCCACTAGATGGAGTAGGAAGAATGCCTCAAGATTTTTTTCCCAAGCTCTTGCTGTAGTTGACCCATCAAATTTGGACAATAGGAATCTATTGCCTTTGATCTCTCTTTTGCTGCAAGGTCTTTTCTCTTCTCTCAGTTGAATAAACTGAGGAAAATCTAGGGTCTCTTTGAAAGCCCTAGATTGGCACTTGTATTCTGCCAAGTATCCACTCAGGATTTCATGCTCTAAATGGTCTCTTTGCTCTCCACTTCCTCTATAAGAATAGGAAGTGCATGAATCTTATTCTGCTTCTTGAAACCCTGTAGAGTTCTCTCTGCAAATCTCTCTTCCTTGAAACCCTCTTGGAGTTTCAATGCATTTCTCTTCTTATTTCTTCTTAGATTTGAAAATGGATGAGAGTAAGCTCATCCTCTCCATAATGTTTTTCTCCTCTCCTTATTATCTTCTGAGTGAATCTAAAATCCACAAGTTGAGCCAAGATGGCAGCTCTGATACCACTGTAATGTTTCCAAATCGGGAACAGCTACACTATTGGGAATAATATGAGTTATTACCAATGTGGAGCTTCAGAAAAAAATGAGCATGGAAATTAAGAGCAGCTCATTAGATTTCAAATAACATCACACTAGCATATGAAACACCCTCAACAAGGTATTGGCCTATATTCTGCTTCCCGGGTGGGGAAATGCAACAATACAGGGCATAAAACTGTTGTCTTCAAAAAATAACGCTATGAAAGTGATAAATGGGACTTGGATCCCTTAGAAGATATGGTATGAAACTCACATGCAGAATTAGAGGTGAAATAAATCACTCTAGCTCATATAGACAGATCTCCCAAGTCTATGCAGCTAAAATAAGCCCAAAACCCCATATTCTAGCTCATGCAACAACTACTGAAGCAAGGATTGTGTTATTATAATGAGGGTTTCTACAGAAAATGAATAAATGAGTCTTATATGAAACTTATATTAATAAAACAATATATAAATGGAGGTTTACACTCTTATACAACAAAAACAAGACACCCGGCAAAGGTTTCCGACAAAATGCATATACAAAGAAGCACTGCAGAAAATAACGCAGTTTACTGTATCTCTGTATTATACAAGGCTAAATGTGACATGAGATAACATAATAATACAATAAATGGCCCTAGGCCTCTTATTAGCACTCCTGGAGGGAAATAAGCACCTCCTCCTCAAAGATTAGCATCCAATCAAAGGATGCAGCTCTGCTATTGTTGCTCTTGCATAAAGGACGCAGTTTAATGAAGGATACTGTGCTGTGGCTGAGTATGAATGAATGGCCCCAAGAAAAATACTGAAATGAAGCTCAAATCACTCCCCTTTGATCCCTTAAGCAAGCTGATCTCTAGAGAGGATGGAATTCCCACACAGGAATTCCTTGCACTAAGCAGTGCAACAAATCCAGCTAAACAGTTGAAGCATGCAATTGGTCTCAAGACCAAAATAGCTAAATACATGAATGAATTCCCTTTGATGCTATGAATCCCTTTTATCTTTGGTGAGCCTCCTCACCCCGGACCCCACACAATGTTGAGGTCACTTCTTCATGAAGCTTCCTCTTTCAAAACTGCGTTTCCCTAGCTAGCTTCCCTCCTCTTTGTGACAGCGCTAATGACTTGGTCAACTATAACCAATCCACCTGAAATGCCTCTTTTCACACCAAGGGATCTTCAATCTAGTTCTCATATGTGTGTTTAGGCTGATCCTTGTTCACATTGAGCTAGTATCTTTGAGTGATTTCTTCCTCCTCAAGAATGCATGTTGACTTAGTCAAACTTGACTATGTCCCCATCCAATTTGTCCTTGTTCACACTTGGAAGTGTAAAAACAGCTCCTAAGGTGATCTCCTTCCTTACTAAGGTGGAATTTATTCATATTTTTATTTTTCATGGGCCTCCCTACCCATTTATTCCTCTCCTAGGTGTAAGTAGCAAAATCTAATATTCCAAAATTGCTATGTGCAAATTTTGGAACATTACATTGTAGTTCTGAGCAGCTCTCGCATGTGGATTGAAAGCTGATTTCTGAAGTACACCTTTAGCAATCGGTTTAATTTCTAGATCAGGAATAGGTTTCTCGATATGAAGTGGATCAAAAACTGAAGGAGATGTAGTTGGTGTTGAATTATAATTTTCTACTTCTTTACCAATAATAATATTTTTACTTCCATCGTCTTGAGATCGTGTCACAAGAATTACTTGAGACATCATCAAAATATCTACCAATGTATTCGAATAAGATCCAATCATTTTGCTATCTTGAGTAGGAAAAGGATCCTTCAAGACAGCGGGTGTGAGTGAACCTTTGACGAATTTAGATACCTTAGACCTATGTGGGCACTCCTTAGTAAAGTGATCCTCATCACAGATAAGACAAGGATAACGAGGTTTTTGTTTATCGTCAGTTGATTTATTTTTTTCAGTTTTTTCTTTGGGAGATGAAGATTGTTTGCTTTTATTTTTACCTTTATTCTTATTACTAGATTTAGATTTAGCTGTAGATGAATCTACAATGTGAATGTCGGCAGAAGTTTCAAGGGAAGAATCTCCTTTTGGTGAATCTGGTAAAGTTATAATAGGAGAAGTAATTTTTGAAGATTTCTTCTTACTCTTATTAGTACTAACCGAACCAATTACACCATCAGCGGCATGAGACCCTGGAGGAGTTGCAGTTATCTGACTAGGATGTGGTAAATCAGGAGTTTTTTCATACAAAGTACCTGACTATGTATATACAAGGCCAAGGTACTCATCTTGAGAAATGACTTGTTCTTCTGTAACAACTCCTCCCATAGCCACATCTTCAGTGATTTTCGGCAGTAATGATTTGATGAACCATTCTACCAAGATTTGATTAGGAATAAAAACTTTCACTAAACGTCTTCTACGTCTCCATTCATGTATGTGATCTAATATGTACGTAGATGTAGATTGTTTTAATGAAGTCAGTAATTCTGTGCCATTTTTGTATCTGACTGGCAACTGAAAATGGGTTAAGAAAGTTGTTGCTAATGCGTTGAAATTATTGAATGAGCCACGTGGTAGTTCAATATACCATTTTTCTGCTAGACCTATCAGTGTTCTCTGAAACAGTCGTAATCGAATCAAATCATCAATCAAAGAGTTGGATGCACACCATAGGTGGTAAGTCATGACATGTTTTGAAGGGTCCTCTCCTGATTTACCTTCAAAATTTGGGATATTATTAGGCAAATTATTAGGCATTATCAACCAATATGAAAGATAATAGATAAAATCATTTGTAAGGCGTGAAAAATCAAGTAAATCCAAAGTTTCTATGAATGGCAACCGACGGTTAGGGTCTTGCTGATTAAATTGATAACCTTGTGGGACTATATTTGTACTAGGAGGGGGATATCCAGGATATCATAGAATATCCTGTGCATTTGGAATCGGAATGCCCCCTAAATAACCAATATTAGCAGGACCATACTGGGGTCGAGTAGGTATCTGATACATGTACCCATGGTACGGTTGATGCTGGTATACTAGATTTTGTGCTACAGGTCCATATTGATACTGCCCTTGGTATGGTTGATAAAAAAACTGTGGTTGGCTTGTTATAATTGTACTTGTACCAAGTTAACCTGCAGGCATCTAAAAATTAGTCTGAATTGTGGGTCCAGGTTGTGGTGCAGAAACTACAGGGATTTGTTGTGATACTTGAGGGGTTGTAGAAATAGGAGCTACAGAAACTCTAGGAATAGGTGTGGTAGCTTGAACATAAGTTGGTGTAGCAGTTTGCGATGGAGTTCTAGGCATACTCAGACCAAGCTGCTGAATTGTACCAGATGCAGGTACCTGAACGGTAGGTTGAATAGGTTGGATAGGTTGTTGGATTTCACTGTAACCAATTGGATGTCCAGGTTGATAATAGGGTACTTGCACATTACGTTGCAAATTCTGTTGAACTTGGGTTGGATCGCACACCGTATTAACTCTGGGATATGAAGGTCCCATTGAAGGTTATGCGTAGGAAGGACCATAACTAGGTTGATAATTTGGAACATATGTTTGATAATTAGATGGATAATTCCCACCTGCTTGAAACAATTGCTATTCCTGGTAGAACTACTGCCCTAAAGGAGGCTTTGGACCCTGAGTTGGGTACTATCCTTGAGGTTGATATTGACCCTAAGGTATGTATTGACCTTCAGGTATGTACTATCCTTGAGGTTGATATTATACTTGAGGTATGTACTTTCCTTGAGGTTGCCCCCCAGGCGGTAAATTACTAACTTGAGGTTGCCCCCTAAGCGGTAAATTACTACCTTGAGGGCCAGGGTTTGGAGAGTCCAAGTGAGTCTAGTCAACGTCTGCTCCAGGTACAGTGGGACATTCCCTCCACCGTCACCTTGGGAAATAATCCTAAATTTTATGGCCACTAAGGTCACCAACTAGAACAAATATAACTAGGGGAACAGTGTACGATCCGATATACACACAAGGGTAGAGTAACTAGCTCAATCCCCTTGAAGGCTCCTTGAGATAATCCAAGGTTTACCGACAAGTGAACCCAGGCTCCTCGATAATGGTCTATCCGAGTTTTACCGTTTTTAATATGTGAACATCTGCTATCTTTCCTAATGAGATAGGTACTATTACCTCATTGGTTTGAATATGATCTCGTGATTAACTCTTTTAAGAAGAGCTTCCCAGAGCATACATGTTACAATTGGATTTTTCCTACTGCAAGATTACTACTTGTTTGTTTGAACTTCCTTGGAATGCTAATTACAACCTATTCAAAGACACTAGCCTAAGCTATGTTGGTGGAAAATAGCCCTAGAAAATGTAAAATTTATAGATTGATTTTAATTCAGAGTTATTTTTATTTTGGCTATTTCTTAGGAAAAAAAGTATGGAAGTGAAACTTCAATGATGTTTTATGACCCGACTAAAAAATATGCTAAGATTCATATATATGAAAAAAAACTCATTTCTTTTCAATGAAACCTATCTAAAGGAAAGATTTGAGAGATTCAATAACTTTCAAAACATCAATTCTTTCTTTCATAAACAAGAAAATTTGAAAAGAGGACAATTTCTTGAGAACTCAATTTCGCAGAAAAATGATCACTTGTTCAAAATAAAATTCCTTATATCTTTCAAATCAGAAACTACAATCAAACTTTTTCCAAAAGAAAACTAAAACTTCTAAAAACGTAAAATTCAAAACCAAAAGAAAAACTCTAATTTTGAACTCTATCTAAAAGTTTTGAGGATGTTTATGCTTAGTTTGTGATCTAACCAAGAAAATTTATGCTTATCTCAGCAATAACAAAAAACATCCAATAATGGTTTAATGTGAAATTCAGGCCTTATCAAGCTAAAGGTATTCTAAATTTGAAAATGAAAATTCAATCTAATTTTCATAAAAGCAAGATTTGCAACAAGTTTAATGGCTCAACAAGAAAACGATGACACACCAATCAACTAAGGTATATGAAAGTTTCTGATTTAGAGCAGCAAGAATACAGGGCAAACACTCATTCATAAAATGCAAATCAGCTAAAAAATCACTCAAACACAGAAATTGCTGAAGGAAATTCACACATAAGACTTTGATAGTCAAGACAAGTTGGGGAAAACATAGAGAATCTAGTAATCTAGCTCCTGAAAACATAATTTTTAATTTTTCAAAAATTTTCTAGAAGTCCACAGTTTCTAATGGATTAAGGTGAGGTACCGCACTATTTTTCACTAAAAACTGCGGAGGCTGACGCTACGTTTTTAAACAAAAACTGCGGAGGCCGGGAAAAACACTGAAAAAATAAAAATACAGATTTACAGTTCAGGGATTCTAATAAGTTATTTACCCAACCCAATTTTGGAGTAATCAAATTCAGAGAACTTATCCAAAAGTCAAACTGAAATTAAAAAAGGAAAATCTATGTTCATGATCCCCAGCGGAGTCGCCATTTTGTTATGCGGATAAATCCTTCTTGCGGACAAGAACGATCTCCCTAGTATCCTAAGGATATATAGAAACAAACAACCAAATGCAAACCATTTTATCTAGACCATTTGTGATTCAGAATTATTAATTAACAAAGTATGAGGACATGCCCCTACCTGAAGTCCAATGCTTGTTGTAATCTTTATATCCAGTCGCTCCAAAAGAGGTCACTTCAGCATGTGAAACCTGCAATAAAAGACAGAAAAAAGGATTAAAAGAACCTGCAAGATATAATAATTCATAAAACACTAATCTATCTCAGTGATGAAGGAATCCAAGAATTAAATTACTCAAATAGATACATGAACAATTTAATGAGAAAATAGAATCCATTTGTATTAACTTGTATAATAAGAAGTAACCTTACAACCTTGTCACCTTGATGTTATACAGGTTCTTCTGGAGTCCTGAACAACCGTTTTCCTTTGGTTTGACAAGCCTTCTCCTCTTTGAACTAGCATGAAACTATGGATATGAGTATGTGATCGTTCTCATACCAATGATGCCAAGTATAGAGAGTATGATTTCTTCAACAATTTTCCTTAAAAACTACTAAGTTCTAAGTACCCTTGAGACTGAAACATGAGTTCAATTTATAGGAAAATGGAGGTGGTTTCAGTTCCATAAAGAAGGGGATAAATTCCTCTCATGAAGGTATTTGAGCTCCAAATACCAAGGGATAAACTCCATTAATGAAGGGATAGAGGTCCATGAATGAAGGGATGAAGCTCGACCTGATTACGCTTCTAGGAGCCTCCAGTTGGGAGAATATTCGACCAGCTGGGATTCTAGAAATTAATTTTTATTTTATTTTAACTCTTACGGGGGTCCACAGGTTTAATAATCAGAACGTGCGGGATGTGCCGTAGATTATAGAGCAAAAAGTTGTGGTCCGCAGGCAAGGACTAGGAAAAGTGCGGAGTTAGGATTTTTAAGGTTTTAATGAGCTTTTCTCCAATTCCAAGAATTGGTTTAGGAAATTTGGGGTTTTGACCTCTAAGGGAGCATAATATAGGTAATGATGAACCCATATAGACAATTAAATTTCATGGTGACACAATAACGTTTAACAAACCCTCCACTGCAACACCCTGCAAAATAACGCAGTTCCTCAAGGAGACTGCGCTGTGGCTGAAGGTCACTGCTTGGCCCAATGCTGGATGGTGGAAATGAAGCTCATAATAACACTCCTATATGGCCTTCTCAAGTCCTCAAAGATAGAGTATGGGATTCTCGCCTGTAAACTCCCTTGTACTAAACATTACAAAAAACTAAGCTAAATAGCAGAAGCATGCAAGATATCATAAGACTCAGACATAAACAATATTATGAATGCCTATCATGGCTTCCATCTCTTCCCTTATATCCTTGGTGAGCTTCCCCACCCTTGGCCCCACACATTTATGAGGTTACTTCCATGCAAAGACTCCTCCAAAACTGCGCTGTCCCCACTAGCTCCATTCTCTTCTTTGGCAACGCGGTTGATTTGGTGAATCTTGACCCAGTCTACATGCATTGCCCCCTTTCACACCCAAGGTGGATTTATTTTGACTATATAAACTTATCCACATCCATATTGGAAGTGATGTATTCCTACTAAAGAGATTTAAGGGTATCCCTACCCCACTTATTCATCTAGACTATGAATAGAAGCAACATATAATATTCCAACTAGCTAAAAGCTAATTGGTAATATTACAGTCCTCCCCTCTCAAATGTTGCTTTTCCTCAAGCAAAAGTAAATAAGGATGCTTCAAAATCTTCTCTCCATCCCAAGTGGCATCCTCATCTGGTAGATTCTTCCATCGAATTATATATTCTCTAATCACCTTGCTCCTTAGCTGCCTCTCCTGAGTATCCAAGATAGCCTCTGATTTCAAAACTAGATGGCCCTCATCATCAATAGGTGGGAGGTCCATGGTAGCAACCAAATTTTGTCCAATGGCCTTCTTGAGGCATGAGACATGAAAAGTGTTATGGATCTTGCTCCCAATAGGAAGATCTAACTCATATGCTACTTCTCCAACACGATGGATCACCTTGTATGGCCTATAGAACCGAGGTTTAAGCTTCTCATCCCCATTCTCTTTAAGTGTAGACTGTCTATATGGCTGAAGACGAAGATAAACCAAATCATCCACCTCAAACTGCCTCTCTATCTGACTACGGTCTATATATATCTTCTATTGGTTTTTTGATGTAGCAATGCTATCCTTGAGGGCCCAGAGTATATCCTGACTCTCCTAAATCCATTCCTTTTCTCTATGAGCCTTACTTGCTCCAAAAATCACATCAGAAAATGATAGAGCATCATCCCATAAAGAGCTCTAAATGGGATCATGCCAATGGAAATATGAAAGGTTGTGTTGTATCAATACTCCCCCAAATGGAGCCAGCACAACCATGCTCTTTGCTGCCCCGAAACATAGTTCTGCAAGTAGCCTTCCAACCAATTTTTTACTATTTCTGTCTATCCATCGGTTTGTGGGTGATAGCTAGTACTTGGTGTCAACTCAATACCCACTAACCGGAAAAGCTCCTGCCAAAATCCACCCATGAAGCGGCTATCTCGATCACTGACTATGGTCTTTGGGAGACCATGGATGCTAAACACATCTATAAAGAAAATCTCGACTACCTATGAAGTAGTATATCGTGCAGAAATAGCAAATAAATGTGAATACTTTGTTAGTCTATCAACAACTAAAAAGATACAATCCTTACCATGAACTGTACGTAGATCGCTGATGAAGTCCATGGAGATACTTTCCCATTTTCCATCCGGAATAGGGAGTGGCTGCAATAATCCTACGGGATGGTTGTGCTCTCCTTTGTTATGCTGGAAAACTATGCACTCCTTGATGTGTTGGAGCACATCCTCATTGAGATCTTTCCATGAGAATCTCTCCCGAATAGCTTGATATGTCTTGGTGAATCCTTGATGCCCCGCAAGTAGTGAATCATGTGATGCCTGCAAAATATTCTTCTTGAGCTTAGAATCTCTAGCCAAGAAGACCCGATATCAGTGATAGATGACCTCATCCATCACTCTATACCTCTCATTAGTCACCTGTCCATCTAGGATCTCACATGCAAAGAAATATTTGGAATATTCCACTAGCAACTGAGCCTTCCAATCTGTATCCATGCTTATTAAGGACAACGCTACTGGTCTCCGAGATAGATCATATTCCATTACATTGCTCTTCCCCTTGACATATTCTATGTCAAAGTCAGATGCTTGGATATTACTCACGCATTTTTTCTGCCTCTCTTGAAGCTTATTCTGCTCAAGAAATAACCAAAGACTATTGTGATCAGTCTTCACTCGGAATCTGTTACCCACCAAATATTTTCGGAACTTGGCTAAGGCATGCATAATTGCCAATATCTCCTTATCATATATGGGATACATTTTCTCATGTGGCAGCAACTTCCGACTCTCAAAAGCTATGGGGTGTCCCCCTTGCATCAACACTGCTCCAATTCCTTCTCCCAAAGCATCACATTCCAACACAAAGGGTTGGGTAAAATCTGGTAGAACTAATACCGGGAAACTACTCATCACCTCCTTGAGCTTATCAAAAGATCTCTGTGTTGTAGTTGTCCAACTGAAATCTCCCTTGTTATTTAGATCTGTAAGTGGTGCTCCTAATTGAGAGAACCCTTTAACAAAATTCCAGTAATAGGTACATATGCCTGAAAACCCTCGAAGTTCTATGACATTCTTTGGTTCGGGCCAATCTCTGATAGCACATATCTTCTCTTCATGAACTCTCACCCCATCTACTCCAATGATGTGGCCTAAATAGAGCATCTTTGTGAGCCCAAAAACACATGGAGAGCTTAGCATATAATTTATTCTCTTCAAGAATATGTAATACTGCCTCTATATGCTGTAGATGCTCCTCCCATGTGCGGCTGTAAATAAGAATGTCATCAAAGAAGATCAACACAAATTTCCTCAAGTGAACATGGAAAATGTGGTTCATGCAAGATTGGAATGTTTCTGGAGCATTGGTTAGCCCAAAAGGCATCACCAAGAACTCAAAATGGCCATAGTGGCATCGAAATGATGTCTTTGGGATGTCTTGATCCCTCACTATGATTTGATGATACCCCGATCTCAAATCAATCTTGGAAAAATACTTGGATCCTCTTAGTTCATCCATCAATTCATCAATCCTGGAAATTGGGTATCTTTTCTTCATGGTATTTTTGTTCAAGGCCCTATAATCAATGCACATCCTCAATGTGCCATCCTTCTTCTTCACCAAGACCACTGAAGAAGTAAAAGGACTGGTGCTAGTCGAATGTGTCCTAAGGACAAAATCTCCTGAATGGAATTTTCAATCTCATTCCTATGGGCTTTGGGATGCCTATAGGGTGTGGTGATCATTGCTTGGATCCCCTTCTCCAACTCAATAGTGTGCTCAAATCCTCAGTTAGGAGGTCTCCTGGGTGGGATATCTCCAAATAATGTGGAATACCGGTCCAAAATAGATTGTACATATGGATGTACTGGTGAATCCTTGCCTCCTACTTCTGAAATATGCAGTTATAATTCCCATTCTATGTCCCCTCTATGCAAATCAACTTCCATCCTGTGTGCTAAGACAATATCGGGTGGATAGGTGTGTATGCCTTTGATTCTCTGATGTTTACCACTCCTGTTTTCTATCCACTTCAACTCTAATGTTTCCCAGTCTGTGGTAACCTTCCCTAAGGTGATTAACCACTAGACACCAATATCACATTGGTGTCTAGAATATCAATAAAAAATAAGTGGTCTGTCAATGTGTAGGTTCCTATAGTGATGGTTAATGCTGGGACATATTTGGCACATTGCATGGTTCTAGCTCCTGGAACCAAAACTGAGAAACCCTCAAAATATTCTATGTGAATGCCCCTCCTCTGCACCAATTGTGTGTCAATAAAGTTATGGGTAGCTTCACTATCTACCAATACTGATACTCTTTGTCCCAGAATAGTGCCTCTAACCCTTAATGTTAGATACTTGGGAACTCCCCGCAAAGCTGCAAGAGTCCCTCCCATTGGAGAAAGTGCTCCCACTACATCTCCTATGGGTGGTGCACCTCCTCCTGCTACTACAACGTTGTTCTCCTTCTCCTCATCAGAAAATATCTCAATGCAATGTGCCTTCCCTGCAACACATTGGTGGTCTGGTACCCATGGCTCTCGACAAGTGAAACAAAGTTTCTTCTTCCTTAGATCTCTCCGGGCATTATCATAAATAGATTTATTCTCATGATCCTCATTTGAGACGATATATTTTGCTGAAAAGGGGCTTTTGCCTTGGGTAAAGCATGATGTAGGTATCTAGCCCTCTCCATAGCTTCTTGGAGCGTAGTTGGTCTAGTAGATTTCACCAACCCAAGCAATGGTTCAACCATTGCATCAATGAACATGCATACTCTCTGGGTCATAGTGAGGTCAGATACCATGATTAAAAGCTTTAGAAACTCAAAGATATAAGTCTCTAGATCTCCTATTTTCTTGAGCTTGGTTAGCCCCACAAAATGTGCCTCTGGATTCCTGGGATCAAATCTCTCCACCAACATCCAGGTGAAGTCTGAATAAGAAGCGATACTAGCACGCCCAAGTGTAGATAGGCCATGAAACCACCACTCATGTGCTTCACCTTTTAGGTGCAGTGCTGCTATTTTAATAGCCTCCATTTTTGAAACTCTGTTTAGTTGGAAGTAGGTATCCAACTTCTCTACCCAAGCCTTAGCTTTGCACTTGGGTGATCCATCATAAGAGGGAAAAAATAATCTACCAAAACTGCGCTGTACATCTTGGTTCTGCATGTACCCTCCACTTTTATGGTGATTGAAGGATCTCCTACCATCCTTGATCTGACAAAACTCCTGAATGTTCAAATGCTCCTTGAACCTCTGGGATTGAGATTCATATTCCACAAAATATTCAGCAAGTTTTTATTCGCTCAATGGTCCTCCCTCCTCACCTTCCAATGACAGGAATGTGGGCATGGTGGAGCATTGTGAAGAAGGTTGTGCTACTGATTTATCCAACCATAAATGTGAAGTGCCAGAGCTTTCCCCATGGTGAAACCCTCTAGGGGATTCTTTCTGTATTTCTAATCTCATCTCCTTGATATTGTTTGCAATGTTCTACATGGTCTGAAGAAGAATTTTTGGAATCTCTTTCTCCTGCATTTCTATAGGTGTATTTCCCCACAAGATGAGCCAAGATTAGAGCTTTGATACCACTGTAATATTCCAAATTAGGAAAGACAACAATATTGAACACCAAACCAAAATGTACAACAAATAATGATGCAAAACACATGATAAAATCATAGATCCATTAGATTATGTATTACATCAGAAAAATCTACAATGTGTTGAGGAACCAATCACTCAAACTAGGAAAACAAGCCTCCAAAGCCCAAAAACACTAGAATCCCAAAGGATGTTGCAATAAAGAAATGCCAGAATACATGACATTGCAGTCCCAGTGAGGGTTAGTGCTACAGGAAAATGGAGACAAATGGATCTACTGATATATTACTCAAAAGGAGTTGAAAATGGAGAACTAGTCTCTCAAACACAATCCCAAGATAAACCCGGCAAGGGTTTCTTGAAAAGCACAAGATGCAAAAAAGTGCAGACTGCAATTCTGTGGCTGAATCAAACTGTACCACCAAAGCTTTGCTAGAATATGGCTGAAATGACAAAGATATGGCTATAAATTCTCCTCTCTAGCTTTTCAAGTGAAAGTCTGCTCCTTTCACTATGAAACTAGCTCATAAACAGGGTTTCACAACCCTCTCATGGAACACCCTGCAAAATAACACAGTTCCTCAAGGAGACTGCACTATGTCTGAAGGTGACTGCTTGGCCCAATGCCAGATGGTGGAAATGAAGCTCAGAATAATCCTCCTAGATAGATTTCTCAAGTCCTCCAAGATATAGTATGGGATTCCCGCCAGGAAATGCCCATGTACTAAATATTACAACAAACTCAACTAAACAATTGAAGCATGCAAGAAGTCATAAGACTCAAACATAAACAATATTTTGAATGCCTCTCATGGCTTCCATCCCTTCCCTTATATCCTTGGTGAGCTTCCCCACCCTTGGCCCCACTCATTTATGCGGTTACTTCCATGCAAAGACTCCTCTTCCAAAACTACACTGTCCCCACTAGCTCCACTCTCTTCTTTGGCAGCGCTGTTGATTTGGTCAATATTAACCTAGTCTACATGCATTTCCCCCTTTCACACCCAAGGTGGATTTATTTTGACTATCTAAACTGATCCAAATCCATATTAGAAGTGATTTATGTTAGCCCCTCATAAATTTTGACAAGCAAACAGGGGGCTAAAATGTTTCTGAGCCTTCAAGTAATGCATTTCCTCTAAAAACAAATCATCCTTGAAGTCTCCTGTGCCCTTGACTTTGATAAACCTCCACTGCTTTTTCTATTCTAAAGGGCCTTACTGATTGTAAAGAACTGTGCTTCAAAAGGCCTACATTTTCCCCTTGTATCCTTGCTGAATGCCCCATTTTAGCCTCCTTTTCCCTCTGTCAAAGTTCCCCTTTCATCCCCTAAATTCCCCCAAAACTCCCTTTACATCCTACCCACACCCCCTGTTTGGCCTACTTCCCCTTTATTTTCCCTATCGTTACCATTCATAGGCCTTAAAATGCTCTAAAATTGGGCCAAATAACCATATTTTCATGTCTATTGGGTCTTAGCCCCCTTCAGGCTAGCGCCTTAATCTTTCTCTCGACGGACCCAGCGCCAAGACCAGGCGCCAAGGTGGAAGGCGTTTATCTTAATTGGTTATCGGGTGATTTTTCCACTGTCGATCTGTTCAGATTTGACGGTTGTCACAAAATCTCTTCGCACCTGTCTTTTCTTGTCCGCCGCCCGATCATATATCAACCGTCCGTTTTTCCCGCAGATCGATGGTCCGTGTTCCCTCCACCTGGTGGTCCCCGCAATGCGCACTGTTCATAAACCACCGATTTCCATTGCACCGCGTTTGGAGGTTGGGCGGTATTTTCTGCTTCGGAGTGATTCCACTCATCGCATGACACGTGGCTCCGTGCACTATTCACAAACCGCCCTCCATTGCACATTATCGTTCGGTGTTTTCCCTGGTGCGATATCGTCGTGCGCCATTCGATCTGAGGCAGGCCATCCAATGGCGATCGCTCCGCGAAGTCGCACGAGGATTAATCAGAGGCAATCATACCCCTGGCCCACTGTCCATTGCCCTCCGACGTGTTTTCCACCGTCGATCTCCGCCGGAGATACGATGGCCCAGATTAAATGCATGCTCGCCAATTAACCCCGTATCGCCACGTCACCCTTTCCACGTAGTTTTTTCGTATTTCGCCCGTCTCTCTCTATATATTCAAAAGGTCAAAATTCAAAGGTTTTGCATTAAAAATTTGTTGTGCTCCGCCCACGTCCTCCAGACCATGTTCCACTATTAAGTTGCATTTTCCACCATGATCCTACACTTTTCCGCCATCTCACCAGTCTGCATTTCCATTCTCGTCATCCCCGTTGCATCCACCACCTCCATGCATGGTTTTCTTAACAAGTTTTCATGTTTTTCAGGGTTATCAGATGGTAAAAGCCGCCATGATTACACAGTCTTTATTATAGCAGAAAAAAACGTAGAAATGACCATTTTTCAGAGGCTGAAATCACGAAGAAAGTCTGGGAAGGAGCCATGACAGGACTTGCATTAAAAGAACAGGTTTTGAACTTTTAAAAACCTCCCCAGAGCCATTAAAAGCACAAATTTCACCGACAGAGACAGAAATGGGGCAGTAGAGATTTTAAGGCCCGTCATTGAAGATTTTGAGCCTTAAACTAGTGATTTGAAGGCAGAGTACCAGATCGAAGACATCATGGATCACACAGAAGGCCCAACACACAGAAAACTATGTCATCTAGGTAACTACAGCAGCAGAACGTTCCTACCTGTGAAAGGACAAAGTGCCCATATTGTTTCCTTTATTTACCGTGTTCCTGAAGAAAATTTAGCCTTGACCACAGTCCTAAGCTACCAGAGCATTTGTTATGCCGTATGGCAGACTTCACTGTCATTTATTTATCTTTTGTTTATTCACCAAAGGTACCATAGAGTACTGCAACCAAAGTACATTAGGGGCATACCTGGAGTAAATGGAAACCTGAAGAAGATCATTCTTTCATCCAAGGAGTTCCAGAGATAAATGCACAAAATTTAAAACTGAATGGGCTTCGGCCCTCTTTCTTTTCTGAGTTTTAATGCTTCATTTAGTTTTTCACCTACCTCCTCCGCTCTCTTCAGATATAAAATTCATGAAGAAGCTCACTGTAAAGGTTGTTTTTGATCAGTTATCAGAGAATTGCAAGCTATTTCTTTTGAGACATAGTCTCTGTGTAAAGTTGTAAGATAGGTTGAGGAAGATGTTTTCTGATTGAGTATCCAGCTATTGGAAATGTTGTACTTGACTGGTGTTGCTTTTTAATATGACAAGAAAATTTCTTTGGATCCTGATCTAAAGCAACGGTGATGTTTTTCTATCTCTGTATTTGTGTTTAACTTACATTCCGTTTCATTTCATTTCTACTGGCTCGCATCAGAAATCTGGCATAGGATTTACCCTTGTTAGGTACCCTATGTTTCTGCTCTCCTTGCCTTTGATGTTTTCTACTAAATGTGCTATCTAAGAGTTGATTTCAGTTAATTTAACCAGTGTAGTGGATTTCATTGCCTGCTAGCTGATGTATGAATTAAATGAATCTGTTCTTAGATGTTCTTGTTAGGATTTAATTGAATGAATTGGGAACATTGGGAGGTCTAGAACCCTGTCTCTATCTCACTAGGATCATTTTCAATTGATTGAACCTTTCTAAGATCCCTCAAGCTGGAGGCCGAAGCATTGAGAGTTCAAATTCTCTCTCTGATCTCAGTTCTTTAACTTTGTGTTCTAAATCTTTATTGTTTCCTCCTCCGTTACCATTCCTTACCACACTATCATCTTTAAGATCCAATGTTTTAGATGACTAGCCCAACTGAAAGCCTGCACATTGAATAGCAAGTAAACCCTTTCCTGACTCCATTACCCAATGGTCTTGAATGCTCCCTGGAATACTTCACCTCTGCCTAAAATCCTCTTTGCCCGGCCTTGTCTTATATTGAACCCTTCTTTCCTGATTCCCAACAACCAAACAAACAAACCCTGTGCCTATAACTAGCCTAATATCTTAACCTTTTGAACTTCCAATATATATACCTTAAACAATCATAGAGAGATCCCTCTCTGGATCCAGGAGGGCTAGATCCTGAGGTCTGAAAGTGGTTTGATGTTGTCTCATCTTTTGGTATTGCCAACCTTGCCAAAACATGGGAACCCCAACATAAGGGCGACTCCGCTGGGGAAATCTGAGAGCCTATAACTACTAATATTTGGTCCGTGTCCCATTGTCGTCACCAACATAATGGCGACTCCACTAGGGAAATCTGAGAGCCTATAACTGCTAGTATCTGGTTTGTGTCCCACTGTCATCACCAACATAATGGCGACTCCACTAGGGAATAATCTGAGAGCCTATAACTGATAACATTTGTCTGTCTCCCATCGTCGTCACCAACATAATGGTGACTCCACTGGGGACATTCTGAGTATTTATCACCTTACTACATCATAAGAGCCTCATAGACCTACAATCTCTGGTTAGGTTGGCAGTTAAACACTCATATTCACAGATCAACCCCTATACCTTTGTTGTGTTCTCCCACACTCTTAGACAGAGTCTGGAAAGGGCCAGGTAGCCTCCAGATCTCACACTCTTTCAGAGGTGACATATCTGGTAAAAGCCCTCCCAGTCAATCTCTGGTTAGAGTTTGTTTTTTTGGGAGCTGTCCTTGAAAAGGGACATCTCATAATCACTGTGGTGGATAGTGTACCCTCCAGAAGCACCCTAAACCTTCCACCTGGCGACTCCATAAACTCCTTAAAGATCAAAGACTCCACTGGTGATCAATAGGCCTGCTGATTATCTTGGCTCACATAAGACTCCACTGGAAGACCAGCCCCCATAAAAACATCAACCACAGTAGAAGTAACAAGTAGGGTTTAGCTCCTTTGTGAAAATAACATTCTGGCTCCAAGAGCCATTCACACAAGAGTTCATCCCAACCCAAACCCACCTAAAATAGTTGATAACCCTGAGAGCATCCTCAAGAGATCTCCTGCACCTATAAGACCAACTATTTCTAGCCACATCCATAGAGCTAATTCTACACCAGAAGACTTTATAGCTCTATCAGACCCATCTTTTGACCTAGGCACTCAAAACAGCTTACTAGGAACTAGGTCATTCAACGTCCTAGACCAGCCAGACCTTGAGCTTCCTGGTTCACCGCCTCAAAGTGGTAAACACATTAGGGACAGAGAGACCCCTCCATCTACACCCCCTGATATTCACTTCCTTCAGAACTTGGGGCTCTGCCACCTTAAATCTGCTCATCAGTCTTCTGCTGGTCATAGTATTCCTGTCATCCATATACAAGCTGCTCAAGTTAACCCCTTACCTCCGCAAAACATCATTATGGCAGCCTGGTACGTGCCTCTGGTTTAACCCCAACCTCTAGTGCCTTTACCCAATGATTATCAATCAAAGATCCCACACTTCACTGCAAAAGAGTCTACCATAGCTCAGCACCATGTAGATAGGATGGAAGATTCTTTTGACTACATGGAAATAGACGATGATACAGTCAAAATGAGAATCTTTGCCCAGAGCTTAGGAGGTGATGTGAAGAAATGGTTCAAAAGCCTACCTCGTAATAGTATCCAAGACCTTCCTACCTTATATCAGACCTTCATAAAAAAATGGGAGGTTAATACCAACCCTCTCCAATTTCTAGCAGAATACAAGAACCTGAAAAGAAACGCAGGAGAGAGTGTCCAGGACTACTCTACAAGGTTTAACAACGTTTATAATGCTCTTCCACCACATATGAAAACTCCCCAAGGTATGGTTCTAGTGAAATACCCTGAAGGCTTGGATGCTGATATGGCCTAACAGCTTAGGGAGAGGGACTAAAACACATTGGAAGACATGCAAAAGGGAGCAGTGAGTGTAGAGGCAAATCTGATTGAGAAGAAAGCAAGATTGAGAGCTGAGAAAAGGGTAACATATAGGGATGACAATGTAGCTTCTACATCTGACCCCAATATTGACCGCATATCCAAGAACATGGAAAATCTACAACAAATGATGGAAAAAATGGTTGTCACAGTTAGTAACCAAAACAGAAATCAAAACCACAACTAGAACCAGAACTTTAGAAGAAACAATACCACTCCCAACAGACAAAGAGAATCAGATCAGCAAGTTTTTCCCCCATTCCAAGAGAATTTTTTTGATGAAGATGAGGGAATCATAGAAGAGTCTGAGGGAAACACAATAAACATGTTTGAAGTGGAAAACTTAATCCACAACTGTTCCACAGAAGAAGATTGGCCCTCACCCTCATATTGGGATGAGGAATGGCTAGAATCTGAGGATTACAGGTTAGGATTTGAAGATGCCATCATGCAGGTCAGAGAACAATATGAACTTAGAAGAAAAAAGAGCCTAGACACTGCCAAACCTACAGCTTCTGAGGTTACCATCAAGAAAAGGCTTGAGAAAACTTCTAAAGTGGCTGCTGAAAGGAACAAATCAGCAGCTGAGAGTTCTGGAAAGAACAAAGAGAAAGAAAACCAAAACAGTGAGAAACAAAGCCAACCAACTAGAAGCACTAGCATTGCAGTTAGTGCTCCTGATAAAACTGTCACAAACACTGCACATAACGAGAATCAGCACACTGATTCAGCCACCAAGGCAGTGGCTAACAAAATAGAGTCGAGCATTCCAAAGAGTCAATCCACTTTCAATCTAGAAAGTGAGATTGCAAAAATTAAAATCTCTGTACCACTCTCTGAGCTGGCCACTCAGGATGTATATAAAGGCCAAATTTTGAAAGCATTAAATTTAGGTGAGAACAGTGACACTGTAAATTTGAGTGATGATCAACCTGCCCTTCTGTTTGGTCCAAAGATAGAAGGAAAGTTTTAGGAAAGGGTAGTGCTCCATTTTTATATCAGTCTTAATATCCATGATAAGATCCTCCACAATGCAATGCATGATTTTGGGGCATCACACAACCTGATGCCTAAAGTAGTGATGGAAAGATTAGGCCTAGAGATAACCTGCCCCTATAAAGACTTATATTCATTCGACTCTAGCAGAATAAAGTGTCTTGGCCTGATCAAAGATTTATGTGTGAGCCTTACCTAGATTCCAGCCAAGTGTATGGTCATGGATGTTGTTGTGGCAGATGTGCCACCCAAGTATGGCATGTTATTATCAAGATCATGGGGAGCCAAGCTGCAAGGAACAATGCAGATGGATGGGGCTTATGCCACAATTCTTGTTTTTAGCCAACTTAGAAGACCGTATAGAGAGGCAGAAATGAAATTCCTGGTCAGTAGCCTTGAAAAGCCTAAAAATTCACCTTTATACTCCGTACATACAGACCTCGACTCCTTCATCCTTTGCAATAATGAATCCTTAGAGGGGTCAGAGTCCAAAAACAGAGATACAAACAAGGAAACATAGCCCATGGACTTTAACATAATGGATACTCTAGACTCGGAGGAGAATGATGTGGAAAATCTTGAATAGTGCACTGAAACAAAAACTCCAAGAGAACCATTAATAGAACGCAGTCAGCTGATTAGTCACCCTTCACAAACACATACACCACACCAAGAACGAATCGATGAGAAACCCAAGAATGAAACCTTATGGGAAATGAATTTCGATGGGTCATGCACCAAGAGAATTGCTGGAGCAGGAGTGTGGATACACAACATAGAGAGTGACTACGCAGAGAGCCGTGCCTGTAACCTGCACTTCAAATGTACAAACAATATTGCAGAGTATGAGGCTCTTATCCTAGGCTTAAACCTGTTGAGAAAATTAGGAGCCCGTAGGATAACTGTGCATGGGGACTCTGAGCTGATCATTAAACAGGTGAAGGGTGAATACACAGTGAAACATCCTAGATTGAGAGCATACAGGAATGAAACTATGGATTTATTGAAAGCCTTTGTAGAATACGAGATGGTGTTTGTCCCTAGGAGCTAGAACGCAATTGCAAATGGACTAGCCTACATGGCTAGTTCGTATCATAAGCCTCCCAGCGACCAACAGATCATCATTCAGACCAAATTCAGACCGATAGTTCCAGACAATGAAAAATATTGGCAGGTCTTTGAGGGTGATAAACAAATTGAAGATTTCCTGGTAGGCAGAGATGAGTTTTAATTTTCTGATTCAGATTCCAACTCTGACGGTAGCTACCTGAGTGAAGAGTCCTCAGATGAGGAAGAACCACCCTGTAACATAGAAATAAACGTTCTAAATGAACACACTAGAAATCCAAATGAAGAATGTGAAAACGCAGATAGTGGAGAAGTAGAGGTGCTGCAGACCAAGGATAAGAACATACCTCGAGGTCTGGCACCTTTAGAAGACCTTTTTGACTTCGATGATGTAGCAAAAAAGCCCAATATAGAACATGCAGACTCTGATGTCGAAGAATGCAACATAGCCACTGAAGATAAACCCAAGATGATCAAATTGCCTAAGTCCCTGCCTGAAAACATGAAAAAGAAATACATTAACGTGTTCAAAGAATTCATTGATGTGTTTGCATGGAGCTATGAGGACTTAAGGGCCTATGACACAAACATCATACAGCACAAAATACCTTTGAAAGAAAATCAGAAACCCTTTAGACAAAAAATTCGCATAATAAACCCAAAACAATTTCCTGTAGTGGAAAAAGAGATTAAGAAGATGTATAAGGCATGCATAATTGTGCCTGTGAGGTTCTCTGATTGGGTATCAAACCTAGTGGCTGTGAGAAAGAAAACAGGGGAGATCAGGCTGTGTATTGATTTCAAGAATCTTAATAGAGCCTCACTCAAAGACAATTACCCTTTGCCAAAAATGGAACACATCCTTCAGAGGGTAGTAGGCTCAAAAAGGATCTCCCTGCTAGACGGTTTTTCAGGTTACAACCAAGTTTTAGTACTCCTATAAGACCAACTCAAGACCGCTTTTACCACTCCATGGGGAACTTTTATGTATGTAAATATGCCCTTTGGACTGATGAACGCTGTTGCAACCTTCCAAAGAGAAATGGACATAGCTTTTTCAGATGAAATAGGACGCTTCATTTTCATCTATCTAGATGACATAACAGTCTATTCCAAGACTGAAGAAGAACACCTAAAACATCTGAGAAAGGTCTTTGAGAAATGTAGAAGGTTCGGTATGTCATTGAATCCTAAAAATACTGTATTTAGGCTGCAAGAAGGTAAGCTTCTTGGCCACATCATATCTGAGAAGGGGATTAGGATAGATTCACAAAGAGTTGAGGGAATACTACAAATCACACACCCAAGAAACATCAAAGAATTATAGTCCTTCATTGGGAATATCAAATTCCTCAGGAGGTTTATTCCCAACTTAGCAGAGCACCTCAGGAATATGACTAACATGTTAAATAAAGGTGTAGGAGTTAAGTGGACTGTCGGGGCTAAGAAATATTTTGAATCAGTTAAAATTTCACTCACCCGGGCTCCTGTCCTAATCAGCCCAGATTTCTCAAAAGATTTCCTGATTTTTTCATTTTCCTCCGAGCATACGATAGCTGCAGTTCTGATGTAGAAAAATCTAGAGGGAATGGAACAACCCATTTCTTTCTTCAGCAAAGCTTTGAGAGACACACCCTTGAAATACAAAATTATGGAAAAATAGGCCTATGCTTTGGTTAAGGCCTTGAAAGACTTTAGGGTGTACATACTGCATTCCCACACCATAGCCTATGTGCCAAATATAGTGGTTAAAGACATCTTGTCCGAAGACCTAGATGGGAAGAGGGGAAAATGGATTGATGTGATCTTAGAATACGACCTTCAGATAAAACCCACCAAACTGATCAAAGGTAAAGGCTTAGCTCGACTAATGGCTGAATCAAATCTACAAGCCCTTGACATTAACATGATAGATGCCTTGGACGAGCAGCAGGGATTTCCTGATCCCACTGTTGAGGATAAGTTTCAGAGCTCTCCTTGGTATTCTGACATTCTGTATGTGCTTACACACCTCAATGCCCCACCTGAACTATCGAACACCAAGGCCAGATTCTTAAAGCTAAAAGCCAGAAGCTATTGCATAATGAATGAAGGATTATACTAGAAAAATGCAAATGACCTAGTGCTGAAATTTTTGCATGAGTCTGAAGTAGAAAGGATTAAACAATAATTCCATGCAAGAGAGTGTGGAGGCCACCTAAACTGGAAGGCCACTGCAAACAAAATACTTCGAGATGGCTACTATTGGCCTACACTCTTCAATAATATCCATAAGATGGTAATTGCCTGCCACAAATGCCAAATTTTTGAAGGCAAAAGAAAGCTCCTCGCCTTACCACTACAACCCGTCATTGTTGAAGGTCCCTTTATGCAATGGGGCCTATATTTCATAGGAGAAATTCACCCTGCTTCTTCTGCACAACACAAATGGATCTTAACAGCCACAGACTACTTCACTAAGTGGATAGAGGCTATAACTACTAGGAATGCCACAAATTCAGTCATCATTAGGTTCCTAGAAGGCCATATCCTCTCTCAATTTGGTTGTCCAAGAAAAATAATCACTGATAATGCTGTCGTTTTTGGATCCAAGAAAATGGTTGAATTTTTACATAGGTATCAAATAGCACTCGTTCATTCAACTGCCTATTACCCTTAGGGCAATGGATTAGCTGAATCATCAAAAAAGAGCCTGGTGACTATCATCAAAAATCTACTGGAAGAGAACAAAAAGTCATGGCATAACAAGTTAGTGCATGCTTTGTGGGCTGACAGGCTTACAAAAAAGAAATCCATTAGCATGTCACCATACCAGCTTGTCTATGGAACAGAAGCAGTGTTTCCTACCAGCCTTGGAATACCAGTGATCAAACTTGTTCAAGAGACACAAACAGAAGAAGATAGCATGGTGAGGAGAATAAACCAGACAATTCATCTCCAGCAGACAAGGGAAGAGGTCTATAACAGAGTTGTGAAATTTCAGGAGAACATAAATAAGTTGTTTGACAAAGGAACTAAGGCTTTTGATTTCAAAATTGGAGACAAAGTTCTGAAGTGGGACTCAAGGAGAGAGGACAAAGGAAAGCACGGCAAATTTGACAGTTTGTGGTAGGGTCCCTACATCATCCAGGCCACTATGGGCCCAAATGCCTTTTTTCTACAAGAGTTAGATGGCACAGAGCTATTCTGGGGTCCTGTCAATGGCAGAATTCTCAAACACTACCTTTGCTGATTTCCACTTTCCAGTTTCCATTTCCATTGTAAATACCATTGTTGTGTTATGTTTTCAAGAAAAAAAGAGAAAATGTTCCAAAAAACAGAAAGAAAGGAGAGGTTCAGACATGCTCAAAACATGAACCTCAGAATTGCAAAGGATTGGCTCTAATATGATCAAAACCTGAGCCAAGGGCAGTGAAGATGGTTGGTTCAAACATGCCCAAAACCTGGACCAGCAAAGAAGAAAAAGAGTCAGCTCTAACAAGCCCAAAACTAGAGCTGAAATAAAAAGAAAGAAAGTGACTCTAACAAGCTCAAAACTTGAGTCACAAAAGAAAGAAGGATGCTTCAAACTTCAAATTTCAAGCCTTCAAAGTTTTGTTTTCAGTTTTCTGCAAGTTTCTGTCCATTTGAAACTGTCTTTATGCCTAGGATCCACAACAAACTAGATTGTCTAATCCTAGTTTGACTGTTTTTAAATTTTTGTTGTAGAATATAGAGAAGAAATCTGCTGGACAATTTAATCCCAGCAGATGTTAAATTAGGTAGAGAAACATATGAGGCCAACAATCTAATTTGGTCTCATGGAGTAATAAGGGTAGAAATAGAATAGGTTTATTTTCTTGTTTGTAAAAAATAAAAATGATGTAAAGGGTCTGCTAGTTCAAATGCACCCCAGAAGAAAAAATGCTAGGACTGTAGGATGGGTAGGTAGCTTGTTTGGGAGAATTTTTCTACTAAATTGATGTCTTCACTATTGTGGCAGCTGAAAATCAAAGAAGAAAGGTGGCTCAAGCAGCAGGCAACTGGCCTACTCCAAAGATTTATCTTCTGAATTCTTGACTCCTTCAAGAAGAAGCCATCCCCATGTGGAGCCACTATTAGCCCCTCATAAATTTTGACAAGCAAACAGGGGGCTAAAATGTTTCTGAGCCTTCAAGTAATGCATTTCCTCTGAAAACACATCATCCTTGAAGTCTCCTGTGCCCTTGCCTTTGATAAACCTCCACTGCTTTTTCTAGTCTAAAGGGCCTTACTGATTGTAAAAAACTGTGCTCCAAAAGGCCTACATTTTCCCCTTGTATCCCTGCTAAATGCCCCATTTTAGCCTCCTTTTCCCTCTGTCAAAGTTCCCCTTTCATCCCCTAAATTCCCCCAAAACTCCCTTTACATCCTACCCACACCCCCTGTTTGGCCTAATTCCCCTTTCTTTTCCCTATCGTTACCCTTCATAGGCCTTAAAATGTTCTAAAAATGGGCCAAATAACCATATTTTCATGTCTATTGGGTCTTAGCCCCCTTCAGGCCAACCCCTTAATCTTTCTCTTGACGGACCCAGCACCAAGACCAGGCGCCAAGGTGGAAGGCGTTTATCTCAATTGGTTATCTGGTGATTTTTCCACCATCGATCTGTTCAGATCTGATGGTTATCGCAAAATCTCTTCGCACCCATCTTTTCCCGTCCGTCGCCCGATCATATATCAACCGTCCTTTTTTCCCGTAGATCGATGGTCCATATTCCCTCTGCCTGGTGGTCCCTGCAATGCGCACTGTTCATAAACCACTGGTTTCCATCGCACCGCGTTTGGAGGTTGGGCGGTATTTTCTGCTTCGGAGCGACTCCACTCATCGCATGACACGTGGCTCCATGCACTATTCACAAACCGCCCTCCATCGCGCGTTATCGTTCGGTTTTTGCCTCGGTGTGATATCGCTGTGCACCGTCTGATCTGAGGCAGGCCATCCAATGGCGATCACTCCACGAAGTCGCACGAGGATTAATCAGAGGCAATCGTACCCCTGGCCCACTGTCCATCGCCCTCCGACGTGTTTTCCACCGTCTATCTCCACCGAAGATTGGACGGCCCAGATTAAATGCATGCCCGCCAATTAACCCCGTATCGCCACATCACCCTTTCCACGTAGTTTTGTCGTATTTCACTATATATTCAAAAGGTCAGAATTCAAAGGTTTTGCATTAAAAATTTGCTACGCTTTGCCCACGTCCTCCAGACCATGTTCCACCATTAAGTTGCATTTTCCACCATGATCCTACACTTTTCTGCCATATCACCAGTCTGCATTTCCATTCTTTTCATCCCCGTTGCATCCACCACCTCCATGCATGGTTTTCTTAATAGGTTTTCATGTTTTGCAGGGTTATTAGATGCAGTGTAAAAGCCACCATGATTACACAGTCTTTATTACAGCAGCAAAAAACGTAGAAAGGACCATTTTTCAGAGGCCGAAATCATGAAGAAAGCCTGGGAAGGAGCCATGACAAGACTTGCATTAAAAGAACAGGGTTTGAGCTTTGTAAAACCTCCCCAGAGCCATTAAAAGCGCAAATTTCACCGACAGAGAGAGAAATGGGGTAGCAGAGAGTTTAAGGCCTGTCATTGAAGATTTTGAGCCTTAAACTAGTGATTTGAAGGCAGTAGTACCGTATCGGCACATCATGGATCACACAGTATGCCCAACACACACTTAAAACTATGTCATCTAGGTAACTACAGCAGCAGAACATTCCTACTTGTGAAAGGACAAAGTGCCCATATTATTTCCTTTATTTACCATGTTCCTGAAGAAAATTTAGCGTTGACCACAGTCCTAAGCTACCAGAGAATTTTTTATTCAGTGTGGCATACTTCACTGTCATTTATTTATCTTTTGTTTATTCACCAAAGGTACCATAGAGTACTACAACCAAATTACATCAGGGGCATACCTGGAGTAAATGGAAACCTAAAGAAGATCATTATTTCATCCAAGGAGTGCTAGAGATAAATGCACAAAATTTAAAACTGAATGGGCTTCGACCCTCTTTCTTTTCTGAGTTTTAATGCTTCATTTAGTTGTTCACCTACCTCCTCCGCTCTCTTCAGCTATAAAATTCATGAAGAAGCTCATTGTAAAGGTTGTTGTTGATCACTTATCAGAGAATTGCAAGCTGCTTCTTTTGAGACATAGTCTCTGTGTAAAGTTGTAAGATAGGCTGAGGAAGATGTTTTCTGACTGAGTATCCAGCTATTGGCAATGTTGTACTTGACTAGTGTTTCTTTTTAATATGACAAGCACATTTCTTTAGATCCCGATCTAAAGCAACGGTGATGTTTTTCTATCTCTGTATTTTTGTTTAACTTACATTCCATTTCATTTCATTTCTACTGGCTCGCATCATAAATCTGGCATAGGATTTACCCTTGTTAGGTACCCTATGTTTCTGCTCTCCTTGCCTTTTATGTTTTCTACTAAATGTGTTATCTAAGAGTTGATTTCAGTTAATTTAACCAGTGTAGTGGATGTCATTGCCTGCTAGCTGATGTATGAATTAAATTAATTTGTTCTTAGATGTTCTTGTTAGGATTTAATTGAATGAATTGGGAACATTGGGAGGTCTAGAACCCTATCTCTATCTCACTAGGATCCTTTTCAATTGATTGAACCTTTCTAAGATCCCTCAAGCTGGAGGCCGAAGCATTGAGAGTTCAAAGTCTCTCTCTAATCTTAGGTCTTTAACTTTGTGTTCTAAATCTTTATTGTTTCCTCCTCCCTTACCATTCATTACCACACTATCATCTTTAAGATCCAATGTTTTAGATGACTAGCCCAACTGAAAGCCTGCACATTGAATAGCAAGTAAACCCTTTCCTGAATGCATTTCCCAATGGTCTTGAATGCTCCCTGGAATACTTCACCTCTACCTAAAATGCTCTTTTCCCAGCCTTGTCTTATATTGAACCCTTCTTTCCTGATTCCCAGCAACCAAACAAACAAACCCTATGCCTATAACTAGCCTAACATCTTAAGCTTTTGAACTTCCAAGATATATAACTTAAACAATCATAAAAAGATCCCTCTCTGGACCCAGGAGGGCTAGATCCTGAGGTTTGAAAGTGGTTTGATGTTGTCTCATCTTTTGGTATTGCCAACATTGCCAAAACATGGGAACCCCAACAATTTATTCCTACTAAAGAGATTTAAGGGTCTCCCTACCCCACTTATTCATCTAGACTATGAATAGAAGCAACATATAATATTCCAACTAGCTAAAAGCTAATTGGGATTATTACATAAAAACCCCACTATACTCTATTGTATATTACATCATGGATCATGAAACAATTACATACGAAACTCTTCTCATAAGATCCCTTAGTACATCAGCTAATTGTCTCACATTGTAATACAAAAATTGGAAAATCCCTTAGCCAATTTATTGTCTCCAGACAGTATGTCTTCACTGCACAATCCCTGCTAAATGAAATCCCTGAATTGATGCAGTCCTACCTGCCTCGACTACGCAAGTATCATGGGCACATCCAATGTGCGTTTACTTGCATGTGTACAAGTGGATAATGTCATAATTGATAGTCAACTTCCCTTTCACCTAGAACTCAATTGGGTCTCCGCTGGATCTGACATGCATGCAACTAATATTAGTAGATCCTCAGTTGCATGTGAAATCACTACATATGAATTAACTAATATTTAATTCACTTGATCTCTCACTACTTGTATCTTCAATTACAACTAGCACAATTGAGTTTAACTCTCTTAACTGAGTTAAACTATTTACAACTTGCACAAACTCATGCACCGTTGCACTTCGAACTTTGCTACAACTAGAATTACTCAGTTACAACTAGAATTACTATGCATGTCCCACCAACCAACATCTAACTCGAAATTCACTTAGCTAACTGATTTTCCACTTCAGTTCACTATTTTCAAGTCCACATTGAGAATATATTACAGTTTAATGTCCATATAAACTAAGGGATAATAAAAATAGACATGCACCTAAAAATAGCCTATGGGCCCCACCCTAGTGTAGGTGCTTAATTTTCACTAGGATCATGAGTGCCAAAAATTTCTTGTTGAATCTCAAAAAACGTCCCCACCTATGAACCTTCCAATCAACCTCCAGATCCATGTAGTTAAAAATTTTACTCATTACCTTCTAATCTACAGTTTACTAATGGCCTGAAAAGGAAAATCCCCCAAGAATAAAGGGAAGAAACCTGATGAGAACCCGATGTTTCCCCCTCCCATTGACCTGGAACACTTGTCTCTTGTTGATCTGCAATATAAAATTGTAGACACCATCTGTTAATTTGACTTGATTGAACTTCACAGTTCATAAAAAAAAAAATACCTTAACCATCAATATGAGCTAAGAATATGGGAGTCTTCCCTTCCATATTTTATGTTTCCCCAAACTCACTTATTCCTTGAACTTATTTTCTGGTGTCATGCTAGCTATGTACCATCTCATAGACCCATAGTAAGCCGTAATGGTGAAGTTATCCTCACCATTACAACTGAATCCATATCCCAGATGCTTCAAGTCAATTATTCTGAGTATTCTGTGCCTTTTTCCACAGATTATCTCACTGAATTATATAAAAATATGACTTTCCCATAGAGAACAAAGATCTTTGAGATATTTCTCCCAGAGGATGCCCAGCTTCCTAAAATTATTCCTCCTTTTTCCTCCTCAATGTTTCAAGAAGTAGTCAAGCAAATCACCAACATTATTTCATATATCCTTGGCTACTATTCAGACCAATGGGTTGAGGAAGCCATTATTGGTTTTCCTCTCAATATTTGCCATAGATGAGAAGCCCATAATTTTTAATTACAGTAAATATATTGAAGATTCCATGCATGATTAGTTGGATAAGTTTCCCACATAGGGATCCTTTAAGCATTCTATTGTATTGATGTACTTATTCATATACAATCAAGCATACAGGTTTCCTTTCACTCTATAGAGGATGAATGACCAGGGTCAAGCCCAATAATTAATACATTGGACATCCTTGGTAAGAAGGAACTCCACAGAATTTTCCTTCACAAAGTATGTAGACCAGTTCCTATGCACAGTAGTTTTCCTTCTAAATAGTGAATTGGTTCCCCCAATAGGAGTAGATGTTCAAAATATTTTGCACTTAAGTGATCAAGTAAAGACATATGACTGGTATTTATACCAGAATTATACAGAAATCAGGGTGTATGGGTGTGAAATTCCACCCTATAGTCTACCAAAATATGTACCTATGAAACTTTTCTCATTAGAGTACATAAGGAAGATGATCCATATGGATGACATGCACTTTGTGGTTGCCAATAAGAAATCACAATTTAAGATTAAAGAATATGTAGGGCCCTTTGTCTGCAATGCTAGAAAAACAGGCCAAGAAGCTGATTTACAACTAAAACAAATGAATTTCAACCTAAGCTTCACATGGTCCTATGACCCGTTTGGTTTAATTTCTAAGCTGAGGGTGGAGGAGAAAACAAAACCATATACATACAATCCTCAGCCATAAATTGAGCAGTATATGAACCAAACCCAATGGGAAGATAACACCCTACAAGAGGCTGAGGAACATGTTATCTCCGCCAAAACCTCTTAGAATTTCACACCCTAGGAGAAACAGGAAAAACCAGAGAAAAGGATAAGAGAGGAGTCTCCAATCAGAGAAATTGGAGCCAAAGAATTTTTAATTTATAAAAATAAATAAAAGACAAATTCAGCACCAACGTTTTAGACAGAAAATAAAGAGCAGGAAACCATTGTGCTGATAGGTCCTCATACATCCACCGGGGATGATGATATCATCACATGCTCCCCTTCTTCTTCAACTATAAAAGATTCTCTCGAAACTTCACATTCAACAGATTTGGCTCAAGACATTGATGAGCCTAACATCTTTGCAAAGTAAAAACTATTAAGTAGAGAAATGAAATTCTGAAGGCCTCCACCTATTCAAAATTTTGGAAGCAGATTGCAACATCACAACATAGGCTGCTTTCAACCTTTCATACTGAGAAGGGAAAAGCGCAGATTTCCTTCTTGGAAGCCAAAGTACCAGCTCCAAAGTCATCAATAGATTATGGAGAGCATACTTTTTAATTTGATTCCAAGAAAATACATCCCATTGATCAAATGGAAATGCATAAAAAGTCTAGTGAAATGATGTATTCTTCATTGACAAATGCTGCCATGTCAGCTTCAAGGTTTCACGCCTCAGTGAATAATACATAGACTCAACTCAAATTGGAAAGGATTTCATCCTTAGTCAATGACACAAAAATTAATTTATTGGAGGACTTAATAATCAAATTGGGATACAATCCAAATGACGTGAAGGTTGCAGAAGAGATAATAAAGAGGAAAATGTTGATATTGCAACATTAAGAAAAAAGTTGAAACTTCCTGCCACTGAAGACCCACAAGGCAAGGAATTTGGAGAAATAAAGAAGGAAAAAGAAGAGATGTTTAAGATTATTATTGAGAAAAACAGTCAGATTAGGGATATGGAGGTAGAGTTAGAAAAACTACCCAAAGAAAAAGAGCAGACATCACAGTTAGCCATAATACCTCTTACAACAGTTCCCATTGTAGTAGCTACAACACTAGGTGTATCCACATCGACATCTGAACCAACACGAGAAATAGACAAATTAGTCAAATCTATGGAAAACCTAAATCTTCACCAATAAGAGATTGCAAGATTAAAATCTCAGTTAAAAATAATGTCAGAACACAAGCTAAAGATTGATAGCTCTTATGTTGCAGAGTTGCAGAAAATCCATCAGATAACATTAAAGGTTCAACAGTTGTAGAGTGAGTCAGTAATGGCCCATACTCTGGCCCAAGCCAAAGAAAATATATGGACATAAATAAATGATGAAATCACACAGCTATGGCCTTCCATTCAAATTGTATTTGAGCAGTAGGAGCTGATAAAAAGGTCAACAAAGGTGATAAAAAAAATCAAGGTATATTTAGGATAGAATCTTGGGGAAGCTACAACTATATATTTAAGGCTTCTGTGATTAGTATTTTGTGTAGAGATGTTTTCTGGATAAATCACATCCATTGTTGAAAAATTCGACGTTTCAAACCAATCCACCGTGGTTCATCTTTATCAACAATGGATGCGATTTATCTGGAAAACATCTCTACACAAAATACTAATTTCAGAAGCCTTAAATCTATAATTTTAACCCTATATAGAAGTTACAACTATTATCAAGCTATAAGTTCCAAAAACAGAGTGGAATTGGAAGAATATGGGATCCAAAATAGAATAGAAACAATTTTAGAAGTCAAGAAAATGCACACCAAAAGAAGCCTCATGCTTCAACTGGAAAATAAATGCCAGAATTTGGATATTGGTATTCAAAAATTTCATAAAAAGATGCAGGTGATGAACCAGAAAGGTCTACCAAGACTGGTGAGTGAAGAAGAAAATCTAATCAATTTGAATGACTACCAAGAAAAGTTGGAGAAAATTGCCCAAGACACATCTAGATTTGTAGGCATCAAAGGCCATCTCATAGGAAATGCCTTCATGGAGGCTTTGGAGTTTGATTTATTTATCAGTCATGATATTAGGCATTTTTTCATCAACAAGCCCACTTTCCAGAAATACACAGAGGTTGATGAAGCTTACACAAAATTAATTGAATTTTCTATTCCAACTGAAGATAGATGGTAGAAATTATGTGAGTTACTGGAGTAAAATCAATTTTTCATCTCAGACAGGTGACAAAAACAACGCAATAGGATTCCAGCCACAATCATCAACAACAACCTCGAGAATAGTGCCAGCAAATAAAACTGTTCAGAAAATTCCTATAATTCTGGGCTATTTTTGTAATTTTGTTCTAGATATTTTAGGAATTATATCTTGATCCTTACATCAAGATATTTTGTAATAATTTTGTATAAGTACTTCAGAATTCGAAGTAATATTTCTAGGACTTGTACAGAGAAAGACTACCATTCATTGTAAATTTGTTCACTGAGTTCAAGTGACCTTTTGCATTAATAGAAGACAATCTGTTTCAGGATTCCTATGCCATATATATGTGGTGAAGTGCTTCATACTGTAATTTTTTTTCTCTATTTTCATATGTGTTTCTTTTCTCTATTGTTTTAAAGAAAATTAAGTTCAGGATTTTTTTTAAAACACCGTGTTCTGGATGAAAGCAATATTAATGTTTTCTTCTAAAGTTTAAATATAGAATTCAGGTAACAATGCTCCATATTTAAAGTGAATCCTAATATGTTCTTCCTTCTCCATCTCATAAAATACAAGGATCCAGTAGTATGCCTACCTTTCCCTGTTGCACTTAAGCTTGATTATTTCTGCATTTGATCATCTTAAACTCTTTTGACTCCATTTCCCAATGGCCTTCCTTTGCTGTTCCAACCAAACCAATTCTAAAACCAAACTCCGAGCTTTCATAACTAGCCTAATATCTCAATATAATCAAATATAAATATGATAGAGAGATCCCTCTCTGAAGATGGCAGGGCTAGATCCCATCTTCAAAAGTGTTTTTGTGGTTGCCTCTGTGATTTACTCTGCAAACTCAAAATTACGGAGTGATAACATCCTGGCGACCATACTGGGGAAGAACAGATATTGATTTCAAAAATTCATTTCCCTAGTTCAGAACTTTATTTCAGAAAAATTAAAGAGTTAAAATTTTAGAAATAAATGTTCAAAGGTTGTAAAATTTGTACATAGTTAAATTGTGTGTGTAATACTATTTATATCTCGCTCCTAAAAGAATTCACACTAGATCACAACTAGATCTTGAACCTCCAAATATTCTAGATAATCTTGAGAAACGAATTAGGAAAATAAGTTTAGATGAGAGTCAAGGAATTAGTAGTCCACCACCAAGGGAAAACTCTCTCCCAGAGAGTTTTGTCACTATACAGGATACTCGGTTTGATATACCATTTGAACATAACATGTTTAGAACCAAGTCTGAAATTTTTGTGGATGAGATAGTGTTTGATTAATCTGTATTTCAACCTTATTCATTTGATGCTCAATCTATAAAACTAGAATTTGATAAAAAAATACTCCAAAACTTGGAAAAGTTATAGGATTTAGTATTACACCTTAACCTAGCAGTCCACGAGGCTTATATCCAACAATTTGTTGAAATTTCTTCTCTGACAATTTCAACATTTTCAGCTAATTCTAATTTTTTTCATCCTATATCAACTAGTCCCACTTCTTCAACAATATCCACTACTTCTCCAACAATATTACAATAAAAAATCCCACATATTGTGGGAACTCCTGCACCTACAACCCTCATAATTTCATCAATTTTTCATCCCAATATACCAATCATGGCAGATATGTATGCTCCCCTGGTTTTGGCCGCTCCTTTACATAATATTCCATAATACTATCAAACTAGGATTCCTCAGTTTGATGATACTGGACCCATCACTGCACAACAACATGTTGATAAAATGAATGATTATTTTGATCTTCAGGAGGTAGATGAGGAAGATGTAAAAATGATAATTTTTGCTCAAAGATTAAATGGAGAAGTTAGAAAATGGTTCAAAGCCTTACCAAAAGCTAGTATAAATGACCTCACTACCTTCACCAATATTTTCTCAATAGATGGGAAATCAGAAAAACCCCCTTCAAATTTTAGCAAAGTATGAAAATGTTAGGAGAGCTCCTAGGGAAAGTGTGCAAGATTATTGCACTAGATTTAATAACATTTATAATTCTATCCCAACAAACATTAAGCCTCCCCAAGGATTAGCCGTGATTAAGTTTCCGAATGATTTTGATGCCAACATGCTTATTAGCTTAGGGAAAGGAACCCTACTACCTTGGAAGAAATGCAAAGAGATGATGTAAGTGTGGAAGCCAATCTGTTAGCTAAAAGAGCTAGACTTAGATCTGAAAAGAGAGTAACCATGAAAGAAGAACCATCTACTTCTTTTACTAATGCAAAAATAGATGCCCTAGTTAAAACCATGGAAAGAATCATGGAAAGAATAAGCATAACTGATAGCCCCCCCCAAGAGAAAATCAATTTGGTCCTCAGATCAGAAATCCTAAATTTAGGAGAAACCCACCACAGATCAAACAAAGAGAATAAAAGGGTCCAAATCAAAAGATCAAGCCACCATTTCAAGAAAACTATGCAGATGAAGAGGTATAATTAATTGTAGACCTTCATGAAAATAAAATAAATCTAATGGGAGTAAATGATAGTGAATCCATTTTATTAAATAAATAAGAACAAGATCTCTTATTGCTTTCACAATCTGAGGTAAATTCTGAGGAATCAAAATATTACAAACAAGGTTTTGAGAATGCAATAATGGAAGTCCATAAACAATACAACCTGAGGAGTAGGAAAACAACCGATAATCCTACTAAAAAGACTACAAATACTCCTAATAAAAATGAAACTGACACCCCTCCTAAGAAAAACCCTCATATTTCTCCCAAAAAGAGTGCAGGGGTTCTTGCCAGGAAAGTATTTGATATTGTTTGTAAAACAACCCAAACTGATATTCCCTCTACCAGCCAACAGAAGGATAATACCCAAAAAGATGTTGTCAATATAGATAAAACTCAAACATCATTCAGTATCAAAAATGAATTGGCCAAACTCAAAATACCCCATCCCCTGACAAAACTCATGAACAAGAATGCTTACAGATCTCAAGTGATGAAAGCTTTAAAGATAGGGGAAGGAGAAAACAAAGTAAATTTAACTGATGATCAACCAGAATTACTCTTCGGGCCTTAAGTTGATGGAAAACCTCAGGAGGGAATTGTACCTTCATTTTATGTCAGTTTAAAAATTCATGATAAAATAATACATAATGCAATGCTTGACTCAGGTGCTTCATGCAATCTTATGCCCACAGATGTTATGGAAAAATTAGGACTTGATATCACTAGACCATACCAAGACTTCTATTATTTTGATTCAAGTAAGGTAAAATGCCTAGGTCTGATTAAGGATTTATGTGTTGCTTTAGCCTAGATACCGGGCAAGAGTGTGGTAATGGATATTATTGTTGCTCACATACCTCCTAAATATGGCATTTTGTTGTCTCACTCATGGGGAGCTAAACTACAAGGTACCCTTCAAATGGATATGACTTATGCTACCATTCCAGTATTTGGTCAGCAAAGGAGATTATATAGGGAAAAATTGATGAAATTCATGGCCAATAGTCAAGAAAAGCCACACAATTATCCATTGTATTTAGTTCATTCAGACCTAGATCCTTTCATTTTGTATAATGATGGAGGTATGGAAGAACAAATTCCAAATTTAGAAATTGATTTGTGTGAAATTGAAAGAATTAAAGCAGATATTATAAAATGTTAACTCCCTATATTACTAGTGTAGTCCCTTGTTATGTTAGTGTAGCCCCACTTATTATTATTGTTGTACCCCTGTAACCCCCATATTTTTATTATTGTGCCCTTACATTATTATTGTTAGGTTGGCTAGGATTATATTGTGGCCCCGTGGACTCCTATATATAGAAGGAGGTTTTGGTCATTTGTATCATCGAAGAATTGTTCATTTATATAATGTATTTTAGGTTTCCCCCTCAAAGTGTCTAATTTCTAAGGTGTTGATCTCTCTTTCTTCTATTTTTGGAGCTGGTTTCATAACATTTGGTATCAGAGCTTTGGATTCTAGGGTTTTGCTGCTCCAAATAGGTCATCGTGGTATTTTCGCTATAAATTTTTTTCTACAAAGGTTCAGAAGCTGAACATTTTAGAGTGTGAAGCTGAAATCTTGAGGAACATCGTTGCAAAATTTAAGAGCTTGGTTAGCAATATTTTCGGAGATATGATCTGTGGAAGTTAGGGATTTTTTCAGGCTCCTGAATTTAACCTAAATAGATCATCGCAAAATTTTCACTAATTTTTTTTTCTACGAGGGTTCAGAAGCTTAAATTTTCATAGAGAGAAGTTGAAAGATTGAGGAAAATCCTGTCAAAATTTCAAATCTTGGTTTGCCAATATTTTTTGAGATATGATCTATGGAAGTTAGGATTGTTTCGGGCTCTTGAATTTCATCTCAAATAGGTGACCGTGGGAAAAGCATCATAACTCTCTCTCTGAGCATCAAATTGGGATTTTGTAAAAAGTGGCCACAAGTACATTGACTTTAGTTTTCTATATATCAATTTCAGAGCTGAAGGAGGAAACAATGACACGTGGAAAGTCATAGAAGTTTGCTCTACTGAACTAGTCGATAATTTGGTCATTGTGGGAGATTGGACATAACTTTGTCTTGAAGAGTCCAAATCAGGTCAGACCTGTGGAATTCAAAAGAATATTTAGAGGGATACTTCAGGACCTGATTTCAGATATTGAAGATCCAAAATCATAGAGATAATTTAGTTTCAATATCAAGCTCCTCAAAAGCAAGAAAAAGGTGTGTATTTGTTTTTTAAAATTGCATAACGTTTGTTTGAAAAAGTAGTTTGAAGTGATTCCAAGGACATAATGAAGAATTTTTATCAGCATTTGGTTATATAATGCCTCCAAAAAATAATTCCAAACATATTAAGCCCTCAGAAATGTATACTATGACGCATGAAGAGGAAGAATTGCAGTATGAGATATCAAAATTATGGTACCAAGTGCAAGAAATTTCAACCTTACGAAGAGCAACCGAAGATGAAATAGATAGTTTAAAAGCAGAAATGGAGGATAAGTTGGATGGTTTGAAGGATAAAATGAAATCTAATATGGATGATAAAGTAGTGGAAGATCACATCAAGCATCAACAACAAGTTCTCCAACGCTCAAAGGATAACCTAAATTTGGTGCAGAATCAAATGAAACAACAGGAATATCAACATCACATCGAAAGAAGTTATGAAGCAGTCAAAGAAACAAGAAATCATCAAGTACGATCAATTTTAGAGTATCTTAGCAAGTGGAAGAACTTTCTTGCAGAAGTTTCCACATTGGAGGATGAGAATTTTATACAGAAGCATAAAGAAATAATCAAGCGTTGAGGACAACACTTGTTTGAAGGAGAGGGGCATGTTAAGTCCCTATATTACTAGTGTAGTCCCTTGTTATGTTAGTGTAGCCCCCCTTATTTTTATTGTTGTACCCCTGTAACCCCCATATTTTTATTATTGTGCCCTTACATTATTATTGTTAGGTCGGCTAGGATTATTTTGTGGCCCCATGGACTCCTATATATAGAAGGAGGTTTTGGTCATTTGTATCATCAAAGAATTTTTCATTTATGTAATGTATTGGATGTTTCCCCCTCGAAGTGGCTGATTTATAAGGTGTTGATCTCTATCTCTTATATTTTTGGAGCTGGTTTCATAACATAAAACATGATGAAGAAAATGAGCCTTTATGGAATATGGATTTTGATGGGGCTATGAGTAAGGAAGGGTCTGGAGGAGGTGTATGTATTTCAAATTCAAAAAATAATAAATCTAAAGGTCATTTATATAAGTTGAATTTTTAATGTACCAACAATATAGCTGAATATGAAGCCTTAATCTTTGGATTGCAGCTTTTGAAAATACGAGGTGCTGTTGGGGTTCCCATGTTTTGGCCAGATTGGAAAGACCAAAATATGAGACAACATCAAACCACTTTCAAACCTCAGGATCTAGCCCTCCTGGGTCCAGAGAGGGATCTCTCTATGATTGTTAAAGTTAATGTCTTTGAAGGTCAAAGGTTTGAGATATTAGGCTAGTTATAAGGCTCAGAGTTTGTTTGTTTGATTGTTTGATTGGTTGCTGGTCATTAGGAAAGAAGGGTTCAATGTAAGACAAGGATGAGAAAAGAGCATTTAGGCATAGGTGAAGTATTCCAGGGAGCATTCAAAACCATTGGGCAATGGATTTAGGAAAGGGTTTACTTGCTATTCAATGTGCAGGCTTTCAGTTGGGCTAGTCATCTAAAACATTGGATCTTAAAGATGATAGTGTGGCATGGAAAGGTAAGGGAGGAGGAAACAATAAAGACTTAGAACACAAAGTTAAAGACCTGAGATCAGAGAGAGACTTTGAAATCTCAATGCTTCGGCCTCCATCTTGAGGGATCTTAGAAGGGTTCAATTAACTGAAAAGGATCCTAGTGAGATAGAGACATGGTTCTAGACCTCCCAGTGTTCCCAATTCATTCAATTAAATCCTAACAGGAACATCTAAGAACAGATTCATTTAATTCATACATCATCTAGCAAGCAATAACATCCACTACACTAGTTAAATTAACTGAAATCAACTCTTAGATAACACATTTAGTAGAAAACATCAAAGGAAAGGAGAGCAGAAACATAGGGTACCTAACAAGGGTAAATCCTATGCCAGATTTCTGATGCGAGCCAATAGAAATGAAATGAAATGGAATATAAGTTTAAAAAAAATACAAAGATATAAAAACATCACCGCTGCTTTAGATCAGGATCCAAAGAAATGTGCTTGTCATATTAAAAAGCAACTCCAGTCAAGTACAACATTGCCAATAGCCGGATACTCAGTTAGAAAACATCTTCCTCAGCCAATCTTACAACTTTACACAGAGACTATGTCTCAAAAGAAGCAGCTTGCAATTCTCTGATAACTGATCAACAACCTTTACAATGAGTTCCTTCACGAATTTATAGCTCAAGTGGAGCAGAGAATGTAGGTGAAAAATAAATGCAACATTAAAACTCAGGAAAGGAAGAGGGCCGAGGCCCATTCTATTTAAACCCTGTGCATTTATCTCTGGCACTCTTTTGGATGCAAGAGTGGTCTTCTCCAGGTTCCCAATTACTCCGGGCATGTCTCTGATGTACTCTGTTGCAGCATTCTGTAGTACTTCTAGTGAAAAAAAAAGAAGTAAATAAATGATGCTAGGGTCTTCCATACTATGAATCAAATGCTCTGATAGCATCAAGATTGTTTTCAGGGTGGAAATATTCTCAGGAACACAGCATATAATAAAGAAATATGGATATTGTGTCCCTTTATGGAAGAACATTCTGTTGATTTCAAAACCCTGCTAATATGGTTTTTTGTACATTGGTCCTTCTGAGTGATCCATGAGGTCTTCAAACTAATACCTTTGCCCTTTAAACACTGGATTAAGGCTCAAAATATTCTATTATGTGCCTTGAACTCTCTGCTGCTCCCGTACTATCTCTGTCAGTGAAATCTATGCTTTAATGGCTCTGGGGAAGATTTTCCAGAGTTCAAACGTTGTTATTTAATGCCAGTCCTGTCATGGCTCCTTCCCAGGTTTTCTTCGTGATATCAGCCTCTGAAAAAAGGTCCTTTCTGCGTTTTTTTCCGCTATAATAAAGACTGTGTAATCATGGCAACTTTCACCATCTGATAACCCTGCAAAACACGAAAACCTGTTAAGAAAAACCATGCATGGAGGTGGTGGATGCAACAGGGACGGTGAGAATTGTTGTGCAGACTGGTGAGATGGCGGAAAAGTGTAGGATTACGGTGGAAAATGCAGTGGGAGGCTTTCAGAATGGTGGCGCGGTGGGAAAATGAAGTTGGAGGGTGGCGCGAATGGAAATTTTAATGTAAAACATTAAAATTTGACCTTTGAATGCACATATATACAGGGACGGGCGAGAAATACGATGAAACACGTGGAATGGGTGACGTGGCAAGAGAAATCAATGGCGGAACATGCGATCAGATCTGGACCATCTGATCTCAGGAGGAAATCGACGGTGGGAAACATATCGGAGGGCGATGGATAGTGGGCCAGGGGTACGGCTGCCTTGGTTTAACTCCCGTGCATCTTTGCGGCACGAGGACCGTTGGATGTGTTAGAGTCGATATCTTCATCCCTTCATTAGAGATCAAATTTCTTGAAACTGCATTTCATTTTAGGTGTCTCATTCAAGTTCAGTCAGCTGCATTTCAGTAGGAGCATGGATCATCTGACGGAAGGGTCTTTTCTCTCATATCCCTCATGTCATGTACCTGCTGGTCCATGTTTGTTCATCAAAAGCATTTACAGTCATTTAAAGTCATGTTTGGTCTTAAAGTTGGCAAAAAGTCATTTTAAGATTTTTAGTCTCATTAGGTCTAGGGTTTCGTTAATTTAGACTTTAGAATGTCTAATAATGTCAGCAAGCACATGAGGGAGGTTCGAAATAATTTTTCATTGCAAAAATTTCATCGTCAAAATGCTTGATAATGATTCTTCTTCAAAACTCTGTTTTGAAGAAAAATCGTCAATTTCATCTTTTGTAATAAATGTAATGTAATTTTCAAAGTTTTTCAGTTGTGAAGTACTTCAGGCGCAACCCTGGTCACCTTTTCCAAATCCCATGCCAGCTATCCCTACAAAGACAGACAAGAAATTCATCATTCAGCTCAAAAAATCAAATGAAACAAGAAAAACAGAGTTTATGTGAAAAGTGTCAAAGTTTTCAGACTTTAGAAAGTGGGTTTTTTCAAATAAAAAATCAAAGTCTATGGCATAAAAGATATTTTTTTGTTTCAATAATTCATTTGCATACCAAGAGTTAGCATTGAGCCAAGAAAATCGTGGAGGAGGGCGAAATAGTGTTGGAAGGCAAAATTGTGGTGAGATTGACAGTCGCGGCGTACTGGGTGGAGGTCGCAGCGCATAGGGCCGCTCATCTCCATGCATTTTTGAACGGTCACGGCGCACACAGAGAGTGCGGCGCACTGGGTTGTGCGCGCGACGCATTGGCCCGAAACATAAAAATTTTGCCAGTATTCTCCAAAATAAAATTTGCTTGGTTGCTCCATGCTCGAGTAAGTCAAAGGCATTCTCTTATTGTTCATAACTCATATTTGGTGTTGATTGAAATGGATTATGAGAATTGGAATGCCAAAAAATTAAACCCTATCACCTTGTTAAAAAATTGCTCCTTAGGGTTTTAAAGTTGGTGTTTTAAAATAGTTTTGTGCCACATACTTCATTTCCCATCTTGTTTATTCCTCCCTTCACTGTCATACTATCATTACAGTCCCTTCCCTATTCCCTTATATCCCAAGTCACTCATTTCTAAGCCCCATTTCCCTATCCCTAAATCCTTTCATTTCCTATCATTCTCCCTTTCCCACCTCACTTATAAAAATTCCCAAACCCCAAGAATCCTAAGAATTCAGTGGTTGTCCCTTGTCCCTAAGTTTGTCAAAATTCCAAAAGGTAAATTCCACTTGATTAAACCCCATTGTTCCCACTGCCCTATTTCCCCACAGTCCCCCTCACACTACCACATATTTGGCCTTCAAAGAAAAACACCCAAATTCTCATTTTCATCTCATACAAGCCAACATACACCTTGTATGGACATCATGGAGACAGACATTGATACATCATATGACAGAGATAGTGATTCTACCACTGAGCTACATGCACCTATAAGGCCTCATAAAGGTGGCACACATGTGAGAGAAGAGCCCACCTCATTGACTCAATTGCAGGCTTGCCCACTTGCCATAGCATGTTTTCGAGAGCAATCATGCTATCAGTATTGCGAGATGATTGCTAGGATTCATCGTCATCAGGAGTTAGTTTGTTTTTTTGTATTGCATTTACATGATGGTCAGGTAACTCTTGTTGGTGTAAATTTCACTTTGACACCAGAAACCATTTCTCAAGCAATCGGAATACCGAATATGGGCGAATAGTGGAACAAAAGACAACAGGTGGATAGAGTGCATTATGAACCATACATCAGGCCTAGCTTTGTGAGACAGCTCAACAGAGTGTTCCCATTCTGATTCCTGAAGGAATCCTATGCGCCTCTGATGAAACTCATTATCAGATACTTCAGTTGTGAGGGCCGGTTTTCACGCCTCTATGCCTACCACATCAGGTTATTGCTGCATTTCACGAGAGTGAGGATGATTAACATACCTTATTTCATGTGTCAGAACATCGAGAGAATGGCTACTCTTGTAAAGAAGAAAACTCCCGAGCAGCAATACAACAACATTTATCACTATGCACTCATCAAGATCGTGGTTGTGCATCAACTTGGATTGCAGGGTATTTCATGGGAGGATTTTATTTCCCGTGATTTCTTCACAGTTCCTCAGGTTCCTCTGGAGGTTGTTCATGAGCCAGGTGAACCTTCACATCAGCTTGAAGGTCACGAGATAGAGCCTATCAGTGTGCTAGTGTTTGTACTTATCAGAGAGGCACCAGAGTATTATTTGCAACAGCCCGACGAGTACTATCTCCACCTGGGGTGAAATGGGTCTCGTTGCCGTCATCAGCAGCACAAGTATAGGTATAGGACAGAGGTAAGAGGCCCAGGCAGGATGAGGGCCCTTCAGGATGCTAGGATACTGATTTCATATTGATTGATGAGGATTTGAGCTCTCCAAGCTCAAAGTTGAGAGAGACCATTCAGGAGTAGAAAGCGGAGATTGACACATTGATCGTCAAGTTGCAGAGAGCCCAATGGATCATAAACTACTTGGAGCAGTGGAAAAAATAGTTGGAGGATCAACAAACAATCATGGAGTTGCAAAACATCCGTGAGAACCGGCAAGATGCCCGAAGAAGCCAAACCGAGATGACACCCATTGAGCGGGAGATTGAGGTTGATCGAGAGACTTGGCTTGAAAGGGTCAAAATTCATCTTGAGAAGCTGCTGGAGAAGGAAAACAAGGAAAATAACATGCTTAGGCACATGAAGAACCATTATTGGGCGTGAAATCATGTTTGCAAAGTGAGGATCAAGATCCTGAAAGTAAGGCTAAAGAGGGCATTAAAGCGTCGCAAAAGGCATGATAGACTCCAAATTTTGATCAAAGCTTCTTTGGCCTAGCATGGCACTTGATGGTGGGAATTCAGCCCAAATTTCAAGAAATTTGGAAAAAAAATTGTCAATTTTGAATTTTTGGTCCTAAACACAGATTTTCCTGCCCGATGCGTAGAGCCACTTGGCGCGCTCTTATAATTGGTAGCTCTTTTGGAGGAAAACTTTGCATTTCTAGATTTTTCATCAAACATTATGCATGCCTACCAATACCTAAGGATTTCATCAAGTTCTGGGTTGCCTAAAGGGTCAAAAACACCCTAAAAATGGCCTTTCTGCCACTTTTTGCACACACAAGAAGCAGTGTTGGGAGATTTGATTTTTGGAGTGGCAAATGGAAACCAAATTTAGAAATTCCACTTGGGTTGGAAAGTAGACAAGTAGGGCTTTCCAACGAGATATCCTACACTCAATTTACACTTCGGGAAGGCCTTCAAAATAAGCCTCAAATTTGTGCTACGCATAGAGATTTCAGGCGCGGCGCATAGGGAAATTTGGCCTAGTTTTCACTCAGCAACTCAGATTTTTGCCTAGTTTTGGCCAGTTTGACTTTTTTATCTCCAAATGTGAAAATTTTGATATAAATTGATGTAATTTCATGAATTTGATGTAATTTTGGCACATTTTTACTCATTCTAGTAGATTCATTCACCAAAAAGTTAAATGTAAGTGAATGAATCAGTTTCCTATCATATAGAGGCAAGTTGTTTCATTGCCTATTTTCCAGTTCCTAGTTTTTATATGGTTGAAACAGCTCCTAGAATGATGATATAAACCCCTAGAGGCATGGGAATGAGTTAGGCTTGTCTATATCATGTAGTTCTTCAGTCATTTTCAGGGTTGGACACTTGGGATTGCTTAGCACTTCATTGTACATTTCATCTCTGCAATTTTGGCAAAGGAATAGACCAGGGTTTGCAGCACTCTTTGGGATCCATGTGGCTCTGTGTTTTGATGGATTTTTTCTCTATGTGACTATAAGTTCATTGATGTTTATGTGGATCAGTTCCCTTCTCCTTTCTTCTTAAATTAAACAAATGAGTTATAAAGGTGGAATTCATTAGATTGCTTTGCTCTGCCTTTATTTTTGTTTAATTTTCTATGTTTTCATCTGTTTGAAGAGGATTCTTGAAAGCCTCTTTCCCTCTTCAGCTCCTCAGTGGTCTGAACCATCCATTCATTCAATTCAAAGCATCAAAACAATTGCCTTCCTTGCCCCATTCAGAACTCTGCAAAAACTAGGCCTCATCCCCGAACCCAAAAATGCCTTTCCCTTTGTTTCCAACAAAAACCCCAAAAATCAAAATCAAAATCCTTTACTTATATACCTAGCCTAAAATAAGCTTTTATTTCAAGTCATCTCAAGCCCTATTGATTATCTTTGTTGAGATTGAACTAGAGAGAGCCCTCTGCTGATCTGGTAGGGATAGCTACCAGACTGAGTGTGGTTTGATGTTACCCTGAACTCTGCCTTCCTTCAGCCTAAGGTAGATTTAGGCAATAACATAGTGGCGACCATACTAGGGATAAAAATGGTTTGCTTGTTAGTGTTATTTGTTTTATAAGCTATAGACAGAGCCTGAAGTTATGCCAGGTAGCCTTCGAAACACTCTTGCTTTGCATTAGCGAAAGTAGATAAACGCTGCTTCAGTCAATCTCCGGTCTAGTTTGTAAACGTGACACTTGACTTGTAAATTGCCCCCAGTACATCAGATCATTCTAGACTTTGGGTGATGAGTCTAGAATTTGATAGGTTGAACAAGTTGGTTTTGTCCCTTTGATTTTTGAAAATAATTCAACACATTGGCTTCCAGAAGACATACTAGAGCAAATCCGGATCCCGATCCACTTCCAGTGTATGAAAATCCCAATCTGATTTCAAGAATTCATCGTCGAGAAAGTCCTATGATTCCTCTGTTTAAATCTCATTCATGTCCCGATGTGTTTGAATATCTTGAAGATCTAGAGTTTGATGAACAATTTGAGTTTTTGTTGTTTGAGACTAAGTCTAAAAGTGCTATTGGTTCTACTGTCATAAATCCAGAGTTTATCAAATATCTTGAAATTGAACAAGCTAATAGATCCATTGACAATTACATCTTGAATATTCAAAATTCTATTGTGGCAACAAATATTCCTGAGTTTATAGAATCTGCATCCGAAACTCTTGGGCCATCAGCAGTTACTTCCGATTCACAAGTTCATACCGAGCCTCCTTTCATTCCTACCATTCCCGTGCAACCATCTATTTCTAATCAAAAATTTGCAGTAGTTTCACCTCCATCCACACCTCATACATCAACTGCTCCGACTCCTCCCATATTTCCAAATCCAATTGTAAATCCACCAAGAGCAATGGCTGCCCGATTTTCACCTCTTGTGTTGCCTCAGAACTTGGATGACATGCCCGCTGATTATCAAAGTAAGATTCCATTATCTGATGGCACTCCTCAAAGTGTTCCTCCTCAGCAACATGTTGATAAAATGGCAGATTTCTTTGACCTTCATGAAATTGATGCAGAAAATGTGACCATGAGATTATTTGTGCAAAATTTTGGAGGTGAAGTAAGAAAATGGTTCAGAGCTTTGTAGCCTAGGAGTATTGCTACATTGGCTGAGCTTCAGAGACAATTCTTGGATCGATGGGAAGTAAAGAAAGATCCTCTTCATATCACTTCTGAATATACCAAAATCAAGCGGAATGTTGGTGAGTCTGTCCAAGATATAGTATTAGATTCAATGCGGTTTACAATGCAATTCCTGATGATTTAAGGCCATATAGGAGGTCGGCTTTGCCTAATTTTCCGGATGGTTTTGATCCAGACATGGCCTATCAATTACGAGAAAGAGATCCCACCACCTTGGAAGACATGCAGAAAATTGCAGTGAGTGTTGAAGCTAATTTGAATGACAAGAGAGCTAGATTGAGAGCTGAAAAGAAAGTCGCAATAAAGGAAGAGGCTTCTACTTCGGATCAAGTACTTCGCAAGGTGGAAAAGATGATTGAAAGATTGAAACTTGATAAGCCTGAACCGTAGATTAGAAATCCTAACTTCCATGGCCAGCAGCAACCACAATTCAGGATCAAACAACGAGAGCAGCGAGCACAAGAACCAGTAGTACAACAACAGGTAAAGACACCTTTACAGCAGAATTTTGTTGGTCCCGAATCAGATGATGAATACAATGTAATAGGAGAAGAGAATCACTTCTTTACACCTGATGATGTGCCAACCTTTATTACTGAAGATGAGGAGTATGCTGAAAGTACAGTTGTACAAAAAGATGAGGATTTCATTTTGGCAAATGAGACAGCTCTTGAAGAAGAGTCGGATGAGTATCAGAGAGGTCATATGAATGCTTTGTCTGCCCAGCAGCATCAATATTCACTTAGAAACAGAGATGTGCCTATTAACCCAATCCAAAAGAGAATGGAAGTTTCAGCACCAAAGAATGATTCACCCGTTGCACAAAAGAAGGGAAAAGAGGTAGCTAATCCCACTACTAGCAAATCCCCATCAGCAAATGAAAGATCTAATCAGCCAATTGTATCGAGGGAGAAAGCTGAAAAGAAGGATGTTTCAGCCAAAGAGGTAGAAAAAAATTCAGTTTTTAACTTAGAGAGTGAAATTTCTAAGTTAAAATTTTCCATTCCTTTGACTGAGTTGATGAAAAATAGCAGCTATAAGGGTCAGGTGTCTAAAATTCTGAATTTCGATCCAATGTTTGATATGGTGAATGTGGAAGATGATTAACCTGAGTTGATATTTGGACCAGCATTGGATGGTGAGTCTCCAGATAGTGATGTGCCTCCTTTTTATATCAACCTTAGATTGCATGATTTTGTGTTACATAATGCCATGTTTGATTCCGGAGCATCTCATAATCTCATGCCGAGAGCAATCATGGAGAAATTGGGAATGGACATCACTAGAAAATATCACGATCTTTATTCTTTCAATTCTAGCAGAGTAAGATGCATTGGGCTTATCAAAGATCTGGTGGTTAGCTTAGATCATATTCCAACTAAGAATGTTTTGATGGATGTGGTTGTGGCGGATATTCCTCCTAGATTTGGCATGCTTCTTTCTAGATCTTGGTGAGCGAAATTGAAGGGAACATTGCAGCTTGATTTTTCCTATGCTACCATTCCTATGTTCGGTCAGATGAGAAGATTATATCAGGAGCAAAAGATGAAGTATATGATTACTAGCAAGGAGAAACCAGTAAATCATCCAATCAATTATGTACATACAGATTTAGAGTCATTTGTTTTGTATTCAGATAGTTTCAATGATGTAAATAGTTAGTTAGTTGAAGCAGAGGACATTCCGGAAATCACCGAGAATTTTAGAGAGGTTTTGAAGAAAGAGAGACAAGAACTTGAAAGTTCCGTTGAGCAAGCAGCCTTCCGAAAACAGCAAAAAGTTGATGGACAACAAGTAGAAATAACAGAGCAAGCAGAATTTCAACACTTAGAAGAAGATGAAGATGGTTTGTGGACCATGGATTTCGATGGTGTAGTAGGGAGTGATGGTGCTGGAATTGGCATTTGGGTATGCAGCCCTTTTTCTACCCCAAACAAGGTACCGATTAATGTAAGGGTCTATTCTTATAAATTAGATTTTGATTGTTCAAATAATGAGGCTGAATACGAAGCTTGATTGCTGGTCTGAAAATTATTAGAAAGTTGAATGCTAAGAGGATTGCAGTATATGGTGACTCTGATTTGGTAATTAAACAAGTGAAAAGTGAATACCAAGCTAAACATCCTCGAATGCGGGCTTACCAAAATGCTGTTCTTGATATCTTAATTTTTTTTTCAGACTATACTTTGACTTGTATCCCTCGTATTCAGAATGGTATTGCAGATGCACTTGCAAAGGCAGCAAGTAATTTGAAAATCCCAGTGAATTCAAGTAAAAAATTTGAAATTCATGTGAAGCATCGTTCGACTGTCCCGGACAATCAAAGGTATTGGCAAGTATTCTAAAATGATGAAGAGATTGATGAATTTTTGCAAAATGAAGGTAAATTTAAAGATACTTCAATCGATATGGAGCACGATGATGGTGAGGCTGATGTGCAAGTAAATCAGATGGAAGTTTGGCAGCTAAAATATAATGTCATTCCTAAAGGTTTGATACCTTTAGAGGAGCTCTTCGATCAAGATGACGTAGCTAAAAAACCAACCTTGCGGCCAACTGAAAAGGGAGTTGAAGATGTGAACATTGGATCAGCTGAAAATCCAAAGATGGTGAACTTGTCCAAAGCATTTCCACCAGAGGTAAAAGCAAAATATGTTAGTTTATTGTCTTCTTTTGCTGATGTATTTTCTTGGGACTATTCAGATTTGAAGACGTATGATACAAACATAATTTAGCACACGATTCCTATTAAGCCAAATCAAAAGCCTTTCAGGAAAAAGTTTAGGAGGATAAATCCAAAGTTGCTGCCCTCAATCGAGAAGGAATTAAATCGATTGTACAAGGTTGGTATCATTGTTCCTATAATATTTTTAGATTGGATTTCCAATTTAGTGCCCGTATGCAAGAAGACAGGTGAGATTTGTTTGTGCATTGATTTTAGGAATCTGAATAAGGTTTCTTTGAAAGATAATTATCCATTGCCCAAAATGGATCACATACTTCAGCGAGTAGTTGGAGCATCTCGTATGTCGTTGCTCGATGGTTATTCCGGGTATAACCAAATTCTGGTCCATGAGGATGATAGAGACAAAACAACATTCACCACTCCGTGGGGAACTTTCCATTATGCTAAAATGCCTTTCAGTTTGAAGAATGCTGGTGCAACATTTCAGCGTGCAATGGATATGGCATTTGCAAATGAGAAAGATGTTTTTATAGTTGCGTATCTTGATGATCTGACAGTCTTTTTTAATTCTGATGAAGAGCACCTTTACCATTTGAAGATCATTTTTCAGCGATGTAGAAAGTATGGTGTGTCACTCAATTCAAAGAAGAGTTTTTTTGCCATGGATGAGGGAAAACTTCTTGGTCATATTATCTCAAAATATGGCATTCATATTGATCCAACTTGAGTAGAAGATATTAAGCAAATTGATCTTCCTCGGAACAAAAAGGAGATCCAATCCTTCAATGGTAAGATGAATTTCTTACACCGCTTTGTGCCTAATCTTGCTGAACATCTAAGAGAGATTACAAACATGCTTAAGAAAGATAGCATAGTGAAGTGGACTGAGGAGGCAGTAAAGTCTTTCAATTTAGTGAATTTGGCTCTTTCTTCAGCTCCGGTTTTGATTAGCCTGGATTATACTCAGGATTTTATTTTGTTTTCATTTGCCTCGGAGCATACTATGGCAGCAGTATTAATGCAGAAAAGAGATGAGCATGAAAAACCAATTTCTTTTTTCAGCCAAACCATAAGAGATGCAGCCCTAAAGTATAACATAATTGAAAAGCAAGCTCTTGCTTTAGTGAAAGCATTGAAATATTTTCGGGTATATATTCTGCATTCTCATATTCTTGCTTATGTCCCTAATGTTTCTGTTAAGGATGTTTTAGTGCAAACAGATCCAGAAGGGAGACGAGGCAAATGGATTGCTGCTTTGTTGGAGTATGATGTGGAGATAAAGCCTACAAAGCTTATCAAAGGACAAGGGTTGGCTAAGCTAATGGCTGAGTTGAATTTGCATGCCTTGGACATCAATCTCATTGCTTCTATGTCCAAGGAAAATGAGGAAAGTTCATCAGTTCAGGTATCAGAAATATTTGTGTTTTCTCCTTAGTATTCAGATATTGTATATGTGCTTCAAAATTTGTCACCATCGCCCGGCATGGCTAGAAACAAAAGTAGAACTCTGAAATTGAAGGCTGCTAAGTTTTGTATTTTGAATAATTCACTCTATTGGAAAGATCCTGGTGGTGTTTTGCTGAATTTTTTGGTTGAGGAAGAAGCAAAGAAGGTTATGGAGGATTTTCATAAGGGAGATTGCGGGGGTCACCTTTTTTGGAAAACAATGGCCAACAAGATTTTTAGAGAGGGATATTATTGGCCGACACTTTTTTCTGATGTGTATAAGACTGTCAAAAGCTATCATGAATGTCAGATTTTTGAAGGGAGGCAGAAATTGCAGCCTTTGCCGCTTAAGCCCATTGAGGTAAGTTCTCCTTTTCAATAGTGGGATTTGGATTTCATTGGCGAGATCCATCCTGCTTCTTCAACTCAGCACAAGTGGATCTTCACAAAGACAGATTATTTCACGAAATGGATTGAAGCAATTCCCACCAGGCAAGCTATAGATTCGGTAATAATTTCGTTCCTTGAGAATAATATTTTGTCCCATTTTGGTTGCCCGAATAAGTTAATTACTGATAACGCAGCAGATTTCAAATCAAAAAGAATGGTTGAGTTTTGTAACAAGTAGCACATCATTTTGGGACACTCAAATGCTTATTATCCACATGGCAATGGATTGGCAGAGTCTTTGAAAAAATCTTTGGTCAATATCATTAAAAAGTTGCTGGAAATAAACAAGAAAAGTTGGCATAAGAAGTTGGTCAATGCACTTTTGGCAAATCGAGTGAGTCAGAAGAAATCCATTGGCATGTCCCCTTTTGAGTTATTATATGGAGTTGACACAGTGTTTCCTAACTCTCTCGCAGTTCCAGTGGTCAAACTTCTACAGGAAGCTGGCAGTGAATATGATCATATGCAAAGAAGAATAAATCAAATGATCCATTTGCAGTAGACAAGAGAAGAATTTTTTCAAAACACGTTCAAGCTGCAAGAGAGAATTAAGAAAATATATGACAGAAAAGCGAAGGTGGAAAAATTTCAATTGGAAGAAGTGGTGCTGAAATGGGATGCAAGAAATGAGGAAAAGGGTAAGCACGGTAAGTTCGAAAATCTCTGGAAAGGACCCTTTAAAATTGCTGCATATCAGGGTCAGAATGCTATTCTTCTGAAAGAGATGAACGGGGAAGATTGTCTAGGAGGTCCGGTCAATGGTCGGCTGCTCAAACGGTATCATTTCTGAAATGTTTTCTGCTGTTTACATTGTCACTGTACATACCATTTAGTTTAGTTTCATTGCAAGTGTGTGCTGTGATCTTTTCTTCAGTTTGGGGCCCGAGGTGAAGGCTATAATTCTGAAGATTGATTTCAACTTTGGTTTGAGTTTGTCGAGTCAGGTTTTTCAGTCATTTTGGTTTCAAGAAAGAGTCAGTTTGAGTCAATTTTCAGTCAATAAAATGAGTCATGATTTGTTGAAGTTATGGACTCCATAGCCCAATGGACGAAGGCACTACCTACTCTCCCAGAAATCTATAGTTCTTGGCACCTCCAAGGAGATACCATCCCCATTGGAGCCAATGTTAGAGTCGGTATCTTCGTCCCTCCGTCAGAGATCAAATTTCTTGAAAATGCATTTCATTTTAGGTGTCTCATTTAAGTTCAGTCAGCTGCATTCCATTAGGAGCATGGATCATCTGACGGAAGGGTCTTTTCTCTCATATCCCTCATGTCATGTACCTGTTGGTCCGTGTTTGTTCATCAAAAGCATTTATAGTCATTTAAAGTCATGTTTGGTCTTAAAGTTGGAAAAAATTTATTTTAAGATTTTTAGTCTCATTAGGTCTAGGGTTTCGTTAATTTAGTCTTCAGAATGTCTAATAATGTCAGCAGGCACATGAGGGAGGTTCAAAATAAGTTTTCATTGCAAAAATTTCATCGTCATAATGCTTGATAATGATTCTTCTTCAAAACTTTGTTTTGAAGAAAAATCGTCAATTTCATCTATTGTAATAAATGTAATGTAATTTTCAAAGTTTTTCAGTTGTGAAGTACTTCAGGCACAACCCTGGTTGCCTTTTCCAAATCCCATGCCAGCTATCCCTGCAAAGACAGACAAGAAATTCATCATTCAGCTCAAAAAATCAAAGGAAACAAGCAAAACAGAGTTTATGTGAAAAGTGTCAAAGTTTTCAGACTTTAGAAAGTGGGTTTTTTCAAATAAAAAATCAAAGTCTATGGCATAAAAGATATTTTTTTGTTTCAATAATTCATTTTCATACCAAGAGTTAGCATTGAGCCAAGAAAATCGTGGAGGAGGGCGAAACAGTGTTGGAAGGAAAAACTGTGGTGAGATTGACAGACGCGGTGCACTGGGTGGAGGTCGCGGTGTATAAGCCAAGCACGGTGCATAGGGACGCTCATCTCCATGCGTTTTTGAACAGTCGCGGTGCACACAGAGAGCGCGATGCACTGGGTTGTGCGCGCGGCGCATTGGCCCGAAACATAAAAAAATTTCCAGTCTTCTCCAAAATCAAATTTTCTTGGTTTCTCCATGCTCGAGTAAGTCAAAGCCATTCTCTTATTGTTCATAACTCATATTTGGTGTTGATTGAAATGGATTATGAGAATTGGAATGCCAAAAACTTAAACCCTATCACCTTGTTAAAAAATTGATCCTTAGGGTTTTAAAGTTGGTGTTTTAAAATAGTTTTGTGCCACATACTTCATTTCCCATCTTGTTTATTCCTCCCCTCACTGTCATACTATCATTACAGTCCCTTCCCTTTTCCCTTATATCCCAAGTCACTCATTCCTAAGCGCCATTTCCCTATCCCTAAATCCTTTCATTTCCTATCATTCTCCCTTTCCCACCTCACTTATAAAAATTCCCAAACCCCAAGAATCCTAAAAATTCAGTGGCTGTCCCTTGTCCCTAAGTTTGTCAAAATTCCAAAAGGTAAATTCCACTTGATTAAACCCCATTGTTCCCACTGCCCTATTTCCCCACAGTCCCCCTCACACTATCACATATTTGGCCTTAAAACAAAAAACACCCAAATTCTCATTTTCATCTCATACAAGCCAACATACACCTTGTATGGACATCATGGAGACAGACACTGATACATCATATGACAGAGATAGTGATTCTACCATTGAGCTACATGCACCTAGAAGGCCTCGTAAAGGTGGCAAACATGTGAGAGAAGAGCCCACCTCATTGACTCAATTGCAGGCTTGTCCGCTTGCCATGGCATGTTTTCGAGAGCAGTCATGCTATCAATATTATGAGATGATTGCTAGGATTCATCATCATCAGGAGTTAGCTCATTTTTTTGTATTGCATTTACATGATGGTCAGGTAACTCTTGCTGGTGTAAATTTCACTTTAACACCAGAAACCATTTCTCAAGCAACTGGAATACCGAATGTGGGTGAACAGTGGAACAAAAGACAGCAGGTGGACAGAGTGCATTATGAACCATACATCAGGCCTAGCTTTGTGAGGCATCTTAGCAGAGTGTTCCCATTCCGATTCCTGAAGGAATCCTATGTGCTTATGATGAAACTCATTATCAGATACTTCAGTTGTGAGGGCCAGTTTTCATGCCTCTATGCCTACCACATCAGGTTATTGATGCATTTCACGAGAGTGAGGATGATGAACATACCTTATTTCATGTGCTGGAACATCGAGAGAATGAATACTCTTGTACAGAAGAAAACTCCCGAGCATCAATACAACAACATTTATCACTATGCACTCATCAAGATCGTGGTTGTACATCAGCTTGGATTGCAGGGTATTTCATGGGAGGATTTCATTTCCCGTGATTTCTTCATAGTTCCTCAGGTTCCTCCAGAGGTTTTTCATGAGCCAGGTGAACCTTCACATCAGCTTGAAGGTCATGAGACAGAGCCTATCAGTGTGCCAGTGTTTGTTACTTATCAGAGAGGCACCAGAGTATTATTTGCAGCAGCCCGACGAGTACTATCTCCACCTAGGGTGGAAGGGGTCTCGTTGCCGTCATCAGCAGCACAGGTACAGTTACAGGACAGAGCTAAGAGACCCATGCAGGATGAGGGCCCTTCAGGAGGCCAGGATACTGATTTCATATTGATTGATGAAGATTTGAGCTCTCCAAGCTCAAAGTTGAGAGAGACCATTCAGGAGCAGAAAGCGGAGATTGACACATTGACCGTCAAGTTGTAGAGAGCCCAATGGATCATAAACTACTTGGAGTAGCAGAAAAAACAGTTGGAGGATCAACAAACAATCATGGAGTTGCAAAACATCTGTGAGAACCAGCAAGCTTCCCGAAGAAGCCAAACCGAGATGACACCCATTGAGTGGGAGATTGAGGCTGATCGAGAGACTTGGCTTGAGAGGGTCAACATTCATCTTGAGAAGCTGTTGGAGAAGGCAAACAAGGAAAATAACATGCTCAGGCACATGAAGAACCATTATTGGGCGCAAAATCATGTTTGCAAAGAGAGGATCAAGATCTTGAAAGCAAGGCTAAAGAGGGCATTAAAGCGTCGCAAAAGGCATGATAGAATCCAAATTTTGATCGAAGCTTATTTGGCACAGAATAGCACTTGATGGTGGGAATTCAGCTCAAATTTCAAGAAATTTGGGAAAAAATTTGTCAATTTTGAATTTTTGGGCCTAAACACAGATTTTCCTGCTCGACGCGTAGTGCCACTTGGCGCGCGCTTATAATTGGCAGCTCTTTTGGAGGAAAACTTTGCATTTCTAGATTTTTCATCAAAATTTATGCATGCCTACCCATTAACTAAGGATTTCATCAAGTTATGGGTTGCCTAAAGGGTCAAAAACACCCTAAAAATGGCCTTTCTGCCACTTTTTGCACACACAGGAAGCAGTGTTGGGAGATTTGATTTTTGGAGGGGTAAATGGCAACCAAATTTAGAAATTCCACTTGGGTTGGAAATTAGACAGGCAGGGATTTCCAACGAGCTATCCTACACTCAATTTGGACTTCGGGAAGGCCTTCAAAATAAGCCTCAAACTTGTGCTACGCATAGAGATTTCAGGCGCGGCACAGGGAAATTTGGCCTAGTTTTCACTCAGCAACTCAGATTTTCGCCTAGTTTTGGCCAGTTTGACTTTTTTATCTCCAAATGTGAAAATCTTGATGTAACTTGATGTAATTTTATGACTTTGATGTAATTTTGGCACATTTTTACTCATTCTAGTAGATTCATTCACCAAAAAGTGAAATGTAAATGAATGAATCAGTTTCCTATCATATAGAGGCAAGTTGTTTCATTGCCTATTTTCCAGTTCTTTGTTTAGATATGGTTTAAACAGCTCCTAGAATGATGAGCTTGACCCCCAAAGGCATGGGAATGAGTTAGGCTTGTCTATATCATGTAGTTCTTCAGTCATTTTTAGGGTTGGACACTTGGGATTTCTTAGCACTTCATTGTACATTTCATCTCTGCAATTTTGGCAAAGGAATAGACCAGGGTTTGCAGCACTCTTTGGGATCCATGTGGCTCTGTGTTTTGATGGTGTTTTTCTCTATGTGACTGTAAGTTCATTGATGTTTATTTGTATCATTTCCCTTCTCCTTTCTTCTTAAATTAAACAAATGAGTTATAAAGGTGGAATCCATTAGATTTCTTTGCTCTGCCTTTAGTTTTGTTTAATTTTCCATGTTTTCATCTGTTTGAAGAGGATTATTGAAAGCCTCTTTCCATCTTCAGCTCCTCAGCAGTTTGAACCATCCATTCATTCAATTCAAAGCATCAAAACAATTTCTTTCCTTGCCCCATTCAGAACTCTGCAAAAACTAGGCCTCATCCCCGAACGCAAAACTGCCTTTCCCTTTGTTTCCAACAAAAACCCCCAAAATCAAAATCAAAATCCTTTACTTATATACCTAGCCTAAAATCAGCTTTTATTTCAAGTCATCTCAAGCCCTATTGATTATCTTTGTTGAGATTGACCCAGAGAGAGCCCTCTCCTGATCTGGTAGGGCTAGCTACCAGACTGAGCGTGGTTTGATGTTACGCTGAACTCTACCTTCCTTCAGCCTGAGGTAGATTTAGGAAATAACAGGATGGACGATCACTGATCGGACGGTTGACGTGCATATCACGCCGTGTCAAATGCCAAATGATAACGCGGGATGGGTGGGTGTTTTTCAAACAGTGTCGCTACCATGCATCGCGCGATGAGTGGAATCGTTGGCCAAGCGAAAATTACCGCCCACCTCTCAAAGGCGGTGCGATGGAAACCGATGGATTTTGAACAGTGACCGTGGTGTGGGGACCACCGAGGCGGGCGAATTCTGCATCGTTTGATCTGCAGGTAAATGGACGGTTGTGATGCGGTCTGAGTGGTAAATGGAGCAGGCCACGGGTGCGATGGAGGTTTGCGACTACCATCGGATCTATAAAGATCGACAGTTAATACCGCACCCGATAACCAAACCCATTAAGCACCTTCGGGTTTGCACCAGGTCATAGCACTGGTTCATGTGGGGAGAAGGGTTCTGGGGCTAGGGCCGCAAGGGGCTGGGCCTTATATATATGAAAAATATGGTTATTTAGCCCATTTTTAATGCATTTTGAGGGTAGGAAAAGGAAACAATAGAGGAAACAAGGGTTTATTAAACCACACCAGGGATGTGTGTATGGTTTAGAGGGGGTTTTTGGGAAAGTTTAGAAGGATTAGGGGATTAGAGGGGAATTTGATAAGGGGAAAACAAAGGTTAAAATGGGGCATTCTACAGGGAACAAGGGGCAAATGTAGAATTTTTGGAGCACAGCTTTTGTAATCAGTGAGACCTTATAAAGGGAGTCAGCAGAGGGAATTTTATCAAATACAAAGACACAGGAGACTTCAAGGATGATGTGTCTTCAGAGGAGATGCATTCTTTGAAGGCTCAAAAACAATTTAGCCCCCTACTTTTCTTGTCAAAAAAATTTATAGGGGGCTAACAGTGGCTCCACATGGGGATGGCTTCTTCTTGAAGGAGTCAAGAACTCAGAAAATGATCTTTGGTGTAGGCCAGATGCCTGCAGCTTGAGCCACCTTTCTTCTTTGATTTTCAACTGCCACAATTGTGAAGACATCAATTTAGCAGAAAAACTTTCCCAATCAATCTACCAACCCATTCTACAATCCTAGCATTTTTTCTTCTAGGATGCATTTGAACTAGCAGACCCTTTACATCATTTTTTTTTTTTTTTACAAACAAGAAAATAAACCTATTTTATTTCTACCCTTATTACTCCATGAGACCAGATTAAACTGTTGGTCTCACATGTTTCTCTACCAAATCTAATATCTGTTGGGATTAGACTGTCCAACAGATTTCTTCTCTACATTCTACAATAGAAATTTAAAAACAGTCAAACTAGGATTAGACAGTCTAGTTTGCTGTGGATCCAAGGCATAAAGACAGTTGCACATGGACAGAAACTTGTAGAAGACTGAAAAAAAAACTTTGAAGGCTTGAAATTTGAAGTTTGAAGCACCCTTCTTCTCTTTGTGACTCAAGTTTTGAGCTTGTTAGAGTCACTTTATTTTCTTTTTTTTTCATTTCAGCTCTGGTTTTGGGCTTGTTAGAGCTGACCCTTTTTCTTATTTGCTGGTCCAGGTTTTGGGCATGTTTGAACCAGCTATCTTTGGTTTCTTTGGTTTAGGTTTTGATCATATTAGAGCCAACCTTTGCACTTCGGAGGTTCATGTTTTGAGCATGTCTGAACCTCTCCTTTCTTTCTGTTTTTTTTTTTTTGAAACATTTTCTCTTTTTCTTTGAAAAAAAAACACTGCAATGGTATGTACAATGGAAATGGAAACTGGAAATTGGAAATCAACAGAAGTAGTGTTTGAGCATCCTGCCATTGACAGGACCCCCAAATAGCTCTGTACCATCTAACTCTTGTAGAAAAAAGGCATTTGAACCCACAGTGGCCTGGAAGATGTAGGGACCTTGCCACAAGCTTTCAAACTTGACGTTCTTTCCTTTGTCCTCCCTCCTTGAGTCCCACTTCAGACATTTATCTCCAATTTTCAAATCAGAGGCCTTAGTTCTTCTATCAAATAGATTCTTTATGTTCTCCTGAACTTTCACAGCTCTGTTATAGACCTCTTCCCTTGTCTACTGGAGATGAATTGTCTGGTTTATTCTCCTCACCATGTTGTATTCTTCTGTTTGTATCTCTTGAACAAGTTTGATCACTGGTATCCCAAGGCTGGTAGGAAACACTACTTTTGTTCGATAGACAAGCTGGTATGGTGACATGCCAATGGATTTCTTTGTTGTAAGACTGTCAGCCCACAAAGCATGCACTAACTTACTATGCCGTGACTTTTTGTTCTCTTCCAACAACATTTTGATGATGGTCGATAGGCTTTTGTTCAATGATTCAGCTAAGCCGTTACCTTGTGGGTAATAGGCAGTTTAATGGCTGAGTACTATGTGATACCTGTGACAAAAATCAACCATTTTCTTGGATCCAAAAGCGGCAGCATTATCAGTGATTTTTTTTCTTGGACAACCAAACCGAGAGAGGATATGGCCTTCTAGGAACCTAATGATGACTAAAACTGTGGCATTCCTAGTAGGTATGGCCTCTATCCACTTAGTGAAGTAATCTGTGGTTGTTAGGATCCATTTGTGTTGCGCAGAAGAAGTAGGATGAATTTCTCCTATGAAATCTAGGCCCCATTGCATAAAGGGACCTTCAACAATGATGGGTTGTAGAGGTAAGGGGAGGAGTTTTCTTTTTCCTTAAAAAATATGGCATTTGTGGCAGGCAATTATCATCTTATCGATATCATTGAAGAGTGAAGGCCAATAATAGCTAGCTCTGAGTATTTTGTTTGCAGTGGATTTCCAGTTCAGGTGACCTCCACACTCTCCTGCATGGAATTCTTGTTTAATCTTTTCTGCTTCAGACTCAGGCAAACATTTAAGCAATAGGCCATTTTCATTCTTCCAGTATAAAAATTCATTCAGAATACAATACCTTCTGGCCTTTAGTTTTAAGAATATAGCCTTGGTCTTTGATAGCTCAGGGGGGGGGGATTGAGGTGTGTAAGCACATACAGAATGTCAGAATACCAAGGAGAGCTCTGAAACTTCTCCTCTACAGTGGGATCAGGAAATCCCTGCTGCTCATCCAAGGCATCTACCATGTTAATTTCAAGGGCTTGTAGATTTGATTCAGCCATTAGTTGAGCTGAAGCCTGCAAAACAGTCGATTTGGTGGGTTTATCTCAGGTCGTATAGAATCACAACTTAATCATTTGCCCCTTTTTTCCATCAAGTCCTGCTGGAACCCCAATATGTCTTTATACTATATTTGGCACTGTGACTATGGTGTGAATCAATATGCACACCTAAAGTCTTTCGAGGGACGTAATCGGGCTAGGAATGTTTTTCCATTATGTTGTATTTCAAGGGTGCATCCACAGATGCTTTGCTAAAGAAGAGAGAAATGGGCTATTCCATTCCCTGCGAATTTTTACGTTGATATAACTGCTACGTATGCCGCAGAGCAAATGAAAAAAATGGAAATCTTTTTGAGAAATACGGGGTGGAGATTGAGATGAAGGCACAGGTGAGAGTGCAAGTTTTACTGATTCAAAAGATTTCTTAGCTTCAACAATCCACTTAACTCCTACACCTTTCTTCAGCATGTTAGTCATATTTCTAAGGTGTTCGGCTAAGTTGGGAATAAATCTCCTTAGGAAGTTGATTTTCCTAATGAAGGACTGTAACTCCTTAATGTTTCTCGGGTGTGTGATTTGTAGTATTCCCTCAACTCTTTGTGGGTCTATCCTAATCCTGTTCTCAGATATGATATGGCCAAGAAGTTTTCCTTCTTGCAGCCCAAATACAGTCTTTTTGGGATTTAATGACAGACCAAACCTCCTAAATTTTTCAAACACTTTCCTCACATGTTTTAGGTGTTCTTCTTCGGTCTTGGAGTAGACTGTTATGTCATCCAGATATATGACAATGAAGTGTCCTATTTCATCTGAAAAATCTATGTCCATTGCTCTTTGGAAGGTTGCACCAGCATTCACCAATCCAAAAGGCATCTTTACATACATAAAAGTGCCCCATGGGGTGGTAAAGGTTGTTTTGAGTTGGTCTTCTAGGATTACTAGGACTTGGTTGTAGCTTTGAAGAAAAACCATCGCGGGGAGAGATCTTTTCGACACTACTACCCTACGAAATATGTTCAGATTTACTAGGGGTAATTGTCTTTGAGTGAGGATCTATTAAGATTCCTGAAATCTATGCACAATCTGATATCCCCTATTTTCTTTCTCACAGCCACTAAGTTTGATACCCAATTAGAGAACCTCACAGGAACTATTATGCCTGCCTCATACAACTTTTTAATCTCTTTTTCAACTGCAGGCAATTGTTTTGGGTTTATCCTACGAAGTTTTAATACGAAAGGGTTTGATTTTCTATCAAGGTATTTTACGGCATGATGTTTGTGTCATAGGCCTCAAGTCCTCATGCTCAACAAACACATCAATAATTCCTTGAATATTTAAATGTATTTCTTTTTCATGTTTTATGACCGAGACTTAACCCATTTGATCATCTTACGTTTTACTCTTCAGTGCTATATTTGCCGTTTCCCCAGCGTCATAATCTGCATGTTCTATAGTAGGATTTTTGCTGTCATCGAAGTCAAAAAGGTCTTAAAGGTGCTTCCAACTCGGTATGTTCTTATCCTTCTGCATTGGTCTGTGACACCTCTACAGGCTTAATGTCTCGTTTTCACATTTTTCATTTGGATTTCCAATCTGTTCGTTTAAAGTGTTTATTTCTATGTTACAGGGTGGTCCTTCCTCATCCGAGGATTCTTCACTTAGGCAGCTACTGTCAGATTTAGAGTCTAAATTAGAAAATTCAAACTCGTTTCTGCCTACCAAGAAATATTCAATCTATTTATCTCCTTCAAAAACCTGCCAATATTTTTCATTGTCCGGCACTACAGGTCTGAATTTGGTCTGAATGATGATTTTTTGGTCACTGGGAGGCTTATAATACGAACTAGACATGCAGGCTAATCCATTTGAAATTACATTCTGGCTCCTAGGGACAAAAACCAGCTCGTATTCTACAAAGGTTTTCAATAAATCCATAGTGTCATTCCTATATGCTCTCAGCCTAGGATGTTTCACTGTGTATTCACCATTCACCTGTTTGATGATCAGCTCAAAGACCACATGCAAAATTATCCTATGGGCTCCTAATTTTCTCAACAGGTTTAAGCCTAGGATAAGAGCCTCGTACTCTGCAATGTTGTTTGTACATTTGAAGTGCAAGTTACATGCATGGCTCTCTACATAACCACTCTCTGTGTTATGTATCCACACTCTTGCCCCAGCAGTTCTTTTGGTGCATGAACCATCGAAATTCATTTCCCATAAGGTTTCATTCTCGGGTTTATCATCGTTTCGTTCTTGGTATTGGTTGAACTTGTGAGAGTGACGTGTTGACTACATTCATTTCAGAGGACTATTTTAAAGTTTCTTGTTTTGATGCATTGTTTCGAGTTTTCCTATATCATTTCTCTCTTGGTCTGCAAGTACTTCAAATTATGTTAAAGTCCATGGGCTTTGTTTCCTTGTTTGTATATTTGTTTTTGGACTCTGACCCTTCTAAGGATTCATCATTACAAAGGATAAAGGAGTCAAGGTCTATATGTACAGAGTATAAAGGTGAATTTTCAGGCTTTTCGGGGCTACTAACCAGGAATTTCATTTGTGCCTCTCTGTACAGTCTTCTAAGTTGGCCAAAGATTGGGATTGTGGCATAAGCCCCATCCATCTGCATTGTTCCTTGTAGCTTGGCTCCCCATGATCTTGATAATAACATGCCATAATTGGGTGGCACATCTACCATAACAACATCCATGACCATACATTTTGCTGGAATCTGGGCAAGGCTCACACATAAATCTTTGATCAGGCCAAGACACTTTACTCTGCTAAAGTCAAATGAATATAGGTCTTTATAGGGGCGGGTTATCTCTAGGCCTAATATTTCCATCACTACTTTAGGCATCAAGTTGTGTGATGCCCTAGAATCATGCATTGCATTGTGGAGGATCTTATCATGGATATTAAGAATGATATAAAAATGGGGCACTACCCCTTCCTGAAACTTTCCTTCTATCTTTGGACCAAACAGAAGGGCAGGTTGATCATCACTTAGATTTACAGTGTCACTGTTCTCACTTAAATTTAATGCTTTCAAAATTTGTCCTTTATATACATCCTGAGTGGCCAGCTCAGAGAGTGGGACAAAGATTTTAATTTTTGCAATCTCACTCTCCAAATTGAAAGAAGACTGATTCTTTGGAATGTTTAACTCTATTTTGTTAACCACTACCTTAGTGGCTGAAACAATGTGCTGATTCTCACTATGTACAGTGTTGGTAGTTTATCAGGCTTTCTTGTTGTAAGTGTTGAAGTGATATTAGTTGACTGAGTTTTCTATTTATCGGTCATTTTTTGAAGTTCTTTTTCTTTGTTTTGTTTTCAGAACTCTCGGCCTACGATTTGTTACTTTCGGCAATCACTTTAAAAGTTTTCTGGACACTTCTGTTGATGGTATTGTAGAAGCTTTCGTTTGATTATCTGGGATTTTCTTGCTCCTAATTCATCTTTCATCGACCTGCATTATGACATCTTCAAATCCAAGTCTGTAATCCTCTGATTCTAATCTTTCCTCATCCCAATATGAGGGTGAGGGCTGATCCTCTTCTGTGTAACAGTTATGGATTGAATCTTCTATTTCAAACATGTTTATGGTGGTTCCCTCACACACTTCCACGATTCCCTCATCTTCATCTAAAAAGTTTTCTTGGAATGGGGGAATAACTTGTTGATCTGATTCTCTTTGTCTGTTGGGAGTGGTATTGTTTCTTCTAACGTTCTGGTTCTGGTTATGGTGTTGGTTTTTGTTTAGGTTACTAACTTTGACAACCATTTTTTCCACCATTTGTTGTAGCTTTTCCATGTTTTTGGACATGCGGTCATTATTGGGGTCAGATTTGGAAGCTACATTGTCATCTCTATATGTTACCCTTTTCTCAGCTCTCAATCTTGCTTTCTTCTCAATCAAATTTTCCTCTACACTCACTGCTCCCTTTTGCATGTCTTCCAATGTGTTGTAATCCCTCTCCCTAAGTTGGTAGGCCATGTTAGCATCAAGGCCTTCAGGGTACTTTACTAAAACCATACATAGGGGAGGTTTCATGTGTGGAGGAAGAGCATTATAAATGATATTAAACCTTGTAGAGTAGTCCTGGACACTCTCTCCTACATTTCTCTTCAGGTTCTTGTATTCTACTAGGATTTGGAGAGGGTTGGCCTTGACTTCCCATTTGTTTATGAAGGTCTGATATAAAGAAGGAAGATCTTGGATACTCTTAGGAGGTAGGCCCTTAAACCATTTTTTCACATCACCTCCTAAGCTCTGGGCAAATATTCTAATTTTGACTGTTTCATCACTATTTCCATGTAGTCAAAATAATCTTCCGTCCTATCTACATGGTGTTGAGCTATGGCGGACTCTTTTACAGTGAAGTGTGGGATCTTTGATTGATAATCATTGGGTAAGGGTACTAGAGGCTGAGCTAAAACCAAAGGTGCATACCAGGCTACCATGATGATGTTTTGATGAGGTAAAGGGTTGGCTGGAGCAACTGGTATATGGATGACAGGGATATTAGGACCAACAGAAGCTTGTTGGGTAGATTTAGGGTGGCAGAGCCCCAAGTTTTGAATGAATTGAATATCAGGAGGTGTAGATGGAGGGGTCTGTCTATTCCCAGGGTGTTTACCACTTTGAGGTGGTGAACCAGGAAGCTCAAGGTCTGGCTGGTCTAGGACACTGAATGACCTAGTTCTTGGTAAGCTGTTTTGAGTGCCTAGGTTAAAAAATGGATCTGATAGAGCTGAAAAGTCTTTTGGTGTAGAGTTAGCTCTATAGATGTGGCTGGAAATAGTTGATTTTTTAGGTGTAGGAGCTCCCTTGAGGATGCTCTCAGGGTTGTCAACTATTTCAGGGGGTTTTGGGTTAGGATAAGCTCTTGTGTGAATGGTTCTTGAAGCCAGAATGTTGTTTTCTAACCAAGCAACTTAACCCTACTTATTACTTCTATAATGGCTGATGTTGTATTGGGCTCTGGTCTCCCAGTGGAGTCTTATGTGAACCAAGATAATCAGCAGGCCTACTGATCACCAGTGGAGTCTTTTAATCATTTAGCAATTATGGAGTCACCAGGTGGAAGGTTTAGGATGTTTCTGGAGGGTACACTGTCCAACACAATGCTTATGAGATGCCCCTTTTCAAGGGAAACTTTCAAACACAACAAACTCTAACCAGAGATTGACTAGGAGGGCTTTTACCGTATATCTCACCTCTAAAAGAGAGTGAGATCTGGAGGCTACCTCGCCCTTTCCAGACTCTATCTAAGAGTGTGGGAGAAAACACAACAAATGGTATAGAGGTTGATCTGTGAATAGGAGTGTTTAACTGCCAACCTAACCAGAGATTGTAGGTTTCTGAGGCTCTTATGATGTAGTAAGGTGAGAAATACTCAGGATTTCCCCAGTGGAGTCGCCATTATGTTGGGGTTCCCATGTTTTGGCCAGATTGGAAAGACCAAAAGATGAGACAACATCAAACCACTTTCAGACCTCAGGATCTAGCCCTCCTGGGTCCAGAGAGGGATCTCTCTATGATTGTTAAAGGTAATGTCTTTGAAGGTCAAAGGTTTGAGATATTAGGCTAGTTATAAGGCTCAGAGTTTGTTTGTTTGATTGTTTGATTGGTTGCTAGTCATCAGGAAAGAAGGGTTCAATGTAAGACAAGGATGAGAAAAGAGGATTTAGGCAGAGGTGAATTATTCCAGGGAGCATTCAAAACCATTGGGTAATGGAGTCAGAAAAGGGTTTACTTGCTATTCAATGTGCAGGCTTTCAGTTGGGCTAGTCTTCTAAAACATTGGATCTTAAAGATGATAGTGTGGTACGGAAAGGTAAGGGAGGAGGAAAACATAAAGACTTAGAACACAAAGTTAAAGACCTGAGATCAAAGAGAGACTTTGAACTCTCAATGCTTCGGCCTCCAGCTTGAGGGATATTAGAAGGGTTCAATTAACTGAAAAGGATCCTAGTGAGATAGAGACATGGTTCTATACCTCCAAGTGTTCCCAATTCATTAAATTAAATCCTAACAAGAACATCTAAGAACAGATTCATTTAATTCATACATCAGCTAGCAGGCAATAACATCCACTACATTGGTTAAATTAACTGAAATCAACTCTTAGATAACACATTTAGCAGAAAACATCAAAGGCAAGGAGAGAAAAAACATAGGGTACCTGACAAGGGTAAATCCTATGCCAGATTTCTGATGTGAGCCAGTAGAAATGAAATGAAACGGAATATAAGTTAAACACAAATACAGAGATAGAAAAACATCACCGCTGCTTTAGATCAGGATCCAAAGAAATGTGCTTGTCATATTAAAAAGCAACACTAGTCAAGTACAACATTGCCAATAGCTGGATACTTAGTTAGAAAAAATCTTCCTTAGCCTATCTTACAACTTTACACAGAGACTATGTCTCAAAAGAAGAAGTTTGCAATTCTTTGATAACTGATCAACAACCTTTACAATGAGTTCCTCATGAATTTATAGCTCAAGTGGAGCAGAGAAAGTAGGTGAAAACTAAATGCAGCATTAAAACTCAGGAAAGGAAGAGGGCCGAGGCCCATTCTATTTAAACCCTGTGCATTTATCTCTGGAACTCTTTTGGATGCAAGAGTGGTCTTCTCCAGGTTCCCAATTACTCCGGGCATGTCTCTGATGTACTCTGCTACAACATTCTGTAGTACTTCTAGTGAATAAACAAAAAGTAAATAAATGATGCTACGGTCTGCCATACTGTGAATCAAATGCTTTGATAGCATCAGGACTCTTATCAGGGTGGAAATATTCTTAGGAACAAGACATAGAATAAAGCAATATGGATACTGTGTCCTTTTATGGAAGAACATTTTGCTAATGTCAAAACCCTGCTAATATGGTTTTTTGTGCATTGGTCCTTCTGAGTGATCCACGGGGTCTTTGAACTAGTACCTTTGCCCTTTAAACACTGGATTAAGGCTCAAAATCTTCTATTACGTGCCTTGAACTCTTTGTTGCTCCCGTACTGTCTCTGTCAGTAAAATCTATGCTTTAATGGCTCTGGGGAAGATTTTCCAGAGTTCAAACCCTGTTCTTTAATGCAAGTCTTGTCATGGCTCCTTCCCAAGCTTTCTTCGTGATCTCGGCCTCTGAAAAAAGGTCCTTTCTATGTTTTTTTCCACTGTAATAAAGACTGTGTAATCATGGCAGCTTTCACCATCTGATATCCCTGCAAAAAACGAAAACATGTTAAGAAATACCATGCATGGAGGTGGTGGATGCAGCGGGGACGGCGAGAATGGCTGTGCAGACTGGTGAGATGGCGGAAAAGTGTAGGATTATGGTGGAAAATGCAGTGGGAGGCTTGCAGAATGGTGGCGCAGTGGGAAAATGTAGTTGGAGGGTGGAGAGAACGGAGATTTTAATGTAAAACATTAAAATTTGACCTTTGAACACACATATATACAGGGACGAGCGAGAAATATGATGAAACACGTGGAATGGGTGACGTGGTGGGAGCGGTCAACGGCGGGACATGCGATCATATTTGGACCGTCTGATCTCAGGAGGAAATCGATGGTGGGAAACACGTCGGAGGGCGATGGACAGTGGGCCAGGGGTACGGCTACCTTATTTTAACTCCCGTGCATCTTTGCGGCGCGAGGACCGTTGGATGGACGATCGTAGATCGGACGGTTGACGTGCATATTGCGCCGTGTCAAATGCCGAATGATAGCACGCGATGGGTGGGCGGTTTTTAAATAGTGCCACTGCCATGTGTCGTGCGATGAGTGGAATCGTTGGCCAAACGAAAATTACCGCCCACCTCTCAAAGGCAGTGCGATGGAAACCGGCGGATTTTGAACAGTGACCGTGGCATGGGAACCACCGAAGCGGGTGGATTCCAGACCGTCGGATCTGCGGGTAAATGGACAGTTGTGATGTGGTCTGAGTGGTAAATGGAGCAGGGCACAGGTGCGATGGAGGTTTGTGACTACCGTCAGATCTATAAAGATCGACGGTTAATATCGTGCTCGATAGCCAAATGCGCTAAGCGCCTTCGGGTTTGCACCAGGTCATAGCGCTGGGTCGTGTGGGGAGAAGGGTTCTGGGGCTAGGGCCGCAAGGGGCTGGGCCTTATATATATGAAAAATATGGTTATTTGGCCCATTTTTAATGCATTTTGAGGGTAGGAAAAGGCAACGATAGAGGAAACAAGGGTTTATTAAACCACTCCGGGGATGTGTGTATGGTTTAGAGGGGGTTTTTGGGAAATTTTAGAAGGATTAGGGGTTTAGAGGGGAATTTGACAAGGGGAAAACAAAGGTTAAAATGGGGCGTTCTGCAGGGAACAAGGGGAAAATGTAGACTTTTTGGAGCACAGCTTTTGCAATCAGTGAGACCTTATAAAGGGAGTCAGCAGAGGGAATTTTATCAAATACAAAGACACAGGAAAATTCAAGGATGATGTGTATTCAGAGGAGATGCATTCCTTGAAGGCTCAAAAACAATTTAGCCCCCTACTTTGCTTGTCAAAAAAATTTATAGGGGGCTAACAGGTGCCAAAATGATTTCAGTACATGGATATTTTGAACTCATAATCAAACAAATCAAAGGGGAATATTCAACCAAAGATCCAAGGTTAAGGGCTTATAGGAATGTTATTATAGATTTCCTTAAACATTTTGTTGAATATGAGTTATCTATAATTCCAAGAGGTCAAAATATCCTAGCTGATGGTTTGGCTATTTCAGCGAGTACTTACAAAATGCCACATTGTCCAAGTCACAAGTACATAGTTGAAGTAAAAAACCAACTAATTATACTAGATAACATTAGGTACTGGAAAGATTTTGGAAACGATCAACAAATTGAAAATGTTTTACATTCAAAAAATGAATTTGACTGTGCCAATATAGATATGGATTGTGATATGGAAAATAATGTAGATAAGAGTGTGAATAAGATATAATTGAAAGATTTAGATTTAGAACAAGAAGAATAAGAAATTTTACAATTGAAAGATAATGTTCTACTTAGAGGGTTAGTCCCATTAAAGGAGTTATTTGATTTTAATGATGTGGTAAAAAAACCCAAAATTGAACCTGTTATATTTAAATTGGTACTGATGGGATGCACCGCCAGACAACTTAGAGTAACTCTTTCAAACCAGCTTTTGACTAAGGATTAGCCTCTTCAGCCTGATAAGGCTCTCTCAAATTAAATTGTGATTTGTTCAATTAGGATTCAATCAGATGGCTAACTTTGTGATATTGATTTGAATGTGTTTGATTGCAGGTGAAAAATGTGTAAGGTTCACTACCATTGGTCTTATGGGGTCAGTGTTAGGAAATTCAATGACAATGGCTCTCTTGTGGAAGCTGAGGCATGTAATGTTTCAATGAAAGGACATCAGACATAGAAATATTCAATGGCTTAATATTCAAAGGAATTCAGAGCATGAGGAACATGAATTATGAGTAATTAAACATCAAGATATTGAAAGAAACATATTAAGATACATAAGACATAAAATTATTGAAACACCAAAAGAATCTCAGGTGAAGAAGAAAACACAGTCACTGTATATTACTGATCATCAAAAATTTACAATAGTGGTAGTGTCAAATAACATTCTCTAACCCTTTCTCATTCGAATTTCTTCCTATTAATAGGATTTTGTCAATTACATTAATGGATCTGCCCATTTGGCTAGATCATCAAACCATCATCTTTGAAACCTATATTAAAAATAAACTATATTCCTGGAACTAAAACATACACATAATAACTTTAGACTTATAAGCCTATTATGAATATAGCTTCCATTTATTACATTCACTTATCTGTATATTTGGATAATTCCATTGATGATAACCAAGTGCTCAAGTGGCACTAACCATAACCAAGACATAAATACACCCACTAGATTTAGGAACTGATCATTGTACTTTTAAGGAGAAGATAATCATGACATTTGATAATTGTCTTTATGTTGAGCTGGAACAGATGACACCTTTGTTGAGGAGCAAATCCCTGTTGTAGTGTTCCATTGATACCCTTTAATGCTTCCATGTGGTTGACTAACCTTCAATACACATTCAAAACACTAAAATACTACCAAATGCTGCTCACTACAAAACAAAGTGAAACATGTAGTTTCGTAGTGTGGTTTGGTAGAAAATATATTTCACCCATCTAGGTAGATATTTATCCTTCCTCTTTTATTAGGATATGTTTGTTGGACAAAATAAGCTAAATAAAAAGTTTACCTTCCTTCAATTTCCACCCAAAATGTGATTTTTTGCAAAAAGTAATCTACGGGGATTTCATAGCAAAATCTGGCCTTCAAGCCTGGGCTTCACTACAAAATTGCCTAATTGGCAGAAAAACACAAAATTTCCCTTTTTCCTAAAAATTTCACCTTCAAAACTAGAAGTGATGGTTCTTGAATGCTGCAAAATTGTCAAAAATATTTAGGCCAACTCTTCAAACTTTGGGAACTCCATTTTTAGTAGTAAAAGGTTGCATCTCCTCATGCTCATTTATCACTTTATTTTTCAGTCCTCTTTTCTTCTATTCTGCCTGAATCATCTCCATTTGATCCTCTAATTCTTTAACCTGTCCCTTGAGCTTCTTCCTTTTAGACTGCAACCATAGGTTTCGCTTTCTGGTCTGTTTCATTACTCTTCTCAAAGGAAGTGTTCTTTTTAGAAACTTTTTTGGATCTGTTAGTGATTCATCATATTGGTTTAGTTGATCATTTACGTCTTCATTGAAATATTCCAGTAGCTTTCTGTCCGCCTTGGCCTCCTATAATTCTAACTTGATTTCAATGACCTCTTCTTTGGCCTCTCTTAACTATTCCTTCAATACCCGTACTTAAATTTTTTCTACCATTTTCTCCTTTCCTTTCCTTTGCACAAAAAAGTATTCTGTTGCTAGAGACTAGTATATGATGTATTCTATGTATTCTTCTTGTTTTCCATGACACCCTTTGCAAGATGCAGCCTAGTAAGTGGTTTCCTTTGCTGAAATAAGAAACCTGCATCTTCTCCTGCAAAATCAAGCTTTTTAACAACCCTACCTTTCTTTTTCTTCTTCTTGTCACCTTCAATGTCTTCAACTTAGACAACTGGAGTCTCTTCAATATCTATAGCTTGGAGGGTGTATTCAATATTTCCCTTTCTAATTGTTTGACTTCTAGTTATCCTCCTGCTACCATGCTTACTAATCTTCTATTTGTTGCTTGTAGGTGAAGGCTCTAGGATATCTACCTCTGGTATATGTTCTATTTCAACATCCATTGGCTCCATGATAAGCTCTGCCTCTTCTTCATTTACACCTTCTATCACAACTAGAGATGAAGTAGTGTCTAGTCAATTTAGTGTTCCTAAATTGGTAGCATAAATTGTCAACCAAGGCTAGTAAACTATTGAAGTGAAGTGCACCATATGTGCCTAAGTATCCTCTTCCTACTTCGTTGTGTTCAATGTTTTTCTAATTTTTTTGGTTTTATGTTTACTGTTATTTTATGCTAAGGTGAAAAAACTAAATTAATAGCAAAGAAAAGCTATTGAATGCACTAAAACAAAATAAGATCTACTCTAATCTAGAAATGATAAAAAGGACAGAGAATGCTAATCCACAGATTGTAAAGCTACTAAGAAAGTAACTCATAACATTAAACTTAGTCCAATTCGTTTCATTAGAGATATATTGGAACAAACTGAGAAAAGGATTAGTTCTAATGTGATGAGGTTCTCTTAGAAAACAATAACTTAAAACATCACAGAGAAATCTTATTCATTGTTAGAGATCTATTGGAACAACTTGAGAAAAAGATCATCTGTAACATAGTAAGGAACCCTATGCTAAAATAACTTACGAAACTAGAATTAGCTCATTCTGCAACTCACAATATTACTCTTAAGTCTTATTCAGGAATTAGAGATTTCTTGGAACAACTTGAGAAAAAGACTGTTTGTAAAATCATGAGAATCTCTTACCTAATTGAAGAATAGAAAATGTCAATAACTCAAAATAATATAACTAATTATTTTTCATATAATAGTGATGTGTTAGAAGAGTTTGAGAACAAGAGTAGCTTATAAAATAATGAGGATCTTCTAAATCTAACTAACAAGACTGAAATGCAATTAACAGAACTAAAATGCAATTAACTCAAAGTACTATAGCTAGATCTCATTCACGTATTAGAGATATATTGGAATAGCTTATGAGAACAAGATTGACTGTAATATTATGAGGATCTTAGACGTAAGAAAATTACATTAAAAAAAAAACATGATGCAAAAGGATAAACTCAGAAAACTACCTAAGTTAAGAACAAAACAGAATTAAAGGTTACTTATCTAGAAAGTATGCAAAAGCCTCTTCAGATAGCAGGGTCCCTCTACTATCAGATTGGCACACGAATTTTTAACTCCTTAAAGTTTCCTTCAGATCATGCATCAAAGTTATACTCCTTTAATTAAAAGAAATGCTCAGAAACAGAGTGTCACAGTGTTTGAAAACTAAAAACATCAACAACCTTTCTCGGTTCACCAAGTTATTTTTATAAGCAACTACATAACTGATATTAAGTAAAAATAGGCATAGGTGTCTTTTATAATCAAAATAAAACTAAAACTCCTATTGAGGACTCGTGTTTTTCTGAAGGAAAACCAAGATTCCTTATCCTTATAGAAGTATGCTTCTTGATTTTTAGCTTTGTCCACATGCATAACCACTTCCAAATTTTTACTCAGTGCTAGTGGATGACAAGGAATGATGCAGGAGAGTTTTGGAGTCTAACCATATATGTATTTCCCTCAGATGACACCTGTAACCTGTTTAAACACTAAGATGGCTACGGAACATATGACTAGCTACAGAATGGCTGCATTCTATAGCTAAATCTGCTCAGAAATCACTAAGACAACAAAACCACAAAAGTATAATAAGTTAGTCATTGCATGTATTATTAAAGTGATTTTAATCATTCTTATTTATATTTTACGCCTATAAATGATAAAGGATTAATGGAATGAAGTGGAGTTTGGTGAAAAGAAAAGATATTTTTAGGGCTCAACAAGTAGCTTTTGGCTTTGGAATTTTCTTAGGTGTCACTAAATCAAATTCATAACCACTAAGGAAAAGGAAAGATGCCCAATATATGTTTAATTTCTTCAATTTCTCCAGCACTAAGCGTTTAATCAAACCATGGTGAAATATTGATGTTTCACTGCCTTCAGCCTTGGCTTGAACCTTATCAGACATCTTCCCTAAGCTCCTAAACAAAAATAAAGGAATATCAAGGGACTACTTACCAGTGAAATATAATAGGAGCCTGAAATGGTACTAGTAAACCATATGAAACCTCTCCTCACAAGTAAAGTACTTCTGGATCACAAAAAATAGTTTAGAATAATTCTCCTTCATATAACTCTTTGGAATCCCAGATGCCATGTCAGCTCCAACGTGTTCTTCTTTGAAAAATTCCTCACAACACTGCATTTTGAATTTAGTGGCTATGAACCACTCTTAACCCTCTCTTGGTATCTATGTGGCCTGAGAAATGGTATCAAGTGATACTATGAAATTTAAAACCCCCACTTTCGAAGTTGTTCCTGTAAAGTTCACTGCAAAATCCTTTGATATTTGAGCATGAAATCCTTTAATATTTTGACAGAATTGCAGGCATCCAACATTTCTGAACACATCCACAAAATTGGGTCTTCATTTAATAACTTGAGGTCCATGGGCTCATATCTCACACAATATGCTCCCTTGTTCACCTTCTTCTTCATAGCCATTCTCCTTTATAACCACATTGTCTCCTTAACTGTGACACTTGTAGAGAAAAACACTAGACAACAAGATGCTTGTGGTGGGAGTCAGATCTTCAAAGAAGATAATGGACTGTTGCATGCAATATTTGAACAACAGAAGACAGAGAGGTGCTTTGAGCCGATTTTAAAAGTATGGATTTTGAAAGTGGGGAAAATGATGTTAAATGTGGGAATAAAAGGTAATGATGAGGGTATTTACGCTTTTGCATGCTTGGGTGATCATGATAACTAATTGGATGACCTCACCTTTATGCCTAACCATCATAATTTTGATAACTCATCGTCCTCTATTTTTCTGCAGAAAAAAAATGATTCCGCAGCGAAGATAGCTATAAACCTGGCAGATTCTCTACAGAATTGTCAGGTGATTTCGTAGCGAAATCTTCCATTATGCAGTTATATTCGCTACCAAACAGCGAAAAAATAGACAAGTGGAATTTGTTTGATTTGAAACCATGCATATGAACCTAAAGTGGAATTTGGTGGATTTGACTGACATGAAATGACTAATGGGGTTTTTTAGACTTAGGGTAGAGGTTTATTCCATGTGTTTTTTCATCAATTTTATGAACCAACCTATTGAGACAAAATGAAACCTAGGTGAGTGGCCCTATCAATAAAAATTGAAAATTAATGTGTGATAGCAGAACCTACTGGAGCTGAAGTTGAAGATTGCAATATAGGAACTGAACAAGAACCAAAAATGGTTAAACTATCCAAGTCTTTACCCCCTGCTCGAAAGCAAAAATTTATAGACTTGTTCAAAGAATTCATAGATGTATTTTTCTGGAGTTATGAGGATTTAAAATATTATGACGTTAGCATTATAGAACATAATATTCCTATAAAATAATACCAAAAACCTTTCAAACAGAAGCTTAAAAGAATCAACCCAATGCTGATGCCCCTAATTGAAAAGGAAATAAAAAATATGTATGATTCCAAGATATTGTACCATTAAGGTATTCTAAATGGGTGTCAAATATAGTTCCAACTAGGAAAAAGACAGGAGATATTAGACTGTGTGTTGATTTTAGGAATCTCAATAAATGTTCTCTGAAAGACAACTACCTTCTACCCAAAATGGATCACATTTTACAGAAGGTGTTTGGTGTTGAAATTTGCAACAAGAAACAGTGAAATTTGCATCCAGAAATAACACGACAACACACACACTAGTGTGGGATCACAGGTCACACAGTGATGGGTCATAGCGATGCATTATTGTGCAAGACAATTTATTAAATAAATTGGAAATATGTCTAATTTAATTTTCCCTTAATTAATTTGGAAAATAAATTATAATCTTATCTCATAAGCACTTGTAATAGTTAAGTGAGTGTGATAGACTCAGTTAGCTCATGAATTTTGAGTTGTGGGTGGTTGGTGAGGCCTGTAGAGTGATTCTATTTGTTTTTGAGTCCAAGTTGCAGTTAGTATATTAGTTTAATGAATGAGAAACCAGTTAACTCAATTAAGTGAGTTAAAGTCAGGCTAACTAGTTATAATTGATTGTTGAACTAGTGAGAGGTCAAGTGAATTAAAGTAGATTTAATTCACATGCAGTGATCTATCAAGTGACTGATGATTTACTATTAATAGCTGCATACATGTCAGTTCTGATGAAGACCCAGTTGAGACAAATGTTAAAGGGAAGTTAACTATCAATTGTATTTTTAGAAAACTACCCAGATGAAGTTAAAACACCATATGATTTCCCATGGTGTTTGCACAGTTTAGGGAGGCTGAAATTCCAAAAGAATAGGGATTGTATTCCTCATGAATTGCATGAGCAAGGAAGGCTGAAGAAAGGATGAGAATTGGTTAAGTGTTGGACCAATTTTGTCTGGATCAATGTGAGACAGTTAGGATAGTGCAATAGACTCTTGTGAGAAGAGTGCATTGTATTGTTTCATGATTCCTTGGTTCATTATACAATAGAGGTAGAGGGGTTTTGAGCAGCAATATTTCCCCCAAAAAATATCTGTGTTGTGGTCTAACTTTCTTCTTTCTTTACTTGTTATGATTGGCGACCGTGTTTATTTTCTATAATTAATTTGTAGAAGGATTCAATATCTTGCTTTAGCATGTCGCATGATCAGATTGAATCCATTGGTATACATATTGTTTGATATAATTTATACATGGTATCAAAGCAAGAATTATTTGGGCGCACGAGTTTGCAGAGAATATCTGAAAATTTTGATGCAAATTTAAAAAAAAAAAATAGCATATTTGGATCCCTTGCAAAAATATGTCCAAATTGAAAAAAAAAATCGGTCAAATCGGAGCTCGAATGAGGGAGATATCATCGATTTAAAATCAGTTCTTTTTTTAAGAAAATTTTGCGATGGTGGGACAATTACAATGTGCGCGAGTAAAAAAAGGAAAGAAAGCCAAGGGAAAGAAGTCCCAAGGCAAAGAGGGCAAGAAATAGTTTTCCAAGATATGATGCTTTCACTGTCACGAGCATGGGCACTATGCTACAAATTTTCCACAAAATAAGGTGAGAAAGAAGGAGTGTGCAGTTGTAGCAGGTGTAGCATTGCCTTCATAGTTCGAACTTGATTTTACTCTCATTGCATGCATGGCCAACAGTGTAATGGGATGCATGTGGTATTTAGATAGCGGTGCCTCGTTCCATATGATGGGGGATAGAGATATCTTCAACGACTTGGAGGAGAAGGACCTCCATTAGAGCATAGAGTTTGGAGATGACAAGAGGTATAGCGCTACTGGCATAGGTACAATTACCTTTTAGAGGGAGTGTTAGCCATCCATAATTTTGACATATTCAAATGATGGCTAAAACAGGTCTTTTAGCCTTCAAGAAACAAATTTCAAGCAATATGTGAGTTCTTTAAGTCTTGCTATGCCCCTTATCCTTCAAAAGGTCTACCCTTTTGATATTTTCACTCAAAATTCTCAAAGAAGCCCTGCTGTTTGAAGAAAGACTGTTTCATACTCATTTTCCTTCATTCCACCCATTTTACCATTTTACCTAAAAAAGGCTACTTTCCTCCTTTCTAATCCATTTTCTCCTTTTCATTATACTTCATTTCCTCAAAAAAACCCTTTAAACCTTGTAAAATCCCTCTTATAAGGTTTAAAACCCCTTCTTTATACCTATCGGAAGCCCTCAAAAAGGTTAAAAAACCTCATTTTTTGGCCTTTTCTGCTCATTTTTAGCATAAGGCTTTAAGCGCATTTCGGCTTAGCCCTAGCCCCTTTCGTCATATGACCCGGTGCTATGACCGAGCACTAAGCCCATCGACTTATCGGACTTTGCAACTTCCCTTTTCCACTTCCCAAACTCCTTTTATTTTCCACCTCCGCCGATATAATATGGACCATAGATCCTCCAGATCTAATGGCCCGCACTCACCTTTGCCTTTCAACCCCGCCCTTAACCTCCGCACAACATGATAAAGGAGATTACATCATGCCTCCAGTCCCACCACTCCTCCGATCGATCAACTCTGTCGTATTGCACTCATTCCACACCGTTGATCTGGCTCCCCAGATCCAACGACTGGCATTCATCTTCGCGCCCAACTCACAAATCCTCCCCAATGTGCAAATCCAACGTGAAATGGGCAGTTTTGGAGGGATACGTGTCGTCCTCCAACACATATCGTGTCCACCCAGCCCCAAACCACTTACCACTCTTATCCTGCGAGAAAACCATCTTTGGTTTTCCGCAAACCACCTTTGCAATTTCCACGCCAAAACTCAAGTTTAAACCTGGTTTCTTATGGTTCCGAACATGGAATCTCCTCCCGCATGTTCCCTTGCCTCTACACCACTCCTTCGCCCTCGCCATGGCCTCTGTTAGCAATTTTACCCAATGCGCAAGTCTTATATAATTATTTTATTGTTGTTCGCAGGTTTCGTGGCGGTTAAAATGCACAGAAACATCCCACGATCATATCCATAGTGAAAAAGACTAAGAATGAAAATCCTTAAAATCGAAAATAACGAAGGAACAAGAAATTTTAGGATTTATCATTAAATTTTGGTTAGTGATTCATGACCATTGACTATATACTAAACCCTCTAGCGTAGTAGACCTGTACACAAACAATGAAGATCAATGAAGAAAAGAGATTAAAGATTAAAGGTTAAAGCATAAAACTCAAAGATCAAAGCTTAATCAGCAGATTTACAAGGATGAAACACATTGAAAGACAAAAAAATTAAAGCTAAAAAAAGTCAGTGGAAAGGAAAAAATATTAAGGATGATTAAAGAGGCCTAAAGCACAAATTTGAGGCCTAATTCAATTTAAAGTGACAAAAGCAAACAAATCAACAAAGAAGCCTTGAAATTTTAGATCCTCAGGGCAATTAAATCTCTAGAGATTAAGAAAAGGACACCTGTAGTCTACTTTACCTTTCAAAGACACCTTGATAGCCATCCTGATGACAAAACCTCTTTAAAACTTTTAGAGCAGTTATTTCACAGTCATGGGAGGCCTCAAAACCAAAATATGACAATTACTTGTCTCAGAGGTCAAACAGAGTACTTCGGCCAGAGATATCTTCAAAGGACATGCCTTGGAGTTAATGCCAGTCTGCCAGTTGGCCTCAAAGTCAAATAAAATAACTAAAATGATACAATCAGTTAATGTAATGGTCACTAAGAAGAATGGGCATTCGAATACCTCTCCCCCTCTGTCTTAACTGATATTTATGATATTTCCTTCAACACTCTTCCTCTTTCACCTATATGTATTCACAGAAAACTCATTGTGAGGGGTTGGAAAATTGTTAATTGTCGAACTATTATTTAGTGGAAGTAGCTGAGTAGTTGTAATATAGTAGGCTAGGAAGAGAAGAATTGGACTGTAGAAAGCCATTGGACTTAAAGTATGTGACTGGTCTTGCACATCAAATAAACAAGTAGATTCACAGGATCTTGGTCTATATTATTGGTGATGTTTTTCTTACTGTAATTGTTAGTCTCCTTATGTTTCCATACTGTCCATTTTCTCTGATAAAGAACAACAAATTTAGAGTAGGATTTACTGCAAAGTAGCCTATTTCTACCTGATAAGCTTTATCTCTATGTTTTCTTCTAATTTGTTCTTTGGGAATGATTTCAATAGAGTATAACCAATCAAGGAATGTTGGTGAGCCCATGTCTTGCTGAGTAGAACTTGAGATGTCATTCTTGAATGATTTTTTCACTGCATTCTAAGTAGAGTCCTAATCAAGGAAGTTTATGGTTAGCCCTGTCCCTTGTTTAGTCTTAAACAATGGTTTTGAAGATTTCCCTTAAGAGTATGCCAAAAGCAGGATAGGTTCAAAGTCCTTACTTGATCTTAGGCTACTTTTTATGTTTATCTTAAATGTTTTCTACTTTCTGAAGGTATTCAAGAGGATTACTAGATTGTTGCATTAGAAGTTGGCTTCAGTAGGAGTTTTCCCATAGAAGTCTATGGTTTTCCCTGTCCTTTGGCTTGCTCCCAAATCAGTCACTTTGAAAGGCTTCTCTTGTGTAGTGAAGTTAATAGATTCTTAATTGGTTATTAGTTTTTCTTCTTTCACCACACTTCTTAATGTTTCATACCACAAACTCAACTTAAAGAGATCTTTTGATATAGATGACTTTCCCTATGGAAACCCTTGAATAGTTGTTGCAGAAGTAAACCCTTTTATGACTCCATAGCCCAATGGATTGGCACTATTTCTTGACCTATCTTCCCATGTTGAAACATCCTTCTACGTATTTCCTCCTTCACTCCACATGACCTTCTCAATTAATGATCCCCAACCAACAAACAAACAAATCCCTTGTGCTTCATAACTAGCCTAATATCATATCATGAGCCTATAAGCATATCATTCTAAAACACATATAGAGAGACCCTCTCTGAATCCAGGAGGGCTAGATCCTAGAATTCCAAAGTGGTTCTGATGTTTCCTTGTCATTTGGTATGCCAATCTGCCAAATCATAGGACCACAACATAATGGCAACTCCACTGGGGACTTTCAGTGAATTACATATTATACATCCTAAGACCTCAGAAGACCCGCAAACATCCTTAGATTGGTAGTTTATTTCTGATGGTGGACAACAACTTGCTTTAAAACATTCAAAATCATCCACCTGGCGACTCCACAACTCCTAAAAGACTAAAAGACTCCACTGGTGATCAGTAGGCTGATTATGCCTAGTTTCACAAAGACTCCACTGGGACAACCCACACTATCATTGAAACATCATGCACACCCATGAGTAGGAAGCTTCAAGGATTAATTTTTCTTTGTCTAAGATTAGTTTTCCTCTAAAGATTGTCATATTGGGCTAAATTTCTCTTCTGAGGGTCTAAATATTAACATACTGGCTTCTTAATGAATTCATACCAGAGCCTATCCTGACCCAAATCCTCCTGAAATAGTTGATAATCTAGAAATAATTCTTAGGAAGTCTCCTGTATCTAGGGATCCACTATTGTTAGACCCATTCATAGAGCTAACTCCGTGCCTGAAGTCCTTATAGCTCTATCAGATACCCAGGATGACTTACCATTTTCAAGAATTTTACCAAGAACCAAGTCACTTAGTGGTATAGATTAGACAGACTTTGAGCCTCAAAGTTCACCACAACATAGTGGCCAAAATATTAGCAGTAGAGAAACCCCTCCATCCACACCTCCTGATACTCATTTCATTCATAATTTCGGTTTCTCTCATCCAAAATATACTCAACAAGTCTTGGCTGGTCCTAGCACTTCTACCATCCATGCATCTACTATTAAAACCACTCTATTCCATCCTCTCCCTCCTGTCACAAAACCTCCACCTGTAAACCCCCCATTTTTCCCTCCCATCTACATCATGGTTGCATGGTATGCTCCTCTAGTCCTTCCTTTACCTTTAGCTACCTTAACACAAGGTTATTCGACCACTATTCCTCTATATGATGCCAGTAGTTCCATTTCTTCTCCACAACATGTCGACAAAATGAATGATTATTTTGATAGGAATGAAATAAGTGATGAGACTGTTAAACTCAGATTGTTTGCTCAGAGTTTAGGGGGAGAAGTAAGAAAATGGTTCAAAATCTTAACACCAAAAAGCATCAACGATCTTCCTGCCTTTCATCAAATATTTATGAACAAGTGGGAAGTCAGGAAAAACCCTCTCCAAATTCTGTCAGAATATGAGAATATTAAAAGGAATCCAGGGGAAGGTGTATAGGAATACTGTGCTAGATACAGTAGGGTGTACAATGCCATATCAACTCATGTGAAACCTCCACAGGGCCTAGCTTTAATGAAATTCCCTGATGGATTTAATCCTGAAATGGCCTACCAACTGAGGGAAAAGGAATACCTCACATTAGAAGATATGCAACAAGGGGCAGTGAGCGTTGAGGCAAATTTGATTGCCAAAAGAGCTAGGATGAGGAACGAAAAGAAAGTAACATTTAGAGATGGAACTACACCTTCCACATCTAATTAAAAAGCAGACCATCTAGCCAAGAGCATGGATAGGCTAGAAATAATGATGGAGAGGATGGTTGTCCAAACAAATGCTCAGAATAGGAACCACCTTGAAAATCATAACCAAAAATTTAGGAGAAACCCCCCTCAGATTAGACAAAGAGATGTTGATCAACAAATCATAACTCCATTTCAAGAAAATTATGTTGATGAAGATGAGGGAACTGATATAAACATGCTGGGAGTAAGTAATTAAGACCCTGCGTTTTTCACAAAGGATGACCAGGCCACATATAAATATTATGATAATGAAGGCTTAGAATCTAAAGAATATAGGCAAGGCTTTGAGAATGCCATCATGGAGGTCCATAAACAATATGACCTCAGGAGCAAAAAGAACCAAGAAACTCCCCAAACAAAGACCTCTGAAACTGTTGTTAAAAACAGATATGAAAAGGTGGTTAGAAGGGCTGCTGAAAACAACAAAACAACAGCTGAAATTTCTGCTAAAAACAAGGGGAAAGGCACTCAAACCACTAATAAACAGAGTGGTGAACCTAACAGCACTAGAAATTCAACTGGTGCCCCTGTAAAAACAATTTTAACTGATCTATATAGTAAAAACTAGCAAGATGATTTTGCTGATAAGTTAGTGAATAACAAGATACATTTGAACCTTTCAAAGAATCAGTTCCCTTTAAATTTGGAAAATGAAATTGCTAAAATCAAGATCTATGTCCTGTTAGTCACTCAATATGTATATAAATTTCAGGTGTTAAGAGATTTGAACATAGAAGAAAATAATGACTCTGTTAACCTAAATGATGATCAGCCAATCCTTTTATTTGGTCCTAAAATTGAAGGAAAGTTCCAAGAAGGAGTGGTCCCTCCTTTCTATGTCAGTTTGAATATCCATGATAAGGTTTTACACAATGCTATTCATGACTCAGGGGCTTCACATAACCTCATGCCCAAAGTAATCATGGAGAGATTAGGCCTTGAGATAACCAGACCATATAAAAATTTGTATTCTTTTGACTCTAGTAGAGTAAAATGCTTAGGCCTGATCAAAGATCTTTGTGTAAACTTGACCAAAATCTCAGCCAAATGCATGGTGATGGATGTGGTAGTGGCTGATGTGCCCCCCAAATATGGCATGCTTCTTTCAAAATCATGGGGTGCTAAGATTCAAGGTACCATGCAAATGGACATGACATATGCCACCATCCCTGTTTTCAGCCAACTTAGAAGACTTTATAGGGAATCAGACATGAAATTTATGGTGAGCAGTCAAGAAAAATCAGAAAATTGCCCTCTTTACTCTGTCCATACAGACCTAGACTCATTCATTCTTTACAATGATGAAAGCTTTGATGAGCTAGAGTTGGAAAGTGAGAAATCACCAAACATAACAGAAAACATAGGAGGAGAGGATAGGAAGGGAGAGGCTCTCAAACAGTTTTCCAAATATGAAAATTACAGTAAACAAAATAGAGATTATGAACAACCCACTATCCACTAGCTTAGTGCAAGTCATGAGAGTCAAGAAGAAAGGCCTCAACACCATTAAAACTTTAAGGAACAAGAACAAAAAAAAGCATGTTGTAGAACCCATAAAACTGCATAATGACTGTTAGAACACACAGGACAAAGGGGATAGGAATGAAAAAAACAAGAAGTACGAAACTAGCCCTCTTTGGAATATGAGTTTTGATGGGTCTTGTAATAGAACTGGTGCATGAGCAGGTGTGTGGCTTCACAACATAGAGAATAATTATGCTGAAATCCATTCATACAAGTTAAACTTCCAATGTACAAATAACATAGCAGAGTATGAAGCACTCCTCTTAAGACTACATTTACTGAAGAAATTAGGAGCCAGGAGGATTTTTGTTCATGGAGATTCTGAATTGATCATTAGATAAATAAATGGAGAGTACACTACCAAACATCCAAGACTAAGAGCCTATAGAAATGATGCCATGGACCTGTTGAAAACTTTTGAGGAATATGAACTTGTTTTTGTCCCTAGAAACCAAAACATTCTTACCAATGGTTTAGATTCTGCTGCCAGTTCATGCCAAAGACCCTATGAAAACAAACAGTTCACAGTCCAAGTGAAATATAGACCGGTTGTCCCAGAAAATGAAAAGTATTGCCAGGTCTTTGAGGGGGATAAACAGATAGAAGAATTCCTGCAGTTCAGAAATGAGTTTGGATTGCCAAATTCAGACTCAAAGTATGATAAAGATTGTCTTAATGAGGAACAACCTGTTGAAAAAGAACTTTCTCCCATTTCAGAAATAAATCTGTTAACCAGAGAGTTCGAAAATCAAACAAAGGAGTACATAACCTCAGAAAGAGAAGACATAGAGATACTACAGTCTAAAGACAAAGGCTTACCCAAAGGACTTACCCCTCTAGAAGACTTGTTTGATTTTAATGATGTTGCCAAGAAACCAACAATAGAACCCACTGAGTCTGATGTTGAAGAATGCAATATAGGCAGTGATAATAAGCCTAAAATGATCAAATTATCCAAAACTCTGCTAGCTCACATTAAACTGAAATACCTTGAGCTCTTTAGAAAAATTTCTGATGTGTTTGCATGGAGCTATGAAGATTTAAAATCATATGATACAGAGACCATTCAGCATAAGATACCCCTCAAAGAAAACCAGAAGCCTTATAGACAAAATTTGCACAGAATAAACCCTGTCCAATTATCTCTGGTTGAGAAAGAAATTAGGAAAATGTATGATGATGGAATTATAGTCCCTGTGAGATACTCCGAATGGGTATCTAATATTGTGGATGTTAGAAAGAAAATAGGAGAAATAAGGCTCTGTATTGACTTCAGGAACTTGAACAGAGCCTATTAAAGGACAACTACCCATTGCCCAAAATGGATCATATCTTACAAAATGTAGTAGGTTCTAAGAGGATCTCTTTACTAGATGGATTTTTAGGGTATAATCAAATATTGGTACTCCCTGATGATCAACTTAAAACAACCTTTACTACTCCTTGGGGTACTTTCATGTATGTGAAAATTCATTTTGGATTAATGAATGCTGGTGCCACATTTCAAAGAGCCATGGATATTACTTTTTCAGAAGAAATAGGATACTTCACTGTGATTTATTTAGATGACATCACAGTCTATTCCAAAACAGATGAAGAACACCTAATACACCTAAGGAAAGTCTTTGAGAAATGCAGAAAGTTTGATTTGTCTTTGAATCCCAAGAAAACATTGTTTGGTCTCTAAGAAGGTAAACTTCTTGGACATATCATATCTGAAGAAGGGATGAATATAGATCCAAAAATAATTTATGGTATATGGAAAATCAATCATCCTAAGAATATCAAGGAACTCCAATCTTTCATTGGAAAGATTAATTTCTTGAGAAGGTTCATACCCAACCTGAAAAAACTCCTTAGGAACATGACAAACATGCTAAAGAAAGAGATAGGAGTTAAATGGACCTTAGAAGAAAATAAATCCATTGAACTGGTCAAACATGCACTTACCCAAGCACTGGTTCTTATCAGTCCTGATTTCACTAAGGACTTCCTCATATTTTCATTTGCATCAAAACATACTGTGGTTGTTGTCCTATTACAGACAAATCTAGAAGGACAAGAGCAACCGATTGCATTTTTCAGCAAGGCACTAAGAGATGCACCTCTGAAATATAATATCATGGAAAAATAGGCCTATGCTTTGGTCAAAGCCTTGAAGGATTTTAGAGTTTATATCTTACACTCTCACATTATTTCATTTGTGCCTCATGTAGTGGTAAAAGACATTTTGTCACAAGACCCTGATGGCAAAAGAGGAAAGTGGATTGTTGTGATACTGGAATATGATTTGGAAATTAAACCCACCAAACTCATAAAAGGTCAAGGCCTAGAAAAACTAATGGCTGACTCCAACTTTCAAGCACTTGATATAAACATGTTAGATGCATTAGATGAATAGGAAGAGTTGGAAACTCCTCTTATTGAACATCATTTTCTAAATTCATCTTAGTATGCCGATATTTCGTATGTGCTTCTTAATCTCAATACCCCTCCTGGTTTGTCTAAAACAAAGGCAAGATTTTTAAATTTGAAAGCTGTTAACTACTGCATTTTAGATAAATGTTTATATTGGAAAAATGCTAGTGTATTATTGCTTAAATGTTTTCCTGAGAATGATATAGACCGGATCAAGCACGAGTTTCATGAAGGAGAGTGTGGAGGCCACTGCTAATAAAATCCTTAGAGCTGGTTATTACTGGCCCACCCTCTTTCAAGATGTCCAAAAAATGATATTTGCTTGCCACAAATTCCAAATCTTTGAAGGCAAGAGAAAACTACTTCCCTTACCCTTGTAACCAATCATTGTTGAAGCTCCTTTTCAATAGTGGAGCCTAGACTTCATTGGGGAAATCCATCTTGCCTCCTCTGCCCAACACAGATGGATACTCACAACTACTGATTATTTCACCAAATGGATAGAAGCCATCCCTTCTAGGAATGTCACAGACTCAGTTATCATAAAATTCCTTGAATACCATATACTGTCTAGATTTGGTTGTCCTATGAAAATTATCACTGACAATGCTGCTGCATTTGGTTCTAGAAATATAGTTGATTTCTGTCACAGATATCAGATTGTGCTTGTTCATTCCACAGCTTATTACCCTCAAGGTAATGGGTTGGCAGAGTCTTCCAATAAGAGCCTGATAAACATAATAAATAAGCTGCTAGAAGAAAATCAGAGGTCATGGCACAACAATCTGGTACATGCTTTATGGGTAGATAGATTGACAACAAAGAAATCAATTGGAATGTCTCCCTATCAGCTGGTTTATGGAGAAGATGCAGTTTTTCCTACTAGTTTAGGTGTTCCAATGATGATGTTGGTCCGAGAAATACAATCAGAGGAAGATAACATGATGAGAAGGATAAATCAGACCATACATCTTCAGCAAACCAGGGAAGAAGTTTATAACAGAGCACAGAAAGTATAAGAGAATATCAAAAATTTGTTTGATAAGAGGACAAAGGCAAGTGATTTAAAAATTGGTGATAAAGTACTCAAATGGGATTCCATGAGAGAAGATAAGGGCAAACATGGCAAGTTTGACAATTTATGGCAAGGCCCTTACATCATTCAATTTTCCATTGGTCATAACACTTTTTTTCTACAAGAGATGGATGGTATAGACCTGTTTGGGGGTCCTGTCAATGGAAGGATGCTCAAGCATTATTTCTGCTAAACTCTCTGTTTAAAGCTTTCATTCTTCATTGTAAATATCATTGCTTTATTTTGTTTAAAAAAAAAAAAAATTACAAAAAACAATAGAAAGGAAAAGAAGGCAGATCGAAAACAAGAAAGGTACAACCCCATACCAAAAAGAAAGAAAGCACTGCTATTTAGTCATACAGCCTAATCATGACTAAATAGAATTTCAATTTACTGCTGATAGGTTAGTGAAGAAGATTTTCCAAACCGTTTAATCTTGGATTATCAGTGTTGAGATTGCAACAAGATGATGAGCTTAGTGGAAAGAAGTCGCCTTCACTAAGTGGGCCCGTAGGCTATTTTTGGCGCAAAGTCTATTTTTAGACTATGTATATTTTTAGACATATGGATCATGTTCTATGAGTTGCAGGATGCTATTTGTGGATGGTTGGTCAAGTTGGAAAAATATATGGACTTCTATTTTTAGACATATTAGGCAGAATCTATTTTTAGATTTCCAGTGTAAAAATAGATATGTCGAATATTATTAGTTCTTAATAATATTTGGACTCTAAACATTATCTTATTCTCTTGGAGCACTTCAGTTAAGTGCACAGATGTGGCACAGGAGCTGACAGAAGGAATTACACTATTCCTAAGGGTTAAGTGGAGCTATTGCATGGATACTTCAATTAGAACTCATGTGAGAGAGTTTGGTGGAGTTGATTGAGGAGTTAATGGAGTTGTGTTCAGTTTAACTAATCTAAACATAGTTGAACTAGTTGTATTTAGTCTAACCGATTAATACACTAGTGAAGAGTGGTGTGAATTAATTATTAATTAATTCACTGATTATAAACTCATTAATCAACTAAAGAATACATCAGTTAACTTCAGTGCATGGACAGTTTTAGTGGAGACCAGTGCAAAGATAGGTGAAAGAGCAGGTTAACTATCAGTTGTGACTATACTGTTGCATATTTGCAACTACCAGTGATTGGAGGAGCCCATGAGGATTGCGCAGTACAAGCCAGGTGGTTCAAGTTATTTAATGAGCCATCCTACAGCATTTATTACGCAATAGAGGCTGGCTATCAGGTGGCAGAGATTGGAGCATGTGTTTTGCTAGATCTAGCTTGATTAGTGTGTAGCAATTGGAGGTTGTGCTGAGAGCTTGTGAGGAGCTTTGTACAATGATTGTTACATGATCTCTATGAAATATAATATACATATAGTTGGGGGTTTTCAGCTTTAAGCTTTCCCATGAAATACTGTGTTCATATGTGTGATTGTTTATGGTTTTAATGTGTGCATGCAATTGATTTTATTTCCGCATGTGATGATCAATGGTAGAAGAGATTCTGTATTATGCATGAAGATAAAATAGTGTGTGATCAGGAGAATCTTGGTGAATAATATATCAGTTATTCAAATTTCTACATGGTATCAGAGCGATATTGATCATTGGAGCAATTGCAAAACATTGAAGCGGTTGAGTTTTGTGCTGGTGGAATTTGAATTTGCAGCAGTGTTTTCTTGGTGTCGAAGTTGAGATGTCTTTCAACGGATTGCGATTAGAGTATGCCCTTGAGGGCAGCTCGAATTATATTGCATGGAAGGACAGGATGGAGGTGGTGCTAGATGACAATGGGTTGAAGGAGTTCATAGATGCTGAAGTCCCAAAGCCTACTTCTACTGATGTTGTCGTACTTGACGCATGGAAAAAGAAGACAACAAAGTGTCGAAGGATTCTGTTGGAAGGTGTGAAGGATCACATAGTGTCCAACCTTCATGGTAAGGCTTCTCCATTCTTTATGTGGAAAGCCTTGACATATTTATTCCAAAGCAAGAGCGACCAGAGGAAGTTGGCGCTCAAGGATAGACTCAGAAACATAAATATGGAGAAAGGCGACAGTATGCCCAAGTACCTCACGAAGTTCATCCAATGCAGGGATGAGCTGGGAAGTGTGGGGGTGACTGTTGATGATGAGGACTTGGTGAGATTGGCTCTCCTTGGGCTTTCGAAGAGTTGGCATTCCTATCAGGACTCTGTCAATGGTCGGGAGAAATTGCCAGGATGGGAGCGACTTTGGTCGGATCTTGTGCAAGAGGAGATAAGGCGGAGTACCAGGGACGGATCTTCATCAAAGAACTTTGATGAAGAGAATTGTGCTTTGGCTGCCAAAGCAAAGAAGGGGAAGAGCAAGAAAGCTTCTCAATCCGGTGCGAAAGGCAAGAAGCAGGACATGTCCAAGGTGAAGTGCTTTCACTGTCACCAACACGAACATTACGCCACTAGTTGTCCACAGAAGAAGAAAAATAAGCAGGCTGCTGGATCTGCAGCTAGAGAGGCCTTAGCCTTGCAGTTTGAGCTGGATTTTTCACTAATCGCATGCTTGGTCTCAAGTATGACGGGATCAGTGTGGTTTATTGACTGTGGTGCGTCTTTTCACATGACAGGAGATCGAGATTTGTTTACTAATCTGGATGAGAAAGATCTTGGAGTGCACATCGAGATGGGCGATGATGGTAGATACAGTGCAACCGGTATCGGTACCATTTCCTTTGAGAGGGAGTCTGGTAAACCCTTCGTATTGAAGGAAGTGATGCATGTTCCAGGATTGAAGAAGAATCTTATCTCTATGGCAATGTTAGAAGACAAGGGATATGATGTTGTCTTTAGCGAGGGAAAGGCTTTCCTGCGCAGTAAGGCAACTGGTGAGACCCGGAGGATAGGGGTTCGAGTTAAGAACCTTTATCAATTGCAGGTAGATGGATGCACAGCAATGGCAGGCAAGGTAGAAGGAGTGGTGAGCCGGGATGATGGCGAGTTGTGGCACCGGAGATTGGGCCACCTTCACCATGGAGCTTTGAAGATATTGCAGCAGATTTCTACTGGGCTTCCTAAAGGCACTCTTGCGCAGTCAGATCAGTGCAAGGGGTGTACCTTGGGAAAATTTGTGAAAGTCACCTTTCACGAGAAGGATAGTCGCGCCACGACGATCCTTGAGAGAATTCACACAGACGTGTGTGGACCTTTCTCAGTAGCTTCGACAGCAAAGCACAAGTACTATGTGATCTTTGTTGATGATTTTTCTCGAAAGTGTTGGATCTTCTTCATGCAGAAGAAGAGCGAGACATACTCAAAGTTCTGTGAGTTCAAGGCACTGGTTGAGAAATAATCGGGGAAGCAGGTGAAGGCTCTTAGGAGCGACAATGGTGGTGAATTCATCTCTGGCGAATTCAAGGAATTTTGCAGCGCAGAAGGAATTCGAAGAGAGCTCATAGCACCTCATAACCCACATCAGAATGGGGTTGCTGAGCGGAAGAACAGAACGATTGTGGGTGCTGCACGGGCGATGTTGCATGATCGAGTCCTTCCCATACCACTTATGAAATTTAGAAACATCTGCGAGAATCGGGTGTCCTCACAGGATACTTGGCATGAGTACACCAGGAGGCATTTTCGGTAAGAAGCGTATTTCCCACATTCGGGATTTTGGTTCTTGTTTACATTCATGTGACAAAGGACACCAAGAAGAAGAAGTCCCTCGAGGCTGAGAGGTTGGGATCTTTGTGGGTACCTTGAGCACCCCACAACTATAAGTGTGAATTTTCAGGACGGTCATGCCAGGAAGCATTTGTGCGACGGGATATCAAATTTCATGAGGAGAAAGCCATGAAGTGTTCGCTTGAGAGGGAGCCACAATTGCATGCAGATGAGGAGCTATTAGTTCCTAATGATGAGCCTCAGGATGTGGATCAGCCACAAGAAGAGGTTCATGGAGTGGAAGAGACCACTCATGAAGTGCCAACCATCAGAGGGCGGAAGTGCACTACAGAAGCTGAGCGACTGGCTCAAGATGCAGAGAAGGTTGTAGGAGCACCTACATCACAGCGCAGACAGAGACAGTCACCTGATCGATACACTAGATACATGGCTCTTATGAGCAAATGTATCATGACAGAGCCATCCTCTTTCAAGGAAGCTGTGGAGGATCCTGCATGGGTAGATGCCATGGTGGAAAAGTATGATTTGATTGTCAAAAACAGTGCATGGGAGATTGTCCCAAGGCCGGAAGGGAAATCAGTGGTGGGTTCGAGATGGATCTACAGAGTGAAGCAAGCAGCTGACGGGAGTGTGGAGAAGTACAAGTCAATATTTGTTGCCCAAGGCTTCTCACAAATTGAGGGGATCGATTATGAGGAAACCTTTTCACTTGTCGCAAGGTATTCTTCCATACGGATGATTCTTGCTCTCTCAGCGCAGATGGGGTGGCACATTCATCAAATGGATGTGAAGACTGCATTCCTCAATGGAGTGATTGAGGAGGAGGTGTACATAGAGTAGCCTGAAGGTTTCGAGATCTTCAGCAGCGAGTCGCATGTGTGCAGGCTCAAGAGAGCGTTGTATGGGTTGAAACAAGCACCTCGTGCTTGGTACACACGGATGACGATTATTTCACCCAGACTTGGATTCTCCAAGTGAGGCGGATCCTAACCTATGCAGTTGGTGGTGGAGGGTAGGATTCTAAGTCATTGTACTTTCTGTAATGGTTGATTTGTGAGTGATGGCTGTTGATACTCTCATGCAAGGTTGATCTTGCAAAAGAGTTTGAGATGAAGGACTTGGGCCTCCTTCATTATTTCCTGGGATTGGAAATTTGGCAGCACAGTGATGGACTGTTTGTTTCTCAAGGCAAGTATGCCGGGGAGATACTGGAGAAGTTAAACATGCATGGCTGCAAGCCTGTTGATACTCCTCTTCCTGGTGGATGGAGGAAGGAGGATGCTACTTCGACGGAGGTAGTGGATGCCACTGTTTATCGACAGTTGGTGGGGTTGCTTATGTATCTGGTTAATACATGACCCGACATATGCTATGCAGTTAACCAACTTTCACAAGCTATGGTTAAGCCTACCAAGCTCTTTTGGAAGGCGGGGAAGCATGTATTGAGATATCTCAGAGGCACATCGAGATATGGATTATGGTACAGACAATCGGATGGTGGTGTGGCTTCACGGATGCAGTTAGGGGGGAGCCCAACGGACGAAAGAGCACATCTGGAGGAATTTCGATATCGGTTTGTCATGATTTCTTGAATGCAATGGGGAAAGCAGAGATACGTAGCACTCAGTTCCAAGAGACGAGAGTATATGGTAGCGAGTTTGAGTGCATGCGAGGCTATATGGATGAGGAAGATCACAGTCGAGATTTGTTAGGCTCGCATAGAGCCTACGTGATTCTATGTGATAATCGAGTTGCATCAAGCTCAATCTCGATTAATCTAGTATTTCATGATCTAAACACATTGAAATCTGGTATCATCATATCGATATTGTGTGCAGCGGAAGATCATGTTCCTTTCATACATTCCTACGGAGGATCAGGATGCTGATATCTTGACGAAGGCGCTCACCAGGAGAAAATTCGAATACCACGGGGGCAGGATAGGGGTTGCAGATAATCCTTATCTTGTTGAGAGGGAGTGTTGAGATTGCAACAAGATGATGAGCTTAGTGGAAAGGAGTAGCCTTCACTAAGTGGGCCCGCAGGCTATTTTTGGCGCAAAGTCTATTTTTAGACTATGTCTATTTTTAGACATATGGATCATGTTCTATGAGTTGCAGGATGCTATTTGTGGATGGTTGGTCAAGTCGGGAAAAATATATGGACTTCTATTTTTAGAAATATTGGGCGGAATCTATTTTTAGATTTCCAGTCTAAAAATAGATATGTCGAATATTATTAGCTCTTAATAATATTTGGACTATAAACATTATCTTATTCTCTTGGAGCACTTCAGTTAAGTGCACATATGTGGCACAGGAGCTGACAGAAGGAATTACGCTATTCCTGAGGGTTAAATGGAGCTATTGCATGGATACTTCAGTTAGAACTCATGTGACAGAGTTTGGTGGAGTTGATTGAGGAGTTAATGGAGTTGTGTTCAGTTTAACTAATCTAAACATAGTTGAGCTATTTGTATCTAGTCTAAATGATTGATACAATTAGTGAGAGTGGTGTGAATTAATTATTAATTAATTCACTAATTATAAACTCATTAATCAACTAAAGAATACATCAGTTAACTTCGGTGCATGGACAGTTTCAGTGGAGACCAGTGCAGAGATAGGTGAAAGAGCAGGTTAACTATCAGTTGTGACTATACTGTTGCATATTTGCAACAACCAGTGATTGGAGGAGCCCATGAGGATTGCGCAGTACAAGCCAGGTGGTTCAATTTATTTAATGAGCCATCCTACAGGATTTATTACGCAATAGAGGTTGGCTATCAGGTGGCAGAGATTGGAGCATGTTTTTTGCTAGATCTAGCTTATTTGAAGAGTTTGCTGGATTATCCACATTCTTACGAAACACTTGTCGACGTTTCGAATCCCAACGGGGATCCATATTCAGGACATTGGAATGAAGAATTATAAGAAGGGTCATAATCCATTAATAGTGAAGAAGGTAGGAAAGGCAAGGGCCGACCAAAGGGGTTTTCTAAAATTTTTAATCTTTATAATTTTAATTTTAGATTTTATTCAAAGATCTATTATTTTTTAATTTTTTATTTTAATAATAATACTAAGTTTTAATGTTAATAAATAATAACCTTAGTAAATTTATTCTATTAATAAGTTTATTATTTTCAAAGTTTTATTATTAAAAATAATAAACTTATTAAATATATTTTATTTTATTAATAAGATTATTATTATCAAAGATTTGAAAAAATCCTAACACTATAAATTCATAAGATGCTTATACTTTATAAATTGCTTAAGAATTATTATAATTTATTTAAGGTTAATTTATTTAACAATTTTTAAGGGTAATTTAATTTATTTTGAAAAAAAAATTAGCTTATTATTTTTAATTTTATTTAAATTAAAAATAACAAGTTAAAAATATATCAACCTATTTATTCTAAAAAAATTTAAAAATTTTATTAATTAATTAAATAAACTAAGGGATTTTCTAAAGAGTATTAATGTTTATTTATTTTTATTTTTAAAAATAAATAATTATTTAATACCCTAGAAAATTTAATGGTTTTAATGAGAAATGTAATAGTTAAATATACTAACATGTCTTTAATGCTTATTAATGTTTACTGATTAGTTATTTTCTAATCTAATAAATATTAATCTAGAAAAATAAGGAGGGAAGGGAAGCAAATAAGTATTTTTTCTACTTAATAATTATTTATAAATTAATTAATTCTTATTATATAAAATAAAAATTAATTAATGTTAATAATTATTAAAAGAAAGTTCCCTTTTTATTTTTTGTTAAACCATTACTTAAAGAAAGGAGACAAACCTTGAAATTATTATACCTACAAACTCATACCTGGGAAGATTTGTCGAAGAAGAGGTCGCAAGCTGTCACTAATTTCATATCCTCCATCCCTATTGAGGTTTTCAGGATGTTTTATGATCTCCAAGGCCTCTCTTACTTTTCTTCGGTAATAATGATCTTCTCTTGCAATGATCTTTGCATCTTCAAGACGTATTTGGTGCTTAGTTTTTGAAGAGTGTTTCGCAAGGGCTGAAGTGCGAAATCGTTCATGCTTGATATCAGCTCCGTGCTCCTTGAGTCTCTTCTGGAGTGAACTGCTTCAGAGAAGAGACTCAAGAAACGTATCAAACATGAACAGTTCACCTGCAGAAACACTCTTCAAAATAACACCAAAATGCGTGAGACAAGATCATTGCAGAGGAAAATCATAATTACGAAAAAAGTAGAGAAACTTAGCAAATCAAAAAAATCTGAAAATCAATAAAAATGGAGAATATGAAAATTAGCGATGACTGCGTTTCTGCCGACCGTCTTCCGGTGATGAAGTTTGGCAAGATTATAATATTTCAAGGTTTGTCTTTCTTTAAGTAATGGTTTAACAAATAAGGAACTTTCTTTTAATAATTATTAGCGTTAATTAATTTTTATGTTATATAATATAAATTAATTAATTTATTAATAAGTATTAAGTAGAAAATACTTATTTACTTCCCAACTTTATTAATTTTTCTAGATTAATATTTATTAGATTAGAAAATAACTAATCAGTAAACATTAATAAGCATTAAATACATATTAGTATATTTAACTATTACATTTCTCATTAAAACCATTAAATTTTCTAGGGTATTAAATAATTATTTATTTTTAAACATAAAAATAAATAAACATTAATACTCTTTAGAAAATCCCTTAGTTTATTTAATTAATTAATAATTTTTTTTATTTTTTTTATTTTTATTTTTTAGAATAAATAGGTTGATATATTTTTAACTTGTTATTTTTAATTTAAATAAAATTAAAAATAATAAGCTAAAAATAAAAATAAAAATTCAAAATAAATTAAATTACCCTTAAAAATTGTTAAATAAATTAACCTTAAATAAATTATAATAATTCTTAAGCAATTTATAAAGTATAAGCATCTTATGAATTTATAGTGTTAGGATTTTTTCAAATCTTTGATAATAATAATCTTATTAATAAAATAAAATATATTTAATAAGTTTATTATTTTTAATAACAAAACTTTGAAAATAATAAACTTATTAATAGAATAAATTTACTAAGGTTATTATTTATTAACATTAAAACTTAGTATTATTATTAAAATCAAAAATTAAAAAATAATAGATCTTTGAATAAAATCTAAAATTAAAATTATAAAGATTAAAAATTTTAGAAAACTTTTTTGGTCGGCCCTTGCCTTTCCTACCTTCTTCACCATTAATGGATTATGACCCTTCTTATAATTCTTCATTCTAATGTCCTGAAGATGGATCCCCGTTGGGATTCGAAATGTCGACAAGTGTTTCGTAAGACTGTGGATAATCTGGCAAACTCTTGATAAACAATAACCACGAGGAACTTGAAAACCAAATATATCTAGCTTGATTAGTGTGTAGCAATTGGAGGTTGTGCTTTGAGAACTTGTGAGAGCTTTGTACAATGATTGTTACATGATATCTATGACATATAATATACGGAATGGTTAGGGGTTTTTAGATTTAAGCTTTCCCATGAAAATGCTGTGTTCATATGTGTGATTGTTTATGGTTTTAATGTGCGCATGCAATTGTTTTTATTTCCGCAATTAATGATCAATGGTAGAAGAGATTATGTATTGTGCATGAAGCTAAAATAGTGTGTGATCAGGAGAATCTCGGTGAATAATATATCAATTATTCAAATTTATACAATCAGTAGATTAGATTAGGATAGAAAATAATGGTTCAAACATGCTCAAAATCTGAACCAAAGAATCAAAAGAAAAGATGGCTCTAACAAGCTCAAAACCTGAGTCAAATAATGGAAAAAGAATGGTTCTAACATGTTGAAAACTTGAACCAGAAAAAGAAGAAGAAGACAACTCAAAGAGGTCAAAATTAGAACTAAAAAAGAAAGGAAGGACTCTCATTGTTTTCAGATCTTAAGCCTTCCAAGTTTTGTTTGAATTTTCTGCAAATAAAGGTCTATGTGCAGTTTGTTTTTAATTCCATAGCCATCACAACAAATAAGATAGCTTAATCTTGGTTTGACTATGTTTTAAATTTTGGTTTTAGAATATAGTGAATGCAGATCTGTCAGACAGTTTAATCCTGGCAGATAGTAGATTAGGTAGAGAATTTTTGAGTCCAACTGTTTAATCTAGACTCATGGAATTTATAAGGGTAGATTTATATTAGTTTTCTTTCTTTCAATAAAAGAATAAAATTTTTATGTCAAAGGGTTTGTAAGTCCAAGTGCACCCTGCTGAAGAAAAAATGTTAGGAAAGTAGGTTGTGTAGGTAGTTGTTTGGGAGAAATTTATTTGTTAGGATGTAATGTTGATCATCTTTTCAAGTAGCATGATCAAAGAAGAAAGAGGATTTCCAAAGTGCAGGACATTGATCTACATTCCAGAGATAAATTTTTGAGGTTCTTGACACCTCCAAGGAGCTGCCATCCCCAAGTGGAGCCAATGTTAGCCATCCATAATTTTGACATATTCAAATGATGGCTAAAATAGGTCTTTTAGCCTTCAAGAAACAAATTTCAAGCAGACTGTGAGTTCTTGAAGTATTGTATGCCCTTTATCCTTCAAAAGGTATACCCCTTTGACATTTTCACTCAAAATTCTCAAAGAAGCCATGTTGTTTGAAGAAAGACTGTTTCAGACTCATTTTCCTTCATTCCACCCATTTTACCATTTTACCTAAAAAAGAATACTTTCCTCCTTTCTAATCCATTTTCTCCTTTTCATTATACTTCATTTCCTCAAAAAACCCCTTTAAACCTTGTAAAATACCTCTTATAAGGTTTAAAACCCCTTCTTTATACCTATCGGAACCCCTCAAAAAGGTTAGAAAACCTCATTTTTTGGCCTTTTCCGCTCGTTTTTAGCATAAGGCTTTAAGCGCCTTTCGGCTTAGCCCTAGCCCCTTTCTTCATATGACCCAGTGCTGTGATCGAGCGCTAAGCCCACCAGCTTATCGGACTTCACAACTTCCCATTTCCACTTCCCAAACTCCTTTTCTTGTCCACCTCTGCTGATATAATCTGGACTGTAGATCCTCCAGATCTAACGGCCCGCGCTCACCTTTTCCTTTCAACCCTGCCCTTAACCTCCCCACAACATGACAAAGGATATGATGTCACGCATCCGGTCCCACCACTCCTCTGATCGATCAACTCTGTTGTATCGCACTCATTCCACACCGTTGATCTGGCTCCCCCAGATCCAACGCCTGGCATTCATCTTCGCACCCAACTCACAAATCCTCCCCAACGTGCAAATCCGACCCAAAATGGGCAATTTTGGAGGGATACGTGTCGTCCTCCGATGCATATCACATCCGCCCAGCCCCAAACCACTTACCACTCTTATCCTACGTGAAAACCATCTTCGGTTTTCCTCAAACCACCTTTGCAATTTTTGCACCAAAACTCAAGTTTAAATCTTGTTTCTTATGGTTCCGACCATGGAATCTCCTCCCGCATGTTCCCTTGCCTTTGCATCACTCCTCCTCCTTCGTCATGGCCTCTGTTAGCAGTTTTACCCAATGCGTAGGCTTTATATAATTATTTTATTGTTGTTCGCAGCTTTCATGGTAGTTAAAATGCACAAAACCGTCCCACAGTCATATCCACAGTGACAAAGACTGAGGATGACGATCTTTAAAAGTCAAAATAACGAAGGAATATGAGATTTCAGGGTTTATCATTAAATTTTGGTCAGTGATTCATGACCAATGACTGTATACTAAACCCTCTAGTGCAACAGACCTATACACAAACAGTGAAGATAAATGAAGAAAAGAGATTAAATATTAAAGGTTAAAGCATAAAGCCCGAAGATCAAAGCTTAATCAGCAGATTTACAAGGATAAAACACATTGAAAGAAAAACAAATTAAAGCTAAAAATAGTTAGCGGAAAGGACAAAAGATTAAGGATGATTAAAGAGGCCTAAAGCACAAATCTGAGGCCTAATTCAGTTTAAAGTAACAAAAGAAAACAGATTAACAAAGAAGCCTTGAAATGTTAGATCATCAGCGAAATTAAATCTCCAGAGATCAAGAAAAGGACAATTGTAGTCTACTTTACCTTTCAAAGACACCTTGATAGCCATCCTGATGACATAACCTCTTTAAAAATGTCAGAGCAGTTATTGCACAGTCATGGGAGGCCTCAAAACCGAAATATGACAGTTACTTGTCTCAGAGGTCAAACATAGTACTTCAGCCAGATATATCTTCAAAGGACATTCCTTGGAGTTAATGCCAGTCTGTCAGTTGGCCTCAAAGTCAACTGAAATAACTAAAATGGTACAATTAGTTAATGCAATGGTAACTAAGAAAAATGGGCATTCTAATACATCTCCCCCTCTGTCTTAACTGATATTTATGATCTTTCCTTCCACACTCTTCCTCTTTCACCTATATGTATTCACAGAAAACTCATTGTGAAGGGTTGGAAAATTGTTAATTGTCGAACTTTTATTGGGTGGAAGTAGCTGAGTAGTTGTAATATGGTAGGTTGGGAAGAGAAGTATTGGACTGTAGAAAGCCATTGGACTTAACGTATGTGACTGGTCTTGCACATCAAATAAACAAGAAGATTCATAGGATCCTGGTCTATATTATTGGTGATGTTTTTCTTACTGTAATTGTTATTCTCCTTATGTTTCCATACTGTCCATTTTCTCTGATAAAGAACACGAAATTTAAAGTAGGATTTACTACAAAGTACCCTATTTCTACCTGATAAGCTTTATCTTTATGTTTTCTTCTAATTTTTTCTTTGGGAATGATTTCAATAGAGTATAACCAGTCAAGGAATGTTGGTGAGCCCATGTCTTGTTGAGTATAACTTGAGATGTCGTTCTTGAATGATTTTTTCACTGCATACTAAGTAGAGTCCTAATCAAGGAAGTTTATGGTTAGCCCTGTCCCTTGTTTAGTCTTAAACAAATGTTTTGAATATTTCCCTTAAGAGTATGCCAAAAGTAGGATAGGTTCAAAGTCCTTACTTGATCTTAGGCTACTTTTTATGTTTATCTTAAATGTTTTCTACTATCTAAAGGTAGTCAAGAGGATTACTATATTGTTGTCTTAGAAGTTGGCTTTAGTAGGAGTTTGCCTAGAGAAGCCTATGGTTTTCCCTGTCCTTTGGCTTGCTCCCAAATCAGTCACTTTGAAAGGATTTTCTTGTGTAGTGAAGTTAATAGATTCTTAATTGGTTATTAGCTTTTCTTCTTTCACCACACTTCTTAATGTTTCATACTACAAACTCAACTTAAAGAGATATTTTGATATAGATGACTTGCCCTATGGAAACCCTTGAATAGTTGTTGTGCAAGTAAACCCTTTTATGACTCCATAGCCCAATGTATTGGCACTGTTTCTTGACCTATCTTCCCATGTTGAAACATCCTTCTACTTATTTCCTCCTTCACTCCACATGACCTTCTCAATTAATGATCCCCAACCAACAAACAAACAAATCCCTTGTGCTTCATAACTAGCCTAATATCATATCATGAGCCTATAAGAATATCATTCTAAAACACATATAGAGAGATCCCTCTCTGAACCCAGGAGGGCTAGATCCTAGAATTCCAAAGTGTTTCTGATGTTGCCTTGTCATTTGGTATGCCAATCTGCCAAATCACAGGGCACCAACAGGGAGAATGGATCCCATCTCAGACTAGCAGATGTTTTGTATGTTCTAGGCCTAAGGAATAATCTTGTCTCTGTAGTGGTATTGGAAGACTGTGGTTATGAGGTGATGTTTAGAAAAGGAAAGGTGTTCCTTAAACACATAGCCACAGGACAGGTGAAGTAGATCAGTGTAAGAGTCAAGAACCTGTATTCTCTCGAGGTTGAGGATGCATGCAATGCTTTGAGGAGAAAAGCAGTGGTTAATGATTTGGTGGTTGAGAGGGATCAATTATCTCTCAACATGCAACCTCAAAATCAGTCTCAGAAGATTGTGGAGAAGCCACAATTGGAGAAGTAGAAAGGAGACCAAGTGGAAGAGTCCACTCAAGCAGAGACCTCTACGAGGGGGAAATTTTGAGCCAGAAGGGTAGAGGGAGTACATGAAGCTATACCTATAGGTGTGAGGTGGGGCGATGTACAGATATAATCCCAAGAAGAAATTTGGGTAGGGTCCATTGAGATGGTGTTTCTCATGGATCGAACTTGGCTACGAGGAGCCCAAATTACAACAGTAGCAGGAATGATCGGTTAGATTGATGGAGTAAGATGTCAGGAGGACAAAAATTAGAGTGACAGGTGTCAGATACTGGAGCGCAGATTAGAGTTAGCAGCAGTGCAGAGTGCATGGATGCAGATGTTAGCAGCACAGAGAGTCCAGTAGACATGTGTAGTAGGTACCAGCAGTTAGAAGACTCTGATGACAAATGCATTATATTGATTCAGTTGTTTGGAGGCTATTCAGTTTCATAAGTGTTGCATGTGCAAACGACACTAGAGAAGTGGTTCATGCAAGAGTTTCATGTGCGAACAACACTAGAGAAGTGTTGCATGCAAGAGTTGCATGTGAAAACAATACTAGAGAAGTTTTGCATGCAATATTTGCATGTGCGAACAACACTAGAGAAGTGTTGCATGCAAGAGTTGCATGTGCACATGCAAGAACATTCCAAAGGTACCGGATCAGGACAGATTGATTCCTTTCTTGTTGAGAGGGAGTGTTGAAATTTGCAACAAGAAACAATGCAATTGGCATCCAGAAACAACATGACATCACACACACTAGTGTGGGATCACAGGTCACACAATGATGAGTCGTAGCGATACATTATTGTGCAAGCCAATTTATCAAATAAATTGGAAATGTGTCTAATTTAATTTTCCCTTAATTATATTGGACAATAAATTGTAGTCTTATCTCATAAACACTTGTAATAGTTAAGTGAGTGTGATAGACTCAATTAGCTCATGAATTTCGAGTTGAGGGTGGTTGGTGAGGCATGTAGAGTGATTCAATTTTCTTTTGAGTACAAGTTGCAGTTAGTGTATTAGTTTAATGCATGAGAAATTAGTTAACTCAATTAAGTGAGTTAAAGTCAGTCTAACTAGTTGTAACTAATTGTTGAACTAGTGAGAGGTCAAGTGAATTAAATCAGATTTAATTCACATGCAGTGATCTGTCAAGTGACTGATGATTTACTGTTAACAGCTGCATGCATGTCAGTTCTGATGAAGACCCAGTTGAGACAAAGGTTAAAGGGAAGCTAACTATTAGTTGTATTTTTATCAAACTTCCCAGATGCAGTTAAAATTCCATAGGATTTCCCATGATGTTCAGTTTACGAAGGCTGAAATTCCAAAAGAATAGGGATTTCATTCCTCATGAATTATGTGAGCAAGGAAGGCTGAAGGCAAGATGAGAATTGGCTAAGTGTTGGACCAATTTTGTCTGGATCAGTGTGAGACAGTCAGGATAGTGCAACAAACTCTTGTGAGAAGATTGCATTGTATTGTTTCATGTTTCCTTGGTTCATTATACAATAGAGATAGAGGGGTTTTGAGTAGTATGATTTCCCTGGGAAAATATTTGTGTTGTGGTTTTATTTTCTTCTTTCTTTACTTGTTGTGATTGGTGATCGTGTTTATTTTACACAATTAATTTCTAGAAGGATTCAATATCTTTCTTTAGCATATTGCATGATCAGATTGAATCCATTGGTATACATATTGTTTGATATAATTTATGGAGTTGGATCTAGCAAAATTTCCTTATTAGATGGATTTTTAGTTACAATCAAGTCCTAGTCCATCTTGAAGACCAAGCAAAAAACAACATTTACTACGCCCTGGGGAACTTTCATGTATGTTAAAATGAATTTTGGCTTAATTAATGTTGGTGCTACATTTCCAAGAGCAATGGACATTGCCTTTGCAGATGAGATAGGTAGGTTTATAGTCATTTATCTTGATGACATCATTGTTTTTTAAAAAACAGATGAGGAACATCTGCTTCACCTAAGAAGAGTCTTTGAGAAACACGGAAAATTTGGTATTTCCTTAAACCCTACGAAAACATTATTCATTTTGGAAGAAGGAAACCTTATAGGAAACATTATTTTAAAAGATGGAACCAGAATTGATCCTAGTAGAATTGAAGCTATTTTGAAAATAGGTCCTCCTAGAAATGTCAAATAACTCCAATCTTTCATTGGAAAAATATTTTTTCTAAGAAGATTTATTCTCAATTTGGCCGAACTTCTAAGGAATATAAAAAATATGTTGAAAAGGAACATTGGGGTAAAATGGAATATAGAAGCCAAACAATCATTCAATTAGGCAAAACAAGCCTTAACACAAGCCCCTATGCAAATTAATCCAGATTTCACCAGATATTTTATCATCTTTTCATTTGCATCTAAACATACTATAGCAGTAGTTATATTGCAGAAGAATTATGAGGGGCATGAAAAACCATTTCTTTCTTTAGAAAAGCATTAAGAGATGCTGCATTAAAAGACAACATCATGGAAAAGCAAGAATTTTCCTTAGTAAAAGCAATTAAAGACTCTAGAGTTTATATTCTTCATTCACATATAATTGATTTTGTTCCAAACATTGTGGTAAAAGACATACTGACCCAAAATGGACCTGATGGAAAAATAGGTAAATGGATTTTTTTTATCTTAGAATATGAAATTGAAATCAAGCCTACCAAAATTATTAAGGGTAAAGGATTAGCTAAATTAATGTTTGAATCAAATTTTCATGCTTTGGATATAAATTTTGCAGTCGCACTTGATGAACAAGGAGAGCAGGCGACTCCATAAGTAGGAGAGGCTTTTGTAACCTCTCCCTGGTATGAAAACCTTATTTTTTTCTTACATCATTTACAAGATCCTCCTAGTTTGACCAATACTAACACTAGATTTATTAAACTCAAAGCTATGAAATTTTGTATTCTAGATAATAATTTGTATTGGAAAGTGTTGAGATTCAACAAGATGATGATCCTAGTGAAAATTAAGCACCTACACTAGGTGGGGCCCACAGGCTATTTTTAGGTGTATGTCTATTTTTAGAATGGTGAGCATATTTTGTTTATAGTGTGAGTCTATGTATAGATGGTTGAGAAAATTCTATTTATATATGAGATTCTATTTTTATATGCATAGGCGAAGACTATTTATGGATCGCATGTCAATTATTATTAGTTCTTAATAATAATTAGAAAATAAAGAATAATCTATTCTTCGAAGCAAATGGTTTCGCTTAACTGATGTGGAAAACCAATTGACTGAAGGAATCACAAGTTCTAAGGTTGGTTGGTGGGACATGCAAAGTGGAATTCGTTATAACTGAGTGATACAAAGTTGTAACAAAGTTGGATGTGTAGTTGTATGAGTTTTTATTTAGTTTAATTTAGTTAAGTGAGTTAAACTCAGTTGTGCTAGTTGTAAATAGTTGTAACTAAAGATACACTAGTGAGAGATCAGTGAATTAATTATTTAATTAATTAACAAGCACTGGTCTCACATGCAACTAAAGAAATACTAATGTTAACTACATGCATGTTGTTGGGCAATGAAAAAGGTATGAAATTACTGTGTATCTTCTCATTCTTTTACTATAGGCATACTCCTTTCTACCTTGAGAAGGAAATTTATTATAAGAATTATGATACAATTGGAAAGGTTTATGTTTATTGTAAAAATATGACTAAAGATTGCTTTTTGATTGATAAAACAGGAATTAGACGAAGTGAACAGTTGTACCAAAGGCGAGGCTGAGATCAATGTAACTGTTGCTCCATCAGCGTTAAACCATATCCAGCCGAAGGCAAGGAGATCCGAACGAATTGCCAAGAAAAGGAAAGGGACAGCGCGGCTTCGGTCAAAGTAAACAAGATGATAACTAAACGAAGGGGAGTGAATCCCTCGGGATCCTTCGATCCTGAGGGATCGCTGTTTAAAATCATCTTATTCCTTGTCTTGTCCGTCAGGGTCTGATATATAAAGCAATGTCCTTTAGTGATGAGTCAGTCAGTTGGTCGAAAATGTTCTTATATTTAAAAATTTCCTCTGTAATATTATGTTTATTGACTCTCGGCTTTAAGAGAACAGTCTCTGTAATAATTTATGTTCGATTAATATCAAACACGCGTTTCGTTTTATCTCTTAAGTTCTGAAGTAGCCCAGTAGTATTTCACTGGCGCTAAGGGCCCGACTCTGGTGGAATTACCTTGATGTTTGTATTCTTAATCTTTGCTTACTGTTGTGTGAAGTTGTGTTTAATGTTTATTTCGATTACAGAGTTGATTGACTGCTGTTATATTGAATACAAATTCATTAACGAATTGCATTGCTATTTTATCCTTTGCAAGAAGTACATTCGTTTTTCATTTATCTTGCTATCGTTATAAAATCTTTGTTGTTCTATATTTGATTCTGGTTATTGTCCTATTGGTTTATGATTTGTTATAATTGATTGTTGTGTAGTATTGGCCATTGACAGGATTGGAGTGTGGAGATTAGTTGCTTGATCGCGTTAGAATTATAATTGTTTTTCAATTCATGTTGCTGTTCCATTTTTGTTTATTGTTTATTTCCGATTTATAGCTTTAGATTAGCAGATAAATTGGTTACAGTTGCTGTGAATGCATAGAGTTGTTGTTCCTTTCTAGCCTTTGTAGTTCCTTTCAATTATCTTTATTAGCAAGTAGTTCGAGCTTGATTTCATTTCTATTGCTTTAAGAACAAGAACACCAACTGTAGAGAACACTAGTTACTACTTCCAAGTTCCCAGATTGGTTATCTTGCCTCAGCGTGATTTCAGTTGCATCGATTTCTAAGGGAAGGAGTTACTGCTACTGTATCCCTGATCGATGGTTTGCAGATTGATGTAGTTATGTTTTCAGAGCATTTCCATTTATGTTACTGTAATTAGATTTCTTTACAAGCATATGTTTACTCTTGTATTTAACATTTTGTACTACATCTTCATAACATTACTCTTAGTTAATTGCAGCCTCAGACAGAGTACACTCTTGAAATAAAAAGTCGCTCCCGGATTGATGATTAATGTAGGCTAATTAGGTGTTCAAAAGATACCTTTTTATGACTCAAAATTATGGCACCGTTACTGGGGAGAGTGTATGCTATTTCAAAAGAGTGATGCACAACTGATTTTCTTCTGCTTGCAAAGAATTGGGTATTAAATACGGAAGGTAAGAACCTGCACACTGGGCAAGAAACACACTTGCTCACCGCCCGCTTCACAGCAGAAGTAGGTAAGCTTCTTTCTTTAGGTAGGAATGAAGGTTTGTTTTCTTGAATGAATAGACCAACTAAGAAAAACAAAATTCCTCCTAAAATTGAAAAACCTAAGGGACTAGTGACCCTTGGGCGGGCAACTTTTATTGACGAAATCCTTAAAAGAACTAAATCTCAGCCATCAATATGATTTAGAAAAGCTATCTCTAAACAACCTACTAGTTCCTTTCAGGCTATAGAATCACCATCTGAAGCCGTTGCTGAGATACACAGTCAAACAGAGGACATTAAGCAAGATTCCCAAGAAATTGAGAATCCTTGCGTAATTTCCCCTCAAGAAAGGAACTCTAGTAATCCCTGAGAAGGAGAAGGGGAAACAGGAGAAACCGGAGACCCAAATTCTCCTATTGAAACAGCCCAAACAATAAGCAGCCCAGATAAGGGAAGTGTTGTTAAACTCATTCAAAACCAAGGTCCTGAATCACCTCAGACAGTAGGTAAACAAGGAATAATCATTATTCCAGACAAGGGGAGTGTTTTCAAAGCCATTCCTATCCTTGCTAGTCAGCCTAGAAATTCCTTGGAAATCCTAGAAGGATATTGGCACATTTTTGACCAAATGGCCCAGAATCAAAATCAGAACCAGCAGACACCCCAGCAAACCTCTATGCTGAAATATCCTATAGTAGATACTACAGTCAATGTGCCTATGGAGGCCATTCCCCTTCAACATATTCCCACATTTCATGGCTTAACATCAGAAGATCCAGATGCGTTTTTGTTTGAATTTGATGTGTTATGCAGGGGATATGATTACACCACCGATCCCCAAAAATTAAAACTATTCCCTTCAACACTAAAAAGGGAAGCCTTACGATGGTTTATGGGATTAGGTGAGGGTGTCATAACTAATTGGGATCAGATGAAAGATGCATTTTTAAAAAAGTATCAAGATTATTGTAGGTCTCGAGAACTAAAAGATGAAATATTCCAAATGACAGCAAAACCAAATGAAACCTTGGAATAATATGTGGAACGGTTTCAATACAATCTTCAGAGATCTCCTTATGCATCCTTTCCCTTACATGATAATGTGTTGAAAACTACATTAATTAGGGGAATGAAAGATCAATGGGTTGAAACATTGAATATTATGGGAAAAGGTGATATATATCAGGAAATTTATGCTAACGTTATTGACATGTGTATCAGGAGTTCGAGGGGAAATACAAGGCTAAAATCAGCAGAACATGATATGATTACAAGAGAAAATAAGGCCTCTAATGAAGGTGTGACTCGTGCAGAGATTAGAAATTTGTTAGAATATTTTAAGACAGATATACTTGGGACTCTAACAACGCAGTTTGACATCATGCAAGCCAAACAAAAACAAGCAGAAGCAGAGAAAAAATTGGCAATATTTTGTCCTAGATGCAGGAAGAAACACACCCACAAAGAGTGCCCGTTGGATGTGATCAAATTCTATGCCATTTGCACGAAAGATCACCCTACAGAAGGATTTCCTTCACTTCTTGGCCTAAAATAAGTTTATAAGGAGGCAGAAGAAGAATCAGAAGTGGTATGTTTGCTTAATCAGCGCCGACAATGGCAGCCATGACAATCAGGTATACCAACTGATCCATTTTCTTCTTTTCAGCCTCCTCAATATAATGCTCAGCAATATAGTGGAATGTGGAAAAATCAACCACCTTTCCCCAATTGGTCACAACAGCCATTTCCTTCAAAATATTGGCCAAATCAAACAAATAAAAATAATTGGCCTAGCTTTCCCTTCTGCCCACCGTTTTTGCAAAATAATAACTATCCTACACAATGGTCCCCCTCTATTTCGTAGAGTCAGGCCTGGCAATCAAACTGGAAAATACCTACAAATTAGCCAGCTGGAACAATCTCTCTCTCTCAACCTACACTGCTTGCTCCCTATACAAACCCCCAAACCAACTTAAGACCACAACTCCCAGCCCAGCCCAACCCAAACCCAAACAATAGGCCAGTTCAGTCTGTCCAAATAATGGAACCTCCAAAATTAGAAACTGAACTGAGGGAGTGCAATGACCTTCAATTAAGGTCTGGGCGCATAGTAGAAATAGAGAGAAACAATAATGTTCATATTGAAGATCCATTAACTGTAGAACAAACATTATAGAAAGAGAAGGAGGTTCAAAAACAAGTAACAACTTCCTCTCCACCATTCCCAGAACGATTAATCATGCCGCGCCCATTAGAACATCCTAATTTTGATCTTCTAGGAGAATTAAAAAAAATTTGTATAAAAATCCCTCTCCTCCAAGCTATCCAAGACATTCCTATATATGCAAAAACCATTAAGGAATTATGCATAAAGAAGCCAAAGAGGAGAACAATCACCAATCCAACTGTCCAAATAGTCGGTACTTTATCTGATTTATTATCAGGAATGGAAACACCTGTAAAATATGAAGACCCGGGAAATCCTATAGTGACAGTACAAATCCATGAGCAATTGTTTCCAAATGCCTTAGTTGATTTGGGAGCAGCAATCAATATCCTAACAACCACCACCTATCAAAAACTTGGCATTACATCACTAGAACCAACAACAACCTTATTGGAATTGGCTGACCGATCGGTAGTCAAACTAGAAGGTACACTAAAAGATGTAATGGTATCTGTAGATTCTTGTGAATACCTTGCTGACTTCCTGGTTATCAATCCAAAGAATCGACTAGAAGGACACCCGTTAATCTTAGGAAGACCTTGGTTGGCAACTACCGATGCTTATATTGGATGCCGACAAGGCAACATGACAATAACAAGGGGAAACTATGTCAAGAATTTAGCTTTATATCCCCCAGCCTAGCCAAGTCTATCAATAATGAAAACAACAAAACAACCTGTATCATATCTTATGGAAAATATGAGATCACCTCTAACTGTAGAAAATGCTCTTGATTTTAAAGATCAAACAGAGGATGATATCATTAATAGTTTTATTAGTAAACCACAAATCAGATCCCATTTACAATGTCACATGATCAAGGCAGCATTTGATAATAAAGAAGAAGAAGATCATTTGTAAGACATTCCTGATCAAGTAATACCCACTACTTCTGTGTACAATAGCAAGATCATAGAAATTGGGCCAGGAAAAACTATAAACATTAACAAAAATTTGATTGTTGAACAAGAAGAGAAGTTGGTCCAATTATTACAAAAATACAAAGCAGCCTTTGCATGGGATTACCCCGATATGAAAGGAATTGACCCTCAATTTTGTACACACCACATCTATATTGAAAAGATGCAAGACCCATTCGCCAACCCCAAAGAAGACTAAACCCTCGCCTCAAAGATATTGTGAAAGCTGAATTACAAAAACTATTGGATGTTAATTTCATCTACCCAATATCCAATAGCAAGTGGGTCTCTCCATTAGTAGTGGTAGCAAAAAAGAATGGAAAGTGGAGGATATGTGTAGATTATCGTGAACTTAACAAGGAAACACAAAAATACCACTTTCCCCTTCCTTTCATTGACTAGGTATTAGACACATTGGCAGGAAAGAATTTTTTTTCTTTCCTCGATGGCTTTAGCGAGTACAATCAAATCCAGATTACCCCTGAAGACCAAGACAAAACTACTTTTACCTGTCCATGGGGGACATTTACCTACCAAGTCTTACCCTTTGGCCTATGCAATGCCCCTGCTACATTCCAAAGGGCCATTCTCAGTATCTTTGCAGACTTCATAAATGAAGGTCTCGAAGTGTATATGGATGATTTCACACCTTATGGGGATGATTTTGAGCCTGCATTAGAAAATCTAGAAAAGGTATTGCAAAGATGTATTGACACTAGGCTTTGTTTAAGCCATGAAAAGTGTCTTATGATGATGACCGAAGGAGTTATCTTAGGGAATTATATTTCAACAGCTGGAATTCAAGTGGACCCAGCTAAATTTCAAATAATCTTGTTAATACCCACACCCACCACACAAACAGAGGTACATAGCTTTCTTGGATTTTTTGGTTACTATAGAAGATTTATAGAACATTACTCTCGAATAGCTGCACCTTTATATGAACTAACTGGAAATGCTGATTTCATTTGGACAGATAAATGTGACAATGCCTTTAATGATCTGAAAAAGCTTGTTTCAACAGCCCCAGTGCTGAGGGGCCCAAATTGGAATTTTCCATTCCAAATTTCATCCAATGCCTCAGACACAGCAATTGGATCAGTACTTGGGAAAGAGGAAGACAAGAAGCCATATGAAATCTATTATATTAGCAAAAATTTATCCCCTGCTGAATTAAATTATACTGTGACTGAGAAGGAATTTTTATTTGTAGTCCATGCTATAAATAAGTTTATACATTATATAACTAGGTATCCTGTAGTACTATATACTGATCACTCTGCCATTAAATTTTTAGCAAATACACCTGTTACAAATGGAAGAGTGACAAGATGGTTGATTTTATTGCAGGAATTCGACATTACAATCAAAGCTCGACCTGGGAAAGAGAACCCTGTAGCTGACTTTCTGTCAAGAATGCCAAAGCCAATAGATACAGAAGTAGTTGAAGACCACTTCCCAGATGAACATCTGTTTGTTGTTACTGTCAGAACACTGTGGTATGCTGATATAGCAAATTATTTGGAAATAGGTAAATTACCTAAAAATCTATCCCTTAATGAACGAAAACAGATAATACATCATAGTACCTGATTCTCTTGGATTAGGGGCTACCTGTTTCACACAGGGGCAAATATGGGAATAAGAAGATGTGTCCGGGAGGAAGAGGTATTTGATATTTTAAAAGCATGCCATGATGGGCAATGTGGCAGGAATTTTGCAGATCATAGAACTGCCCATAAGATTTTATGAACAAGCTATTACTAGCCTACTATCTTTAAAGATGCCAAAAAATTTGTGCAGGCATGTGATAGCTGCCAAAGGGCAGGTCGCCCTGGGTAGTTTGATGAAATGCCTTTGAACCCTCAACTAGTGATTGAACCATTTGAACGCTGGGCGCTTCATTTTTTTGGCCCTATTAGCCCTCCCTCAAACCAAAAAGCATACATCCTAGTTGCAACCGAGTATGTCACTAAGTGGGTCGAAGCAGAGGCACTTTCAAAAGCTACAGAGGACTCCGTAATACAGTTTACTTTCCAAATCTTTGTGCGATATGGCCTCCCGAGGGACATAATCACAGATGGAGGACCATAGTTTGTAGGTAATAAATTATCTGAAACACTACAAAACTACCACATTCAGCACAAGATTACAACCCCATACCACCCACAGTCCAATGGCCAAGTAGAAAGCACGAACAAAGTGATTGAATCTATATTGACAAAAACCGTTGCCTCACACAGACGAGATTGGGCCTACAAATTTCCAAAAGAATTGTGGGCATATCGAACAACTTGGAGACCCACTACGGGATATTCACCATATCAATTGGTATTTGGAAAAGAACCCATCTTTCCAATACAATTTGAAATTCAAACATTAAGAACAGCTCAAAAGGTGGGTCTAGATCTAAATGAAGACCAGGCTAAAAGACTGCAGCAAATTAATGAGTTAGATGAAATTATGCTCTCTGCTCTTCAGCACACAGCGTTAATCCAACAACATAGAGAAAAATGGCATGACGCCCTTATCAAAGAAAAGATCTTCCACGAAGGAGACTGGGCACTCCTATATGATTCTAGGTTTCAGGATTTTCCAGGGAAACTCCAAACACGATGGCTCGGACCCTATGAAATAAAAAAAGTGCATGATAATGGCACTATTACATTAGCTACCATTGATGGATCTGGGCATTTCTTTAAGGTAAACGGTCATCGAGTACGATTGTATCATAAACCACTTACCTGGGAATCCTTTTACCAACAGTTACGGGAAGATTCTACCATGGAGATTTTGGCTGAATGGGATAATTCCTCCTCAGCACCAGTTTATTAAATCATTTCTTTTTTTTTAAAAAATTGTACATAAATATTGTTCATTTATTTGATTGTTTGTTTTAGGGAATTCGTTTTTTTTTCAAATCTCTGTTTATTTCAGTTTTCGTTGTTTGTTTCTTGGAATTCTATTTTTTTCAAAAACTATGTTTATTTCGTTTGTTTTGAGTTTTTCTGTTCCTTTATAAAGGAACAACACTTCTGTTGTTCCTTTCGAAAGGAACATCAGTTCCGTAGAGTGTTTTTGTTGTTCCTTTCAGAAGGAACAACAATTTCCCAGATTGTTTTTGCTATTCTTTTTAAAGGAACAACACCTTTTGAGTGGATTGTTTTTTTTTTTTTTTTAAGATTAGCATTTTGAGAATTTCTGATGACTCTTCTAAAGGCAAACATATTATTCATATACAATCATAGAAACTCAAGCTTACTGTAATCAGCAAATCAAAAGAAATCATCATTTTTAAGAAAATTGTTTAGTAACGATAAGAAAAAGGGAAAAGGGACATGATCAATAACATGATTTTGTTGTTTTATTACCACTGAATTAATCTGATCGATTATCCTTATCATGTTGGTTCTTCCCATATGTTATAAATTTCTTTTATTTTTATTTATGGAGTAGGAATAAGGGTATATTATTTTCTATTTAGATGTTCAGACTTCTTCCACCATCCCTACTCTTAAGGAGTGTTGAGCCATCCTTTATGAATAACTAGGAAAGTGCTATATGAAAAATAAAAATATTTACATGTTTCACTAATAATTTTATGATTTTGCAAATGGAGGATAGGGGGTCTCATCAAGATCCAGCCTACCATGATCATAAGGAAGGCAGTGAAGTGGCATTTCCATCATGGACACCAAACCAGGGATATGGTCCAATGGACAATTGAAAAAATTAAGAAGTCCTTGGAATAGGAGGTCTCATCACGAGCCGGCCTGCCCACTTTTCACTTCTTCCCGGTGAATGGCATTGTGATTTATCTGGCCACCAAACCAACACAATGGCCTCCATTATGACATTTAACAAGCACTTCCTCAGTATGAATAAAGGACAATGGTTCCAAGGGCGAGAAAGCAACTTTGTCAAGGTTATGGACACCTGTGGGAAACAGAGCTCTGCTGATGGTATTGGAGTCACATTTATACACATCAATAGTCATATTTAACCTCTTTTCCTATATCTCTATTTAAATATCAAATGAAAGTATGAATCCTTAACCTTCGATTTCGAACCTATTATACATGAAAATCATTACAAATCGATCATGTTAGTTTGAAGTGGTAAATAACGCATTTGTACTTATGTTTATCTTAAGTTGTCCCTTATCCTCATATTTGAATCATTACAAAACGATTTTATATCTATTACCGATTTATCACATGCATTGATTTCAGTAATTGCTATAATTTGATTGAATGTATCATAATTACGCCTGCTTTTTCCCTGTTTTACTATTGTTGTGCCACACTTTCCTCTCTCAATTGACGGTCGAGGACGACCTATCATCCATCAGGGGGGGCACGGATGTCTGCATGCAGATCAAATCCTGATATTTCTTTACCTGTATGAAAACCAAATCCCTGCATTTTAGGAAATAACAAATTTTTAACTACATTATTCCAATTCACCTTGCTGTGCTGTTCCATTGCGATCACTGTGTGTTTGGAAAGAATTAACAGAGTATAGAGATGATGGGAGGATGACCAATTCGTAGTGAGCCATAGGTGCTAGTCGTTTCTGAAGCTTCACGAGAGATTTTGGAAAGATTGGGGTGGATCACATATTTCATGAGGATGAAACAACCCCATGAAGAAGTGGCCACCAAATGTTTACAGAACTTGCAGGAAGGATTATCCATGGTTAGAGGAAGACAGATAGCTATATCCGAAGAAATAATTGCAGAGGTGTCTGGCATATCAGCGCAAGGAACTATATGGACTCAGAAAAATATTAGGATTCGAGAAGCCATGAATATTTTTCAGAATGACAGACAGACATTGGTTGTCAAAGGCAAAGGAGTTCGGCCATCATCATTGGGAGAACCATGGACGGAATTGGCCAAGATAGTGCAGGCCTATATAACGTGCGATGGAAGGAAAGACGTGATAAGACCTCGCCACCTTAAGTTACTGGTTGTATTAAAACAGAAATTCACTGTCAATTTGCTTGCATTTTTAAATTCCCTATTGCATGATACCACCCATAGTATAATAAAAGCTCAACATGCAGATATGGTGGTCAGCCACCATTTCCTAATTCGATTAATAGTAATTCGTAGCCTTGCCTAGCAACAGACCAACTAGGAGGATTTGATATTCTCCATTGACGGAGGGTTAGCTTTACCTGCCCCAAAACGGAAGAGAATGGCTGGCTCAATAGCTGAGCCATCAACTCACAGACAGTACCTCCGTTCAAAATGAAGTAGGGGGATGATGGAAGGACTTCCAGGCAGGAGTAGCCAGCCCCTGGAATTGCACAACTCAGAGAATTAACAACCTCCACAATTGGAGGGAGCGAGCCCTCGTACTGATGAACAAGAGGAAATGGAAGGAGAAATTCGCTACTTGGAAGAAGAAGAAATAAGTCACCACACTAGTGGTGAAAAACAATCCAATGCAGAGGAAGGAAATACTGAGGAAGAAGAAATTGAAGGAAATCCCGAGGAAGAAGAAATTGAAGGAGAAATTCGATATTTGGATGAGGAAGAAGGAAGCTATCATACCTGTGAGGAGGACGAAGACAATCATAGCAGCGACAAAGAAGGAATAGAGCCTCCTGAAAATGCTACCATAAGCCCTTTACAGGAAGACCAATTGGCCCAAATTCTAGCCAATATGAGTGAATATGTGCAGCCTCATAGCCCTTTGGACCTTAACATTGATATTAATCAGTTACCAGAGCACTCTGCAGTCAACAAAGATACAGCTGAAGAAATGTTGGATGAAACAGAAAACCCTAGCGAAGCTAGGGTTGCTTCCCCTCAGAGGCATGAACAAGAAAAAGAGAACACTGAAGTAATATCCCAACTTGGAAGACCTCAGGAGATTGCAGAGTCAACCGAGGGTATGATTCCCGAAGAATTTAGCCAAGGTCATATGAATGTGGAAGAAGAACCCCAAGCAGAAGACCAAGAAGAGAACTTAACTGAAGGCACGACTGATATGGACCAAAACCCTGCCGAGAAAACGGGTTCAGATAAAGGAACAACTATCCCATTAAAAAAAGAGGAGGAAAATAACTGAGATTGAAAAGCTTCGCAGGGAATGAATGAAGCTTCACAGACTCGTGGAAAAGCTCAGGCAAACCATTAGGGTTCTGAGAATGAAACAAATGCCTAAGAGATTTCCCAAGAGAAGAAGCATAGCTACCAAGCGAATTTCGAAAAAGAGAAAGGTGACCGCTAATAGGAACCCCCAAGTTACAGAAGCCATACCTGAGCCTAACTATGGAGATACGAAACAACAAACAGCTGTTCCAACACAAGCTATTCCAGAGGGACCCGTTTCAAGCGAAAACATGCAAGCTAGTAGTCAAAATATTTTTAGTGACCCGACACTGGCCAGACTCCAAGAGGAGTTGGCACGAGCCCGAATAGAAAGGCAGAGGTTGGAAGAAGACATTGTCCCAAGAAAGAGATTTCAAGAGTTGCAGCAACAGATGAAAATTATTCATGAAGCAGAAGCTGAAGATCACAAAAAGTGTCGAAAAGCAGAGGAAAACGCTGACAAGGTAATGAACTAATTAAATTTAGCCTACCATCGAATGGACACTCTCTGCTCATTGTACACTGATGTCCTAGCCTGTAGATGCCCCGCCAAAAACTATGCTTTGTTTTTACTAGAAAGATATTTACAGCTAAATATTAAGGCAGTTAGGGCAGGGAAATCCATAGAGCTAAAAACTATAGATGACTTTGTATCATGCTGCAAACTTTATGGGATCAAAGTACAATGCCTTTTGTGTGAATTTTATTTACATAATCTAATACTTGAAAATGATTGTGAGTCAAACCCTAGCCCTTTTATGGGAGATGTTCAATATCAAGCATTCATTTCCTTTGTTGTAAATCAATTAAAATGGCTTAAAGCTTATAATGCTTTTCAAAGGCAGGAAAATGAATTAGATTTGTGGGTTAGGAGTGAACCTCAGAACCCACTTCAATTTTGGGCTAGACATAAAATTTTGATGACAAAGGAAGGCGTTATCCAAGTAGTGGGGCCTATCCACAAATAGATCATCTTGAATGGGACAGATTATTTCTTATCCATTAGAAACCAAGCTTATATAGTAGCTAAGGTTCGGTGGAGAATTTTCAATCAGAATGTGAAAAATAGGGAACCATTTAATTATAGAAACTTTGGGCTAGCTGCAGACTGCTTGACTTCTTATAGTAATCTCATTTTAAAAGAAGGACCATTCTGGCTAGGATGTAGGTTTCAAAGCCCTATTGCATGGTATCCTGCTTCAGACTACAAAGCCATTTACGAACTCCCCGGAGGACAGACAGAGCATGTTTTTGAGGAATTATTTGCACTGCATGGTCTTAGGCCTGTTGATGACAAACCTTATCTAGCTTATTCTTTGATTGCTCTCCATGTGAACTATAGCTTTCATGAGGACATGAAAAATATTAAGCAGGGGGGTATGTTGGGCAGTGAAAAAGGTATGAAATTACTGTGTATCTTCTCATTCTTTTACTATAGACATACTCCTTTCTACCTTGAGAAGGTAATTTATTATAAGAATTATGATACAATTGGAAAGGTTTATGTTTATTGTAAAAATATGACTAAAGATTTCTTTTTGATTGATAAAACAGGAATTAGACGAAGTGAACAGTTGTACCAAAGGCGAGGCTGAGATCAATGTAACTGCTGCTCCATCAGCGTTAAACCACATCCAGCGAAAGGCAAGGAGATCCGAACGAATTGCCAAGAAAAGGAAGGGGACAACTCGGCTTCGGTCTAAGTAAACAAGATGATAATTAAATGAAGGGGAGCGAATCCCTCAGGATCCTTCAATCCTGAGGGATCGCTGTTCAAACTCATCTTATTCCTTGTCTTTTCCGTCAGGGTCTGATATATAAAGCAATGTCCTTTAGTGATGAGTCAGTCAGTTGGTCAAAAAGGTTCTTATATTTAAACATTTCCTCTGTAATATTATGTTTATTGACTCTCGGCTTTGAGAGAACAGTCTCTGTAATACTTTATGTTAAATTAATATCAAACACGCGTTTCGTTTTATCTCTTAAGTTCTAAAGTAGCCCAACAGTATTTCACTGGCGCTAAGGGCTCGGATCTGGTGGAATTACCTTGTTGTTTGTATTCTTAATCTTTGCTTACTGTTGTGTGAAGTTGTTTTTAATGTTTATTTCGATTACAAAGTTGATTTACTGCTCTTAGATTGAATACAGATTCATTAACGAATTGCATTGCTATTTTATCCTTTGCAATAAGTACATTCGCTGTTCATTTATCTTGTTATCGTTATAAAAGCTTTGCTGTTCTATATTCGATTCTAGTTTCTATCCTATTGGCTTATGATTTGCTATAATTGATTGTTGTGTAGTATTGGCCATTGAAAGGATTGGAGTGTGGAGATTATTTGCTTGATTGCGTTAGAATTATAATTGTTGTTCAATTCATGTTGCTGTTCCATTTCTGTTTATTGTTTATTTCTGATTTATAGCTTCAAATTAGCAGATAGATTGGTTATAGTTGTTGTGAATGCATAGAGTTGATGTTCCTTTCTAGCCTTTGAATTTCCTTTCAGTTATCTTTATCAGCAAGTAGTTCGAGCTTGATTTAATTTCTATTGCTTTAAGAACAAGACCACCAACTGTAGAGAACACTGGTTACTGCTTCCAAGTTCCCAGATTGGTTATCTTGCCTCAGCATGATTTCAATTGCATAAATTTCTAAGGGAAGGAGTTACTGCTACTGTATCCCTGATCGATGGTTTGCAGATTGATGTAGTTAAGTTTTCAGAGCATTTCCATTTATGTTACTGTAATTAGATTTCTTTACAAGCATCTGTTTACTCTTGTATTTAACATTCTGTACTACATCTTCATAGCATTACTCTTAGTTAATTGTAGCCTCAGACAGAGTACACTCTTGAAATAAAAATTCGCTCCCAGATTGATGATTAATGTAGGCTAATTAGGTGTTCAAAAGATACCTTTTTATGACTCAACACATGTCAGATCCAATGGAGACCCAGTTGAGAGATAGGTGAAAGGGTCTGTTTGACTATTAGTTGTGACTATTGTGGGTGCACAAGTGAAACCAAACACACATTAGAGAGGAAAATGAGGATTACGTAGCCAAGGCAAGGCAAGATCGAATTTGTTAAGGGATATTCATTAGCAGGGATTACGCAGTGGAGGCACGCTGTCCGGAGGTAGTAAATTGGTGCACGTTTATGCCAATTTTTGTATGACAGTGTGAGATGATTGTATATTGTACTGAGAGCTCTTGGAGTATATTTTTTCATGATATTATTTCATGTTCCATGATATATACATAATATATGATAGTGGGGTTTTTATCTTTATTCTTTCCCAGTAAAAACATATGTGTTATGTGTGATTGATTTTTCTTCATGTGTTTGCAATTGGTGATTAAAATTCCGCAAAGATTTAAGTAGAAGGATTCTATATTTAACATTGGAATATAATTTTTAGATCAGGAGAATCTGGCAATACATAATTGTATTAAAATTTCTACATGGTATCAGAGTAAAGAAGATTGCAATATTGAAGAAGTAGCTGAGTTTGTTTGCGGAAACAATTCGAATTTGCTACAAGAATTTCTTGGTGTGATAGTTGAGTAAACATTGAAATGGCTTTCAATGGTTTGCGGATAGAGTATGCAATTGAGGGAAGCTTGAACTACATTGCATGGAAGGATGGGATGGAGGTGGTGATTGAAGATAATAACTTGAAGGAATTCATCGACAGTGATGTTCCTAAGCCCCCTTCGACGGATGTTGCATTACTTGACACATGGTAAAAGAAAGTAGCAAAGACGAGAAGGATTATGTTGGAAGGTGTGAGAGATCATATTGTCTCAAGCCTTCATGGGAAAGCCACTCCATTTTCAATGTGGAAGGATTTGACAGATCTTTTCCGAAGCAACAATGACCATAGGAATTGGCGTTGAAGGATAAACTCAGAAAGATCAAGATGGAGAAGGGTGACAATATTCCTAAGTATCTCACAAAGTTTGTCCAATGTTGGGATGAGCTGGGGAGTGTGGGAATTATGGTTTTTGATGATGATTTGGTGAGTTCGGCTCTCTTGGGACTTCCTAAGAGTTGGCACAGTTATCAAGACTCTGTCAACGGATAGGAAAAACTGCTGGATTGGGAACGACTGTGGTCATATCTAGTGCAAGAGGAGTTCAAGCAGAACACTAGGGATGGCTCTTCATCAAAGCATGATGATGAAGAGGATTGTGCTTTGGTTGCCAAAGAAAGGAAAGGGAAGGGGAAGAAATTCCACTCAAAATCCAAGGCTAAAGGCAAGAAGTTAAATTTTTCCAAGGTGAAGTGTTTTCACTGCCACAAACATGGGAATCTTGCCACTAAATGCCCAAAGAAAAAGAAGAACAAGAAGGTTGTTGGAGCTGCAGCTAGTGAGGCCCTTGCCTCGCAATTTGAACTTCATTTCTCTTTGATCACATGCTTGGTTTCAAGCATAATGGGGTTGATGTGGTACCTTGATTGTGTGCTTCCTTCCACATGACGGGAGATAAGGAGCTTTTCAGTGACTTGGAGGAGAAAGATCTCTAGATGCATATAGAGATGGACGACTATGGAAGATACAGTGTGATCGACATTGGTACCATTACCTTTGAGAAGGATTCAGGTAAACCATTTATGTTGAAATATGTTATGCATGTTCCAAGTCTTAAGAAAAACTTGGTCTCTATTGCGATGTTGGAGGATAGAGGTTATGAAATTGTTTTCAACAATGGAAAAGATTTCCTGCGACATAAAAAAATGGGTCAAACCATGAGGATAGGGATTCAAGTCAAGAATCTCTACAAGCTGGAGGTAGATGGTTGCGCTGCAATGGTGGGCAAAGAAGAAGAAGTGTTGAGTCGGGATGAGGGTGAATTATGGCACAAGCGATTCGGCCATCTTCACCATGGCATCCTGAAGATTTTCTAGTAGATTTATACTCAACTTCCCAAGGGATGTACTATGGGTAAGTTTTTGAATACCACCTTTCATGAAAAGGAGAACCATGCTTCGGTGATCCTGGAGAGAGTTCACATAGACCTGTGTGGGCCATTCTCGGTTGCTTCAACAACAAAACACAAGCATTATGTTATTTTTGTTGATGACTATTCTCGTAGATGCTGGATCTACTTCATGCAGAAGAAGGATCAAACATTCTCAAAGTTATGTGAGTTTAAAGCATTGGTGGAGAAAGAGTTGGGGAAGCAAGTGAAGCCTTTACAGAGCGATAATGGTGGTATATATATCTTGAATGAATTCAAAGACTTATATAGAAAAGAAGGAATTCGAAGAGAACTCATAGCGCCTCATAACCCACAATAGAATGGGGTCACGGAGAGGAAGAATAGAACGATCATGGGTGTTGCACGAGCTATGTTGCATGATCAGGGCCTACCAATGCACTTGTGGGAAGAAGCATGCAACACTACGGTTTATGTGAAAAACCATTGTCCTCATAGAGTACTTCGCATGAGTACACCTAAAGAAGCTTTTACTAGTAAGAAACCAAATGTTTCTCACTTTAAGATTTTTGGCTCATATGTTTATGTGCATGTGACCAAGAACACCAGGAAGAAGCTAGAGCCGACTGCTGAAGTTGGGATATTTTTGGGGTACACAGAAACACCCCATAATTATCGTGTGTATTTTCCAAACAGTCGAATGACTATGGTGTGATGGGATATAAAATTCAATGAGGAGAAAGCCATGAAGTTGTCACTTGAGAGGGAGCTATACTTGCATGCATAGGAGGAACTGCTTGTTCCCAAAGATGAGTCTCTAGATGTGGATCAACCACATGATGAGGTTCATGGAGTGGATGAGTCCAATCATGCAGAGCCAAACATCAGAACTAGTAGAAGGTGTACCAAAAAAGCTGAGAGGCTAAAGCTTGATGCGGCACATAATGTAGGAGTCCCTACTTCACAGTGCAGATAGAGACAATATCTTGACTGATTCACTAGATACATGGCTCTCATGAGAAAATGTATTATGACTGAGCCAAATTCCTTTTAGGAAGTAGTGCAAGAGCCCACATGGGTAGATGCAATGGTGGAGGAGTATGACTCCATTGTCGGAAACAATGCTTGGGAAATTGTTCCAAGGCCAGTTGATAAATCAGTGGTAGGTTCAAGATGGATCTACAAGGTAAAGCAAGCTACTGATGGGAGTGTTAAGAAGTATAAGGAAATATTTGTGGCTCGAGGCTTCTCACATATCGAGGGGATTGATTATGAAGAAACCTTTGCACCTACCACATGGTATTCTTCCATAAGGACCATCCTTGCTCTCTCAGCGCATATGGGTTGGCACATTCATCAAATGGATGTGAAGACTGTGTTCCTTAATGGGATAATTGAGGAAGAAGTGTACATTGAGCAGCCTGAAGGATTTGAGATCTTCAGCAGTGAGTCGCATGTGTGCAGACTCGAAAGAGCACTGTATAGGATGAAGCAAGCACCACATGCTTGGTACACTTGGATCAACATCTATTTCACTGGACTTGGCTTCACCAAGAGTGAGGCGGATGCAAAACTATACCAGATTGTGGTGGAGGGTAAGATTTTAATCATTTTTCTTCATGTTGATGATTTAATACTGACTGATGATGAGCAGCTGATACACTCATGCAAGGAAGACCTTGCAAAGGAGTTTGAGATGAAGGATATGGGCCTCCTTCACTATTTCATTGGATTAGAAATATGGCAGCAATAAGGTGAACTGTTTGTGTCTCAAGGCAAGTATGCAAGGGAGATACTTAGTAAGTTTCACATGGAGGGCTGCAAACCCATGCATAATCCTCTTCCAGGAAACTGGAGGTCCAAAGAGGATGCTACATCTGGTAGTGGATGCTACCGTCTATCGAAAGTTGGTGGGTTCGCTCATGTATTTAGTTAATACAAGACCAAACATATGTTATGCAGTGAGCCGTATTAGTCAAGAGATGGTTAAGCCTACCAAGCTCTTTTGGAAGGCAGGAAACCATGTCCTGAGATATTTCAGGGGCATATCTGAGTATGGCTTATGGTACAGACAGATGGATGAGGTGAAGTTGCATGGCTTCATGGATGCAGATTGGGTGGGCAGCCCAACGGACATAAAGAGCGCATCAGGAGGGGTCTTCAGTATCATATCTACAATAGTTTCTTGGTACAACAGGAAACAAAGATCCGTGGCACTCAATTTAGTGGAAGCGAAATACATGGCAGCAAGTCAAGCTACATGTGAGGCTATCTGGATGAGGAAGATGCTGGTCATTTTGTTCAGTTCTCATTTAGATCCTATAGTGATTCATTGTGATAATCAGAGTTGCATTAAACTCTTGATTAATCCTGTGTTTCATGATAGATCTAAGCATATAGATATCTGGTATCATCATATCATAGATTGTGTGTGGCGGAAGATCATGTTGCTTCAATACATTCCTACAGAAGATCAGGATGTAGATATTCTGATGAAGGCACTCACCAGGAGAAAATTAGAATACCATAGAGACAGGATCAGGGTGAAGGATAATCCCTTTCTTGTTGAGAGGGAGTGTTAAGATTAAACAAGATGATGGTCCTAGTGAAAATTAAGCACCTACACTAGGTGGGGATCACAGGATATTTTTAGGTGTATGACTTATTTTAGAATGGTGAGCATATTCTATTTATAGTGGGAGTCTATTTATAGATGGTTGAGAAAATTCTATTTATAGATGATATTCTATTTTTAGATGCATGGGCGAAGTCTAATTATAGATCACATGTCTAAAAATAGATTGCATGTCAATTATTATTAGCCCTTAATAATAATTAGAAAATAAATAATAATCTATTCTCTTGAAGCAATTGATTTCAGTTAACTGATGTGGAAAATCAGTTGACTGAAGGAATTATGAGTTCTAAGGTTGGTTTGTGGGACATGCAGAGTGGACTTCGTTGTAACTGAGTGATACAAAGTTGTGACAGAGTTGGATGTGTAGTTATGTGAGTTTTTATTTAGTTTAACTTAATTAAGTGAGTTAAACTCAGTTGTGCTAGTTGTAACTAAAGATACACTAGTGAGAGATTAGTGAATTAATTATTTAATTAATTCACAAGTAGTGGTCTCACATGCAATTGAAGAAATACTACTGTTAACTACATGCATGTCAGATCCAGTGGAGACCTAGTTGAGAGATAGGTGAAAGGGTTTGTTTGACTATCAGTTGTGACTATAGTGGGTGCACAAGTGAAACCAAACACATATTGGAGAGGCCAATGAGGATTGCACAGTCAAGGCAAGGCAAGGCAAGACTTAATTCATTCAGGGATCTTCATCAGTAGGGATTGCGCAGTGGAGGCAGGTTGTTTATGCCAATTTTTGTATGACAATGTGAGACGATTTTATATTGTACTGAGAGCTCTTGGAGTAGAGTTTTGTATGAGATTGTTTCATGATGCATGATATATACATAATATATGGTAGTGGGGTTTTTAGCGTTATGATTTCTTGGTAAAAACATTTGTGTTATGTGTGATTGATTTTTCTTCATGTGTTTGCAATTGGCGATTAAATTTCTGTAAAGACTTAAGTAGAAGGATTATGTATTTAACAGTGGCCTATAATTGTTAGATCAAGAGAATCCAGAAATACATAATTGTATTAAAATTTCTACAGAAAGATGTTGGAAAGATTTTACTAAAATATATACTAAAGGATTAAGCAGATAAAGTAATACAAGAATTTCATGAAGGATATTGTGGAGAACACTTGTACTAGAAATATACTACCAACAATATTTTAAGAGATGGTTTTTACCGGCCAACCTTATTTCAAGATGTCCATAAGAAAGTCACCTCATGCCACCAATGTAATATCTTTGAAGGAAAAATAAAATTGTTGCCCCTACCCTTAAAGCCCATATAAGCTGAAACTCCTTTTCAGCAATGGGGTTTGGATTTCATTGGAGAAATTCATTCTTCTTCCTCAGCCCAACACAAGTTGATCCTTACAGACACTGATTATTTTACCAAATGGATTTAAGATATACCTAGAAGGCAAGACAATGATGCAATGATTATTAAATTCTTAGAAACTAACATTATTTCAAGATTTGGATGCCCCAGGAAAATCATTACTGACAGTGCAGTAGCATTCAAATCAAAGAAAATGGTGGAACTTTGCAAAAAATATCTAATCACCTTGGGACACTCTACTGCCTATTACCCAAAGGGAAATGGATTATCTGAGTCTTCCAATAAAATTCTAGTTAATATCATCAAAAAATTGTTCCAGGATATCAAGAAATCATGGCATAACAAATTAATCAATGCATTATGGGTTGATAGACCCACAAAAAAAAAATCAATTGGAATGTCCCCATACCAATTCGTTTATGGGATGGATGTTGTTTTTCTTACTTCCCTAGGTGTCCCTATTTTAAAATTTTGCAAGAGTTGAAAGTAGAGACTAATGAACTTCGGAGGAGAATACATCAGAAAATACAATTTCAACAATCAAGAGAGGAAGTTTACAACAAAACTTAAGTTATCCACGAAAACATCAAGAAGATCTATGATAGAGGAACTAAAGCTGATGATTTTAAGATAGGATACAATGAGTTAAAATGGGATTCCAGAAATGAAGATAAAGATAAACATGGAAAATTTGATAATTTATGGATGGGACATTACACAATTGATGCTTACAGAGGGAACAATTCATTTTTCCTAAAAGACTTGACTGGAGCAGAACTGCTTGGTGGACCTGTCAATGGCAGAATGTTAAAACATTATTTCTCTTAAGCACAAACACATTTTTCATTCAAACCATTGTAAATATCATTTTTTACTTTCATGAGTGGGTGGTTCATATTAGAAGTTGAAGCCCGAAGAGAAGGCCTTGAGCTCTTGATGAATTTGCAACCATAACTACAATAACAATAAAACAATTCAGATGCAGAACAAATATTGAAGAAGATGATTCAAGGCTACTGATCTACAATTATTGACACCTCACAAGGAGAGTGCCATCCCCAGCTGGAGCCACTGTTAGGGTACTATAATTCATAGGATCAAATGGTGATTGAACATGTTTTTTCAGTTCATGACAAATTGTAAATAATATTTCATTCTGCAAATGATTTCTAAAAATAGAAAATAAAAAAAATGAAAGAAAGAAAAAGAAATAAAAAATAAAAATAAAATTGTAGGGGACAGAAAAATATAGAAAAAGAAAAGGAAATCAAATATAAATACAAAAACAAAGGAAATAGAAAAGACAAAAATAAAAATTATATGAGAAATTCCCCCCTAGGTGAGCTAGTCCAAATGCCACCAAAAAAATAAAAATTTTAAATCATGAGTTTCATTTACAAATGTTGTAAATAAGTGTGCATCTTGTTTAAATGCCACTTAGAATTGATTGTTATTTTTTCAAACAGATTGGGTTAGGATAATAAATCAACCACCTAGTTTAATCTTGGTTTAAATGGTTAGTTAGAATAGAGAAAACAAGGCTACAAGCTTAAATGCACCCTTAGATTAAGTTAATTTAGTTTAGGTGCTAAAAAAAGCATTAAGTTTGACATAATTACGGTTTATAGCACATGTAATAAAGCAGGGATTATGATTTTTTTCATAAATTTGAAATTTTAGTTAAATAACTGGTGGTCCAGATTAAATCCTGCCTAGATCAATAGTGGTAAACTCATTTTGGTCCCCCTCGAGCTCCACAACACTTCACTTACGAGGGGGGGTATGAAATAGGTGGACCCAAAAGGTAACGTCGCCCCCTTACAACAATTTGCACTCCCCCCCCCCCCCTCCCCCTTCTCATTTCCCTCATCATACCCCCCGAAGATTCCATGCTACTGACCACCTTATCATCTGCCAACACTACCATGCAACATTATCGGCCTGACCCCACTGCCAGTTAGCCCACCTTCTCCACTCACTCTTTTCCATCTCACCCTGCCAGACCACATACCCTTTGATCATACAATTTACTCTGATTAGCTCCCCCCCCCCCCCCAATATCTGTTACACCCTCAATTAAACATGGCCACCTGGAACTCCTTTACCACATTAACCAACCGTTGCTACCATTAATAACTCCCACTCCTATGCAATGGATCCGCTCCCCTCACAACGGTAAATTGGTAACATCACACCAAAATAATATTATATTTAATCTTGGCATACTGTAAAGTTAGTTTTCCTCACTAATTCTTTCTCCTACTAGTTAATTTCTATAGGTTTCAAACTGTGACAAGGACCGGTAAATCTCCCTGTCGTTGTAATTCAAGCATAAAACATGAATTAGTTCCATATTACAGGTAATGTCCCCACCTCTATACCTTCCAATCAACCTCCAGATCTAGGTAATTCAAACTTTTATTCATTTCCTTCTAATCTACAGTTTACTAATGGCCCCAAAAGGAAAATCCCAAAAGAATAAAGGGAAGAAACCTGATGAGAACCCAATACTACCCCCTCCCATTGACTTGGACCACTTTGCTCTAATTGATTTGCAATATAAAATTGCAGACACCATCTGTGTATTCGACTTGCTCAAAATTCATAGTTGGTTAAAAAAAAAATAACTTGACCAACAAGATGAGCTAATAATATGGGAGTCTTCCCTTCCACATTTTATGTTTCCCCAAACTCACTTATTCCCTAAACTTATTTCCTGGTGTCATGCTAGCTATGTACCATCTGAAAGAGCCATAGTAAGCCGTAATGGTGAATTTCTCCTAACCATTACAGTTGAATCCATATCCCAGATGCTTCAAGTCAATTATTTTGAGTTTGCCATGCTTTTGTCCACAGATTATTTCACTGAATTAAATAAAAATCTAACTTTCCCATAGAGAGCAAAGGTCTTTGAGATATTTCTCCCCGAGGATGCCCAACTTCCTAAAACCGATCCTTCTGATTCCTCCTCAATGTTTCCAGAAGTAGCCAAGAAAATCATCACCATTATTTCAAATATCCTTGGCTACTATTCAAACAAATGGGTTGATGAAGTCATTATTGGTTTTCCTCTCAATAGTTTCCATAGATGAGAAGCCAATAATTTTTAATTACAGTCAATAGATTGCAGATGCCATGCATGATCTGTTGGATAAGATTCCCACATAGGGATCATTTAAGTATTCCACTCGATTGATGTACTTATTCATCTACAATCAAGTAGACATGTTTCCTTTCACTCTACAGAGGATGAATGAGCAGGGTGAAGCCCAATCAGTAATACATTAGACATCCTTGGTAAGAAGAAACTCCATAGAAACTTCCTTCAGAGAGTATGTAGATTAGTTCCTGTACACATTAGTTTTCCTTATAAATAGTGAATTGGAGCCTCAGATAGGAGCATATGTTCAGAAAAATTTTCACTTAATTGGTCAAGTAAATAGAGGTGACTGATATTTATACTAGAATTATACAGAAATCAGGGTGTATGGGTGTGAAATTCCACCCTATAGGCTACCAAAATATGTAACTATGAGACTTTTCTCATTTGATTACATAAGACAAATGATCCATATGGATGACATATAATTTGTGGTTTCCAAGAAGAAATGACAGTTTAAGATTAAGGCACATGTAGGGGCCTTTGTCTACAATTCTAGAACAATTGGCTGAGAAGATGATTTACAACTAAAACAAATGAATTTAAGGCTAAGTTTCACATGGTATTATGACCCTTTTGGTTTAATTTTGAAGCTGAGGGTGGAGCAGAAAACAACACCATATACACATACTCCTCAGCCAGAAATTGAGTAGTATATGAACCAAACCCAATGGAAAGAGAGCACCTTGAAAGAGGGTGAGGAACATTTTATCTCCACCAAAACCTCTCAGAATCCTACACCCAAGGATAAACATGAAAAACCAAAGAAAAGGATAAGAGAGGAGTCCCAAAATAGATAAATTGGAGCCAAAGAATTTTTAATTTATAAAAAGAAACAAAAGACAAATTCAACACCAACATTTTAGATAGAAAACAAAGAGAAGGAAACCATTGTGTTGATAGGTCCTCATACATTCACAAGGGATGATGATATCATCATAGGCTCCCCTTCTTCTTCAAGTACAAAAGATCCTCGTGAAACTTCATAGTCAACATATTTGGCTCAAGACACTATTGAGCCCAACATATTTGTAAAGTATAAGGATATTAAGCAGAGAAATGAAACTCTGAAGGCCTCCACCTATTCACAATTTTGGAAGCATACTGCAACATCACAACATAGGCTGTTTTGAGCCTTTGATACTAAGAAGGGAAAAATGCAGATTGCCTTCCTGGAGACCAAAGTACTAGCTCCAAAGATAACATCAAATTATGAAGAGCATGTTTTTTCATTTGATTCCAAGAAAATATATCCCATTGATCAAATGGAAATGCATAAACAATCTAGTGAAATAATGTATTCTTCAATGACAAATGCTGCCATGTCAGATTCAAGGTTGTAGGCCTTACTGAATAATACACAAACTCATCTCAAATTGGAAAGGATTTAATACTTAGCCAAAGACACCAAAATTAAGTCATTGGAGGACTTAATAATCAAATTGGGATACAATCCAAATGATGTGAAGGCTACAGAAGATATAATAAAGAGGAAAAATGTTGATATTGCAGCATTAAGAAAAAAATTGAAACTTCCTCCCACTAAAGACCCAGAATCCAAGGAATTTGGAGAAATAAATAAGGAGAAAGAAGCGATTTTTAATATTATTATTGAGCAGAACATTCAGGTTAGGGATATGGAGGTAGAGTTAGAAAAATTTCTCAAAGAAAAAGAGCAGACAACACAGTTAGCCATAGTCCCTCTTACAACAATTCCCATTGCAATAGCTACAACACTAGGTGCATCCACATCCACATCTGAACCAACATAGACAACAGATGAATTAGTCAAAGCTACGGAAAACCTTAATCTTCACCAGCAGGAGATTACAAGATTAAAATCTCAGTTAAAAATATTGTCAGAACAAAATCTGAAGATTGATAGCTCTTATGTTGCAGAGTTGCAGAAAATCCATAAGCTAGCATTAAAGGTTCAACAGTTGCAGAGTGAGTTAGGGTTGGCCCATACTCTGGCCCAAGCCAGAGAAAACATATGGACAGAAATAAATGAGGCAATCACACAACTATGGCCTTCCATTCAAGTTGTATTTGAGAAACAGGAGATGATAAAAAGGTAAACAGAGGTGATAAAACAAATCAAGGCAAATTTAGGAAAAAATCCTGAGAAGCTACAACTATTATAAAGCTATTAATTTCCAAAAACATAGTGGAATTGGAAGAATTTTGGATCCAATATAGAACATAAACAATTTTAGAAGTCAAGAAAATGAATACCAAAAGAATCCTCATGTTTCAACTGGAGAATAAATGCTAGAATTTGGATATCTGTATTTAGAGATTTCATAAAAAGATGCAGTTACTGAACCGGAAAGGTCTACCAAGGCTAGTGAATGAAGAAGAAAATCTAATCAATTTGAATGAATACCAAGAAAAGATGGAGAAAATTTCCCAAGATACATCTATATTTGCGGGCATCAAAGGCTATATCATAGGCATGGCCTTCATGGAGGCTTTGGAGTTTGATTTATTTACCAGTCAAGAGCTCAAGCATTTTTTCATCAAAAATCCCACTTTCCAGAAATACACAGAGGTTGATGAAGCCTACAAAAAATTAATTAAATTTTATATTCCAATCAAAGATAGATGGGATAAATTATGTGAGTTACTGGAGTAAAATCATTTTTTCATCTCAGGCAACACAACAACAACGCAACAGGATTCTAGACACAGTCAGCAACAGTCAACAACAACAACCTCGAGTATAGTGGCAACGAGTCAATCTGTTCAGAAAATTCCTATAATTTTGTGTTATTTTTGTAATTTTATTCTAGATATTTTATGAATTCTATCTTTATCCTTACATCAAGATATTTTGTAATAATTTTGTATAAGTACTTCAGAATTCGAAGTACTATTGTTGGGAGTTGTATTGAGAAAGACTACCATTCATTGTAAATATGTTCACTGAGTTCAAGTGACCTTTTGCATTAATACAAGACAAGTTGTTTCAAGATTCCTGTGTCATATATATGTGGTGAAGTTCTTCATACTGTAATTTATTTTCTCTATTTTCATATGTGTTTATTTTCTCTATTGTTTTAAAGAAAATTAAGTTCAGGATTTGTTTTAAAGCACCTTGTTCTCGCTTAAAGCAATATCAATGTTTTCTTCTGAAGTTTAAATATAGAATTCGGGCAACAATGCTCTATATTTAAAGTGAATCCTAATTTGTTCTTCCTTCTTCATCTCATAAAATAGAAGGATCCAGTAGTATGCCAACCTTTCCCTGTTGCACTTAAGCTTCATTATTTATGCATTTGATCATCTTAAAATATTTTGACGCCATTACGCAATGGCCTTCCCTTGCTGTTCCAACCAAACCATTTTGAAAACCAAACTTCGAGCTTTCATAACTAGCTGAATATCTCAACATAAAAAAATATAAATCTGACAAAGAGATCCCTCTTTGAAGCTGGATCTGCTAGATCCTAGCTTCAAAAGTGGTTTTGTGGTTACCTCTTTGATTTACTGTACAACCTCAAAATTACAGAGTGATAAAAAAAGGTATGAAACTTTTTGATATATGTAGTGTTGGAATAACATGATATGAGATGTGCTCTATAATCATGAACGATATAAATCATGCAATGTGCATACATGACAAAAAACTATAATCATTCTATCATGTTTCACTTTCTATAGATGGGAATTCTTAGATGATGAGAAAACTGTTAGGTCTAGATGTACGCTTAATGAAGACTCTCTTAAATTTGTGCTTCTTCAAGGAGTGAGGGAAGAGTATATGGATGCCTTGAATATTTTAGCTCATGGAGATATCTCTCAATGTTTAGATGAGGATATAAAAAAGGTCTTCAAAAATTACTCCAAAGATTCCAACAAAATGGGGAAAAATGTAAAGATCCCTCATTCTCAACAAGTTAAACTTGCTACACCCCTTATTTCCAAATTCGTGTTGGGTAATATGTTGGAGGATATTAAGATTGACATTTTTCATTCTCTTACAATGCAAATGGATGAGATGTATTTGAAGATAAAAAATATGAAAAAGAGAAGGATTTGGCCATTTTTTTCCAAGATCTAGAATGAAACACGATAATAATAAACACCATTGATATTTGTGGGATATGTTTTGATCAAAATGTTACATATAAATGCTCATTTCTACCTCTCTTGAAGGCAACATTGAGAGGTGAAGGCCCAAAATAACATGTGGAACTTTTTTTCTTTTTGAATCAGAGAAGAACAAGAACCTCTAGGACTTTCCAACACTCTTACAACCATCCATATTATGTTACTTATCATAATCAATATAAACAACAAAAATTCATATCAATTCAACAAGCCACACTACAAAATTAACTCTCTCTCTAGAGGAAAAACCTTCAAATGTTGTCATGACATGGTACTTATTTTTAGTTCAACCTAGTTTCTCAATTCCCTAACCCCTATCCACCAACAGGATGGAGACCCCAACAACAACTAAGAAAGCAAGGTCTTATGCCTCCACCTATAATACCATCTATTGTCATGAATCCTCAAAGTTATAGCCAACAACAATCACCAAGATCTCCATAAATACCAACCCAACCTGCACCTAATCCAAAAAATAGGTAGGCCCAACGTATCCATAACATCGATTTTCTGAATTAAACATAAATTTGGTCAAAATCAATGATGTCTACCTTAAGTTAGGGAAAACCACTTAGAATCCTTCACCTCTTATCACTTTTTAACAAGATACAAGTTTTGAACCCCAAGGGAAAACCATAGATCAAGAGGAGGAATAAATATTGAAGAACAAAATGTAACAAGGATTTCATTTGCTATCTCACCATTTCCACAAATATTGGAAGATAAGAAGCTTGATCAAGCTACAACCACTTTGTTGGATGGGATTAAAAATATTTATGTAAAGACCACCCTTCTTTAGGCCATCAAATAAATACCCATTTACAACAAGTTCATCAAGGATTCCTGCATGAAAGTGCCAGGAAGAAAGGAAATAAATCTTGTTACCATTCATGTATGAGACAACTTTCTATTATCATGCTCATGAAGGCTGCACATCCAAAGTATGTTGACCCTAGAATCCCTATTGTGAATTTCTATATAAATGATAATCCCATTACCAAAATTCTCATCGACCATGGAGTAGATATTAATGTCATGATTGTTATGTAGAATCTATGACTGCGGACAAAAGTATGTTCCCTATACTTTATGGCCTAGTCTAGAAAAACATAAGGTCAAATAAGCTAATGTTTCCCTTAAAGTAAATATATAATGGGATGAATCCTACTTGGAATGCATTGTATGCTTCGCTCCTCTCTTGGCTTGTAAGCTCAAATCTTAGCTCAAATTGTTATAATTAGAACAAGCACAATCAAACAACGCAAGCCAACGATATACGAAATCTATGTAGCATCATCTAATCACCTTATTTAATAGATCAACATGGCACCTAAATACATGAAATCATAATATCACATATAGGAAAACAATGAAATCTTTGTATTAATAGAAATAGAGTGAGTTACAACCAAATATAGGAGTTGAGCTTGTAGAAGAGCTCCTCCAATTTGACTTGTTCCTTTCTTGCAACAAATTGTACCTCTATGTCACCCTAATGCATGAAATAATGACTCTCACAACAAAAGCACGAGGGTAGAATCTATCTCCAAAACCCAACCCCTAGATTGTGGATGACCACAAATATATAGAAGATGATGGTACGTTGAGAGCTCTTATCCATTTACCAATATAGGTTTGAGATCCACTCTTTATGGGAGGATGAGCTCAAGGGATAAGGGATGAAAAATCAAAGGTAGGATAGGATAGGATTAGAGACTTTCATCCAAGGTAAATAGTTATAACTACTCCTGGAAGCTTCTGGAAGAGGAAGCTTCATAATTCTTTTTATTTTTCATGAATTTCTAGAATCACCACACGCTCAACATAGGGAAACCTGCTCATGATCAACATAGGCCCAAAGAGGGTCAACCTTCCGATGAACACTAGCCAATGAAGGGCTAAGGTGCATTGGACCTAAAAGTGACTGAAATGAAGCAATTTCATGCATAAACTCAAGTATTTGAGAGAGGCATAGTTAGGGCTCTATGTAAGGAGGACAATAAAGTCTTCAAAGGATGTGAATGATCATGTTTGAAGGACTATTGACCAGATGTGACAAAATGGCCCATAACAGATTCCCCCCTAAAGCGCAAAGTCATAAATGACAACTCATGGAAGAAGGGCTTTACCTTGTGACAATTCAGTTTCAAGAACAACCAAAAAGACAACTTTTTGTTACAATAAATTTACATCCGATATCTTGGTTGAGGGAGGCATACCCATGCTCATAACATAAGAAAACATTACATGTACAATGATCAAAAGATGCATTCACTAATGAAAAATGGTGGACCCATAACTGGATGATTGTTTGTATGTTAATAGCCATCATATTTTGTAATCTTTATATCAATCATGAAATCATAGCCAATATGGATGAAACTATATATGGGGTCTTCTATCTCATTCAAAAAACCATTCAATGTATGAGTCTAACCATGTGAATCAATGAGTTGGAGTCAAACATGGTAGACACCATCTTATTATCGGCCAATGATGTAAGTTGTTAACAAATGCGAGAGAAATCACCGATGATGTTAATGGCTCTCAAGGTACTGTAGTACAATATGTATGGTGTGAATGAATGAGTTGTAGTCAAACATCACGTAAAATATTTCGATCGAATGCCATTGATGTAAACTTGTCATCGAGAGCGAGGAAACTTGCCATTGATGTATGCAAGCACCAAGGTACTGAAAGGTTGTTTGTAAGTCAACTTCTTGGATAATGAGTTGATGTAGATAGGAAGTGACCCATCATAGGAGGGCCTTGATGTATCCCCCATCAACGACACAAAACAAGTATCATGATTTGAGACAAAATGATGATGACATGGAACTAAATCAGAAACAGCATACCTGGAATTAAGGCTTAAGAGTATTGCAACATATATTGATTGAATGATTTCTCTTGAACACATCAGTGACACTGAAATGGAGTTGGAAAAATTGACCCAAAACCGAACAAAAAGGATTTGATAAGTTATGATGAACCAAAATAAAAGTATATTTCCAAATCCAATAGCCATAGAGATGAAGTGGAAGAGTGTCCTATTCAAGAGAAACTCACTACAATTAACAAGTGGAGTACCATGTTTTCCCAATTTCCCCAACCATACTAGTCAATACCTCTTTATTTTTTAACAAGCTTGAGGATGATAACATATGCTTGATCTATAAGTTCATCCTTCAGATGAATCCCTCCAAGTATGTTTAATGAACTATGAGAAGGAGTGGTGTGGTCTCATCATGATCAACAAGTCCATCATTGTTTGATGTTTTTACGAGTGGAGTGAAGCTAAAACTCAACATATTTTTCATGTTTAGAGAGTTTGAAAAAGAGGAAAAAAAGAAAACTAAAAAGGTTCATTTTCGTAGTTAGTCCCTTGAGTCTGAAAAGGAAGAAAATGATACTCAAGATAACCTCTTAGCCATGATTGAATAAGGTATTATTTTTTCATAAATAGTCTATCTCAGCCCGGAAAAGGGTTAAAATTATACTAAGTAACGTATTTTCATTTACTTTAACGAGTTTGAAAAGACAAGTGCTCGAAAATATTTTCATATTTTGGGAGTCTAAAAAGAGTTGAAAGAGTACTCCGGGGGGTCACTTTTTCGTAATTTTACAGAGCCCAAAAAAGTGATAAAATTATACTCTCTAGTCAAAATAATCTATTAAAAAAATGAAAATTTTCCTCAAACAATTTTCGACCTTGTTGAAATGGCAGAAAAAAATGGCACCCCAAGGGGGCTTCTGATTTAATTTTCCCTTAATAAATTGGAAGTAAAATTGTAATTCCATCACATGACAGCTTGTATTAGTTAAATGAGCTAGGAAGACTTAGTTAACTCATTTAATTCATGTTGGGGGTCAAACTTGAGGCATGTAGAGTCCACTATAAGTTTTAGGGGATCCAATTACAGTTATTTGTGAGTTGTAATTAGTTAACTCAATTATTTGAGTTAAAATCAGTTTAACTAGTTCTAACTGAGAGATGAGCTTGTGATAGGTCTAGTGAATTAAAACTGATTTAATTCACAAGTAGTGGTCAATCACTTAACTGATAATTTTCTATAATTTTTTTTTTCATGTCACTTCTAAGGAAGGCACAATTGAGATTGGGGTTAAAGGGAAGACAACTATTAGTTGTATAATAAAAAAATTGTACAAGTCATGCATGAGGTCATCAGGTTGCCTTGAAGTATTTGCGCAAAAGATTCTTTGGAATTTCCTAATTAATAGGGCCACAATTCCTCCAAGAATGCGTAAGCAAAGCTAGTTAGACAGAGGCTGAGAATTGGTTAACTATTGTATCGATTTTTCCTAGATCAGAGTGAGACAATCAACAAAGTGTAGAGGTTTCTTAGGAAGGGAATTAACATTGTATTGTTTCATGATCTTGAATTTATGCAATATACAGATAGTGAGGTTTTGAGTAGTTTCTTTCCCTAGATACGTCTTGTGTTGTGCGATTGATGATTTCTTTCTCTGACTTGTTATGTGATTGTGCGATCGAATTTGGTTTCCACAATTTGTAGATTTATTCAGTATTTTTTTTTTAGTACATTAAAAAATCAATTGAATCTATTAAGATATTTCTACATGGTATGAGAGCAAGAATCACTATATAAGAGAAGAACCAGAGTTTTTTTTGAACATGTACATTGAATTTGCAGATTTATTCTTTAGGACCAAAAACAGATTAAGATGTATTTCAATGGCTTGAGACTCGAATATGCACTTGAGGAAAAATTGAATTACATAGCCTGGAAGGACAGGATGGAGGCAGTGCTTGACAACAATGGACTAAAGGCATTCATAGACAATGATATTTCCTAGCCCACAACAACAGATGGTCAATTTCTTGATGCATGGAAGAAGAATGTAGCAAAGACAAGAAGGATCCTGTTAGAGGGAGTTTGATATCATATTGTCTCAAATCGACATGGAAAGGAAACTCCATATGCTATGTGGAAGGCCTTAATAGATTTGTTTAAGAATAGCAACAACCATAGGAAGTTGGCGCTGGAAGACAACCTCAAAAATATCAATATGGAGAATGACGACACGATCCAAATATACTTGATGAAGTTCAATCAATATCGATATGAGTTTGGAAATGTTGGGGTCACAGTTTCCCAGGATGATTTGGTGATCCTAACACTTATAGGCCTTCCCAAGAGCTAGCATAGCTACCAAGAATCTGTGAATGGGAGGGAGAAGCTACCAAAGTGGGAGTGATTGTGGTCTAACTTGGTACAAGAAGAGATTTAGCGGAGCACCATATATGGATCCTCATCAAAGACTGATGATGAGGAGAACTATGCCTTGGATGGAAAGGAAAAGAAAGGGGAAGGGAAGGCATTCCATTCCAAATCAGATTCCGACAAGCCAAGAGAAAAGCGAGACTTTTTCAAAGGTAAAATATTTTCACTTTCATGAACTTGGACACTATGCTACAAATTGTCCTCACAAGAAGACCAACAAGAAGGCCTCATGATGATCAACAGGTGAAGCACTTGCTTCATAGTTTGAGTTGGATTTCACTCTCATCGCATGAATGGTGTAATCGGTGATGGGTTATGTGTGGTACCTAGATAGCATAACTTCGTTCCATATGACCGACAACAAAGAATTATTCAGTAGCTTGGAGGAGAAGGATCTCTAGATGCACATAGAGATGGGAGATGATGGGAGGTATAGTGCTACTAATGTAGGTACAATTACCTTTCAGAGAGAGTCAGGTAACCCCCTCACATTAAAAGATGTCATGTATGTTCTTGGTTTAAAGAAGAATTAGGTTTCTATTGCTATGTTGGAATATCGTGGCTATGATGTGATCTTTAGTGAAGGAAAGGCGTTCCTTTGTCACAAAGACACAATAAAGGTGAAAAATATTGGGGTTCGAGTAAAGAACCTCTACAAATTGGATGTAGAAGACTGTGCTTCTTTGAGCATGAAAGGAGAGAAGGTGGAGAGATGAGACATTAGTGAGTTATGGAATAAGATATTTGGCCATATACACCATGGCGCTTTGAAGATAATTCAATAGATTTATAAAGGAATTCCAAAGGGTGCACTTGCACAAAGAGATACATGTAAAGGGTGTACATTAGGGAAGTATACCAAAGAAAAATTTCACAATAAAGAAATCCGAGTAAAGGTGATCCTTGAGAGAGTTCATTCAAACATGCATGGACCATTCTCGACAAATTTTACAAAAAAACACAAGTATTATGTGATTTTTTTAGGTGTTTTTTCATGAAAGTGTTGGATTATCTTCATGCAGAAGAAATATTAGACATTCTCCAAGTTTTGTGAGTTCAAGGAACTTGTCAAGAAAAATACAGGGAAGAAGGTGAAGGCTCTAAGGAGTGACAATGGTGGAGAATATGTCTCTAACGAATTCAAGAACTTTTGTGCTTAAGAAATAATTCTAAGAGAATTAATAACACCTCATAACCCACAACAACATGGGGTTGTAGAAAGGAAGAAAAAAAATATTTTGGGAGAAACACGAACTATGTTGCATGATTAGGGCCTACTATTGTATTTATGGGTGAAAGAATGCAATACAATAGTATTTTTTCAAAAGAGAAGTCCTCATCGGATACTTGGGATGAGTACACTAGAGGAATATTTTTTAGGTAAGAGACTAGATGTGTCACATTTTTAAATTTGTGGTTCATCAGTTTATTTCCATGTGACCAAAGATGCCATGAAGAATCTAGAGCCAACAACTGAGTTTGGGATATTTTTGGGGTACACTGATAAACCTCACAACTATCGGCTATACTTACCAACACACATGATGAACATGGTCATAAGAGATGTGAAATTCGATGAAGAAAAGGCCATGAAAAGCTCCCTTGAGAGGGAGATTCAATTACATGCAGTTAAGGAGCTTTTCGCTCCAAAAGAAGAACCTTAGGATGTGGAGCAACCACAAGAAAATTAATAGAGAGTGGAATAACCCACTCATGCAGGGCCATCCACCGGAGATGGAAGGAAGCGCACTAGAGAGTCTGATAGGTTGTTGCTAGATGCAAGAGAGAATGTGGGAGAACCCACATCACAGCACAGACAGAGAAGGTCCCCAGAACGGTACACTGTATATATGGCTATTATGAGATTAGGTATAGATATAGAACCATCCTCTTTTGAGGAACCAATGCAAAAACTAGTTTGGTTTGATGCCATGGTTGAGGAGTGTGACTCCATTATCAGAAAAAATGCATGGGAAGTTGTCCCAAGACCAGAGGGGAAGTCAGTTGTTGGATCCAGGTGGATCTACAAGCTGAAGCAAGCAACAGATGGGAGTGTGGAGAATTACAAGGCCAGGTTTGTGGCCAGAGGTTTCTCTCAGGTGGAGGGGATTGATTATGATGATACTTTTACACCAGTCGCAAGGGACTCATCAACCAGATCCATCCTTGCACTCTTAGTGCAGATGGGATGACAGATACATCATATGGATGTAAATACAACCTTCCTCAATGGGGTGATTGAGGAAGAGGTGTAAATTGAGCAACTGAAAGGCTTTGATACCTTAGACATGGATTAACATGTGTGAAAACTCAAGAGAGCATTGTATGGGCTGAAGCAAGCACCTGATGCTTGGTAAAATAGGATCGACGGGTATTTCACTGGGTTCACCAAGAATGAAGCATATGTGAAACTTTATCATATTGTGGTAGATGGTAACCTTTTTATTATTTTACTTTATTTCGATGATCTGATACTAACAGGTGATGAGAAACTCATGAAGTCTTGAAAAAAGGATCTTGCAAGATAATTTGAGATGAAGGACACATGGCTCTTGCACTGTTTCCTAGGATTGGAAATATGGAAAAGAGATGGGGAGCTATTTGTATCTCAGGGTAAGTATTCCAACGAGATCCTCAGGAAGTTCCACATGGAGGGAAATAAACCCATGGAGACTCCTCTAGCAAGAAACTAGAGAAAGGAGGATGCTGCTTCAGGTGAAGTAGTGGATGCTACTATTTACAAGTAGCTTGTGGGTTCACTCATGTATTTGGTGAACACAGACTAGACATATGCTGTGTAGTTAACCAACTTAGTCAAGCTATGGTTAATCCTACCAATCTCTTTTGGAAGGTAGGAAATCATGTGTTCAAATACCTCAGAGTATCTACATAGTATGATATATGGTACATATAGACAAAGGGAGTGAAGCTTCAAGGCTTCACCGATGCAGATTGGGCAAGAAGTCATTCTAACAGGAAGAGCACATCAGGGGTCATCTTCAACATAGGATTAGTAGCAGTTTCTTGGTACAACATGAAACAAAGATCAATTTCACTCAGCTCAAAATAGTCATAGTACATGGCGTCCAGTCAGGAATCTTGCGATGCCATATGGATGAGGAAGATACTTGTTGGTTTGTTTGGTCAATAGATGGATCCCACAGTGATATATTGTGATAACCAAAGTTGCATCAAACTCTCGGTTAATCAATTTTTCATGACAGGTCCAAGCGTATTGATATCCAATATCACCATCTCAAAGATTGTGTGCAGAGGCAAATTATGTCATTAGAGTACATTCCCACAGAGGATCAATATGCAAACATCTTGATGAAGGCACTGTAAAGAGGAAAATTCAAGTTCCACAGAGGCAGGATTGGGGTAGCAGAAAATCCATTTCTTATTGAGAGGGAGCATTGAAATGGCACCCTAAGAGGGATTTTGATTTAATTTCCCCTTAATTAAACTAGAAGTAAAATTGCAATTCCATCACATGACAACTTATATTAGTTAATTGAGCCAGGAAGACTTAGTTAGCTCAATTAATTCGAGTTGGGGGTCAAAATGGAGGCATGTAGAGTCCACTCTAAGTCTTAAGGTGTCTAGTTACAATTATTTGTGAGTTGTAATTATTTAACTCAATTATTTGAGTTAAAATTAGTTTAACTAGTTCTAACAGAGAGATGAGCTAGTGATAGGTCCAATGAATTAAATCTGACTTAATTTACAAGTAGTGGTCTATGAGTTAACTGGTAATTCACTATAAATAGTTGTTGCATGTCAGTTTTAAGGAAGGCCCAGTTGAGATTGGGGTTAAAGGGAAGATAACTATGAGTTGTATAAATAAAAAAACTATACAGGTCATGCATGAGTTCATCAGGTTTCCTTGAAGGAATTGCACAATCAATTCTTTGGAATTTCCTAATTAATAGGGCCAAAATTCCTCCAAGAATGCATAAGAAAGGTTGGCCAGATAGAGGTTGAGAATTGGTTAAATATTGGATTGATTTGTCCTATATCATAGTGAGACATTCAAAAAAGTGCAAAGGTTTCTTAGGAAGGGAAATATGATTGTATTGTTTCATGATCTTGATTTTATGCAATATACAAATAGCGAGGTTTTGAGTAGTTAATTTACCTAGATACATCTTGTGTTGTGCGATTGATGATTTCTTTCTTTTACTTGTTATGTGATTGTGCAATCGAATTGGTTTTTGAAAATTTTGGATTGATTTAATATTTTGTTTTAGTACATTACAAGATCAATTGAATCTATTTAAATATTTATACAGACCTTCTCAACACACCATCGAAGGATTAAAAATACCCGTTTGATAGTAAAAATGAATCATAACTAGGTCAAAACATTAAATGTGAATATAATAATGTGAGAAGTGACCACAAGTAATCAAAATGACAATTAATTTTTACCATTTCACATTTACCTTCAACAGTCAGAGCTCTGAGTACTTTTTTCCCTCAATATTCTGCAGCTGATTTCAATCAATCTAGTGGATCATTTAGAGTGTCGTCACTTCCAACTAGGATCTAGGACCTTTCTCTTTCATTTCATGGTGGATTTTTGTGTTTTCATGCAAGTTTTATAGGATACTGAGGACCCTAGGGATTAAATAATTTTCCCCTGGACCAAAGCACCCACTAATGTCGAAAGGATCATTGATCTTGGCCAAAATACACTTTAGGAGAGTGAAATTCATTGTCTCTCCTTTTAGGGGTGCATTAGGTGCAATTATACAATTTGTTTTTCTAGTTCCCTTCAAAATTTTCCAAATTTCTTGCATGGAATGGATCCTAATGAATCTCTTTTTGATGTTTCAGGTATTCATTAGCACAAAATGGCCTTGATATGGAGGGAAAGAGAACATAAAGAAAAATACATTAATGTAACGAATGACCCTACTACCATCCAGACACTAAAAAACTGTGGGTTGTGGAAATTCTTCTAACTTCTTTGCATGAGGCAACATATGGAATTGTTGGAGTATCTTTTTCACTCATGGGATATTCAAGCACATGAATTCAGGTTAGGAGAACATTTGATCATGATAAAGGTTGAAGAAATATACTTTATGATTGGTTTATCTATGAGAGGTTCCCCCATCTCTCTTGTAGGTGGGAGAAGGGGTCGAGAAACAATCAAATACTATATTGCTGATCATTGTAGACCTCAAGCCAAACCGGTTAGGGATGGAAATATCAACATAAAATATGTGACTCGATTGCCTCTAAGAATGATCCTATTAATCATGGCCAGATTGGCTGGAATTTCCACACTTCACGTAGCGAGAAGGTCACACATACAATATTCTATGGAGTGTATGGAGCCAACAATTTTCAATTGGAGTGAGGGAGTGTTGTTCAACATGAAAGAACAACTGACTTAAGCAAGAGAGTAAAAATTGAAGAATTTTGGCTATGGTGCAATTTTGGTCTCTTTTTCCTTAGAGTGGATTCCATTGTTACAACATCAACATATCACACTCGAGCCCATTGATCTGAGAGTTCCACAGATGAGGAGGTGGATAGATCTTATGTCCCGACATGTAGGTCCATCGACGATCAATTTCTCACCAACCTTATTTAGATGGCTGCGTAAGCAATTCATTATGATAGATGATTATCTGTATGTAGGGATGGAATTTCTTGGTGACCCTAAGCTTGTACTTCCTGAGGGTGAGCAATGGGGTGCTACGAGTAAGACATTTCAACCGTTTTTATTTTGAGTTTTACAATTTTTTTTGTGTGTTTTTGATGTATCCGAGACTAAAATATTGATTTTTCATATAGATATTGGGCCTGTTCGACCAATAGGTGATTCATATCTCCATTATGTGGGATATCCAGAGTAGGCAGTAGCACTAGTACAAGTTGTCGCGGTAGGACGAGATTACAAGATCTTAATGTAGCTGAGACCCTAGCAAAGTTGGAGTGCCACATGGAGGGGTTGAAACACGGGATAGATGAGACCACAATCGACTAGATTCACATGTGAATTAAACAACACACTATTGGAGTGCCTAGCCATATTGGTCGGTTACTGTGCAAGATGGCTTGTGTAGTGGAATGTTATCATGAGCACTATGATTAGTCTAATGGGAGGCTTATATCCATTTTGCATGTAGTTTTTTGTCATATTCCATGTGGTCATATGTGTCTTGAGCACAAATTTTGTAAAACCAAAGTTTATATATAAAACTATCTTCAATGTTCCTGTGTTTCTATTATCGATTTTAATGGATATGATGTATATTGAAATTAATTTACATATGTTGCAAATTATTATCTAAAACAAAATTATCTAGTGCATATGTCAATGTATTTAGATTTATAGAAATGTGTTGATATTGGATGAAATCAAAGTGTATTTATAGAAGACGAATCCTTAAGAACATGTGAAGGATGGTAGGAATTCTAACCGAATAAACATTAGTCAACTGTAGTACTACAATTTGTGAGTCAATTCTGATGACTAAACGGTGGATACCATGTGAGATAACATTAGAAAATAGCTCGACCATTGCACTATACTAATCAATGTTGTTGGTAGAGTGACCGATACAGATTCCTCATAGACTCACTAACTCGCCATTTGGAGCAAGAATATCCCAAGTTGCAGAAGATAGGTTCTGAGTACCACGACTAGCACCATCATCATATCCAACATATGGTTCAAGAGACACATTGCAACACACTCTACACACCTGTATACACACTGCAAACACACTCTACACACCTATATATAGTATGTACACAATGTAATACACAAAAATCAAGCATAGTATTTCTTAAGGTACAACCCATTACTAGGACATGTCAGTGGAACTCCATCAAAATTGAATAGGTCATAGGCCCCTTTACCAAGAACACGCTTGAAAATATATGGACCTAGCCACATAGGTTGGAACTTTCCTGGACCTAATTTCTCAGACCCTTGATTGTACCAAAGAATAAGGTCTCCTTTCGAGAAGACACAAGACTTTAGCCATAGCGATTCATTAGGTCTCCTTTCATATTGTGCCTTAACACATTTCTTATGGGATTCATTAGCCATAGCGACACCTCATCAAGTTTCATCTAAGAGCGTTAGATGTAAGAGATGTTCCTCTTCAACGGAAGTGTCAGGAAGAAGTTATATAACCATTTTTAGTGACAAAATCTCAAATTTGATTGGGAGGATTTATTCCAGACCATAAACCAATTGGAAAGGAGTAAATATAGCAACAGTCCTAACAAAGGTTCGGTATGCCCACAAGGCAACATAAAGAAGAAAATTTCAATCTAATTTATGGACCCCTATCATACGTTAAAGCATTGTTTTAGGAACTTTATTAATACCCTCAACTTGCCCATTAGCATGAGGGTAGTAGGGAGTGGAACTTTCATGGGAGAGTCCCAAATTGATAGTGACTTTGGACATCATGTGATTGCGAAAAGGTATCCCATGGTCCATAAATATGGCTAGTGGTACATGAAATTTCACAATGACATGATTGAAGAAAAAGTATGCATTTTTTTTGCTAGTATTATTACATGTAGGCATTGCCTCGATCCATTTAGTAAAATAATATACCGCTATGATAATATAGCCATGCCCCCCAGCCGAGTGAGTGTTAGATGTCATGAAATAGATACCCCATTTCGTAAAAGGACCTATGATGATAACAAGATTCAAAGGAGCATGAGTCTTACCATCATAAATATGGCACACGTGACAATGTTGGACAATGAGAATACAATCGTAAAATATGGTGGGCCAAGAGTAACCAGCACATAAGATCTTCTATACAGTAGCATAACCAGAAAAAATACCACTACACGCCCCTGAGTAGCATTCATTAAGGAATTTCTTAGCCTCCTCATGCGTGAGGCACCTTATGAAAAGTGTGTCGATGCCACAACGATAAAGGATTTCATCGATGATGATGTAATACTTAGCCTAGTATCGAATACATTGTTTCTTAGAGCGAGAGGTATTAGACTAGAAAGTCAGGGTTTGGAGATATATCATAATGTCTCCATACCACGGGATAAAAAACAATGACTCATCTGGGATGGAATCTTCAGACGTTGATTCAGAATCGATAGTGGTAAGGTCCCATATTAGCTCAGTAAAAACTAAGGATTTCCTTGACTTAGATTTGATGAAATATAAATCAAACTCCTATAGGATAACGATCCATTTGGAGTACTCCTCCCCCCCCCCCCCTCCCCCCCAACAATTTATGTGACAAAATGTATGTCATAAGGTTATAATTTGAAACAAACAAAATTTTTCGAAGTAATATATAATGGAAAAATATTTGGACGGCTTGAATGGCCACCAAAGCTAACTTTTCCACATGGGTATACTTCAGTATCATTGAGATTTCAACTTAAATAAAGTTTGGATGTTCAGTCCCTATGTCATCTTATTGTACCAATACCATTACTATAGTAGAAATGGAAATAACAAGATACATAAAATAGTTGCGCTGGTAACTAGGGGGATATAATAGAGATTCTTGAATTAGTACATCTTCCAAGGCATCAAAAACTTGTTGAGAAATGTCGTCCCCAATGGAAGCGAACCCATTTATTAAGGAGGTGAGTGACACTAGTACATTTGGTAGAAATTCCGACACTTTAGTTTCGACACTTTTGTCATATTGTCGGAAATTTCCACAAATTTTATCAATTTTCAAATCCCGCCACCAACCATCGCTATACCGACGTTTAGGGACATCATCACTTTTGCGACGTTTATGAATGTTGTCGAAAATGCGATGTTCTAAACTATTCGTCAGAAGAGCAACGTTTGTGGGATATAATGTCAGAAATGCGACGCTTCTAAAATATGCGTCGATATTGCGACGGCTTGGAGAAAATGTCGCAAGACCGATGTTTTGCTCCAAACCGTCAAAATACCGACCCATATTTTAGAAGCGTCGCATTTCTGACGTGTCTAAAATATGCGTCGGTAGCCAAACCTTACCATATGTTTTGACATATGCCATGGAATATGATTTGTCATTAATTTAAACCTTGGAACTTTGGGTTAATATATATGATGTGTTTTAAACCTTGGAACTTTGGAACTTTGGGTTAATATATATAATATAACTTTGGAACTTTGTTTTTTTAAACCTTGGAACTTTGGGTTAATATATATAATATAACTTTGGAATTTTTTTTTTTTTAACCTTGGAGCTTTGGGTTAATAATATATAATATAATGTGTGTAATTATATAGTAATTAGGTTTGGATTAAATACAAATATATATATTATTTTTATTAGAAAACATTATATACATTTTATTATATAAATAATTTTAAAAAAAAATTATTTAAAAAATACATTAACTCTTAACCTTTCACTTAATTTTTTTTTATGAACGCCTTCTGATCTTTCATTGAACGCATCTGCCGTCTTCTTGCACCTCGCCGGACAACTAGAACACCTCTCATTCTTGCCTCTCGCCAGAAAAATAGAACACCTCGGCTTCCCCTGCAGCCAAAGGTTTATCATTGTTAAGGTTTTCCCCGCGACGCACTCTCCTTCCCCGGCAGCCATACCTTACTCTTACTACAGGCCCTTCCTCCATCAGTAGGAAAAATGGTAAGATCTCAACTTTGTTGTGAATTTTCCTTTAGTCCTGTGAAGTTAATAGAAGAAGTAGGGTTTGGTAGCAATGGTTTAGTAACATATTCATTGAATCAAGTGGTAGAAAACTTTAGGTTCGATGCCCTAACAAAGATATGAATTGCTATTTCAAATTAGTTCGTATGAACAAAATTTAGTTTTGATTCCCTAACAAGTCTCCAAACACAGTCTAAGAATGTTCAAAAGGAGCATAACTAAGTCCTCAATTTATTCGTTGATCTGAGAAAGGGATCATCATGAATTTATTGATTTTTTGTAGTGGATTCTTTGATGAGGATGAAATAATAATACAATTAAAAACAAAGGGATCGGTATAGCTTCAAGAGGAGATTTATCTAAACAGATCCCAAACCGTAAAGAATAAAACAAAAGGCCAAAACTTGTAATAAATGATCCAAACGAATTCCTGAACTGAAACCCTAAAAGAATCCAATTTTTTTCCAAAAAACATATGCCAAAAACAAGAATCCTTTAGCTCTTTCGCTAGTCAGGAGAGACATTCTATTTGTTGTTTTAGAGAGCTTCATATATTCTTGAATAATTTCCCTAAGAAGAGCCAAGTCCCTACTTGTACAATGCACCACATACCGGATCGAACACTAAACCTTACAAGGGTCAAAGTTTAGAGTAATGGTCACAATAGATTGTTCGTTGAAGTGCTTTTAGGAGAATTAATTAATAGTATTTATATAGTTCTTCAAGGCTTGAGAGAGGGATTCATAAGGTTATTCATTGGAGGATTTCTTACTAATTAAATTTTTAAATTTTAATTCCTTAGGACCTAAGCATTAGCCCTTGTAGAGAATATTGACATTTGACAAAGATCAAAGCCCCTTGTAATACTTCAGATCTTTTATAAAATATCTTTACCACACCTAAGATGGAATAACACTTCTTCCTTGAGTTAAATAAGTGTTGGGCTATGGAAGGGTGCCACATCACCATGCATTGGGTTTTAGCCCATGATCTGGGGTTTTCAACTTCAAATTAGGATATCTCACAATCCATGAAAAACCACTCGGCATGCCACATGGAACTAGAAACATATCGACAAGAAGAATCTAATGGTAAGGATTTTCATGACAAATTCTAAATAATTTTTTTTTAAACCACCTTGAGTTTCTACTCTCTCCTCAAAACTACATTGAAACTATGGGAGGTTTCTCAATACTCATGTTCACACATCATCCACTATCATAGGCCCCACTCACCCTCCTTGTTGCTATCCCATGAAAAAATTGTTCAATAAACACTAACGTACCAAGATCAACTTTTATCTTTCTCATCATCGTGATTTTGTCATAGATACTCAAATGGATTACCATTGTTTTCAAAAAGAAATAAATTAAGCTTCTTGCTTGTTAAAAGGAAATAGGCTCTGTTCATCCTTCATGCCTTCTCCAACGCCTCCTCATCCTTCTACTTCAATTGGAGCCTCCCTCTGATATCAATCCCTTACTATTTGAATTAAAAGGATGATGGAAAGGAAAATATGTTCTATGTGGGGTGTGTCAATCAAAAACTGCACATAATGTAGCCAATCATCAAAAGGCGTGTAGCTCAGTTATAAAGCAGCCCACTAGCTGGGGACTGGTGCTAGGTTCAATCCCCATCATGTCCAAATGAGAAAATAGAGTTTGATGTACCAATGAGAAAATAGAGTTTGTAATAGCCAATTCTATCAATTCTCCAAACCTCGCCTAAAGTTGTGGGTGTGACATCCTCCAAACATTATCGAATAACTACATGTCCTGAAGGTGAAGTATGCTAGAGTAATTTTTCGAGGTTGATAGGATAGAAAGCCATCCAACTAAACTAAAGGAAAAAAATATGTAAAACCAGCAAGTCCCTAAGTCTCAATTTCATGAAAATATTTGAAGCATTTTGGGAATAAAGCAAGGGGGGGAAGGCCAACTGCTGTGAATATTGATCTTATAAAAATGACCAGAATATGGCCTAGGTCCTGATAGCCCTAACACAATCAATTGTTTTCCAATGATAGTGTTTTTTCATTTTTTGCTTGAAAAAAAGTTTCAAGCTATGGGATAGTAAAACATGCAAAAATTTGTTTAGATCAAGGTAGAATCAACTTAGTTTACTTCTTAGAAAAAAGGGTATTGAACCCTTACTATTTGAATTAATAGGATGATGGAAAGGAAAATATGTTCTATGTGGGGAGTGCCAATCAAAACCTGCACATAATGTAGCAAATCATCAAAAAGTCATGTAGCTCAGTTATAAAGTAGCCCACTAGCTGGGGACTGGTGCTAGGTTCAATCCCCATCATGGCCAATGGCTTTACATGGTATTATTACTATAGTTATGGCTATAAATTTCATATCCTTGGGTCTAAATGATCGATTTGGCTTGAGAATCATGTTGCAGTATCAACCCACCCATGAACATGTTATTTCCCTTCATTGGAAGGGCATGTGGCTAGGTGGTAGAGTATCCCAACAGCTAGGGGCGAGTCTTGGGTTACAACTAGCATATATCAGTTATAACTTGTGATAGGTGTATTTCATAACTCAGTACTTTTCATGAACTATTTGGTACTTAGTTGTTCAATACTATATTATGTACTTAATTCAGTACTAATATCATTCACCAAAAAACCAATAGTATATATCTATGCTCCTCTCAGGCAACGATCAACATCTCTGTGGTACATCCTTTTAAATAAATTTGGAGTCAACCTAGATTTTCTAGGAATTTACTAGACCTCGTATAGGAGAAATTTGGCTATATTTGATAAGGAGACTAGTTCATGTGGGAAACAATTTCTAAGGATTGGAAAAATGTTCCAAGAAATTTGATTTTGTCCTATTATGACACTATGGAGAATTTTATTTGGAAGACTCTGGATCTTAAGTAGAAAGGTTTTTTAATCCTTCTCTCAGTAAAGTTTATATTCTCCTCATGAGAACTAAGGGTACTAAAAAATTAAGAAGTGTATAAGATGTTTGTTTACCTACAATTGTCAATATATAATAATAATTCTCACTGCAATCTCATTATGTATCAGTGAACTTCAGGGATCAAATGTACTAACCTAATGATTGAATTCTCATCTACATAATTATAGTATACCTTGATAGTAAAGAAACAATCTCAACCATATTATCATCATTGTCATGTTATAAACATAGGTCCCTGTAATGACTATTGTTCATCTAAAATTTATTGTCTCATAGATCAAATCCAATGTATTGTAAAACAATCATTAATATATCTCTGAGGCTCAGTTACTATCAAACATAAATGTTGTTTCCATATCAATGTTAATAAGAGGACATATCGTTACAGGTAGGATAATGTTGTTAAGTGTTGTCAAATTTAATTTTGTTAAGTGAGGTCACACCTGAAAATGTCACTGTTAAAATATGGTCAATTTTTACACCATACTTGTATACATGGAGCTTTAAGGGACTACACATATGTTAATGCGATTAATGTGTTTTTTTCTTGAATTATTATCATAAGGATACCCTAAGGATGGTCGAAGGTGATTGCATTAAAATTTCTTTCAAAATCTTACAAACACTCCAAACAAATCCTTGTTTACTAAGACACAACTCAAAGAAATTTTCTGCCCAAGGTTCACTATCCTAGAGGGCTGAGTGATGTTCATAATTGTCAATATTAAAGGAGGTATCATGGCCTTCACAAGTCACAAGAATCATTTTGATATGTTACTGATGTCACAAAGATAAGAATTGCTATTTCATATTAGGTCGTATGAACAAACTTTAGGTTCGATGCCCTAACAAGTCTCCAAACACAGTCTAAGGATGTTCAAAAGGGGCATAACTAAGTCCTCAATTTCTTTGTTGATTTGAGAAAGGGATCATCATGAATTTATTTATTTTTTGTAGTGGATTCTTTGATGAGGACGAAATAATAATACAATTAAAAACAAAGGGATCGGTATAGCTTCAAGAGGAGATTTTCTAAATGGATCCCAAACCATAAAGAATAAAACAAAAGGCCAAACCCTATAATAAATGATCCAAATGAATTCCTGAAATGAAACCCTAAAAGAATCCAAATTTTTTCCAAAAACATATGCCAAAAACAGGAATCCTTTAGCTCTTTCGCTAATCAGGAGAGACATTCTATTTGTTGCTTTAGAGAGCTTCATATGCTTGAATAATTTCTCTAAGAAGGGCCAAGTCCCTGCTTGTACAATGCACCACATACTTGATCCTACACCAAACCTTACAAGGGTCAAAGTTTAGAGTAATGGTCACAATAGATTGTTCATTGAAGTGATTTTAGCAAAATTAATTAATAGTATTTATATAGTTCTTCAAGGCTTGAGAGAGGGATTCATAAGGTTATTCATTGGAGGATTTCTTACTAATTAAATTTTTAAATTTTAATTCCTTAGGGCCTAAGCATTAGCCCTTGTAGAGAATATTAACATTTGACAAAGATCAAAGCCCCTTGTAATACTTCAGATCTTTTATAAAATATCTTTACCACACCTAAGATGGAATAGCACTTCTTCCTTGAGTTAAATAAGTGTTGGGCTATGGCAAGGTGCCACATCACCATGCATTGGGTTTTAGCCCATGATCTGGAGTTTTCAACTTCAAATGAGGATATCTCACAATCCATGAAAAACCACTGGACATGCCACATGGAACTAGAAACATATCAACAAGGATAATCTAATGGCAAGGATTTTCATGACAAATTCTAAATAATTTTTTTTAAACCATCTTAAGTTTCTACTCTCTCCTCAAAACCACATTGAAACTATGGGAGGTTTCTCAATACTCGTGTTCACACATCGTCCACTATCATAGGCCCCACTCACCCTCCTTGTTGCTATCCCATGAATAAATTGTTCAATAAACACCGACGTCCCAAGATCAAATTTTATCTTTCTCATCATCGTGATCTTGTCCTAGATACTCAAATGGATTACCATTATTTTCAAAAAGAAAGAAATTAAGCTTCTTGTTAGTATGAATCCTTTGTCGATGTGTACGAAAAAAGACCACTTTAGCTACGCATAACTAATAGCCCTAACATAAAATGTGGCTGCCAATATCTTCAGATCTGTAGTTAATTAATCCAGACAAGAGCTGCAAAAAATGAGATCTATGCATAGAAAGACATTAAGCAGTAAAAACGAAGGGTTTGCTCCATATATCCAATAGAAAATACAAGAACAATTTTTTGAAAGAATTTTTTGTATTAAGGGCACCTGGGAGGAAAACAAGAAGATGTTTCCAATTCTCCTCAATGGGATGGGTTCTTGGAAGTCCTCAGCACTTCAGATCTAGCATTTCTCTCTCCTGTTGGTGTAGAAAACCCAGATAAAGATAGAACTCAAAGGGAGCTCACACAGCAAATAATGGAAAATATGACAATGATAATGGCTCAAAGTCAGACCAAGAGTTTAGATCCAGAGTGATCTAATAGGCAACAAAAGGTGAAGAATGGTAGGAAAAACCCTCCTATTTATAACAAAATATTGGGTCATTCTAGATCTTGGTGCACGATTAAAATAATGTTAACCAAATCTATATCCACCTTTTATGGAATATTTTATCATATTTTATGGAGGGAAAAAGAATTTGACTTGGGTCAAATCCCTTTATTTGTCAATAATAAATAAATAAATGATTTATTTATCTTTTTAAGGAAGTGGTTGAAGGATAATCAAATAAATAATGATTTATTTAATTATTTGTGGATGATTTGGTCATATTTAACAAGGAATAATATATAAATAAGATTTAAATAATTATTCCTAGAAAATAATAAGATAAATAAAGGTTTATCTAATTAATTTCTTTGTTTTGGGTTAAACATGACTAGGAATAATAATTAAATTATGGTTTAATTAATTATTCCATGAGGAAAATCAAACAAAATAGGTTTGTTTAATATTTCCTTTTGGGTTTTCCTGTTTAGACCATAAACAACCTAATAAATGTGGTTTATTAAGTTATTTTACATAGTGAAAGCAATTTTACTTAGGGTAAAATTGGTCTTACATGGTGTACTTGGGTCCATCTAATGATAATAGGTTATATGACCAAAAAATGGTGTAACAGATTACCCCCCAGCGTGTGAGTGTTAGGAGCAAATTGTATGACCGAAGTACGTTGTAAGAACTCAATCACCAGACATCAAGAGGGAAGTCAGAGAGAGAAATGTAAGGTAGACTAGTGTGCTGAAGAACTAGACCCTGAGGAGACGAGACTCGCAAGTGCAACAAGTCTCTTTTTATGAGAGGGTACCTGTGCTAAAGGCGGCGGGGGAGGCATACCTATGCCCGCCGAGACAAAGTACAAAAGAATAGTGTGTCCAGTAAACAAGGGACCGAACCATAAAGTATAGCCGGCATAAACATGAGCCAGATAAAAATACAATGAGGGATCCCACATACATGCTGTGCCTGGGATAACAGCCAGGACTTATACAATAATATCTGAGTACATGAGATACAAATACAACCCAAATGCCCCCTATAAGCGAGGAAGGGCTCACAAAATCTGACTGATACATGCAAATCAAAGAGGCGCTGCACGCGACTAAGGCCGACATCATCAAATACATGGAGCTGCATTGAGGGCTGCAATGAAGAGGTCATCTGGGCATGTGGGGGGCTACCTGTAGGGCCACCCCTTCATGAGGGCTGAGACATCTCACACACACCCAGGAATCACCAAGAGCTACTACTGCATCACTGAACCATCAAGTATACGGATCTCGATCATGCTGAAAGGAGATGGAGTGGAGAAACAATCAAGTCAAAGGGAAATGAGAGATCCCTTTGCCTGATCTGAGGCACCGAACAAGAGTGGAAGCTGGAACCAAGGTACACCGCCCTCTAGACCTGTCTTCTGGAATGAAGGAGCTGATGTCGACAAAAGGAGGTCCGCCATAGGTGAGGCAATGAGAGATCCTCAACTAAGGCATGAGAGAAAATAGTAGAGCGACGGACAGGCTAATACCGATGATGATGGTGGAATGGAGGGGACTGAGTAGCAAATGGACGACTTCCCTCGTTAGAGCATAAAGGGCATGAATGACATGGCAGCGACTGACACAATATCATCAGGGATAAGAGACAGTGGGACTGAAGGCCATAATGTGCAACACAAGAGAGAAACCAAGCAATGAGGGATGGAGGACTATAGCGGGGTACAAAGGGGCTTGGGATAGACTCCATGAATGCGATGATGACTCCACTTGGATGCTTGAAACAAGGGCGGCTCGATGGTGCTGCCACACAGTAGAGGTCCAATGGGGGACCATGAAAACATGAGTACAATATGGTAACTCACGACGAAAATCAACACGAACAAAGACAAGTAAGGAGGCAAAGTGGTGCCCCAAGTACAAGTGTTGTAAGTGAAGAAATGCGATTTTAATGAGAGGGGAAGTGACCCGTCTTGGAAAAAATGTGTCCTAGTGAAGTATCAAATCCCAAAAACGAAAAATATGCTGGCTATATAAAAGAAAATAAAACATGCATTTCAGAAGGGAAATGCTAAGGGTAATATTTCTTAAGATAGAGTGCATTGCGAGGATTAGGAAGGGGATTGCCTTCGAAATCCTCTAAGAGGTATGCCCCTTTACCGAGATCCTTACTGATGATGTAAGGGCCTAGCCATAATGAGTCAAACTTCCCATGACCAAGGATGTCATGGGCCCGGTCATAAACTAGAACAAGGTCACCTTCGTGAAAAGTACGAGGCTGGACTTTTCTGTCATACTGAGCTTTGGTGCATTTCTTGGCCGCTTCCATGGTTTGCAAGGCAACACGACGGTCTTTGGAGGCGCGCTCAAGCATGATAAGTCGTTGTTCTAGAGGTTGGGTATCAGGGAGAAGTTCAATGGCCAGATGCAGGGAAGGGATTTCACACTCGATCAGTAAGACTGCCTCCTCTCCAAAAACGAGGTGGAAAGGAGTAAAACCGGTGGCGGTTTTAACAGAAGTTCGATAGGCCCACAAAGTAGGGAAGAGCATAAGATGCCAGTTGGTTTTGTGCTTATTCACCATTCATTGAAGCATAGTCTTGAGGATTTTGTTAACTGCTTCAACTTGGCCATTACCTTGGGGGTAATAGGAGGAGGAATATTGGTGCTCAAAACCCAACAGTGAGGATAGCTCACGCCATATCTCATCTTCAAAATGTCGGCCGTGGTCAGAGATGAGTTGTTTCGGAACCTCGAATCGAGCGATAACGTGGTTAAAGAAAAAGAGGGTTGCGGTAGCTGCGGTGTTGTTAAATGTTGGCATAGCCTCGGCCCATTTTGTGAAATAGTCGACTGCCACGATGATATATTTATGGTTACCAGCGGAGGGCGGGCGACACTCCATAAAGTCGATGGCCCATTTACAAAAGGGACCAGTTGAGACGACCGGATGGAGGGGAGTTGGGGAGGTCGCGCCTTAGGGGCGAAATGTTGGAAATTGGAACAGTGTTTGACTGCTTCAATGCAATCACTGAAGAGGGAAGGCCAGAAATACCCAGCGCGCATGACTTTTTGGGCAGTAGCAAGACCGGAGAGGTGGCCACCACAAGCGCCGCTATGGCAGGAATTGAGGACTTGTTCAGCTTCAGTGTGTGTGAGACAACGACAAAGGACAGTATCTATACCGCGACGATAGAGGTCGTCACCGATAAGAAGGTAGCGAGGAGCCTGGTGTCGGATACGTCGTCGAGCGTCACGATCAAGGTGAAGAGCGAACTTTTGGGTTCGCAAGTAAGTGAGGATATCACCGTACCAAGGATCGTCTGAAGTAATGGCGAATAAGTGCTCATTAGGGAAATCATCATTAACTGGAGGATCTTGTGTTTCGGTAGGTAATTTAGAAATGAGTTCAGCAAGGGCTAAACCTTTATTACTTTTTGGTGTGACAAATTCGAGGTCGAATTCTTGAAGGATGATGACCCAACGGGCGTACTTTCCAGTGAGGATGCGGCGACTCAATAGGAAAGCCATGGGGTTGGAATTAGTCACAACCTTGGTGGAACGCATGAGGATGTACTGACGAAGTTTTTGGACTGAGAACACAACAGCCAGCGCTAGTTTTTCTTCATGTGAGTAGGAAACAGGAGGCCCTACTAGGTTCTTACTGACGTAGTAGATCACATGCTCGATACCATTTTCATCTTCCTAGATAAGGACTCTAGTGATCGAATAGGTGGAAGCGGAGATGTACAGGATGAAGTCCTGATCAAAGTCGGGAGGGCAGATCAAGGGAGCGGATGTGAGAGCCTGCTTGAGGGCATCGAAAGACTCATGAGCATAGGTATCCCAAAAAAATGGGATATTGGATCGGAGGAGTCTAAGGAACCCATGTGCGGTGGTGGCATAGTCAGGGACGAACCGACGAAGAAAATTAGCTTTGCCTTGGAGACTTTGGAGTTGGCGTAGGGTATGTGGAATTGGAAGTTCAAGAATGGCTTGAACTTTCAAAGGGTCAAGAGTGATACCATCCTTAGACACTATGAAGCCTAAGAGATGGCCGGCGGGAACGCAAAAGACGCATTTCAATGGGTTAAGGCAGATATTATACTTGCGACATCGGAGAAAGATGGTACGCAGATCGTGGAGGTGTTGCGCCCGATGCTTAGAACGCGCAGTGAGGTCGTCTAAATAAGCAAGGATAATATGAGATAAGTCATGGAAACAATAAGACATGGCCCGTTGGAAAGTGGCGCCGGCATTTTTAAGGCCGAATGACATGACCCGATAAGCAAAAGTTCCCCACAGACTGATGAACGCAGTTTTAAGTTGGTCAGCAGGACAGATAACGATTTGGTTGTATCCAGAGAAACCATCCATAAAGGATAGAACCTCATGCCCCGCACACTCATCAATGATTTGGTTAATAAATGGTGTGGGGAAGTTGTCTTTGGGACAAGCTTTTTTCAAGTCGCGAAAGTCCGTGCAGACACGGATGGTGCCTTGTTTCTTGAGGACGGGAACCGGGTTGGACACCCAAGTGGTGTATTCAATAGGATAAATGAAACTAGCCTGCTTGAGCTTATTGATTTCGGCTTTGATAGCATCACGTCTGGAAGGATTAATGGGTCTCAACTTTTGTTGGACTGGGTTGGCATCAGGCCAAGTGTTGATATGATGCTCGATGATGGTGGGATCGAGCTCAGACATTTCGGAGTAGGACCAAGCAAAAATATCACGGAATTCTTTGAAAATCTTAGTGTAAGATTCGATTTCTTCCGGGGTGCATTGGGCGCCCAAGGTGATATATTCTTCGATTCCTGGTTTGACCAAAATTTCAATTTTAATGGTCGGAGAGATGTTGGCCATGTTTCCTTCTTCGAAAGCATCAGGTGCAGGGATGGGATTTTTGAACCAATCGACTACATTGGTAATGAAGTCTTTGGTTTCCACAGCATATTGGTCATGGGACTGTTGTGGGAGGAAGTATGCGCGATGGTGCATATCATCCCACGAAAAGTCAGGGTTGGTCATGGCTTCCATAATGTCTTCATCGGACTGGAAGATGGGAAGACTGGAGGAAGGAGGATCACCCGATGATGTAGTGATGTGTGGCTAGTCATCTTGTGGAGAAGGGCTCACATGCGCAACGTCCACAGATCCAAGGTCGACTGAGGGGGAACCGAGAGTGTCTGCAGGTCGAAGGTTAGGTGAATTATCTCTCAAGGATGACGATAGGTACAAAATGGTGATCGAAGGCTCTGTTGGTTCGATAGCGGGAGGAGGAATGTGAATGGGAGTAGGAATATCCTCTGGTCCTATCGAAGTAGGACTCGCGGACAAGTGAGAAGGTATCTTGTCATGTGTAGCCTTGAATTGGCGGTACGTGTCTAAGGAGTAATGATACTCGTCAAGGCGGGGATAGAGGTGGGTGTAATGGCCATGGAAATCGCACAAAGCACAAGGGTGATTTGTGTGCAAGGTTTTGAGTTTCGGGAGAGAATCCGGGATAGTGATGTAGACTTCAGGGATATCAGAGTCAGGAAACGTCTCGTTGACCAGGATCTTGAGGTGCGGCAATTCAGGACACGTATGGGTGACGTGCCCGACAATATCGCACAAAACACACTCGATAGCGTGCTTTGGCGGTCGAGGAGGGGTAGGGTTTATCGGGGCGGCTTGGTCTTGATTGTTTGCCCCCTTACGAGCTTTGCCTTTCTTTCCTGGGGCTGCCACCATGGGGGCAGGGTCCTGGGGAGGTGCGGGGGGCCTGGTGGTAACGAAGGAAGCGAGGGGAACCGGTTGAACCGGTGTCAAAGCAAGGTAAGGTTTGGGGTGACCGCGTGGGGTAGCGGCTGGAGGGTCAAGGTACCAGATGGGTATGCCCAGGGTATGGTTAGGGAGAGAGAGGGTGGCCATGACGGGGACCGTATAGACTCCGGGAGGGGGAGCCAGGAAAGGTATTTGACCAGCGGGATAATGACTAGGAGGGACGGCTCCGAGATGGTTAAGGCCTGGGGGAACCGATCCAGGGGGATAAAGGGGTTCAGGGATACCAGCTGTAGGAGAAGGGCCAGAAGGAGAAGGTCCGGCTGGTAGAGGTGAAGGGCTAGGAGCGGGTTGCAGTGGGCGAGGTTGCGTCTGAGGTTTCTGACTAGCCGAGGTGGGTTGATTAAGAGCAGCCCGAGACGATTGCATCATGCAAACATTCGATAAGCTGGGATCAGAGATATGAGGAGGGGGGAGACCAGGAAAAGTTCCAAGCAGGGAGGAATCTTTGTAGACGCTGGGGGAGACACTGGTCAAGGAATCGATGGTTTGCTTATTGGCTACAGAAGAGATGGTCGTCTCAAGGGAGGTCTGAGACTTTGGCTCATGATAGGTCAACTGGTCGACGGTGACTATATTTCCATTGTGAGGAAAAGACATCTTACGAAAAACTGCGGAGGGGACAGCAGACATGGCATAGGTGTAGCTTCGCCCCAATAGAATGTTGTAGTCTAGAGGGGCGTCAATGACTTCGACGTCAACGCAAACGGTCTTACTGGCAAGGGTGATAGGAAAATTACGGAAAAGGCCAATGGGCTGGGAGGCATGGCCGTCCCACGCTCTAAGGGTGATCGTGGAAGGGGCCAGCTCAGGAGATCCAAGTTGCTTCCAAACCGAAGCGGACATCACACAGGTGGATGCCCCCTCATCAATTATGCACTGAGAAACGTTGGAATTCCGGATTTTGACTAGGATTTGGAAGGCGACGGAAGCAGGAAGAGGAGGATGGTCTGATTGATGAGCGTCGAAAACAATCATTTGGTCATTAGCAGGATCTACAGTGCCCACGGCAGATAGCAGAGCCTTCTTTTGGGAAGGGCACGATTGGAGAAGTTACAATGTGAAAATGGGAGCAGGAGATTGTGCCAAATCATCTACTATGCTATACGAATGAGCAGCTCGACCAGAAGCAGCATTTCGACGTAATGGTCCCTTAGGAATCTTGGTATGAACCTAAACTTTGGGTTGAGGGATATGTAAGGGGCCATTGGATGTCGAAAGAGGCTCTGTAGAACCTGAAGAAGGGGACTCGGGGGCAGACTGAGTGGGAGGCTTGGGGTACTGGCGAGACCGAGTTTGAAGGTGAAGGTTGACGGAAGGGGATGGATCAGAGTTCATCATGAGGATCTGGTAATCGGAGGAACCAGAAAGGGAAGGTTGAGTGGCGACCTGTCCGTCAAGTGGTTGGGTAGCCACGAATCCTTGCTGAGGGAAAGGATCAGTAAACACAGATGGTTGAGTAGTGGCCACATTAGGGGGAGCATGAGGGGAGGCATGTTGTCCTCGCAATGTGGCTTGAGACTCCCACATCTGCTGCATCTGTGGTAAGAGAGGACAATCGTGGGTGTAATGACCATAAACACCGCAACACGAACAAGGCTTATTTGTGCAAAGAGGCATGTCCGGCTTGGGCTGAGTGCCCTGTTGCTGGGTAGCAGTGTTAGGGTCAATACCTTGAGGATTGGGTCCACGAGTACCAGGGGCAGATTGGTTTGGATTTCCTCTTCGCCTTCTTTGAGAAGAAGGGGGATTAGTCGCTCCCTGCTATGCAAATACTTGCCCTGAAGGGGGCTGTAGGTGTTGTTGCGGGGTTGGAGGAGGAAAGGGAGAAGGAAGCGCATATGCTGGAGGAGCTGGTGCGCCAGGCTGTGGATAAGGGTAATGGTTAGGTTGGGCAAAATTGAGGTAAGCAGGAGGTTGGGAAAAAGGATGAGGCATGCCGTATCCTGGATACATGCTACCTGGAGGGGGGAGAGTGCTAGAGGTGCTGGCCCCTCCTTGAGGGAGACCATAGCCCATAGGAGGTTGAGCATATGGATGAAAAAGGGCTCCAACGATACCGTCGATGGAATGAGATGCCCCTGGGGCGTTAGCGCCTCCGGGCCTGGGGAGGTCAGGAAGGACGGTATAAACATAACCAGACTGAGCATAGATCAGGTCATATTTCAAGGCTATTTGGAGGGCGGCTTCTTCGGTTTGAGGGAAATGGGAGGCGACATCTTTGCCGATAGGAGCTAAGAGAGTGCGAAGGAACTAGTCCATATAAACCCGATCTTCGAAGGGGGGAGCTCAACATAAGCTTCGTCTTCGTCACCATTCCTAGACATGAGTGGAAAGGTGGGTCAAAGAGGTTTAGCAGAGGTCAAAGAAATACAAAAGGCCATGATGTCATTATCGGAGAGGATGGAAATAGATAAAGAGCAGAGGCAATGTGGTCGCAAAGTGGGAGTATGGAAAGAGGTGGCTTGGTCAACATACCATTTAGAAGCTTCACTTGGGTAAGCATGCGTTGGAACAGCCCAGAAGGCCGGATCATCGGTGGCTAGGTGGAGGAACACCCTGTGGAAGATGACAGTGTTGGTTGGATGATATTCTCCGTAGAGGCACTGAACTTAGGGATGGAGGAGGGCTTGGTTGGCATAGCGGGCCAACCAACATCATGGTGGATAGGGTCCTTGATCAACTGATTGAAATCGGGGAGGCTGAGGCCTGCAATGTACGACAGAAAGGGTATGGCCGAGGTAGTTCTGGTGGCGGTTCCGCTAGTAGTAGTCTCGGCATTAGGGCTAGGATTACCGCCAGCGTTAGGCCCTGGACCAGACATAGTGAAGGTGACAGGGGTAGAACCAGAAGTAAAAGGAGAACCCAATGAATTAGAAGAGGAGTCGGAGTGTGGACTCAGAGGAGGACTGGCTCGACGACAGCGGGACGGAGCAGGTCGATCGACCGGAAACTGAGGGTGAAGGCCAAGAAGTCTCCGAGACGCACACCTTGGGGGTGCAATGGTTACAAAAAAAACACGGCACGAGGGGAAGAAGAACGACTGTCAAAGGAAGGGAGGTGTAGAATCAAGTGATTACAATGTCGAAACAAGGGCAAAACGGTGCAGTGTCAGTTGATTTTAAAGTCTTTGCCTGGCGGTGTAAACCAAGCTCTTCTTCACTTAGGGTGAGTGTGTGGCGTGCGTTAATTTTAATTTTTAAACCCTTTTTGTTTTGAGAGCAAGAGAAAAAGTGTGCTGCGTAACTGAAAATAATGCTGCAAAAACAGTAGATAATGCTGAAATAACAAAAAATTAACAGCTACTATTGCATCGATTCAACCCAACAAGGCGGGTCTCTCAAAACTAATCTTAAAAGAGGGAAAAAATCTAGTCAAAACACACCAAAAAGAGGCCAAATAGACCTAGGGTCCAAAGGGACAGGGATCTAAAGGGAAAAGCTGCTGAAAAGAGGTGCAGATCACAGCCAAGAGGCAGAGGCAAGGTGGCTGGAAAAAAGGAGGAAATCAGCAAAAAGTAGAAGGGGCAAGGAGGAGGCCCTAAAAGTAGATCCAAAAAAATCTTCAAGAGGTGATTTGAAAGGGAGAAGAGCTGATTAGGAGAGGTCTGAAAAGGAGGTATCAGATCTGGAAAAGGGAAGGCTGAAACTCTGAAAAAACAGGCACCTAAAATAGCTAAAACTCTTCCACCAAAAGTGGAGGGTACTAAAGCCCTAGGGGGCTAGGTTCCCACTTAGATGAGCAAAACAGATCAGAAACAGGTCCAAACAGGCGGAGACAGAGGCTGGAAAACCCTTACAGAAGCTTCAGCAGAACCCAGAAAAATTGCAGAAAAATAGCAAAAAAAAGTACAGGTCGCAGGTTCTGACCTGTTTTCCTGTTCAGGTCGCAGAAAATGGGCTGAAAAGTGCGACCTCCAACTCCGGTTGTCTCGGCGGCAGATTTGCGGAAAAGTTGCCGTCTCAGTTGCGGCTGATGTCTGTCACCCGTGCAATAGGGCCAGAAACACGCGGAAGTTAGAAATTTTAATGTTTTAGGGTTTTATAGATGAAAAAAAACATGACAATAGAAAAAAAAAAAATCTGAAAAGAAACCCTAGGGTCTGAAGTAGTTGGATATGCAGGAATATGAAAAAAGACAGCGGTCGTAATTGAAAACCCGTGTCGTGCTTGATTATTATTATGAATCCTTTGTCGAGTAATGCAGAAAAAGACCCTTTAAGCTCGCGCCAACTAATAGCCCTAACATCAAATCATGGCTGCCAATATCTTGAATCTATGATTAATTGATAAAGACGAAGCGTATATAGATCTATTCGCCGAAGGCCAAAATAGTAGAAGGGTTTGCTCCTTTCATCAATGACAAGACAAGAACAATATTTTTGAAAGAATTTTGTATTAAGGGCACCTGGGAGGAAAACAAGAAAGGTGTTTCCAATTCTCCTCCATGGGATGGGTTCTTGAAAGTCCTCAGCACTTCAGATCTAGAATTTCTCTCTCTTGTTGGTGTAGAAAACCCAGACAAACATAGAACTCAAAGGGAGCTCACAAAGTGAAATAATGGAGAATTTGATAATGATAATGGCTCAAAGTCAAACCAAGAGTATAGATGCAAAGTGATCTAATAGGCAACAAAAGGTGAAGAATGGTAGGGAAAAAACCCTCTATTTATAACAAAATATTGAGTTAGTCTAGATATTGGTGCATAGTTAAAATATTATTAACCAAATCAAGATCCAACTTTTATGGAATATTTTATTATATTTGTTGGAGGAAAAATGAATTTGACTTGGGTCAAATCCCTTTATTTGTAAATAATAAATAAATAAATGATTTATTTATTATTTTAAGGATGTGGTTGAGTAATAATCAAATAAATAATGATTTATTTAATTATTTATGAATGATTTAGTCAAATTTAACAAGGAATATTATTTAAATAAGATTTAAATAATTATTCCTAGAAAATAATAAGATAAATAGAGATTTATCTAATTAATTTCTTTGTTTTGGGATAAACATGATGAGGAATAATAATTAAATTATTGTTTAATTAATTATTCCATGAGGAAAATCAAACAAATATAGATTTGTTTAATATTTCCTTTTGGGGTTTCCTGTTTAGACCATAAACAACCTAATAAATGTGGTTTATTAAGTTATTTCACATAGTGAAAGCAATTTTACTTAGGGTAAAATTGGTCTTACATGGTTTACTTGGGTCCATCTAATGATAGTAGGTTAGATGACCAAAAAATGGTGTAACACTTCTTGCTTGTTAAAAGGAAATAGACTCTGTTCATCCTTCATGCCTTCTCCAACACCTCCTCATCCTTCTACTTCAATTGGAGCCTCCCTTTGATATCAATCCCATGATCTGGTCAAAAGAAACAGTAATCCAATTGATTTTTATTCTAATTGCACAAAAAAAGATAGGCACTACAAGCCAAGAGAAGCATCAATGAGTAGCATAGGCATTTTCTCATTTCAATTAGGTAGCGTAAATTAATGGACAGTAGTTGGGCAAGGAGACACCCTTAGAGTTGCTAGGTGTTAATGGGAAATGTGAGCAGATAGGTGGCAATCTGTAATGAAAAAAATCAAAACTTTAGACCCTGGCTTGGGGTCAGCTATTGAACTAGGAGAAAAGCTACAAGGATAAAGAAGATATTTAAGGAGAGGAAATAAGTCAATTTGCTAGGAATTTTGTTGGCAGGGAGGAATTACCAAGTCACCCATAATATTGGAAAATGTTTCTAGTGGGGAGACATTGCCAAGTGACAAAAGTCATTGTTGGAGATGAAATACAATCTAGGAGGCAACCACAATACTAGAAGATTTTAATATTATCATTGGAGGTAAGAGGTACACTCCAAGAGAAAGCCATAGTATTGTATTGCAGTTAGTATTCACTAAAAGGTGATCCACTAGTGGGAGATAATATTAGATTTTGATTCCCTAACAATCACAAATTCTAACACCAAATAGATATGATTTTTAAACCTTATCTTTGACGAGGTGTTGTCATGATCCACTGATGAATTGTTAGTGAGATCCAGATCTAGAATGTTTCAATTGATGTACTATAAGTTTAGATCATGAGATCAATACAAGAGTAAGAATATGGCATAAAGTCTTCTCCACCATTTTCTTATTGAGTCTTGCTTGTGCTTAATTATTAACACAGTACCAGAGCCATGGCTAGCTGATTATGAGAAAAGCTATGTTTCCCCACCAATAAAATTGTAGATCTACATCCATGAATGTAATAGAGAGGGCACCAATGAGATGATCAGTGAATTGTTGTTGGGGCTATCCACAACATAAGATCAAGCCCAACAGTGTGTACCCAGATCAAGATCAAGGCTTCTTGGAGGCATGCTATACAACCGCTCTTTTGACGAAAGCCAAGCAAGATTTGAGGTTTTATACTAGATCCTTTCATCATTTCGAGCTCTTTTTCTATTTCTGGGTCAAGTTAAAGTCAATCCGAGACATTTATGTTTCTAATTCTGAGTATCTTGAACGAAATTATGTTTTCATCTCTTTCTCTGTTTCCAATCCTTTGTTTCAATGTTTTATCTCTTTCATTCATCCTGCGAATCAAATAAAAGAGCTTTCTTACATGCCAGATCTAGTTTTTGAAGTTCTAGGTACTTAATTCAATGAAAGTTGATCCAATTTGTGCTGTTGGGTTTTTCAAATATGTGAAGCCTAATCAATATACAGTGAGGTTGATCATCAAGATCTACATCTTACAAAATTCCAAAAACCTATTACAAGCTTACCATGAGACTTAGTATGGACCTACGAAGGAAAATTGTTATATTACCCGATCAATGGTTCTTATCTCAAGAACTGCTTAGATATTGTTGAGGGACCTGTTCATGTATGAAACTGTTTTGGTCATTTTTCATTTTTTTTGTTTCGTTTGATTTTATGTTTACTCTCTTTTGATGTTTTATATTGTTACCCTTTTTCCTACATTCGATATGGCAATCCTTCGTTGATACATAAAAATGTTAGATATGTATTTTTGATAAACTTAACATAAGAACACCATTTTTTTTTACTTGCTACAACCTACCCAAAGGTGAAACAAGCTCAGAGGTATAACTATCACAGTTTTAACATTACTTGATTTTAAGCTTGAGTAATACTGTCATAGTTCTAGTATAATCCTTTCATGAACCTGTCACTATAATGAGACGTTTCATTTTTTTAAAATATTTGTAAACTTTTTTCGGAAGAGCGACATTTCATAATCTGATATCTCCTGATTTATGAAAGCTCCAAAACATAAAAGTGGACAGCAACAAAGAAGATGCTGCAATTTGCAAATGGAACATTGGACTTTGGCATTATACATGGGAATAGCAAGGACTTCAGTTGTATGGTTTTTCATACTTAGAGGAAACTAGTGCACAGCATGATCTATCTTACCACCACTAGACCCAATTCAAGCTATGCAACCAGCAATATCTCCCAATTTATGCAAGCTCCAAAAAACATAACACTAGACAGCAAGAAAGAGGGTACTACCATATATAAATGGGACATTGGACTTTGGATTTTATATGGGGAAAGCAACAAGTCTCAGTTGTGGTTTGTTCAGAGTTAGATTGGACAGGATCGATGGATGAAAGGAAGTCTACAATAGGTTATGTGTTCAGTCTTACTTTTAATTATACTCAACCACTCCAGGGCCTCTTTAATGCACAAAGTTTATGTATTAGAAAGGTAGATTTAGAAATTATTTCAGTTTTCATTTTGTGTTTTCAAGTTAGATATCGTTTTCAAGTTTTCACATTTCTAATTTTATTGCAATGTGGCAGATTTATCAGGGTAGTACAGGAACAACCCCAAGACAAGATGATCGCGGAAAGGGGCCAGCGGAAGAACATGTAAAGTGCCAGCATTGGTCTATGTTCATGTATTTTAGTTATTTACATAATTGAAATAATATTAATTTTGTTCAAATATGCAAACACTTGGCCATGGTACGCTTGATGATTCCCTATACAAGGAAGAGCTTTCTTCATCCCCATGTCCATTGCTGTTGCTGCGGAAAAAGGCGCGAAAAGCAAAGTTGGAATTTGAGCGTTTGCTAGATGCACCTCAAACCCCTGAAATAGAAGCGAGGATAACACAAATTATGACCCAGCTAGAAAAATATAAGGTAATAATAAAAAAATCAAAAGGATGTTTTTTTGTTCTGCATGAGATGAATTGTGATATTTTGATTTTTAATTTTTACATTAACTAAACTAACAAAAAAATTCTTTTGTATGTAGCTTTATTTGACACCTATTGCACCCGGTGTTGGTGGTAGTGGGACACAAGGGCAAGATATTTCCAAGCGACCCTCTCATACACCTTCTATGCCTTTAGGTGGTAGCCAAGAAACACACCCTACCCAAGAAGACACCCAACCAACCGTTGAACGTGTTGGCAGTGATGAGGCTGAAATGACCAACTATATTATTGTGTTTCCTGGAGCTACACATGTCAACTCCACAGAAACCATTGATGGCACGTTTTTGGTGAACTATGAAGGTGTCCCTATAAAGCACGTACAACTCCCAGGTAAGTTTTAATATTTTAACTATTTCATGTACTCTATCTAAACTATATTTTATCATGATTTTTATTTTTAAATTAATGTTAATATCTTTTTTCTGTGTAGGAAAAAATGAGTTCTACAAGTTTTTGGAGAGCAACGCGTTGATAATTTTTGGCCCAACCATATGCACAAGGTGGAATTCCCAAAATTCCAACCTAAAAATATAACTTCTAGATTATCTAGAAGCCCTTTTTGGGGTGGGCACATTTGACAGAACAGTGGTGGCTCGAGTAGTTGGCAAATATTTGAAATATACCAGGGACACCTATAGGACGCAATTGAAATTTAACCATAGATACGAGTGCCCTCTCATAGTTCCAGAGAGTGAGTGGAGAGCACTCATCCATGACAGAAAAGAGAAAAGGGCAAAGAAAGAAGGAAAAATGCTAACTGGACCCGCAAGGTAAATTACAACTTTAATTCAATAGCTTTAATTTTCCCTATGTCTAAAATAAAAGTGTGTTACATCATATTTGACTTCAGTATTTTGATGATAGGTTGCCTGACACCTCGAAGGCAACCAAAGCTAGGATTGAAAAAAACGGCCATCACAAGCTAGGCCAGGGCGGCTACTTGAAATTATCTGCAAGAATTGTAAGTAGCTAAACATCTTATAATTAATTGTATCGTCTTCCAATGTTTTTGTAATCCCATCAAATAACATTAAAAATAGACAATCATATGTAATGTAGGGTGATGAATTTGGAATGAAAAATACAAATGAAGATAAAAAGATCGCTTTCAATTCTGGATATCAAGCCGTAGTTGAACATCGTAGAAGCTTGGGACAGGTCACAAGATCTAGAATGCCTGATAAGGTAAAAATTTAACCTTTCAATATGTTTGTTTTCATCCATAAATTTAATGTCTAACAACTTTGTTTAAATCAGGGGAGAAGCACTGCCGAAGAGCCAAATAACCCAGTTGTAGAGTAGTGTGTTGAGAGCGAAATATTTCCAGATGTACATGTTCCTCACGTGCAACCTGATCATTGTAGTGGGGACTAGGCCGGCAATGCTACTATCAGTGAGGGCCATGACAGTAATTAATTTCCACTTATATTTTTTTCTAATTATACCTTGATGGTTGTCCTTATAACAATTTTTGTTTAAATGACAGAGAATGTTGTACTTGAGGATCTTACCACCAGAGAGGAAGACAGGGCAATGGTCCCAACGACGAAAAATGGTGCACTAGGTAAATAATCTCATTGCAATTTTTTTTTAATTAATCTTACTAAACTAGTTCAATTATATTTAAAATATGACAATTAAAATTTAATATTATCTATTTTTGTAGGCGATGCCCCATCATTGCATGAGACCAGACGTCGTGACTACGAAACTAGGTCAGCTCTGCGAGAAATGCACGAAACAGGAGTAGAGCACGATGATGTTGATGATGTAGTTATGAGCTTTAGAAGTAGGAAGAAGAAAAATAAATTTTGATAATGTAAAATATTGTATTATTATAAGACAAATGTTACCATACTTGGAACGTTTTTTGCGTTATATTAAAATCTCATTTATCATACTATTTTTTATGTCAAACACTTTCAATGTTTTCTTGTGTATATTTTGTTGCATTATTTTTTTATTAGTTATTGAATATTTTTTTTTTATGCTCATAAAAGTAAAAAATGAAATATAGATTGGGTATTGGGGAATTGAGAGTGATGTGAGGGGGGGAGGGGCCATAAGAGCTTCCACCTTCACGTGGTTGGCCCTGTTTAGTAGAGAATAATTTATTGGAGCGATTTAATCTTGGAGCAAACCTCCCTCGATCCAATGTACACTACAACAAAAAAGGTCATTGGTGAGGGTCAAAATTGGTCCCCATAAGCTCATTGGTGACGATCAAAAGAGCTTCTGTCACCAAAAATAGAATGTCACCAAAGGTGGCGTCACCGAACGTTTAGGTTTTGTGGTGACATTCAAGGTCCGTCACCAACAATGATTTATAATGACGGATAGTGACCGTCACCATTTCATATGAGTAATGGTGACGAACTTTAGCCTCCGTCACCAAAGGTGGCGTCGCCAAAAGTATAAGTGTTGTTGTGACATTAAAATTCCATCACGAATAATTATTATAATGACGAATAGTGACCATCACCATTTCATATGAACAACAATGATTTATTGTGATGGACCTTTCATGACCGTCACTATTTATGCATATATATATGGTGGCGTTCATTGACCATCACCATTTCATATTTTAGTGAGGGTCGAAAAATGTCACCATAAGCTCATTGGTGATGGTCAAAAGAGCCTCTGTCACAAAAAATTAACCATCTCCATTCCATATAAATATTAGGGCACGATGGAATCAAACCACCAACCTCCTGCTTGTAAAGAAAGTGCTCTTCCATTGAGCTAGCACCTTTTAAAGAAGTAGACTTTAAAAAATTGGACCTTAAAACTTTATAAATTATAAATTCTACAACTTTTAATAAATTATAAAACTTTGTAAAGTAAGCAAAAAATTTGACTAATATCTATTACACCAACAAAATATCTAAGGGGCATTCAAACACTTCCAAATCCACACCAAGCATGAGTATCCAAACATGTAACTGCATGGATACAATGAAATCACTCTCTACCTATCAATGATAACTATGTCCTCTCACAAGTACTTCAACTAGAAAATGGGTTTTAAGACTTCATCGACACGCTATTCCATTGAAGGAGAGAGCTAAGCCTTTCAAATAAAAACATAGGCCTACAAATCAAAAGATAGCTCCAATTATATAAATTTAACTATAGAGGAAGTTAGAGGATAAGATAATTATCCCTAGAAGGTATTCATCATGGGTAATAGTTTGGGGCTAGAAAAAAGAATGATGAAATCAGGTTTGTGTGTGTGTATTGACTTTAGAAAATTGAAACAATTGTCTCTCAAACACAATTACCAACTGCCAAACATGGACCATTTGCTACAAAAAGTGATGGTGAAACTGTCATGTCTACCTTGGATTCATTTTGAGGATATAATTAGGTTATGGTAGAATAGGAAAATTCAACATAGGATTGATTTCACTACACCATGGAAAACCTTCATGCACTTGAGGATGACATTCAGATTGCTGAACATTGGTTCTAAATTTGAAAGAGGTATGGATTATGCATTGAATGACATCATCGACAAGATTATTGTCATTTATCAAGAAACCTGACAATTTTCTCTAAATATAGGAATGCACATGTCTGACATCGAAAGCAGTGTTATGGAAGATGTAGATAATTTGTGGTCTCACTTAATCCAAAGAAATTAGTTTTTGGTCTGAATGAAGTAAAACTCTTGAGCCATACTACATCTAAAGATGGTGTGAGGAGTTATCCAATAAGGGTGAAAGGTATTCAAAATCTAACCTTTTCACCCAATAAGATGGAAATTCAATCATTCCTTGGTAAAATCGACTTCATCAAGAGGTTCATAACAAAATTTTTGAAAGTACCAAACCCATTTCAGCCATGTTGAAGAAAGATCAAGAGGTCAAATAGAATAATGAAACCAAACAGGCTTTTCAAGAAATTAAGGAGAGGAAATGTCTTCAGCAACACTCTTGATAAGTCCTAAATATGATTTTAGATTTTCTCTTTTGCGGAATCTATCATGCCCTAGCCAGTTGCCTAGTGACATATAGATCATTGAGGTTAGTTGCAGAAAAATATTGCCTAATGCATATAGGATTAGGATGGAAGAATCTAGATGGTCTAACCCTCTGATGTATGTATCCTCTGGAAGTACAAAAAAAAAGACAGAAATGCACAGTTGGTTCTATGGTGGAAATTATTTAGCAAATATGACTTTGCACAAATTTTGAGAGCATGTTATTATTCACCTACTAAATTTTCTGATATGCATACATTTGTGAGATCGTGCCAGTCTTGTCAAAATTTTACAAGAAAACGGAAGGTGGAAACCTTTCCATTGTAGCCTATGCTAGTTTAATCACCTTTCCAACAGTGGGGGCTAGAATTTATTAATAAATTCCATGAGAATTCAAGTAGCGAGAGTAAATGGACCATCACTGCCACTAATTATTTCTCTGGGTGGGTTGAAGAATCCCCTACAAAGAAGGCAACCAACAAAATGATAATTGAATTCATAAAAGAAAAGATCATCACAAGACTTGGAGTTTCTGCTAAAATCAATACAGACAATGCCAAAGCATTCATATCCATTAAATTGGTGAGGATTGGTTTGAATTATGGAAAAATCTCCCACTCATAAAATTATTATCCCCAAGGGAATATCTTAGCCAAATGTAGCAGCAAGAACATGATTAAGTTTGTAAAGAAAACCCTCAGAGACAATAAGGAATGTTGGGACAACAAACTTAAGTTTTCCCTTTGGAAAGATCTCACCACCAGGAAAAGAACTACTAGTAAAAATCCTTTTGAGCTAGTCTAAGAAATGAAGATGACCCTGCCCATCAATTTTAAGGTTCTTCTATACAAATTTTTGCAACATTTCACTTCAGATCAAGATGCAGAGCGGGCAAGGATAAAACAACTAGTTGAATTGGATGAGCAAAGGAAGAAGGCTTTTGAAAAACCCACAGATATTCAAGTCAAAATCAAGAAGCAATTTTACAATAAGTCTTAGATGAATTCATTAAAATAATGAGACATTTTTTGGATGTGGGATAAGAGGCATGGAAAACTAGTTGATCATGGAAAATTTGTCAGTGAAATGGATGTCAAATGGACTTGACTATGTGTATTTTAGCTGCATGGAGGTTTGTTGATTCTCATACCCTAGCAACTCACTTAGGATACCCAAATGGAAAATACAATTCACCAATCATCCCTATAGCTTGAGTAGGTGAATCTGCTAATGCTCCCTCTCTAGTACATTTATGAAGCTGATTTTTCAAGGAGAAAGGAAAGTTGGTCCATAACATCATGGAAGGTAACCATTTTAAGGATATGTTCTAACTTGTCATCAAGTACCATGGAAATTATCCCTAGGGGTTAGATCAATCGTTCGATACCAAGGTTTCTTGGCATTTGGAAAATTCCATGCCAGCAAGTGTCCAGTGCAAATCCCCCTTGGTGAGGTTTACTAGTCTACACCAACAATTTTAGTAGGGATGCCATCCATGATTTGGGAAAGAATACCTTGGGTTTTCCCATGAGGTTTTCCTTAGGGAAAAACGAATATTAATGGAAATTATAAATTGATAGCTTTATTCTCACACCATGTGGGTGCTCTCAAAGACTCTTATACCTTTAGTCATAAAGGCATTATACCATTTCACACGTCTTTCGATAGTCTTTATATGAACCAAGACTCATGATATGGTGCGAATTTAAACAACTCTAGGCAAGGTCAACCTTGTGCATAATTGTGTTATATAGATTCATCATAATGGGTAATCTACACTAGTCACCATGCACCATCTATTGGCTGTAATAAAACACGGTAGAGAATGACTTCCAAAGGTGCAACCAAATGATAATGGTAATTAATGAAAATTTTCACTTTACAATGTTCAAAAATTTGAGAAAGATTCAAGAATGACAACTTATCTTATACAAGAAGGTAGCTCTCCAAGAGTTATCCTCTAGGTAGTAAAGATTAAGGATACAAGAGCAGACCCTGTAAACACAAGAGTAGAGCAGGCCCCGTAAATTCTAACTTCAAAAAAAAAGCATATAACTTAAGATCAAAATGTCACCTAGTTTGGAGATAGTCAACCAAATGAAATATTTTCAAGAACACAATTTTGGGAGCCTCTTTACTTTGTTGGAAATATTTCAGAGAGAATATTAGATTGATTTCCACGCTCCAACCTCCATCTGTGAGTTGGATTATCATAGAATAAATAATAGAATTACTAGTTCTAATAGATAGATTATACTTTCAAGGCATATTAAGCATAAATATAATAATTATTTTAATGAAAATGAAATATTAAAAATACACAATGAATCCTAGACAGTTTTCAACCCTTGGAATCACCATTCGAGGCTAGAAAATGGGTTTCCAGTTTGTATTAGAAATGCAGATTTATTGATTCACATAAGAATTTGTAGGATGATCAGCATACGAAAAATTTCCTACATGTAATCAAAAATAAAGTTGTAAAATGTCTAGTTGATTTTGCAGGGAACGGGTAGAGAGGGTCTACATGGCCTCCCCATACCAACTGGCATTTGAAGAGGGCTGGGCCCCCTATTTATCAAAGTGCCCCCCCCCCCGTCTCTCTACATAATTGCATGAAACCCCAATTCATCTCATTTTTCATTTCATATTTTGGGGACCAGATTTGGACAACATAAATGAGAACAGTTTAGGGTGGAAAATATTTGTAGAACAAGGATGAAAAACAAGTTTAGAAAGCATATTTGAAGGGAGGAATGCAAAACAAAGTTTTTTCGAGCATAAAAACACTCAAAATTCTTAATTTTTCTTCTATTTCTTACTCTCCTATATTCTTTTGATGGACTCTCGTTCATCATCTTAGGGAGGGTATGATTATAGAAATCGTGGTGGAAGAAGTGGTGAAGGGAGAAGAGATGATGAAAAAAATAACGGAAATTTTGCATTGATTCCCCCTCTATGGAAGTGTGTCACAGAAAGATAGAGAAAAGGGAGAAAAAAAGGTGGAAACTACTTATGGAATTGCATAAGTGCAAAGAAAATTTTGGATTCATACTCAAGGGGTAAAGCCCTTTTGCTTTGGATTCCTAACAATGGGGTTGAGTTTTGTAATTTATCACACAAAATATTGAGGCACAATTTCAAAAGGAAAATGACGATTCACAGTTAGCCATGTAAGAAAGGAGGGCAGCAAGCACGTTCTCATAAGTTTAAGAAAGGGGCAGAAAGCATGTTTTCATAGGTTAAAAAAGGAGCAACAAGTTCCCTCAATAGTTGAGGAAGCCTAGAAGAGATTGAACACCAAACTCTTGGAAAAAATGTTTGATTATGGCAAGAGGAAAGAAATAGATAGTGGATTTTCCCTTTTCATACATGCATGTGGTATTCCCTTTATAGATTATTTTGTCTCTATATTGGCAAGTCATGTTTAGAGTGATGAATGAAGCACCCATGGGTTACAAGAGACAAAATTTGAAAAATTATGCACCACCATTATACAAAAGGAGAATTTGATGTTGACTAATACAGCAAACCAGCCTCAATAAATTTGATAGTATGTCTCCTTTAGACCCATAACTTCTTGAGAGCAATAAATTCTTCAAATGAGGAGAAGAGCATTGAATGCATGGTTTAGACTTACAAAAGTATTTGAGATTTCAAATCATGGCTACAATATATGAATATGGATACTAATGCTATACAACAAAAATGTGTATGTAAAAAAATCCCATACAACCAGATGTAGATGTCTACATCTCACAAAATGAAAAACATGTGAATTTTCCAAAATTCTACAAAATTTAAAAATAAGTAGACAAAATTAAAGATGTGCTTATACAAATTTTATGCCATAAATACCTATTAAATCAAGATTGTTGAGGCCTTTTTTTTTATTTTTTTAATAATTATTTTAGGGGAGATTTTCCTTGAATTTGTATAGGGCATATTTTTGGATGTACCTTTCAATATAGATACATATACAATACAATCAATAATATGTTGACCATATTGTACATGTACAATACATAAAATGTGCGGAAAAATACATACCCAAAGCCCAAACAAGGTTTTATGGTGGCTATGCTTCAATCATCAAGCAAGTTATCACAGACAATGTAGGTCATGCAAAGAAATTGATGCAATCATTGAGAAGGTATGACCATATGTTTGGGACACCATGTGCAATTCATAGTTTGAAGTTTGAATCTTGCTTTAAAAGATATTATTTTTGAAGTTTCAAAACAAAAAAACATTGTGATGAAGCAAAAGAAATATATTTTCTTATTACAAAGGACCAACATGCATAAACAATGTGTAGACAATTTCCTAATCTCCAACTTCTTAAGATTGGAGAAAATATATTTACATCACACCATGTCTTGATTCACTTCTGCAACACTCGGGTTGCTTTGTCTTTTATGGCATTTTTTCCCAAGTGGCAAACACAGAGATCTCCCAACACTGAAATAGCAATGCACATCAGAACTATCATTCTCATTAAGGCTTTTTGGGGTTATATTGAGTTGTTTATTTCCATGTTGAAGCCATAGTTGATATGATACAAACTTTGTGATATGGATATTCCTATGTTGGGAGACATTTATGAGCATATTGATTGTATGTTCAAAAGAATTCAACAGATTCTTGAAGAGTGGGACCCTCTCTTCTATGACACCCATTAAGGGGATAATTATCAATAGATGGGACATATAACATACCCATTTGCATTATTTTGTAATGAAAGGAAAGATCAAAAAAAAGACAAGGAAATGGTCGATGGATTCAAAGCAATAGTTTCTATCATTTGTCTTGAACCAAGGGAGCTCTAAAGAACTAATTTACTACATTTATCACAAGGAGTAATGCATTTGAAAATGTAAATGTACTCATTGATATGAGTACTATGAATCTTATTGCATGCTAATCATATTTTGGTTTTGAAAATCTAAAATTGCAGATGCTTGCACCTCAATTTTTTCCACAAGTTCCCAACTTCTCAGTAGAGAAAAGATCATTTGTACTGCTATTTGGAGCATGTGCCTGAGGAGGAGCATTCTCAACATGTCATTTTCAGAACTTTCACCAGAACCAATATTCATTTAATTTAGATCTCCATGTCCCCAATGATTCAAATTAATCAAGGTTTCAAATCATCCTCCCTTGAGGACTTTTCCAGATATATTCACTTCTAGCTTTTACACTCTGATTAGGACTGCTCTTACCTACTATATGACCAGAGTCCCTTTTATTCTGCTACTTGCTGAAAAGCTATAATTTGAAGTTTGAACTTGAGTCTCACAACTCAATTTAGAAGAATCCTTTTGCATTGATATGATGCTTTGGGCATCAATTTGTTTGCTAAACTTCCAATTGTAGCATTGAGAAGAATATGCTTCTTCTATTAAAATGCAGATCTGAACTCTATTGTTGGTACCCAATATTGATTTTCTCAAAAATATGTTCTTATGCCATCATCATACTTCTCAAAGCATGCTCGAACAACATGTTCATTTTTTTAAATATAGGACTACCTGACAATATAGTGAATTTGAAGCATGCATGTACACAGAAATAGTTTACTTGGTTAAAATATTTTTTTTCTACTCATGTGGACATAGCCATGCAACCAACTATTACAGGTATGCACATTGAACATGTAAGATTTAGCACTTGGGTCATAAATAAACTATGTGACATGCATAGCTCTATGCATTAATTTTCCACAGTTATCAGACATATCATAAACATGAGGACCCTTAAGATACATTAGATATGATCCACGATTTTTTTGTTCGAGCTCAGTGGACCTATCATCTAGGAGAGGTTAACATGGTTCTTTTCCTTGGGAGACCTTCCATATTCCATCTCATCAATGATCATTTTGGCATGCCATTCATGTTCAAAGGTACAATTGTGTTCATTTCTTCCAACAACATCTAGGGTCCTATCAAAATTTGTACTAGTCATTTGGCTAACTGATCGTTTTTCAAAAGCATCAAAAATAGAACCTTGAGATTTACTCCCTTCCTGTCAAATTTCCAGTTGTATTCAGCCACTTGAGTTTTTTCTGATATTTGTGTTGTTGTATTTGAATGCATATTCCATAGTTAATCAAGAAGCTATCAAGTTAATCATTCCTAAGATCTCCAACATGGTTCTTAGGATATTATATCCCTGTATATCAAATTACTTCATATGTAGATAGCTACATTTTTTTGTCTAAGGGTTACTATGCAATACCATTGTATTTAGGGTTTTTTTATTTGAAGAAAATTTTGACTTACTCTTCTTTCAAAACTTAATGCTAAAATTATCCTCTCTGTTGCAATATCCCTTCAATTTCCTCATGTGAAATACCCTTTGTTCCAGGCATAACAATCATTATAAATCATTTTGACTGATACAACCCCAACAACGAAGAATGAAATGAAAGTGCTAATGATCACCTTCATGTTGAAAAAATTTTGTGCCAAAATTGAATTAGAAACCCAATTTGAAGTTACAACCAAGATTCCACCAGTACCCTTGTACCACAAAGGATAGAACTCAGAGTTGATTACCTATGAAATTTTTCCCATTCTAGAGGTGAAATAAATAATGTTTAGTTCCAACTCAAGAATAGTTGCCTAACCATACTGGCTTGGGAATCCTCAGTGAACCATTTTGGCATTCCATTCATGTTCAAAGATACAATTATGTTCATTTCTTCCAACAACATCTAGAGTTCTATCACAATTTCTGCTAGTCATTTGGCTAAATGTTCGTTTTTCAAAGGCATCAAAAATAGAACCTTGAGATGTACTCTCTTTCCATCAAATTTCCAGTTGTATTCATCTACTTAATTTTTTGTTGATCTCTGTGCAGTTTTCTTTAAATTCCTATCCCACAGTTCATCAAGCAACTATCAAGTTAATCATTCCTAAGATCTCCAACATGGTTCTTAGGATATTTATATCCCTGTACATCAAATTAATTCATATGTATATAGATACATTTTTTTTTGTAAGGTATACTGTGCAATAGCATTGTCTTTCAGGGTTTTTTATTTGAAGAAAATTTCAAGTTATCCTTCTTTCAAAACTTAATGCTAAAATTCTCCACTCTGCTGCAATATCCCTTCAATTTCCTCGTGTGAAATACCCTTTGTTTCAAGCATAACAATCATTACAAGGAACTTTCACTGATATATCCCCAACAACTAAGAATAAAATGAGGTTACATTCATATTGAAATATGTTTCTGCCAAAATTGAATTAGAAACCCAATTTGAATTTGAAACCAAGCTTCCACTAGTGCCCTTGTACCTTAGAGGATAGAACTCAAAATTGATGACCCAAGAAAGTGTTCCTTTCCTAGAGGTGAAGTAAATAATGTTCAGTTCCAACTCAAGAATAGCTGCCTAATTAGACTAGCTTGGGAATCCTCAGTGAACCATTTTGGCATGCCATTCATGTTCAAAGATAGAATTGTGTTCATTCTTCCAACAACATATAGGGTTCTATCACAATTTATACTAGTCATTTCAATTTTCGCTAACTGATCGTTTTTCAAAGGCATCAAAAATACCTTGAAATGTACTCCCTTTCCATAAAATTTCCAGTTGTATTCATCCACTTGATTTTTTGCTAATCTATGTCTAGTTTTCTTTAAATTCCTATCCCACAGTTCATCAAGCAACTATCAAGTTAATCATTCCTAAGATCTCCAACATGGTTCTTAGGATATTATATCCCTGTACATCAAATTACTTCATATGTAGATAGCTACATTTTTTTGTCAAAGGGCTACTGTGCAATACCATTGTCTTCTAGGGTTTTTTATTTGAATAAAATTTCAAGTTATCCTTCTTTCAAAACTTAATGCTAAAATTATCCTCTTTGTTGAAATATCCCTTCAATTTCCTCATGTGAAATACCCTTTGTTTCAGGCATAACAATAATTACAAAGCACTTTCACTGATATAGCCCCAACAACTAACAATGAAATGAAAGTGATAATGATTACATTCATATTGAAAAATTTTTGTGCCAAAATTGAATTAGAAACCCAATTTGATTTTGCAACCAAGCTTCCACTATTACCCTTGTACCTTAGAGGATAGAACTCAGAGTTGATGACCCAATAAAGTGTTCCCATTCTAGAGGTTAAATAAATAATGTTCAGTTCCAACTCAAGCATACTGACCTAACCATACTGGCTTGGGAATCCTCAATGAACCATTATCGAGACTCATCCCCATGAGCATGCCTCACTACTGAATTTGACAATAAACAATATTTTGTAACCAAACAGTTTCCTCTAGATGAACGATATCCACATCAAAGGCCATATTTTATATATCTCATACAGTCTCATGCTCTACTTGTAGAAATATTTTGTGGACATTTGTAACCTAAAAATTGTTGGGTTGCTTTCTTGCTTATCAAAGAATTTAAACTAGAGTTATTAAAGAAAGCATGTGGCTTGCCAAACCATGCTCCCACACTGACCACCATCCACTTCACCATATCTCAATGATTATTAATTTCCAACTCCTACAAAAAATTGTTTCCAATGCACCAACCTTTATACTAACAACAATATGATGATTCCCAAGGACAAAACAACCACAAACATCGTAACTTACTTTCATTGTAGAGGGGAAATAATAGTACCCTCTATGGCATATAAATATTCTTGGGTATCGTGAAAAATTAATATATCAAATGTGTCTATAAATACCCTCAAATATCTAACAAAAACATGCACAACAATTATTCAAAGCTTGTGAAAATTTGAGGGTTAACAGTTAGCACCTTCACAAATCTCATCCTTATCTTTTTGTGCTTTTATCAGTCCTTTTGTCTGAGGTAATTTTGTGACTAATAACTTCATTGTCACCATCATTGAAAACTCTATTCCCACATACTACATCATTATTTTCTTCTGCAGTACCCACTTTACTTTTAGTTCTACTCTTCTTGCAAACACACTTCCTAGGAAATAATATAAGTGGACGGTTTGTGCCTATGTAATTAGATGGCCCAATAGCCTCTTAACATCATACTACATATGAATGGATAGTGATATATCATGGTTGGGAATAATTGATCCATTTTTTGGACACTGTAACAAACTATGTAGAGATTGATCATATGTCTGCATAGCCATTGATGGTCTAACCACTCGACAATTGTGAAAAACCATGCCAGCCTTAATAACATGTCTACAGAAATTTCCCGATATACACCATGAGCAATCAAAATTGGAGAACTCTATACTAGGATTCCACACATTATGTGTCTGTGAATGATCACTTTGGCTAACCACCTTAGCTAACTTAAGATATTTGTCACTCAAAGTAACATCACCGTTATAAATGTGCAGTGCCCTATGCCATGTAATGGAAGAAAGTTATCCATCTTTCATATATACACATAAGTCATCTTCCTTTGACAAGTGGTCAAACCAATAATATGAATACACCTCAGTAGTCAGTTTTTGCACCTACCAATCAGTCTGTTAACATGCACCTGTGCCTATTTCCTGATCTTTCACTTTATTGAGTATATTTTTGTCCCTTCTCTCTTTACTTACTCCAACCTTAGAAAAATTAAATGGACAAATTCTATGCCATTGGTCTTACTATTAAAATTTTTTGAGGCTCTTCCCACCAGTGATGCAACATTTTCTTCAGGACCTATAAGAGCTAGATTTAGAAGGACATCAGGCAATCGAGATAATTATGGTGAAAGGTTTGGATGTGATTCACCCTACCTAGTAGCATCTTGATTCTTTTTCATATCACATAAAACATTAGAACTAAATGATGAGGTGTTTTTTTGTGACTCCCTGAATCAAATAAGATTATTTTTTCAATCTGATTTGCTGAGAGCTATATAGTGTAAACCCAAACTAAATGAGAAAAGGATAGCCATGCATATTTTGTATATCATCCCTGGGCCTCACTTACCCAAATTTTGATCTATACAATAGCTCTACACACTCAAGAAAAAATTTAATTATTCCCATTGTATAAGCAGCATCCCCTGTCTTGGTGTTAAAATCCTTTACTGTCATTAGGAGTACTTTAATCAGTTAAGAAAACCAAACTATATGGTACAAATGAGCTAATTGACTAGTAATTTTAAGGGGAATTTTTTCTCCCTCTTGCTGTTGTGTTAACTTCTATGTTTCCTCATGTTCATTGTTTGCATCATCCCCGGGAGTTGGAAGTGCTTTCATTTTATTTAAATCCTCAGCTGGTTCCTCTAACATCAGGCCAGAACTTTGAAACTTCCTTGGCACTAGTTTTATATGCTTAGGATTTTCATTACGAGAAGATGACCTCCCACTTAAAAATTCCACTAATGTCCTACGTATTTGCTCATAATTAATTTTCACTTCTAGATATTTTGAGGTTCTACACACTCCCATGCCTTTGCATATGTTATAAAGGGATTCTAGTGTTGGAAAGTGTAACTAGGTTTGGTCTTCATAATGACTAGTAATTATGAATTTATAAAGATAAAGATAATAAAATGTATTTTGTAAAGCTTGCTTCGTGGGTTTCATGCGCAAGGAGTTTTTATTATAGGTCAAAGAATTCTTCTTGATGTCTTTGGGGATTTCTCATCTTTTAATAAATGTATAATTTAGATTCATGTAAATGAAGGATTTTTACACTTAGAAAATGTCTCAAAAGTCCTCCAAGACCTTGGCATAGTTATCCTCCTTGATGTCGGCCTCAAGATGCACTATTAGTCATGTCGGCTCACAGAAATAAGTCACAACGGTTCACTGGAAAAGGTCAGCTAATAAACAGGGTTGAACCACTATAAATAGGTGCCTAGGCACCTCTCATTATAGCAGAAAATAATCCCGCATATCTCTGAGATTCTCGAGAAAAATTGCAGGAAGGAAGTTTGGATCAACTCTGAGATTGCACTGTGAGATTGAGGTCTAGTTTGGGTGAAAAAAAAAAGGAAATTTCAACGAAGAAGGGCTAACATACTTCAGTATTGAATCTACTTACCTTTGAAGGACTTGTGATATGAAATAGTATCTGAAGATAAGGAAGGACACCTTTGCAATAAGGATCACAGTGCGTAAGGGTAAAGGAAATACAGCAAAGTGTTAAGGGTCATACAACGAAGTGTTAATGGTCACATAGTGAAGAAGAAGACAACAGAACAGTGCTTGAAGGGTCTATCATATTCAGACTAAGTTTGTACTCTTACCTCTACAATCATAGTAGAGGTCGAAGGCTATTTCGTGAGTGTAACCGTTTGGTCTAAGGCTATCATTAAGAGAAAAAGAGTGCTGGAAGGAGGCCGAAGGGAGGAGACTCTTGGACCGAAGAATAGGAGACTATTGGAGGCCGTAAGGACTATGTCAAGAGCTCAGGAATATAGAGACCGAGATTCTCTAAGAAAAGCAGAGAATAGTGTGAAGAGGTGTGGTTGGTCTAAATGAAGAGAGAAAAGAGCAAGGACAAGGCCTGGAGGCACAAGAAGTCTGGTATTCTCAGTCATGGTAATGGCCTCTGTCACCTTCACTCGAGCACAACAGGTTCCCAGGGCACCCTGGACTGCTGCCAGAATAATCTCGTATATCTTTGAGATTCGCCCTAAATTGCAGAAGGAAGTTCAAGACCACTCCTGGATTATACCACACTTGAGGCTGAGGTTTAAAACCAAAAATTAAAGATGAAGGAGAATAAGGGCTAATATAATTTAGTGTTGAATCTTACTTTATCTAAGAATTCCAATAATGCAAATGTATCCGAAGATAAGTAAGGACACTCGTAAGAAAGATTCACAATTTGAATCGTAAAGCAATACAAAGAAGTAAGAAGCAAGAGAAAGGTGTTAAGGGTCACAATGTTTTACAAGTCCAGCGAAGAAGAAGACAACAAAACAGTGCTTGAAGGTTCTATCATATTTGGACTAAGTCTATATTTTTACCTCAGCAATCATAGTAGTGGTCTAAGGTTGTTTCAGGAGTGTAGTAGTTTGGTCTAATGATATCATTAAGAGAAAGAGAGTGTTGGAAGGAGGCCGAATGGAGGACACTCTTGGACCGAAGAATAGGAGACTAATGGAGGCCATAAGGACTGTGTCAAGAGCTAAGGAATATAGAGACCAAGATTCTCTAAGTATGAAGGCCAAGGAGAGCAAAAGACAGTGACAATATCTTGGAGCCATACTAAGGTCAAGAGTATAGGTCATGGTAATGGTACTTTTCAATTGAAGATCTAGAAGAAGAATTACTTTCGGGTTTTCCTCTCCCTCTTGGAGAGGTTTTGGCCCTGGCTTGAAGAGCCAAAATTCTATGTCTCTTGTGTTTTGATAATTGACTTGATGGAAGACATAATAAGCAAAAAGAAAATAATATATAAGTAATAGAAGCATAACAAGTATAACACAAGCAGTTATCAAGTACGAGAATTGAATTAAACTATGCCCTACCAAATTCTCAACATCTAGTTCTCCAACTTCTCCAACTTTATTTCATTCTCCTGAATACATCTAAAATGTATTGGCACAATATTGATACTCCATGTCAAATAATATACACTATTTCACTTGGCAAAAAAGTCCCAAGGCTTGTTAACACTTCCCACATTGGGAATAACAAGCATGAACTGATTTGGCCTCATATCTGCCAGATGAATTTGGTGAAATATGTTTTTAGTGCTAGCTCACAATATCCACTCTGAGCATACCTTTAAATCATTGTATTGCATGAAAGAAAGTTTCTTATAGCCATTTTTCAAACACTAAGTGTTCATACTATATGCCTAAAAATTTCCCATACATGGAAAGAACTTCATTCCCTACTGAAATATCTTATTCAAATCCCAACTTGATGAGCAGAGAATGAACCCTCTTTCCATTGTCTAATTCCTCTTGTGAGGTGAAAGTGCCAAGAATGGAAACAAAAGTGATTGAATCCAATTCCACCCCTCTTTGTTGTGCTCAAATAAAAAATTGCAAGGAAACCTCACCGTACCCCTCCTAAGCATAACTTGCTTGGATTTTTTGGCATTTTCACCACAAGAAAACATCCAAACAACACTTAGGAATGCGAATCTATCTGGATTATGCTCCATCTGGAAAAAAATGTTAATACCTCGATAACATACCCTATTCGGATCTCTGATAAAATCCTAAGTTATAACAAAACATCAAGATGCTTGTGAAAGTTAATCTATTGGGTTTCATGCCTGCCAATTTCATTTTCAAAAACAAAAAACAATCTCCTTACACTGCTCACTCTGTGCATAACCTGCAAGCATTACATTCCAAGAAACCATATCTCTTTTAGGCATTTCATCAAATAATTTCCATGCATCTGTTAATATACCACATTTTTCATACATGTTGATAAGAATATTCCCCACAAACATGTCTAAATGAAACCCAGTTTTAATTATGTAAGAATGGACCTGACCTCCCTCTTCTATGGATTTGGAGCCAATGCATACTTGCAAAATATGCATGTAATAACTTCACTATGCCCAAATATATATGTGTTTTATATGCTTCAAACATGATAGTATGCCATGTCGTTGTTTATTCCATCATTCGTTGAGAAAAATTTGAAATGGCAAAGTATAGAATGAACTTTAATTGATTCCTTGGGAGTGGCGTAGCAACATTCAATACATATCTCAAGCGAGCAGTGCATTCAATCTTTTGGGAAATCCATTCAATGCTTTCACTAGTGCAAATGAATATCTAGTCTCAAATAGGATGTAAACAAATAATAATTACTTAAATACTTACCTTCTCAGGGTAGCCTCCTTGAAACTGAATAATCGCTCCATCATATTTTCCCGTCGAAGTCTCATCGCTTCAATATTTTCCTGAGTTGAACTCTCCAATGCACTATCTGTATCGATGAGAGTGTTTTTGGCTCCCTCCTCCACTATTTGTATCGATGATAGAGTTTTTGGCTCCCTACTCCAGCTATGATTTACTGTCTTGTTAACAAAATGTTATCCCTATCTGGTTTGCCCGTGAATACCCTGTTAAAATTTAAGTGAGTGGGAAAATTAAATTCAAATGTCTTAAAATTTAAGTGTTTGGCCATAACCTCTTAAAATGTGGTGGAGTGGGAAATGACTCAAAAGCATTTTAATTACCGGTTAAAAACTTTTGCCATAATACCCTCTTAGAATGTGGTGGAGTGGGAAATGACTCAAAAACATTTTAATTACCAGTTAAAATCTTTTGCCATAATACTCTCTTAAAATGTGTTGGAGTGGGAAATGACTCAAAAGAATTTTAATTATACGTTAAAAAATCTTTCCATAATGTAAAAAAAGATATTTGAATATAAGAAATATTTTTTTTTTTTTAAGTTATTTAAATATTATAAATATTTTAATATTTTTTAAAAGAAAGGTAGAAATAATGTTGAATTTGCAAGCCATTTTGTTTTCTCAATTTTTATTATTATTTTCATTATATATGACGAGTATATATCTAGCTTAACTTTCAGATTTACTTTGTGTTTAGAGGGACCAAATATCTTTTCACTCTAAAATAATTTTCCCCCTTAAGATATTTCATCATTTCCTCTTGTTGTTCGGTAGATCCAAATTTAAGATGGATTTAGACTTGTTTAATTATTAATTATAATTATAGTTATAATTATTATTATTTTTTTAATTATTTTTTTAGGAAGACATTACGACATATCTACCATGAGAGGAATTCAACTATGGAAAAACCTTATAGCCTCGTATGGTAACCATGTGTTTTTTATCCACAAAATACAAAATAAGTATGGTAACCATGTGTTTTTTATCCACATGATATATATTTTTAAGTATAAAGATGGTCGCCGTGATAAACCCTTTGAAGACACACAACTACTTATCAAATATGTTTTTCAGATAAGATGTTGGTTTCTTACTATATGGCTCAAATGAAGGAGTTGGTGGATTATGCATTGGAGGATGGGGTTTTCAACAAATATGGGCTAGTCCCGAGGATTTTATCCATTCGCATTTGGAATTAAATTCAAAATTTCATCATGTCACAGTTTCTAGGCCTACCAAGTCTTTGGAAAAGAAAAGATAATGATTTGATAGGGTAGTGATCTAGTGATTTGGAGGCCCTAACCCCTGTTCCAATTGTGTGTTGTTTGGGTTTTCTAGTTTCGGCCAGCCCAAGGCCCGGGGTGGTTTGTCAAGGGCTAAAAAACTCTTCTTGGGGTTCTTTGGCTCCGAATTGGTTTCCCTTTCATCCCAAAGATCAAAGGAAGACATAAAATGTGTTATGACTTTCTTGGGGTTTTCAAAAGTTTCATAAGTTACAACTTTATCCGAATTTTATTCTTGCTTGTCTTTAATCTCAAGTTTCATTGGTCTCACCCTCCTTGGGAAAACTATTGAAGGAGAGCCTTGCCCCAGTGACAGAGGAAGGTCGAATTGATGTTGAGAATGGCGTTCGGGTTTTCGAGGAGAAACCGTCTTGGAAACAAGAATGAGTTGGATGGTTGAGGGTGTCAGTTGGATTTATATAGATTAGGAATTGATGTATGATTTTAAGGAATGGTTTACTACAATGGGAAATAGTGACATAGCAATCATATGTTAAATGAGCTCTCCTTGGAAGGCTTTAGCAAGAGATGGTGTAAGGCTTGACACAAAATTAATTATCAATTGTGATGACATGAATGTGCATATTTGGAATACAAGAGGCTCTTGCATGTTGGTGTGTACATCCTATACAAATCATCTTTTGGCCAAGTTTGAATATAGCAATTATTGGGTAGTTGTAGTCATTTGTTTTCTCCCAAGATTTGGGGGAAAGCTAAACATGACATATTGTTATCATGAATTTTTTTATGTTGATCTTATGATGCTTCTTGCATTTCACCTGTATAATAGGTAATCCAAGATAAGATTCCTTAAAATATCAAAAAATAAGTATTGCATTGTTTCTATGCTTCATATATACTTCGCATTGTTTTTTCATGCCTCTGAAATATACTTTGCACTATTACAGACCTCAGAGACATACATCACATGATTTCATGCCTCAGATATTTCATAGATATATTTCTTCAAAATTCGTTATATTTCTCTAACTTCAGACTTCTTACTTTTCTTTAGAGTTTTCACCTTTCAGACTTCACACCTTTATGTCTCAAATTTGTACTATTGTTTATCCCTCTGAATTTCCTTGAGTGAGTACCCTTTTCTTTAATTTCCAACCTCCAAGAGCGAGTAACCTTGTCTTTTATTTCCATCTTCCAAGAGCAAGTAACCTTGTCTTCTATTTCTAGTATCCAAGCTTGAGTAACCTTGTCTTTAATGAGTAGCCTTGTCTTCTATTTTAGATCATATGTGTGTGATGATCATAAGCTCCAATTGGGATGAGAGTGAACTACATAAATAGTCTTCTCCACAATCGAATGGGTGCCACATGTAGCTGGGCCAATTTGAAGGGCAGGAGCGCTGACTTGGAATCTTGGTGAAACAAATGACAAAAAATTAAATTTTATTCTCTTACAAGGGTCAGAAAGAACATGCCCTTTTACATTTCTTTTGACTAAAAAAATCATGAAGAACATGCTAGAGAATAATAATAATTTTTCTACTTTTGTTTTTACAGGAAATAAATTTTTATATACATGAAAAGCTACCATGGAGGCGGGGAAATATAATGGAGTTAATCCAAACCCATCCAACAATGTAAGAATTTCATGTGTATAGTATTTAATTTTTTATATATGTTTGACCTATGTTTGGAAATAAGGTTGAGTTTTACCTATGATTTATCCTCTTAATGAATCTTCTAGCCACACATATGTTAAATGTATTAGTGTAATTACGTTTAGAAGCAATCCATTCCTAAAGAATGAGGTGGCATTCTCAATAGATGAAAAAGGGAGATCCAATTGTACGATGACCTTGGTCAACTTTGTATTAAAGGCACAAAAAATGGGGTCAAAAGGGGATGAACCTATAAATGGATAGCTTGAATACTATACCATTCATGTAGTTGGGGACTACTTGCGTCAGTTATGAATTGTTGAAATTCTCATGTTGCAATGGCTATAATAATTTTTCACAAATGATAATTATTTCTCTTGATATAAACAATCCCTTATTTATCCTTTAATCAACAAGTAGCTATACATGAAAAAATTCAACCAATAATTCTTCAAAAATAACAGTAAATAGAGATCACAATAGAAAATAAGAAAGAGACAGGAGACAACAAGATTAGGCTCACATCTAGGGAAAAACCCACAAGGGGAAAACCCAAAATTATTTCCTTATGAGAGAGAGAATATGTCCATCAATAGTACATATGAATGTTTCAATAAATCCAAAATAATCAACAATGAGATACCCAATCAAAATTCTTCACAAAGAAAGAGAGATATTCCACTTATATCCAATGAGAGGGTATGCAAAAGGAGGTTGAAATATGGGCCTATAATCACTGTGAAAGTAGGTTGAAATCCTTGTTGTAGTTACCACAAAAGTCCGCCAATGAACTGTCAATAATTTGGCCCTAAAACCCTTGGTCAATATTCTAGAGTATGTCACATAAAAGAAGAGCTTATTTGTAGCTTTGGCCTCAAAAGAATCAACAAAATTGAGATTAATATTATCCAAAATCTTGCATTGATTATGTTGGGATATATCTTACACAATATTTCTAGTGTCCCTGTGGTTCCATGGCACACCTACAACATGTCATCCATATAGGACACAAAGTAAATGGTTCAATCCCTCTCATAGTACCTTAACACTCTCACCTAGTTACTTAGCACAACATAGACCAACATGCCTTCCCCCACTATGCAAGTTGGCCTTTATTTTTAGAATATTAGGATTTGGAGGGTAAGCATGACGAGTGTGTCATTTTCTAGAGACAAGTCTATCATAAGGATAAGCACTTTAATGAGAAAGAAAATCACAATATTGACCACTCACTTCTTATCATTCCCACACCATAAAAAAACCCTAAAAATGTCATTCTTAAAATCTCTTGCGTAGTTTCCTAATGTCATTCAAGTAGACTCTCGCAATTACTTATGTCAGTAATGGTGCGATCATTTTTTTATTCTCTTAAAGGAACTATTTCTAGACATGCATCCCATCAAACATAAATCATCAAGTCAAAATGAATGGAAATGAATGAATAGGAGGGTGTGTCGGGGAGTGTCGGCGAGTATCAGGCGTGCCAAGGGGGGAGTGACAAGGCATGTTAGGGAATGCTAGGGCATGTCAAGAAGTGTTAGGGTGTGCTAACATCTACTAGATAGTGCCAATGCATGCCAAGACATGCCATGTGTTAAGGCATGAAAATATGTGTCAGGTGTTAGTGTATTTTTTAAGAAGCTTCCCAGATTATCCACAGTATTAAGGAGCATGTGTCGACGTTTCGAATCCCAACTGGGATCCATCATTAGGACTTTAGAATGAAGAAATTTAGAGAAGGGTTTCATACCATTAATAGAGATGAATTTCTTGAAAAGAGCCGACCAAGGTTTTGTATTTTTGTATTTTTATTATTTTTGTTAATTATGATAATTACATTTATAATTTAATAAATTTTATTTTTATTAATTTTAATAATTACATTTCTAAGTGTATACGAACATGTGTCAAGGAGTGACATACAAAAAAATGGAACACCAAGTTAAAATGAAAATAAATGAACACATATGAAGGTTAATAATTCAGGACCTTACCTTTTCAAGAGGGGTACACTAGGCATACCAACACTAGTGCCAATACATGACAAAGGCCAAGTGCTAGTGTGTCTTAAGTGCCAAATCATTATCTATTACTTCTCTCTTAATTGTGATGATTGATCTCAAATAAATTTTATCTTAAACAATTCCAAGGCATTATAAGGCATCCAAACGCATGCCAAGAATTGTTAAGTGTCACCAAGAGACAATATGTGCCATGGAGTTATAGGGCATGCCATGGAGTTCCAATTTTTCTAAGGAGGGAGTGACAAGATATGCTAGATAGTTCCAAGGCATGCTAGAGTGTTATGGAAGCATACCAAGATGTGCCAAGTGCCAATGTGTGTTGAGTGTTAGTGACTGCCAGGGAAACACAAGGGATAACTACGTCAAAATTCATGGAAATGAATGATTAAGAGTGTGTGACAGGGAGTTTCAATGAGTTCCAGGTGTGCTAAGGAGGGAGTGCCATGGTATGCTAGGCAGCTCTAAGTCATGCTAGTGTGCTTGAGTGGAATGCGGCCAAGATGTTCTAGGTGTCAAGGTGTGCCAACACATGCTCGGAAGTGTTAGGGAGTCCTAGGGACACACAAAGGAGCACTAGGTGAAAATAATGCATGAAAATGAATGATTAAGATATCATGACAGGAAGTGTCAGTGACTTCCAAGTGTGTTAAGGACAAAGTGACAAGGTATGTTAGGCAGTGATAACACATGCTAGAGGCCAGGGAAACATGCCAAGATGTGTCAAGTTCTAGGGTGTGCTAATGCATGTCAAGGAGTGTTATGGAGTGCCAGGGAAAAATAAGGGAGCACTAGTTTCAAATGCATGGAAATGAATGAATAAGAGTGTGTGACAAGGATTGTTAGTGAGTTCCAGGTGTGCTAAGGAGGGAGTGACAAGGTATGTTTGGTAGTGCCAAGGAATGCTATAGTACCAAGGCGACATGCCAAGATGTGACAAGTGCCAGGTTGTGCCAATGTGTGCTATAGAGTGTTAGGGAGTGCCACAAAAACACAAGGGAGAACTAGTTAAAAATGCATGGAAATTAATAGATAAGAGTGTGTGATAAGGAGTTTCAATGAGTTCAAAGAGTGCTAAGGAGGGAGTGACGAGGTTATATGCTAGGAAATTCAAAGGCATGCTAGAGTGCCAAGGCATGTCAGAGAATGGTAAGGTGTGTTAGGGAGTTCCAAAGCCTGCTAAGGAATGAAGGGAATGCTAACATGTGCCACATAGTGCTAAGGTATTGTTAGATGTTCTAGGTGTTATGGCATGTCAAGATGTAAACTATGTTTCTTAGTTGTTTTATGGCCACGGTTGGAAGTGAGCCTTGACTTGGTAACTTGTTAAGTGGGATGGGTTAATATTGGAAATGAGTATCGTAAGATGAGTTATAAGCCATTATTAGGGGAAAAGGCACATTCTAGTTGTATTAAATGAAAATTGGTCAAGTCATTTTAGTCGAGGTAGGATTTGGTTGGGTTCCCAAGTCTAAAAAAAATAAGGGCAGTTATGAGCACATGATAATTTAGTTCCAGGGTGTGCCAATGAATGAAAATATGTGCTAACACATGCCAAATAGTGTCAATTCATGCCGAGGAGTGTTGGGGGGGTGACAGGGCATCACAAGGGAGAACTAGTTCAAAGTGCATGGAAACGTATGAATAAGAGTGTCTGTCAGAGAGTGTCAATGAATTCTAGGTGTCCAATGGACGAAGTTTTTTAGGATAATTTCACAATAGGACTTGTAGGAGGAAAGCATACTATTGTGATAAGGGGATGGAAAAGGCAGTTTTAAACAAAGGGAGACTTTGGGCTAGACAAAACACTACTTTTTCAATGACTTGGTTGGGTTCCCAAGTCACAAAAAAAGTAAGGCTATTTATGAGGGCATGACAACTACGGAGTGCCAAGGTGTGTATGGAATACAAAGAAGTATTAGCACATGCTAGAGAGTTCCAAGGCATGTTAGGCATTCCAATATGTGCCATGTGTTAGGGTGTGGTACCAACACATGCTAGGGAGTGCCAGGTAAACAGAAGGGAGGACTAGTTTCAATTGCATGGAAATGAATGAATAAGAGTGTGTGATAGGGAGTGTTAGAAAGTTCTAGGTGTGCTAAGTAGGGAGTGACAAGGTATGATAGGCAATTACAAGGCATGATTCAGTGCTATGAAAGCATTCCAAGATGTGCCAAGTTCCAGTGTGTGCCAATGTGTGCCAAGGAGTGTTAGGGAGTGCTAGAGAAACAAAAGAGAGAATTGTTTCATAATGCATGTAAATGAATGAATAAGAGTGTGTGGTAGGGAGTGTCAACAAGTTCCAAGTGTGCTAAGGAGGAGTGAAAAGGCATGCTTGGAAATGCTAAGGAATGCTAGAGTGCAGGGGCGACATGCAGCCAAGATGTTCCAACGCATGCAAGGAAGTGTTAACTGGGAGTGTCAGGGAAACACAAGGGAGCACTACGTTAAAATGCATGGAAATGAAAAAATAAGAGTTTGTGATTAGAAGTGTCAGTTAGTTCCAGGTGTGACAAAGAGGGATCAAAAAAGTATTCTAGGCAGTGTTAAGGCATGCTAGAGGCCAAGGCGACATGCCAAGATGTCCTAGGTGATAGGGTGTACCAACACGTGCCAGGGAGTGTTAAGGAATGCTATGGAAACACAAGGGAGAACTAGGTAAAAATGCATGGAAATGAAGTAATAAGAGGTAGTGACTCTAGGTGTGCCAAGGAGAGACTGACAAGGTATGCTAGGTAGTGCCAAGGAATGCTAGAGTGCTAGGGCGACATGCCAAGATGTGCCAGGTGTTAGGGTGTGCCAATGCATGTTATGGAGTGTTAAGGAGTGTCAGGTAAACACAAGGAAGCACTAGATCAAAATGCATGAAAATGAATTAATAAGAGTGTGTGATAAGGAGTGTCAATGATTTCTAGGTGTGTTAAGGAGGGAGTGACAAGGTTATATGTTAGGCAATGCCATGGTATGTTAAACTACCAAGGCGTGTCAGGAAGTGCTAGGGTGTGCTGGGGAGTTCAAAATCATGTCAAGGAATGTAGGGGATGCTAACACATTCCACATAATGCTAAGGCATTTAAGACATGTCAGGTGTGGCCAAAGCCCCTTCGCTTGGGCTATTTTCCCACAAATCATTTTGTGGCCAAACTCACACAAACCCATATCACTAGGGTTGTGGAGTACCTCCCAAGCTACAAAATTCAAAAACATAGTCTAGTTGTAGTAATCATAACTTGGTCAAGCTCCTATAGTCAAGTGAGGACTTGGTTGGGTTCCCAAGTTGAAAATTAAGTAAGGGTAGTTGTGAAGGCATGATAACTAGGGAGGGTTAGGGCATTCCAAGGAATTAAAAGGTGTGCTAGCACATGTTGGACAATTTAAATGCATATTAAGGAGTGTTAAGGATTTTTGAGGCATCACAAGGGAGAACTAGGTAAAAATGCATGGAAATGAATAATTAAGAGTGTGTGCGAGGGAGTGTCAGTGAATTCAAGTATGCCAAGGATGAAGTGTGTTATAAAATTTTCATAATAGGATTTTCAAGAGACAAGCCTACAATTGCAATAAGGGACTCAACAAAGCAGTTTTAGAAAAAGGGAGACTTTATGTTTGGCACAATACTATTTTTCCTTTATCTATTATTTTTATATTACATGTGGCACACTTTGGCCAAATGGTCGTGTTTTAAACTATTTTAGACAATTTCATATTGTACATTGTTGTGTATAAGTTTTGGGGCACTCTACTTGTTCCAACTTATATCTTGTGTGTCTTGTGTATCTTTTATTTCTTGAAAACTCTCAGTTAATGCTCTACCATTTATATGAACTACACATGAATGTGAAATATTTCCTATGTAAGCTATGTTTCTTGGTTGTTTTATGGCCATGGCTAGATGTGATCCTTATCTTGGTGAGTTCTTAAGTGGGTAAAGTTCAGCTTGGACACGAGTAGCCTAAGATGAGGTATAGGCTTAGATGAACAAGGCACAATATACTTGTAGTAGGTGCAATTGATCAAGTTGTTACGGTTGAAGCAGACCAATGTCTGTAGTAGCTAAGGACTTGATTAGGTTCCCAATTCATGAAAAATTTTAAGGCTAATTGTGAGGGCATGAATGCCAAGGCATACTAGGGAATGCTGACATATGCCAGATAGTTCAAAGGAATATAAAATATGCTAAGACGTGTCAAGTGCTAAGGCATGCCAAGATGTGCAAGGGTGTGAAAATACGTGATTAGGACTATCAATGCAACAAAAAGGAGAAACAAGTTAAACTACAAGGAAATGAACACATCATAGGGTTAATAAATAATCAATTTACATTTTCCATGAGGGGCATGCTATGCACACAAACACTAGGTGGAAATAAGTTTCAAGTGCTAAGTGTTAGTGCATTCTAAGTGCCAAATCATCCTCTGTTACTTCTCTTCTACTTTCCAATAATTGACCTCAAATAACTTTAATATTAAACCATGCCAAATCATATTGAGGCATCTTAATGAATGCTAGACATGCTAATGATCATGGCCTCTTTAGGACTACATCTCTCTTCGCCCCCTTTATCAAATGAGTTCCTTCTCACTTGATGTTATTTCCTTAATCCTAAGGCCTCCTTAAATAGTTTTTCCTAGACCTATTAGGAACCCTCTAGAACTTACGTGTTTTATCCACTTAGACCTTAGGAAAAATTGATTTCCCTTTTTAATTTTCTTTTAGATTTTAAACCCCATCTTGGGTCCAAAATCCCTCTGCTTGGCCTCTTTTCCTAGAAAGCCCTTTCTGGCCAAACTCACACAAACCCATCTCACTAAGTTTGTGGAGTACCTCCCAAGCTACATAATTCAACAACATAGTCTATTTGTAGTAACTGTAACTTGGTCAAGCTCTTGTAGTCAAGTGAGGGCTTGGTTGGGTTCCCAACTTGAAAATTAAGTAAGGGTAGTTGTGAGGGTATGATATCTAAGGAGGGTGATCAGGGCATAAAAAGGAATGAAAAGGCATGCTAACAGATGTAGGACAATGTCAATGCATGCTGAACTAGAGTGTTAGGGAGTGTCGGGGCATATCAAGGGATAACTAGGTCAAAATTCATGGAAAGGAACGACTAAGAGTGTGTGCCAGGGAGTGTCAGCAAATTCAAGTGTGGTAAGGACGAAGTGTGTTAGGAGAAGTTCATAATAGGATTTACAGGAGGCAAGCCCGCGGTTGTTATACGAGGCTTGACATAGCAGTTTTAGACAGAGGGAAACCACTTTGTGCTAGGCACAACATTGTTCCGCATTTAGCTATTTTTTTTAAATGAGATGTGGCACACTTTGGCTACATGCTCATGTTTTAAAATATTCTAGATATTTTCATATTGTACATTGTTGTGTATAAGTTTTGGGGCACTCGACTTGTGTCAGCTTATATCTTGTGTGCCTTGTGCATCTTGTGGTTCTTGCAAACTCTCGATTAATGTTCTATTTTTTATATGAACTGAACATACATGTGAAATATTGCCTATGTAAGCTATGTTTCTTAGTCGTTTTATGGCCATGGCTAGATCATGTGATCCTTGTATTGGTAACTAGTTAAGTGGGACAAGTTGAGCTTGGACATGAGTGGTATAATATGAGTTATAGGCATTTGTTAGGTGAAAAAAACACACTCTACTTGTAGTAGGTGCAATTGGTCAAGTTGTTGCGGTTGAAGCAGGCCAATATTGTCACATGAACTGCAGTAGCCAAGGACTTGATTGGGTTCCCAAGTTGTGAAAAAATGTAAAGGCTAGTTGTGAGGACATGAGTTCCAAGGCATGCTAGGGAATGCTAAGATGTGTCAGATAGTGCGAAGGCATGTCAAAAATTCTAAGATGTGTCAAGTGATAAGGCATGCCAAGATGTGCAAGGGTGTGTCATTGTGTGCCAGGGAAAATCAAGGCAACAAAAGGGAGAAACAAGTTAAACTACAAGGAAATGAACACATAAGAGGGTTAATAAGTCATCAATTTACCTTTTCGAAGAGGGGCATGCTAGGCACACCAAGTACACTAGGCGCCAATAGGTGCCACGTGAAAAGTCTTAGTGCATTTTAAGTGCCAAGTCTTCCTTTGTTGCTTCTCATCTACTTTCCAACAATTGATCTCAAATAAATTTAATATTAAACCATGCAAAATCATACCAAGGCATCTCAATGTATTCCATACATGCTAAGACTTTCCAAGCACCAACACGTGCCAAGCGCCAATATGTGTGAGGGAGTGTTATGCATGCTATGAAGTGGAAGGAAATTTTGAAGAGTGCTTAGGTGTGATAGAGAGTGATAATGCATGTTAAGGAGTGTTAAGGATTACTAGGACAAAACATTAAGGGAGCACTAGGTCAAAATTCATGGAATTTAATGAATACGAGGAACATGTGCCAGGGACTAGTGTTAATGACTGCTAGCTAGCAAGCCAAGGAGGGAGTCACAAGGTATGCTAATAATTGGTAAGGCATGCAATGGAATATCAAGGCATGTCAAGAAGTGCCAAAGTGTGCTAGGGAGTTCCAGGGTGTGCTAATTATATGTGCCAAACAATGCCAAGATATGGCAATACATGCCAGGTGTTAAGGATGTGCAGGGTGTCAGGGTATGTCAATATGTGTCAAGAAGTGTCCAGGAAACAAATGGAATAACCAAGCCAAAATCAAGGAAATGAACACATAAGAGGGCTAATAAGTTGGTACTTTATATTTTTCAAAAGGGGCATGCTAGGCACACTAATAATAAGTCCCAATACATGCCAAGTGCTAATGTATGTCAATTCATGCAACCAAAGTGTTCCAGGGAATGTGAGGGACTACATGCATGCCAACACATGCTAGGAGAGTTATATGTTGTGCTAGCGCATGCCACCATGTGCTTGGCGTCAGTTTCATGACAAGATGTTCTAGGTAAAAAGTTGTTCCAAGACATGTGAGGTGCTAAGAAATGTTTGTGTGTGCCAAAGCATTAATTTAAGATGTGCCCAGATTGTTGAGGAGTTTTGAGTATTTTTCATTAATAGAATTGACAGATTTTGATTAAGTATTAAATAATATATTTCCTACACACACTGTTGGAACTTTATCTAAAGGGAATTTTTTAGATAATAAAATTAATATATATGAATCATGTGTTGACTCATATGAAAAATCTATTCGACTAGTCATTACTTGAGGGAAATGATACACACTAATTACTTCTTAGAAAATTGACTGACTCTAACCATTATGGCGTTGGACATATTATAAAAAAAACTCCACAATAATGATCTTAAATCATTATATTTTGACAAAAAATATATTAACAAGAACATAGCGTCATCAAAAACTCATTGGAATGATCAATGATGACGAACATTTTTTGACCGTCGCCAAAAGTAACAAAAAGAGCATTGGTGAGGGTCATTAAAATTTTGTCACTAGAAGTGTCACCAAAGAGAGAATTAGTGATGGCCCTTTAACAACCCTCACCAAAAGTGTCATTGAAAATGGCTTTGGTGACGAACCTTAAAGGACCATCACTATATACACTTACAACGACTCTTTTTTAAGGACCGTCACCATATGTGACAATGATGACGGACCTTAAAGGTCCATCACAAGCATGACCCTCACCAATGTCCTTTTTTCTTGTAGTGGTAGCAACAAAAAAGTCACTGTTGACTTAGTTGCTACTCTTTCAGATTGTGGGAGGCTTGTTCCAAGCTCATGTGACTCCAATAAATTGTTTTTGAAATGAAGAGGAGCTTATTCAGGTATGTTTTGACATTTTCAACATATGTTCTAACATTATCATAAGAATGCATCTTAGAGTAAAAAATACTACATCAATTACTTGTATTTATTGTATATATAATTATGGATTTTGATTGACTTGGCAACACAGGTACAAATCCTCTTGCATCATGAGTGTTGTGACTCCATAGTTTGCAATATTGGAAAATACAAACTCTGTAGAGCCTACATCAAAACTGCTTTGGAATCAAAGGACCTAGCCATCCTAGATTCAGAGAGGGATCTCTCTATGTATAAGTTCAAAGATATGATCTTTAAGGTTTTTGGATATGATATTAGGCTAGTTATGAAGAACAAGGGTTTTTGTTTGTTTTGGTTGGGCAAGGATAAGATGAAGATGAAGGAAGTATTTATGAAGGGTGAAGGTGTAAGTAGGTGAAGGAATGATTCAGTTAATAATATAGGCTAGGAGAAATATCAATCCATTGGGCTATGGAGTCATAATAGGGTTTAATTGAAACAACAAGGTTCAAGAGTGGTCCATGGGGCAAGTCATCTATGTCAAAGCATCTCTTTAAGTTGATTTTATGGAATGAAACATTAAGAGTGGAGTGATGGAAATCAAACAGATGAAGGAACAAAGAATAGCTTAAGATCAGATAAATACTTTCAACTTAACCTACTTTTGGCATGCACTTAAGGAAAGACATAAAGTAATCTAAGATTAGGTAAGTACTTTGAAACTAGCTTGCTTTTGATGTACTTTCAAGAGAAAACATTTAAAACACACAAAATAGCTTAAGATCAAGTAAAGAATTTTAACTTAGCCTGCTTTTAGCATATTCAAAGAGAAAACATTCATGATAACACAAAATTTAGTCTAAGATCAGGTATGTACTTCGAAACTAGCCTGCTTTCAACATACTCTTAAGGGAACTTTTCAAAGAAATTGTTGGAGAAGAAACCAGAGGACGGGGCTAACCCAATATTTAATTAGCAAACTTATCAAGGACATTCAAAGACAATATCTCAAGTTGTACTCAGGAAATATGGAATTACCAACACTTCACTGGTTATACTCTATTGACTTACCTTTAAATCAACAATTAGCAGAAAACATGAAGGATAAATATTTTCAGTGAGATTTAGGGTACTTCAGAAGTAAATCCTAATCTATATTTTTTGTTATTTATCAGAGAAAAGTGGACAGAATGGAAGAAAAAGAAAATAAAAATTTACAGTGAGGAACACATCACCATTGACATAGACCAGGATCCCATAAATCAACTATTTGTATTTGATGTTCAAACCAGTTACAATCTTCAAGTCTAGTGGGTCTCTAGAGCTTCAAACTTCTCATCACAACTTATGTGTCTTCAATTACAAACAGAGCTACAGCAACTTCACAAGCTATTTACATGCAACAGATATCCAGAGACCAACCTCTATATTGTCTTCTACAGCAGTATTTATAGAAGAATGAGGAGGTGGAGTGCAAGAATGTATCATTGGCTCAATTAATACAGAGTAATGGTTCTTGGCCTTTGGGAGGCCCATATGGAGAAGAAAAGACATGTATTAACTCTCATTAATTGATTTTTCATTAAATTTCATCAACCCTAGTTACTATTATTGACTTTGGGGGCTTTGTTAAGCTGATCATAAATTGTGAGTTGTCTATGGCAAAAGATCTATGCCTGTGCATTCATTGTGTATTCTTTTGCAAAAATTAGTCTGCTAGTGGCAATTGAGGAGTTATGGCCTTGATGATGTGGCATTCGGAGGCTCCTTTGTTGATCTATCTTCTTCTGTGTTTAATACCTTTAATCCTTTGATTATGCTATGATCCTACAATTAATTGATGCTCACTGTGTTTCCGTTTGCTGGCAGGTGCATGGGTGCGTCGAGGGTTTCATGGTATAACCAATGTTCATGAGGCACAGGTCAAATCATGATTTTGAACCCTATGGATTCCCTTTTCTTCGTGAATATTGGCCTAAGGATCGTTGTCCTTGGCCCTCAATCACCTTATCATGACTGTGGGATGGATTTTCAGATCAACCTCCATGAAACCTGCAACATGAAACAAACATTTACATAAACCCTGCGTTTTAGAGGTTAGACTACTTTTTAGAGGCTAGGCGGAGTGGAGGAGCGATGCAGAGGAGGGGTGATTATGCTGGTGGAGGAGTCTTATGGAGAAAACGGGTGAAACTGCAGTTTAAACTGTATTTGGCATGATTTGGACAAAAAGTGGTTTTCGAAATACCACGAGTGGTTATCGCATGACGAAAAGGCAGTAAGTGGTTTTTCCCGAAGGCAATGCAATTCCATACATCATTCGACACCTATATTTTCCGATACCACCGATTTCACAAAATTTTGAAGCGTTAAACCTTGGGCACATAAATTTTTTGATATGGAATATAAGCCATTGGATGAGGGAGAGGAGATCTGACGGTGTGGGTGGAATGCGATGAATAAGTTGCGCAATGGGAGGGGTAATGGAATACAGGTGGCAGCACGTGATTGGACAGGTGCTTCATGTGGTGGAAGGTAGGCCCTGTTAAAGTTAGGATATCAGGTTTAATGCGAACCGTTAGATCATATGGATCGACGGATATGATTCACTCGCAAGGGTGAGTAAATGATAGGATTTGGACCAAAGGGGGATAGGAGAAAGGGGTGTGATAGCCGTTGATCTGTTTAGATGAACGGTCCAAGGTGAATAGCGGGCTTTTTAAATAATGAAAAGAAAATATAAAAGAAAAAGGGATCGAGGAGGAAAAAGAGGGCTTAGTGCTGAGTGTGAAACTGGGGCATATGGAGAGATGAGTGACCAGGAGTGGTGTTTAAAGAGCTTAGTCCTTAAAGCACTTGGTTATAGCACTAAGATTTTATGAGGAGCGGAGGATGAAGGCTAAGCTTAAAAAACGCTTAGGACCTGTTTTTTTGCAGAATGGGTTTTTAGCCTAAAAAGTTGGATTTTTTGGCTTTTTAGGGGTTCCAATAAGAGGGGAAGGAGGGGTTTGACACTTCTGAAGGTAAAGTGGAGGGAAAAAGGTGTTATAAAGGAAAAATAAATGATATGAAGGGGAATCTGAGGGTAAAAATGGAGGAGAAGAAGATGTAAATAGGCCATAAAAGATATTTTTCTTTATAAGTAGCAAGGTCCTTGAGGGTTTTAAAGTGAAGCAGTAGTGAAGAATAACCTCAAGGATAAAGAACATCATAAGACTTCAAGAATGAGCAGTTTTTTCTTGAAAACAATCTCTTGAAGGTTTGAGAATTATTTTAGCCATCATTTGCTTAGCCAAAAATTTACTGATGGCTAACAGTGGCTCCACAGGGGGATGGCAGCTCCTTGGAGGTGTCAAGAATCTTCAGAATTTGATCTCTGGGATGTAGACCTGTGCCTTTATCCATGGCAAAATTTTTCTTCTTTGATCATGTAGATTTGAAAGATGATCAATATTTATATCAAATAGAGTTATTTCCGACACAACTACCAACATAGCCTACTTCCTATTATTTTTTTCTCCAAAAGGTGCATTTGGACTTGTAGACCTTGAACATCAACATTTTATTCCTTTTGAAAATAGGAAAAACTAATCTAAGTCTACCCTTATTTCCTCCATGAGTTCAGATTAGACTGTTGAACTCATAAATTCTCTACCTAATCTACTATCTGCCAGGATTAGACTGTCTAGAAAATTTTATTCTCTATCTTCTAAAACATAAATTTAAACACAGCCAAACCAGGATTAGGCTGTTTGATTCGCTGTGGGTCCATGGCATAAAAACAAGTTGTACATAGACTTTATTTTCGGAAATTTAAATCAGAATTGTGAAGGCTTAAGATCTGAAAAATATAAAACATCCTTCATTCTTTTTGTAGCTCTGATTTTGATCTTTTTGAGTTGATCTTCTCTTTTCTCTTGGTCCAAGTTTTTAGCATATTAGAACCAATCTTCCATTAATCTTATAGGTTCATATTTTCAGATTTGTTTGAACCATTGTTTTCTATCCTAATTTAATCTACTGATAATTCAAGATTGAACAGTTTGGAAAATTTTCTTCACTATTCTATTAGCAGAAAAATTCAAATCCATCTCAGTCACGATTAGGATGCATGACCAAAATAGTAGTATTGTTTTGGTAGTGGCATTTGAGATCGCACACTTTCATATTTTCTTTTCTCTTTTTTGGTATGGGGCTGTATCTTTCTTGTTTTATTTCTGCCCTCTTTTTTTTTTTCTTTTGTTTATATATCTTCTCTTTCTTCAAATTTGAAAAACAGTGCTATATACAATGGATAAAAGTCTTGAAAATAAAATATCAGTCAACAGAAATAATGTTTTAGGACCCTGCCATTAACAGGACCTCCAAAGTATGCAGCTCCATCCAATTCTTGCAGAAAAAATGCATTGTTTCCAATAGCATATTGGATGAGATAGGGGCCTTGCCACAAGTTATCAAATTTTCCATGTTTGCCCTTATCTTCTCTTCTTGAGTCCCATTTCAAAACTTTATCACCAATTTTGAAATCACTTTCCTTAGTTCTTTTGTCAAACAGCTTCTTGATGTTTTCCTGTAATTGTTGTGCTCTGATGTATACTTCTTCCCTGGTTTGTTGTAGATGTATTATCTAATTTATTCTTCTTGTGACATCATCATCTTCAAACTGTACTTTCTGGATCATATTCATGACTGGCACTCCTAAGCTAGTTGGAAAAATTGCATCAGTTCCATAAACTAGTTGGTAGGGAGACATTCCAATGGATTTTTTAATGGTTATTCTATTTGCCCATAAAGCATGTACTAGTTTATTGTGCCATGATTTCTTGTTATCTTCCAGCAACTTCTTGATAATGTTTACCAGACGTTTATTTGAGGACTCTTCTAACCCATTACCTTGAGGGTAATAAGCTGTGGAATGACCCAATATGATCTGATATTTATGACAGAATTCTACCATCTTTTTAGACCCAAATGTAGTCGCATTATCAGTTATGATATTTATAGGACAACCAAATCTGGATAATATATGGTTTTCAAGGAATGAAATGATGACTGAGTCTGTGGCATTCCTAGAGGGGATGGCTTCTATCCACTTGGTAAAATAGATTGTTGCTGTGAGGATCCATCTATGTTGGGATGATGAGGGAGGATGGATTTCCCCAATGAAGTCTAGACCCCACTGTGTAAAAGGAGCTTCAGCAGTGATTGGTTGCAGAGGTAAGGGAAGCAGTTTTCTTTTGCCTTCAAATATTTGGCATTTGTGACAGGAAATAATCATGTTATGTACATCTTGAAAGAAGGTGGGCCATTAATAACTAACTCTAAGGATTTTGTTGGCAGTTGATTTCCAATAGAGGTGGCTCCCACATTCTCCTTCATGAAACTCATGCTTGATCTTATCTGCATCATTCTCAGGCAAACATTTAAGTAATAACTCACTAGCATTTTTCCAATATAAACATTTATTCAGAATGTAGTAATTTACATCTTTTAACTTTAAAAATCTTGCCTTCATCTTGGACAAACCAGGAGGAACATTAAGATTAAGCAAAACATACAAAATGTCAGCATACCAAAATGAATTCAGAAAATGATCTTCAATAATTGGAGTTAAAAACTCCTCATGTTCATCTAATGCATTAAACATATTTATATCAAGAGCTTGGAAGTTAGATTCAACCATCAGTTTTTCTAGTCCTTGACCCTTTATGAGTTTAGTGGGCTTGATTTCTAAGTCATACTCTAAAAATACAACAATCCACTTTCCCCTTTTTCCATCTGGATCTTGGGTCAGTATGTCTTTCACCACTGAGTGAGGCACAAATGCTATGATGTGGGAATGAAGAATGTAGACTCTGAAGTCTTTTGAGGCTTTGACTAATGAAAAGGTTTATTTTTCCATTATGTTGTACTTCAGAGGTGCATCTCTTAATGCCTTGCTAAAAAATGCAATGGGCTGCTCTTGTCCATTCAAATTTTTCTGTAATAAGACAGCAACTACTGTGTGTTCCGATGCAAATGAAAATATGAAGAAATATTTGGAAAAATCAGGACTGATAAGAACTGGTGTTTTGGTGAGTGCTTTTTTTACCAGTTCAAATGACTTCTTTGTTTCTAAGGTCCATTTAACTCCTTCTTATTTTTTAAGCATGTTTGTTATGTTTCTAAGGTGTTCAGCCAGATTGGGTATGAACCTTCTCAAGAAATTTATCTTTCCAATAAAGGATTGAAGTTCTTTGATGTTTCTGGGATGGATGATTTACAATATGCCATCAATCCTTTTTGGGTATATCCTTATTCCTTCTTCTAATATGATATGCCCAAGGAGTTTTCCTTCTTTTAGGCCAAACAATGTTTTCTTAGGGTTTAAGGACAGTCCAAATTTTATGCACTTTTCAAAGACTTTTCTCAAATGTATTAGGTGTTCTTCATCTGTTTTAGAATAAATAGTTATATCATCAAGGTAAATTATAATGAAGTAACCTATTTCTTCTGAAAATGAAATATCCATGGCTCTCTGAAATGTGGCACCAGAATTCATTAAACCAAAAGGCATTTTCAAATACATGAAAGTACCCCAGGGTGTAGTAAAGGATTTTTTAAGTTGATCATCAGGATGTACCAAAATTTGATTGTAACCTGAGAAGCCATCTAGCAAAGAAATTATTTTGGACCCAACTACCTTTTGTAAAATATGATCCATTTTGGGTAAAGGATAGTTGTCCTTAAGTGAGGCTTTGTTTCAGTTTCTAAAATAAATGCAAAGCCTTATCTCACCTGTTTTCTTCCTCACTGATACAAGATTAGACACCCACTCTGAGTATCTAACAGGGACAATAATTCCAGCCTCATACATTTTTCTGATTTCTTTCTCTACCAGAGGTAATTAAACAGGGTTGATTCTGCGCAATTTCTGTTTAAAAGGTTTCTAGTTTTCCTTGAGAGGTATCTTATGTTGAATTATTTCTGTGTCATAGGACTTTAGATCTTCATAGCTCCATGCAAACACATCAGAAAATTCCTTAAAAAGCTCAATGTATTTCAGTTTAATGTGAGTAGACAGTGTTTTAGATATTTTGATTAGTTTGGGCTTTTCCTCACTGCCTATATTGCATTCTTCTACTTTAGATTCTATGGGTTCCAGTTTTGGCATTTTGGCCACATCATTCAAGTTAAACAGTTCTTATAAGGGGACCAATCCTTTTGGCAAGCTTTGTTCTTTAGATTGCAACACTTCTAAGTCTTAATTTTCTAAATTGGTGCTCCTCTCTGTTTTATGGCTGGGTTTACAGTTTAACAAATTTATTTTAGAAATCTTAGGAGACTTTTCTTCTTCAACAAGTGGGTTTTCTTCAATAGGATAGTCTTCATCATAATATGAATCTGAGTTTGATATTTCAAATTAATTTTTGGACTGTAAGAAGTCTTCTATTTTTTTATCTCCCTCAAACACTTGCCAGTATCTTTCATTGTCTGGGACAACTGGTCTAAATTTGACTTGGGTGGTGCATTGCTTGGTTTCGTAAGGTGTAAGATAGGTTCTAGCAGCAAATGCTAAACCATTGGCAAGGAAATTTTGGTTTCTTGGGACAAAGATAAGTTGGAATTCATCAAAATTCTTTAACAAGTCCATGGAATCATTTCTATAGGCTCTAAGTCTAAGATGTTTAGCAGTATATTCCCCATTTACTTACCTAATAATCAATTCAGAATCCCCATGAACTTTTATCCTTTTGGCCCCTAATTTTTTCAATAGATGTAGGCCTAAAAGGAGAGCTTCATACTCAACTATGTTGTTGGTACATTGAAAGTTCAATCTAAAGGAATGGTCCTCAGCATGATTATTTTCAGGGTTGTGTATGCATATCCCTGCTCCTGCATCATTCTTAGTGCAAGACCCATCAAAGTTCACGTTCCAAAGAGGACTTTTTTCATATTTGAGATTTGTTTCATTGTTGTCCTCTTTGTCTTCTTTATCATTATGTTCTGTACAAGGGTCTGCACTATATTTTTCTGACCTTTGTTCCTCAGGTTTTCCAATGTTTTGAGGTTTTACTTCTTGACTTTCAAGATCTGTATTATTTATATGACTATTTTGGACCTCAAGACCTTTAATCTGTTTTCTGTGAATTTCTAAATCAGCAGATTGTTTTTTAATTTCCTCTCTATTCTCGTTTTCATCCATGACTGTAACTATTTTTGAATGTGAAGTGATTACAACATTTGATGTTTTTTCACTGATTAGTTCTTGCTCTTTTGGAATATCATCATTAAAAAGAATAAAAGAGTCAAGGTCAGTGTGTATGAAGTAAAGAGGGGAATTCCCTGGTCTATCTTGGTTACTCACCATATATTTCATGTGTGATTCCCTATATAGTCTTATAGGTTGACTGAAGACAGGGATGGTGGCATAAGTCATATCCATTTGCATTGTGCCTTGTAACTTAGCACCCCATGATCTTGAAAGGAGCATGCCATATTTGGGGGGTATATCAGCCACTAAAATTTCCATCACTAAACTCTTGGTTGGTATTTGGGCTAAATTAACACACAAATCCTTTATTAGGCCCAAGCATCTCACCCTACTTGAATCAAAGGAATATAAATCTTCGTAGGGTCTAGTTACCTCTAAGCCTAATCTTTCCATTATCACCTTGGGCATGAGGTTGTGTGATGCTCCTGAATCAAGCATGGCATTGTGCAAGATATTTTCGTGAATGTCTAAACTGATGTAGAAAGGAGGGGTAGTTCCTTCTTGAAATTTCCCTTCAATTTTTGGTCCAAAAATTAGTTTTGGGGTGTCATCATTTAAGTTTATTGTATCATGAATGTCTTCTATGTTCAAATCCTTTAAAATTTGACCCCTATATACATTTTGAGTGACTATCTCAGTAAGTGGGACAGAGATTTTGATTTTAGATATTTCATTCTCTAAGCTGAAGGGGATCTGGTTTTTCAACATGTTTAGTTCAGCCTTCTTAGTCATTATTTCATTAGCGAAATCAGCTTGCTGATTTTTATTATTTACAACTATTAAAATGGTTTTCTCAGGAGCATTAGATAGGGTGATAGTGCTATTGGGGTTAATACTCTATTTTTCATTGGTTTGAGCATTTTCCCCTTTGTTTAAATCAGAATTTACAGCCATTGTTTTGTGATTTTCAATTGTGTTTTTGGGTGTATTTTCAGGGTTGTTTTTGGCAGATTTATTAGAGGTTTTGTTTCTGGGAGTATCTTGATTCTTTTTACTTTTGAGGTCATATTGTTTAGGTGATCCTATGATGGCATTTTCAGAGTATTGTTCATAATAATCAGTTTGGTTCTTCTATCACCATAAGGTGTATATAGACCTTGTCTTGTTTCATAAATGAGATCAGAATCCTCATTACTTCCAACATATTCATGTTGTCATCCTGTGTTTGCTCACTGGTTTCTTCATCCTCATTAACATAATTTTCTTGGAAGGGAGGTATGATCTATTGATCATCCTCTCTTTGCCTGTTTTGAGGTTGATTTCTCCTAAAGTTCTGATTTTTATTTTGAGATTGATTTCTATTTTTGGGAGCTGATTGATTTTCTCTAGATTGTGATCTCTCAAGTATGTTCATTTTCTTCATCATTTCCTCCATCATTCTCTCCATTTTTGAACTAGATGTGGAGGGTTCACTTTCATCCCTAAATGATACTTTCTTCTCATTGCTCATCCTAGCTCTTTTCTCAATCAGATTCACTTCCACAGCTAGAGCTCCCTTCTGCATGTCTTCTAAAGTCAAGGGGTCTCTTTCTCTTAGCTGATAGGCCATTTCAGGATCAAATCCTTCAGGAAATTTGGCCAAGGTTGAGCCTTGTGGAGGTTTCAAGTCTGGGGGTAGGGCATTATAAACACTAGTGAACCTAGTGCAATACTTTTGAACACTTTCCCCAGTGTTTCTTTTGAGATTGTTGTAATCTAAAATAATTTGGAGGGGGTTTTTTCTAACTCCCCATTTGTTTAGGAATTACTGATGGAGGGTTTAGAGGTCATCAATAATATTATGGGTTAAGCTTTTAAACCACTTTCTTACTTCTCCCCCTAATCTTTGAGCAAACAATCTGAGTTTGACAATTTCATCATCAATCTCATTTCTGTCAAAATAGTCATTCATCTTGTCCACATGTTGTGAAGAAGTGGTAACACCACTGGCATCATATAATGGTATCTTGGACTGATATTCCTATGGAAAATTGACTAAAGGTAAAGGAAGGACTAGAGGGGCATACCATGTTGCCATGATAGGAGGTTGTGGGAAAAATGGAGGGTTTACAGGTGGAGGATGTAAGATGGGAGGGGGTGATGGAATGGGGTGGTTTGAACAGTGGGTGTATGGATAACAGAGGTCGATGGATCAACAAGAGACTGTTGAGTAGATCTAGGATGAGAGGAACCAAAATTATGAATGATATGGAAATCAGGAGGGGTGGTTTCTTTGCTATTCGGATGTTCACCTCTATCTTGGGATAAAAGTGAAGACTCAAAATCTATCTGATCTATATCATCAAGTGACCTAGTTCTGAATGGGTTTCTTAAGTCGAACTTGTGAATCTTGTAGAGCTGTAAGGTTTTCAGGAACAGAATTAGCTCTATAGACTGGTCTAACAACAGTTGAAGGTTTAGACTTAGGAGATTTCCTAAGTATACTTTCCGTATTATCAACTATCTCAGGGGGATTTGGGTCAGGATAGGCTCTGGTATGAACTCTTCTAGAAGCCACTACACTATGTTTTTAGACCCAATGGTAAGAAAAGTTTTTACCCAAATATGAAAATCTTTGTTAGGCTAACTGATCTTTTGAACAAGGAAACTTAATAATCAAAGTTTCCTAAGCTGAATGTGTATGATGTTATAATAGAAATGGGTTTCCCAATGGATTCTTTAGGTTTATTCAGGATTGTGGAGTCACCGGGTGGAAATTTTTAGCTTTAGAAGGTAAAATGTTTTATGGTCCACCACCATTAATAGGTTTGAATACCAATCTGATATATTTTTCGGTTTTCTTAGTTTTTACAGTCCTGTGGTTTATTAGAGTTTCCTAAATCTGTTTCAGCACTTAGCTATGGTGATGAGACAAACAGAGTTTACTCCATGGCTTACTTCATCATTTCTCCAAGGTTTGATAAGGGTGCGTAAGAATCCTAAAAAGTACTTAGATTGCCACTGATTCAGACAAGTCCTATCATGATTACCAACATGCTTGGTAGTGCTTGAAGAAATCTATTCATTCTATACTGAATACTAAGTGTTTTGTTTTAAGGATCTTACTCAGAAATCCCCAGTATGGTCGCTGGTATGTTGTGACTCCTTATTTTGCAAGATTGGAAAATACAAACACTGCAGATCCTACATCAAAACCGCTTTGGAATCAAAGGACCTATCCATCCTAGATTCAGATAGGGATCTCTCTATGTAGAAGTTCAAAGATATGATCTTTAAGGTTTTTGGATATGATATTAGGCTAGTTATGAAGAACAAGGGTTTTTGTTTGTTTTGGTTGGGCAAGGATAAGATGAAGATGAAGGAAGTATTTATGAAGGGTGAAGGTGTAAGTAGGTGAAGGAATGATTTAGCTGATAAGATAGGCTAGGAGCAGTATCAATCCATTGGGCTATGGAGTCATAATAGGGTTTAATTGAAACATCAAGGTTCAAGAGTGGTACATGGGGCAAGTCATCTATGTCAAAGGATCTCTTTAAGTTGATTTTATGGAATGAAAAATTAAGAGTGCGGTGAGGGAAATCAAACAGATGAAGGAACAAAGAATAGCCTAAGATCAGGTAAAGACTTTTAACTTAGCTTGCTTTTGGTATGCACTTAAGGAAAGAATAAATTAATCTAAGATCAGGTAAGTACTTTGAAACTAGCTTGGTTTTGATGTAATTTCAAGAGAAAACATTTAAAACACACAGCATAGCTTAAGATCAAGTAAAGACTTTTAACTTAGCCTGATTTCAACATATTCAAAGAGAAAACATTCATGATAACACAAAAAGTAGTCTAAGATTAGGTAAGTACTTTGAAACTAGCTTGCTTTCAACATACTCTTACGGGAAATTTTCAAAGAAACTGTTGGAGAAGAAACCAGAGGACAGGGCTAACCATAAACTTCCCTAGCTCAATATTTAATTAGAAAACTTATCAAGGACATTCAAAGAAAATATCTCAAGTTGTACTCAGGAAATATGGACTTACCAACACTTCACTGGTTATACTCTATTAACTTACCTTTAAATCAACAGTTAGCAGAAAACATGAAGGATGAATATTTTCAGTGAGATTTATGGTACCTCAGAAGTAAATCCTAATCTATATTTGTTGTTCTTTATCAGAGAAAAGTGGACATAATGGAAGAAAAATAAAATAACAATTTACAGTGATGAACACATCACCATTGACATAGACCAAGATCCCATAAATCAACTATTTGTATTTGATGTTCAAACCAGTTACAATCTTCAAGTCTAGTGGGTCTCTACAGCTTCAAACTTCTCATCTCAGCTTATGTGTCTTCAATTAAAAATAGAGCTACAGCAGCTTCACAAGCTATTTACATGCAACAGATATCCAGAGACCAACCTATATATTTTCTTCTACAGTAGTATTTATAGAAGAATGAGGAGGTGGAGTGAAAGAAGGTATCATTGGTTCAATTAATACAGAGTAATGGTTCTCGGCCTTTGGGAGGCCCAAATGGAGAAGAGAAGACATGTATTAACTCTTATTAATTGAGTTTTCATTAAATTTCATCAACCCTAGTTACTATTATTGACTTTGGGGGCTTTGTTAAGCTGATCATAAATTGTGAGCTGTCTTTGGCAAAAGATCTATGCCTGTGCATTCATTGTGTATTCTTTTGCAAAAATTAGTCTGATGGTGGCAGTTGAGGAGTTATGGCCTTGATGATGTGGCATTCGGAGGATCCTTTGTTGATTTGTCCTCTTCTGTGTTTAATACCTTTAATCCTTTGATTATGCTCTGATCCTACAATTAATTGATGCTCACTGTGTTTTTGTTTGCTGGCAGGTGCATGGGTGCGTCGAGGGTTTCATGGTATAATCAATTCTCATGAGGCACGGGTCAAATCATGATTTTGAGCCCTATGGATTCCATTTTATTAGTGAATATTGGCCTGAGGATTGTCATCCTTGGCCCTCGGTCACCTTATCATGACTGTGGGATGGCTTTTCAGATCATCCTCCATGAAACCTGCAACATGAAACAAACATTTAGACAAACCGTGCATTTTAGAGGTTAGACTACTTTTTAGAGGCTAGGCAGAGCGGAGGAGCGATGCAGAGGAGGGGTGATTATGCTAGTGGAGGATTCTTATGGAGAAAACGGGTGAAACTACAGTTTAAACTATATTTTGCGAGATCTGGAAAAAAAGTGGTTTTTGCAATACCACAAGTGCTTATCGCATGACGAAAAGGTAGTAAGTGGTTTTGCCCGAAGGCAATGTGATTCCATACATCAGTCGACACCTGTCTTTTCCGATACCACCGATTTCGCAAAATTTTGAAGCGTTAAACCTTAGGCACAGAAATTTTATGATATGGAATATATGTTGTCGGATGAGGGAGAGGAGATTTGACGGTGAGGGTGGAATGCGATGAATAAGTTGCACGACGGGAGGGGTAATGGAATATAGGTGGCAGCACGTGATTGGACAGCTTCTTCATGTGGTTGAAGGTAGGCCCTGTTAAAGTTAGGTTATAGGTTTTAATGTGGACCGTTAGATCATATGGATCGACGGATATGATTCACTCGCAAGGGTGAGTAAATGATAGGATTTGTATGGAAGGGGGATAGGAGAAAGGGGCACGATGGCCGTTGATTTTTTTAGATGAATGGTCCAAGGTGAACAATGGGCTTTTTAAATAATGAAAAGAAAATATAAAAGAAAAAGGGATCGGGGAGGAAAAAGAGGGCTTAGTGTTGAGTGTGAAACTGGGGCATATGGAGAGATGAGTGACCAGGAGCGGTGTTGAAAGAGCTTATTCCTTAAAGCACTTGGTTATAGCACTAAGATTTTATGAGGAGCAGAGGCTAAGGGCTAAGCTTAAAAAGCGCTTAGGACCTGTTTGTTTGCAGAATGGGTTTTTAGCCTAAAAATTTGGATTTTTTGGCTTTTTAGGTGTTTTTATAAGAGGGGAAGGAGGGTTTTGACACTTCCAAAGGTCAAGTGGAGGGAAAAAGGTGTTATAAAGGAAAAATAAATGATATGAAGGGGAATATGAGGGTAAAAATGGAGGAGAAGAAGATGGAAATAGGCCATAAATACAATTTTCTTTATAAGCAGCAAGGTCCTTGAGGGTTTTATAATGAAACAGCAGTGAAGATTAACCTCAAGGATAAAGAACATCATAAGACTTCAAGAATGAGCATTTTTTCATGAAAAAAATCTCTTGAAGGTTTGAGACTTATTTTAGCCATCATTTGCTTAGTCAAAAATTTACTGATGGCTAACAATGAGCAATACAACTTGTCAACCAGGGTCATGTCCAGGATATTTTTGCTTCGGCGCTTGACCAGGTTCGTAATGTCACATTTTGTAAGTTCCTTTACAGTTCATAATTCAATATTAAGTTTGTTCATGATTATTATCTAGGTTTTTTGTATGTGTTTTTTCATCTATTTGATTGTAAGCAACTCTGCATGTTTTCTGTTGTTCACTATGATTTCTCCATTTACCACTCCTAGGATGAATTTGACTTTATTGTCCAATTTCAGCAAATCAAGCTGAAGGTTGTCCAATTGAACTTTAAGTGGTTCCTTGGCCTTTGCGTTCAGCTAGGGAATTAATAGTGAAGGAGACTATGCCTATCCCCCAAGGGAAGTGGCCTGAGAAGGGCCGACAGTGTCTTTTCCCATCTCTGTAGCATAAGGCATCCAAGATACCAAAATTACCTTCTTTCTATGAGAAAGACAAGTTGATATGCATAAAAAATCCAACAAAATGGTTTGCAGTTTGTTTAAGAAAATAAGATTGAAAGAAAGATAGGATATTAGTGCCTTTTCACTCAGCATATGGGTCATGACTAAGGTTTCCCACTTCTAACTCTAGAATATCCACCTAGTACTTTTTACATTATTAATGAATTACATAGGTAAAATTAAGAATTATAGTATGATTTAATAAATCCAAAACAAAAAAATTGTATGGAACTTCTATTGTTTTTTTCAATATACGGTGGTGGTGGTGGTGAGGGGGTGCGGGGAGGGTGGTACTGGTTATTGTACATGTTGTTTCCAAGGCATTCATAACTTTTATAGGTAATGGAATCAAATTCTATCGAAGACCCATTTGAGGTAGCAAAGAGATCTTTCTATTGGTATATCTATATTGTTCTTTCATAGCTCGTGAAATGGGGAAATGTCCACTGGAACTCAAGATATGTGCAACCTTGTTATGTTATATACCTTTAGAGCTTCAATTGATGATATATTGCAATTCGAGGAGTGAAATGGAGTCTTGTAAAAAATCAATTTGGAACAATCCCCCTTTTCTCCCAATGATTTCTTTTCTCATATTTTCTCCGAATGATTGCTTTCGAATATTTTATATATATTTTGGTAGTAACTTGTAATTCAGGCTACGCAAGATCCCACATTTCTTTATAGTATTCACAACCAATTCCATTAAGGTTATTGTCAAAACATCTATGGTTTATCCTTCATCACATTATATTTTAGGCTTTAGGGAAATGCAAGTTGGATCGATGTGAAGGTATCTATGCATGACCACCCTGCTTTCCTCAATAATTCTCTAGGATTTGAAAAGAAGCTTAAGTGCTTTGGGGATTCTTTCTACAAAATATTTTTTTCTTGGTGGTACGACCATTAGTTGCTTTTAGGGAAATTATCTTATTCTTTTCATATTTAGGTATTAGGGATTTTAAAAAGGATTTGGTGTGCCTATCCCCTGACATTAATCCATCTATTTTGGTTTGCAATTGGGCTTTCTAAAATTTATACATTTTATCCACTTGTAAATCATGTTTGAGATTGGATCCAGACACTGAATTTTGTTGTCATAGGGTTTGAGCTGAAGCCTCTGAGGAAGCAGTTCTATCTCATCTTTAACTGCTTTGTGATGCTTTCACTGATGGTGGTGATCTGTCTCACATAGTCATGTAGGAAGGTTGATAACATTTCCCTATCAGGTAATACATCCTTTAGCCTCCCCTTTCTCTTGGCAATAAATTACAGATTATTTTGATAAACTCAACACAAGCGGGATGTGAGTGTGAGACGTAAGTAGTAACCACAATTTTGAATGCACATTTTCTCAGTACCCCATGAGATGGTAAAAATAAGAGGTTGATGGTTGGATTGGAGATTTTTCCCATTAGTACT